>CM070508.1:3710607-4310607 GCA_036346375.1 Guadua angustifolia
CTCGTTTGAGGCAAAGAAATGGTCTATCCTTGTCTGCGTTGGATTTTCCCTTCCATCCGCCCAAGTGTACATTCTGCCATTTAACCTAATCTCCCTGAGGTCTGTATCGTCCAGCATCTTTTAAAAGGCCCCCATTACTCTCCTGTTCAGGTTGTTATTATTTTTGTCTGAAGCCCTGTAGATCATATTGAAATCCCCTACTATTAGCCATTCTTGGCACATGCGATCCTGAAGATCGGAGATCTTCTGTAAAAATTGTAGTTTTTCGCTTTCTTGGTGCGGCCCATATACCCCTGTGCAGGCCCAGCAGATGCCATCATCGTTCATGCGAATTGTCGCGGACACCGAGTTTGATCCTACATATACGTCAGACATCCCGAAGTGGACAGATGAGACAGCTAGAAGAATCCCTCCTCTTGTCTGTTGCACCGGAAGGAAACAAAAGTTGTCTTGGAATGCTTCACCTAGCAGGTTCCTCACAAGCAAACTATCCATCTCCTGAAGTTTTGTTTCCTGAAGACACACAATTGTGGCTCACGACTGCGTGAGACCAGCTCACGATGATCGCCCTTTTGGCGATTGTTGAGTCCCCTGGACAATCCACTCAAGAATCGTGACGTCTCTTGAGCCATGAATGGATGATCTGTAGCCCCTGCCACCTGCCCTTACTTCTGCGTGGCCGGCTTACACTTGAGTAGCAGAATAATTTAGACCACTGGTAAAACGGCAAGATCTAAACGATCGAATGTATTGATCACCATTGGACCCAGACAACATGCCACGGATAGTAACAGATTTGATGATTCCATATCCGAAATGGCAGCAGCATTTCAGAGAACATACAAGTTTGGCAGATGCCCAACTTACAACACGACTACAGAAGGAAACCAACAACAGACGAAAGCATTGAACGGAAGAGAACATTGGTTTTTGTTTACTACCCTGACTCGACTTGGACTTAGTCTTAACAACAGAGAAAGCTATACCCAAAAGATTGGCATAACTGCCAGACTGCAGCAATACCACCGAACTACCGACCACACACGGCTGTCTTTCATTTGTACTTTAATATTCAACTTTCAAATAGTCAGTGAGGTGACCACGGCCTATGCCTCTCATAGTCTCACCAATAGTAATTCAATGCAACGCCGGAACAGTCCACACTAAGAAGGAAAACGCAAGGCGCGGTGTGCTCAGCGAAGGCCAACATTGCAGAAATTTTTTTATTTAATATTTATTTTAAATATTTTTTTCAAAACTAATCAACGAAAAAAAATTAGCAAAAATGTACGTCCGTCGCCCAAGTATAGGGTGATCGCTCCATATTGAGGCGAGAGGAGACGAGGCTAACGGTCCAATAAACGGCGTCGGCCATGTGGCACTTGTCGCCTGGGTCTAGGGCGATCGCCCGGGCCTAGGGTGACAGGCTGCATTTAAAAACCCCGACGCCGACCACTGTGGTCATTTGGCCGAGCGGAGGAGGAGACCGAGCGCTACGAGAAGAGAAGAAGAGAGGAGAGGAGAGGAAAGAAAAGGGACGAGAGGAGAGAAAGAGGAAAAAAAAGGGTAAAAAAGAGGGAAAAAGAGGAAAAAAGTAGATTTGTTGTTTTGTGGAGGTAAGTTCAAAAATTTATATGCAATATTTAGAAATTTAATGTAGTATTTAATATTTAGGATTGTGTAGTATTTAGTAATTTTAGGATTGTAGAAATTTAATGTGGTAGTTTCTATTTGGCAATATTTAGAAATTTAATGTACTATTTAGTATTTAGAACTGTTGAGATTCAATATAGTAGAAATATTAGGTAATATTTAGAAATTTAATGTAGTAGAATTGTACAAGATAAAATTTTTGTTATGCAAATAATGTATTAGATAATATTTAGAAATGTAATGCGGTAGAAATTTAATATTATGATGAAACACGGTAGACTAGTCATATGTTAGCGAGTAATGTTCAAAATTGCGACGTAGAAATTAAAGGAAGTATGATATATTTAGAGTCGGTTTCTTAGTATGATCACCATACGTTAGAAATTAGTAGAGTAAATAAAATTTGGAAATGTCAGGCACCGTTAGAAATTAGTAGAGAATAGAAATTTGAGAATATAATGTAACATTTATATGGTGCGGTTAGATGGAGAACTGATGAATTTTTCGGTCCGACGTTGTAGGCAACATGTCGGAGAAATTGTATTTTCAAATATTTTATGGAGATGGCGAGATAGCACAGGGGCCGGATGGAGTGGATTTGTCAGCATTTTCAACAGTCATACGGGGCATATCTAGGCCGGGAGATAGGACATATAGGGCTTTGTTGGAGTGGATGTCAGATGTTCAATCTAGATGCCTAGACTGTTCGGTTGCGGGTTAGAGTAGTAGTAAGCCGTGTGCAATACTGTTTTTATGGAGAGTTGATTCCTATTAACGTGACATCGTCATGGAGGAGCTATGTTGGGTTTGCCGTAGAGCGGGGCTGGCCACTCATGTTGCTGGTAGAGTGGTACTAGGTACCTCAATCGGTGTCGGAGGTTCGTGATGTCGGGGTAGATATTACGGAGGAAGGGAAGACAGATATACAAGAATACGATGATGAAGGTGGCGAGGAGCCAGAGGCAGCGGACACGAGGTTGGCGGTGGCGAGGTATTGGGGGTGGAGGTGTGGGGGTGGCCGGGAGGGGAGGCGGCGGCACATAGTTGACTTGATGGAGGAGGAGGACCGTGCGGATGAGGAAGTCCACGATGGCGAACACTTTCGACGAGGAGGACAATACTCTGAGGTGCACTGCCCCCGTGTGTGGGCTAATTATAATTTGAACACCTAACAATGAATGAAGAAACAGATGCATGGGAGTATCATGAGAACGAGGTTACGGTGGCAGTCTGAGATTCAGGGCACAGAATGAGATTTAAAATAGGGTCATTCTAATTTTATATATATATATATATATATATATATATATATATATATATATATATATATATATATACATATATATAAGTGTTACCATAAACACTCAAGGTGCATCCAAAAAATTAACAGGGTGGGCCCCATGGTTTGGGGGCAGGAGCTGTTGCCTGCTTGCCCCTCGGGGCATGCTGGCTGCGGGGATTGTCTTACCTCCTAGGACTCCCTATGGGGTCCTGCAGATTGTCTGCCACGCGCGACGTCACGTGGCACGCAGCGTAGTTGAGGCGGTTCCTCGAGTGCAATGACACCCATGACCTTCCGTCACGTGCCTCTTAAGCTGGGTGGCGGCACGCGCGACGTATGTAAGTTCAACCTTCATTAGTTATGGTTTTGGTGTTAATGACAAATCTAATCCTGTGTTAATGACAAATCCAATATTGAGTTTATCCCCTAATGTGATATTGTTATTAATGACAATCTTATATCGAGACTAACTTGTTTATTTAGAATATCTTTGATTAGTCTCATCGCATTGAAAAATGAAAACCCAAGGTATGTTTGCATATTCATTCTAGTATTAGTTGCATACTTTGGAGTCAAGTTAAATTATGAATGTCCCCATTATATTAACCACTAAATGTGCATTATGTTTCTCAATCCATATATTACATGGATGCACATATTTAGGGGGAGTTTGTAGTTTAACTTGAAAGTCTCTTTGTATTGATCGATTCTTTATTGACTCATATAAGGATCAAAACAAAGAAACTAAATCCTTGAGTATATATTTGAATTGCCTAGTTAGAAGTATACTCGTGGAAATATAGGATATGTTCCAATGAAATTAAATTGAATATGTGCATATTATATCCAAGTCAATCATATTTATGCACATATACATGTGGGGCGTATTCTTTAGTTGATGATTTAGAGTAATGATCATTTCCATACAATTTACATATAATGGATCATTACTTTTCATCAACATGAGTATATGAAAACGTGTGTAGTTAATATATACTCATATCAATTTAAATGATAATTTAAATTGAGTTCATTTGTCTTATTAATCATTAAAGAACATTTCATCATGTGTTGATGGTGTTCCGTGATTAATTAAGGACAAATGAATAGTTCTTAAGTATAATTAAGCATGTGTTGCATTATTATACTTAAGACACATTTACAATCATTTCAATTGATTTAGGTTGTGCTCAATTGATCTAAAGGCATCCATTATGTGTTAATGGAGTGCAAGAGATAATTGAGACAACCATGCATCTTGGACTAACTATTTTATGAGTTGTGATTGAGTTAGGTCCAAAGATGGATGAGATGATAAAGCAGAGGAGTCGAGTGATGATCCCGGGGGAGTATCAAGTGATGATCATAAAGACCCCAAAGGGGATTGCTTGCGTGCGGCGACGAAAGGTATAACTAGATAGGCTAAGGACTTTTGTAGTCTTTGAGTCTAAGGTTTTATCGCCGTACTATTAAAAGGGGTCGTTCCCTAGCTTGAGCTTCATCATGTGTTGGTGATCTCATTCCGCGTTCACTCGAGCTCAAACCATTTGGATTTGGTTTTTGCATGAGGGTTAACCATTTGGCATGTGTTGCGAATGGGTTAAACTTATGCTTGGTTGTATTTGGTTTTCGCATTATGCTTTGATTTGCATGTGTTGCAAATAGGATAAGCTAGTCGTTGGCTTTTTGCGTGAAGCTCACTTTTGCATGTATTGCATTAGTTGGCGCTTCATGTTTTGGTTCATAAAACTTCTTTATAAAACCTTGGTGTTGCTTGGAGCTAAGTTTTGCATGTGTTGCAAAAGAAGAGAGCTCAAGCATGATTTGATGTTTGTGTGTTTGTATGGAGCTAGAGGCTTGCATGTGTTGCGAGTAAAGAGCTCATACGTATGGTTTTGGTTTTAGTCGAAGTTTGATTTGTGGTTGCATTGAACTAGAGAATTGCATGTGTTGCAATTGGAGAGTTCATGCACCTTGATTTGATGTTGCTTGGAGCTAGACTTTTGCATGTGTTGCAAAGAGTAGTGCTCAAGCATGAAATGTGTTTATTGCGTTATTTGCAAGTTCAGTTGTCTTGAATAAACTGAAGTTTATGAGTCCGGAATCCCGAGAGCATGTGAGTGGGGCTTGCAACGGAGTTGGCAAGTTCTGGGGTCTTGTGTTGACCTTCACATGGCTAGGGGATTAATCTCATAAACTTCGAGTTTGATTTGCTATCGTTTTGCAAATAGAGTTTGAGTTGTCGTGAAATGTGTTTTCGCTAATTGGAGTTATGGTTTGCAAATGTGTTTTGCAAACGAACTTTGAAGTTATGTGTTTGATCCTAGAGCATGTGTTGGCATTTGCAAATGTGTTTTGCAAAGTGCCGGGGTCATGTGTTGATCCTTACATGGCTAGAGGGTTGATTGCATAAGTTCTCGGTTTGCTTGCGAAATGTGTTTTCGCGAATCCGGTTGAATTCTTTGAGCATGAGCTAAATTGGTGCAAATGTGTTTTGCACGGATGTATGATCATGTGTTGATCATCTAGAAGCTCAAAGAATAGTGCTTGGAGTTTTGGAAATGAGTTTGCGCGAAAATCTAGTTTTGGGTGGTGCGACCACCCATCGAGTGGTGCGACCACCCATCGAGTGGTGTGACCAATGGTTGAGCGGTGTGACCAATGGTTGAGTGGTGTGACCAGTGGTTTTGGTTTTTGTTCTGGCGGTCGACGGCCGGCCGGTCGGTGCTGACCGTATGTCGCGGTCCGGCCAAGCGGAGCCTTGGCGCATGTTTTCGAGAGAAGGTGTTTTCGGATTTTGGCGGGCGGTCGGACGGTTGTCGGCGGTGCAACCGGTCGTCTTGTCGGACCGCCCAGCAGTTGATGCATATTTTCGAGACGCTGCGTTTTTCGGTCGCGAGCGAGGTTGGTTGGGCGGTCGGACCGGCTAGTGGTCGTGTGGCCGACGCTCGGTCTGACAAGCGAGGAGAGCTGTGCGACCGGTAGGTACAGCGTCGAAAATCCGGCCGTTGCTCTGTGAGGGCCGGTCGGACCGGGTGAGGTCCGGTCAGATCGCAAAATTGCTGATTTTGCCCGTTTCGCCCCCAAACGGCTAGTTTTCTTGTGGGGGCTATAAATACTCCCTTGGGGGCTTGGGCATTGTTGTTCTTTGTGTTTGAGGTTTTGGGTGAGGTGTTGCATGTGTTGCACACTCACATTTGATTCTTGAGCAAGAGTGAACTAATTGCATGTGTTGCAATTAGGAGTGGGTTGAGAGGCTCTTGTGCATGTGTTGCACTTGAGTGAGGTCCTTGTGCATGTGTTGCACTTGGTGATCACCGGGCGCATTCGTTGTGCTCGGTGAAGTTCAAGCGGAGGCGGCTTGTTGCTCTTGGAGGTTGCCGACTCCTAGGCAGCGTGAGGCGTCGTCTTGCGGGAGCTCTCGAGGTGTGAAGCCCCGGCAAGTTTGTGAAGGTTCGGGTTGAGCCTCACATGAGCGTGAAAAACCACGACTAGTGGAAAGAGGCGGGTGCTCGGCGGGGCCGGTCCAAGTGTGGGCTTGCCTCAACGTGGACTAGGGAAGACCCAAGAAGTCTCCGAACACCACGGAAAAATATCGGTTGTCTCTTGTCTCATTTATATTCAAGCACTTTACTTTATTGTTTATTTATCAATTGCTTGATTAGAATTGCTTAGTATAAATTGATTGTTCAATTTAGCAATTCTTGTATAGAGACATAATTTAATTAGTGCACATAGTAAGCCTAGTTGATTTAGGCCTTAATTGTCAAAACAGAGATTATCGCTTCCGCATATAAATTGATTAGGTTTTGACATAGGGGTTGATTAGAGCGAATTGTTGAGTGAGCAATCGAATTTTGTAAAACGCCTATTCACCCCCCTCTAGGCGCATCCTCGACCCTACACGAAGGCGTGGCTGCTTTAGCTCACGGTTAGTACCTCTTTCATTGCAATTTAACGAAAACACGCTATGCTGCTGACAATATTGTACCGAATGCTGCAAACTGAGCTTCTCCACCCTGCCGCCCAGGAGGAGGACCTAGCACACCACCTGGAGGTGTACCTACTGTTGCTATTCGGTTGGTACCTATTCCCGTCCTCGCACGGGGATGCGGTGGATCGGCACCTGATCGAGTTCACCCGGTCGATCGCCGACACCCCGGCGGAGCAGCAACACATTCCATTAAAATCTCTTATGACAGGACATGTCTAACATTCTCATTGTAAACAGATAGTGCGGTGGTCGTGGGGCTCTGCCGTGCTCGCGGGCACGTATAGAGGTCTTTGCGACGCTGTCTCTCGGGGGTTGCAAAACGCGACGGTGACGGGTTGCGTCCTACTGCTGCAGCTGTGGTCCTGGGAGCGCTTCAGGCCTGTTGTTGACCTGACGCCGTACTCACAGGACCTATACCACCAGCACCAGATCGACTGGCCCACCATGGGCCTCTACTGGGTTCAGCGATATGTATGCCCCCTTGTATCTTATCCCTCACTTTGACACTTTCATAACATGCACTACTTTTTATTTCCGCAGCGGTTGTACGCCCACCATCAGGTCAGGAGGTCGTACCTCGAGTTTGTTCAGGAGTTCGACAGGCTCTAGGACGAGGACGTGCAGTGGACGCCGTACAACGCATACGACGTCCAGGTCCGAGCACCTCACGGGCTCTCCGAGTTTTGCTGGCAGGACCATCGGGTCTGGCTCACCTGTAAGGTCCTCATCTTTGACCTGTGCGTTGAGGAGTACTTGCCGCACCGAATGCTGTGGCAGTTCGGCCTCTTCCAGACTTTCCCCCTGCCGCCTGCTCACGTTGTCTCACGTGATGCGCACAGGTACGTCTCCTGAGCACACTGCTTAGCATTCCCACGGAATACATGTTGTATGTAAATTGCCATTTTTGCATTGCAAGATGAACCGGATGGGGGCTGCACCAGGCACTCCGTTCATGCATCGCATGGTGCAGTGGGCACTACAGTGGAACAACATGGAGACGGACACGGTTACCGAGACCCGGCCGTACGACTATGCCATGTACGAGCAGTACATGGAGTGGTTCGTGCCGCGGACTCGACTTAGGGTGGGGTACACACCAGCACCGTATGTCGCAGCTCAGGCATCGGTGTCGGACACGTACCCTTCACAGATGTCCCAAAGGGACAACTACGCAATAAGTGGCACAATCGAACCTCTATATGTATGTCTTTTTTTGTGTAAATTACCTCATATCAACCTGGCATTACATGCAAGCACATATTTTAGGGGAGGTTGAGGCAGAGGCTACGTCCGTGTTGACGCGCCTCGAGGTGGGCATCCAGATCACTGTCGATGAGCGGTGCTCATCTTATGATCAGATCCGCACCACGGTGGGGCGGATACTTCGCCTGGCCACCTGCCAGAGGAGCGAAGACGTCGTCGAGCACAACGCACCACGTCCCCATGGGCCAGCACCTCCCCCTCCTAGTGGAGATGTGCCCGCACCTCCCTGAGGCAATCGTCCCCCACGGCCCGATGTCGGCCACTACGAGTCCTCGTGTCCTCCCGCATAGCCACAATGGTGACATTGGAGTGACGAGGGCCAGTCTTCATCTCACGCCCCAGCAGGGTCCTAGGGTGCTTTCGGCGACGCGGACTACGATGACATCGAGGAGGAGCGACCGTTCGACATGGGCCAGTACCTGTCCACCGAGTACCTCGGTCCCTCTCGGCTCCTGGGAGCACCGCACTAGGACACACGTCGTAGGCAGACTACTACCCCATGGCAGTGGGGCTGACCTAGGAGGGCCGCCGTCCGTTGTCGCCACTCACGTACCCACAGACGGATCGGAGGCGTGGTCGTGGCGAGCTGATGTACAGTGGCTTTTGTAATTTCTTTATCTTGACACCATGTTATATAACTGTCTAAACTCAATGTTTGCATTTTTTTAGCTTATCTTTCCCAATTAGTAACGCGAGCGCCATTTCCGATTTTTGCAACTTCGTGCCGGGGCAACGCCCGGCCAAGTCGCCCGTAGATAAGTGGTAGCCCACGTTGCATAGATCGCTCGTGATTTTTTCGTAATTTTTGGGATGTATTCGGTGGGCCCCGCGAGGCTACGAAAACCCCTAAGTGGCCACCATTTTCGCGGTTTCGTGGTCGCGAGTGCCTTTTTCGATTTTCGCAACTTCGTGCCAGGGCAACGCCTGGCTAGGTCACCCGTAGATAAGTGGTAGCCCACGTTGTGTAAATCGCTCGTGATTTTTTCGTAATTTTTGGGCCGTATCCGGTGGGCCCCGCGAGGCTACGAAAACCCTTAAGTGGCCACGATTTTCACGGTTTCGTGGCCGCGAGTGCCTTTTCTGATTTTCGCAATTTCGTGCCGACGCAACACCCGGCCAGGTCACCCGTAGATAAGTGGTAGCCCACGTTGCGTAGATCGCTCGTGATTTTTTTCGTAATTTTTGAGCCGTATCCGGTAGGCCCCGCGAGGCTACGAAAACCTCTAAGTGGCCATAATTTCTGATATCAGAAGTTACTGCGGAAAATAAAGTAGACCACATTCTTCATTACTACATAAAACTAGGATTCGCATCACGAACATGGAAAATAATGGTTACAACTTCACGTCTACTGAGTGGATCGAGGCCACTTCCTTTTCGCCCATGCCTCCGATGGGACTTCTCTGGCACGACGTGCCCTCTTTCGTTTCTTCTCTCTCTCGGCTTTCTTCTCCTCTGCTTTCTTTCAACTTGCCTCCTCACGTGCGGTGTCACGCTGCACTTGAAGCTGCCGTCTAAACTCCTCGTCTCGGATGCTTTGATCAAAGAGTCTTTGGTCTTCGGGATCATCTCCATATCAAACCACTGCTCAAATTCACACAGCGGCGGAGGCGACTGCATGAAACATAAATTAGCAAAGCTTCATGTAGAAATATTACGAAACACGTATGATTGTTACCAGCTGGCGATTCTTCAGGCTCTTCTCCGGCGGGTCGAACGCGTAGTTGCGGCACTTCCAATACCTCCTCTTCCAAGTTGGAATTTCCCAAGAGCGGACGAGCCTGTAAGGATCTCCGCACAGACACATCGGTGGGACAACCCCGAAAGGTACGAAGAGATCCTGGTACGCGATGTTGCGCGGCCACGCCGAAACGCCTACCTCATCCTTCGCCTTCCCCTTTCTCTTTCCATTTGCATGCATCGGCATTTTGGATTGGTCCTTTACTTATTTTTTCTCCCTCTCCTTCCCTTCTCTCTTTTTTTCTTTCTTCTTCTTTCGCTGCTGGCTTTGTGAGGCCGCGAGCGAAAACAAAGGTTATAAAGGGTAGATATCGCCTGGTTATGGGGCGATCGCCCTATATTAGGGCGATATTTACCTTCGGGCAGTGTGTCTCCTAACATTTTCACAGTAGATTATTTTTTCCCGTTGATTATATCAAAAAAAATTAAAACAAATATTAACTACAAATATGGTGGGCCGTATCGCCCCAGTATCGGCCGATAATTTCGTCATCAAATTTGAAAATTACACCGTGAAGCGCCGTTTGTTTGGCACACTATACAAAACAAGCAAACTGGTAGTCAAAAAATAGATGTTGCGTAGTTCCCTCGTTGTTACAAAAACAACATTTTTTGCTATTATTCTAATTTCTTTTACCGAGATTATCCTTTGTCAAAAGCACCCCACGACGTAGATACCACAGGAAAATCCTTATTTTTAGAGGCATCTTATACTTCCATAAATGTTGGTTTGTAACTGGGATATTTTGATGCACTAAAACTTTATACATCGATTGAACAGAGAATTGTCCATTCTGATGAGAGTCCATCGAAAAGTATCCCGATCTGAGGATAATTGCACCACAGCAATCTTTGCAACAAGCTCATGCCAAGCTATTAAATTATTTCCCAATCCATACATCCTGCCAAAATCGTATTTGAGATCCATTACAAATGTGAAAAGAACCAAATCTAAAGAAATAATATTTGACTTTTATTAGGCCAGTTCAGAAATGAGAGTCCCCTGAATATCTTTCTATACAAGAAAGAGGTTTATTCGCCATATTTTTTTTCTGAGGATAGATTGTCAACACCATTTTTATGTAGCAGTTTGAATAGCCAATTGCTAAGTAAGTATATATTTTTAACACCAAGGTCTTGAATGATCATGCCACCATTTATTACATTAAAAGGAAATTAAAACAAATATTAAATATAAATATGGTGGGCCCTATCGCTCTAGTATCGGGCGACCGGCTATTTTTTTAAAAAAATTTGAAAATTTCGTCGTCAGATTTCAAAATTCCGCTGTGAATCGCCGTTGGCAGAGGTACCTATCGCCTTAGTATAGGGCGATCGCCCTATAGTAGAGCAACAGACGCCTATTTTTGCCTTTTTTTTTTGCTGATTAGTTAAAAAAAAGATTTATAATAAATATTAAATAAAAAATTCAACATTGCACGTGCCCAGTCTACTCCCCTGCCGCACCGACCCAACATTACAATTCGAGCCACCCACACGTCGCCGACGTGAAATTGGAGTACTTTGCTCGCTCCACTAGCCTCCGCGCTCCGCGCGGCTCACTTCCACCACCCGGACGGGCTGCGCGGCTGCACCCGGCGCGCACGGCAGTCTCGCTGTCGGCCGCCGGCAGCCGCACGCGGCACGCCCCCCGGTGCCCCACGGCTTGGCCTGCCGCCGTCCACAGCTCTCACGCACTCCACCGCTCGGCGTCCGCACCCACACGCCGGAGTCACGACGCAGGCAGCCACCGCGGGCTGAGCCAGCCTAAGTCGTTGTAGCGTTCGACTAACGTCGAAAGAGGAAGAAAAAAAACCATGGATGTCTCTGATGAAGCCGTGGAGATTGGAGATGCAAACATATAGACAAACATGGGATGGGGAGAGGGCGCACGTACGCGCGTATGTATCAGCGGTACTGCTGCTACAATCTGATGTCCCGTCACTGTCGATACATACATATGCATGCACGCGTCAGCTATCCTCACATACGTCAGGTGTTCTCTTCTTCCATACTTCAAGTCGAGGCTGTAACTTAATATATAACATACCATATCCAGAAAGGACAGGTTTCCATGCAATTTGAATGGAGTGGTCCCATGTCTCGAGCGGTTGATCAAGCAAATCAATAGCATAGATCATTCAAAAATATGCACTATAGTAATATGCTACAGTAAAAAATCAATACAGTGTTTTGCTTAACTTACGGTCCCCATTCTACTGTACGGATCATATCCATCCAGAAAGCGCAATGGGCTGTCGAATTTTAGCTACAGCCCACGGGTCCGCACGACATATATGGAAGAGATCCAGCCACCACAATCCAACAAGCGCCGTAAACTTGACCAAACTTCTACTACGTGAGCAAAGGGCAGAACTGGTAACAATACGATGTCGATGTTATCATTATAGGCGAAGCAAGCTGCTTTTGACCTATAATCTGGTGCAGCGGCGAAGCCAGTACAAAAATAGAAGGTGTGCTCAAAAATTAAACTAAATTAGAATAAATATATTCGATAGGTTGTGTTGTATTTTAATCAGTTTGAGCATTATTATTAGTAGTTTATTATTTAAGAAATACTTATACAATATTCACTTATTAAACTTTTAGAAAGTTATAAACAAGTTAACACTAATCAATCAAACAAATCGGTTATTGTCTCTTTTAACTCACTAACAGTTACAATTAATAGAAAAATATATATTAGAAAAGAGGCTCATATTATATATATTTGTTATCATTGTCAGTCCACTCGGCCATTTATGCACTTACCAACTCACGTTGTACCACATTCGCAATCTGCTTGTTGTTGCCACAGTGGATTGTCTATCGCCACATGCCTGCGCCCTCGCCAGCTCTCCGGCATTCACTCGACATCCTCGTTGTTCCCTCGCAATTGCTGACTCCTAATGACGTGCATCAAGCGCCCCCGACTCGGTGAGCTACCATATCCTCACAAAGGAGACATGTTGAGCTCCTCCTTTCTCTCTATGGTCTCTACATGTATTGAGGTTCAAGTCTAGTTTTGTAAGCAGTAAACGAAGTTACCAATTGTAAAATTAGGCCTTCAACAAGCAGTGATCTACTAAGCTACATGGTCTAAAAAGTAGCTTACCGCCCAGCAAAATTTCTTCTTCCTCTATACATGCTTGAATATGTGTATATTCATTACTTTTATACCAAAAATGACTGCCAGTGCTAAAGAGGATACATAAGATCCGGTGGTGAGAGGGTGGGCTCGAGCCCAACAGAGCCCGCTTGGTGGCTACGCCCCTGATCTGGTGACAAAAACAGCAAAATTAATTGATGCAAATAATCCATTCGTGGCTCTCAAACTATGCTCCTGTAGTATGATTTCTGTATCGACACAAATCAGCAAAGGAACAAAAACTGTAAACGCAGCCTAATGGCCATGATCTTGTTTATATGAACAAACCGCACGAAGGAAAAATAAAATTGCAACCAAGAGGCAGCAGCGCACTGCCGAAGAGTGTATATCTTCGTACAAACTGCCAACAGATCAAAGGGAAGACAAACTGGTACCCTTGTGAGATCATCCGGGAGTTTTAGTTCCTGATCATACAGTCTGAGGATGAAAAGGCCTTACTGTCGCATAAACGGACGCGTCAATGGCCACAGTACAGATGTCTTGTAAAAGGTTAAACATTCTTCATTGCTTCAGTTGGGCATTAGTACAGATGGTTCTTGTACAAGGTTAAACATTCTTCGTTGCTTCAGTTGGGCATTAGTGCAGATGGTTCTTGTAAAAGGTTAGCCATTCTCCATTGCATCAGTTACTCTGTCGCTTCGGAAAGAAGTATTCTACCTGCCAAATGAGGTTACAGAACCGCGCGGATTGACTCCTCCGGCTGTCATTAGCCAACGCCCCCGCAATGCCAGGAACAACAAGTAACAGAAGGCGGGAAGCCGGCAGCGAATGTGAAGACCAGGGCAGACTTGTTTTGACTGGAATGGTGATGGCGTCGCTGCACATCCAAATATCCAATGCTTTCCATCGTCTTCGCGACAGAGGCCACTTGCATGGGCACACAGCACACATTGCCGGTATCTCTCGGATCTCACAATTTTGAGAAACAATCGTTTAGCCGTATTACCTGCTTTTGATTGTCGAGGTTCATGCAAGAGAGTCTGATTTTAAGCATCTCAAAAAATATATTAAAAAATGAGCCTGATTTTAAACATGTTAATGTTTGGTCTTCACTCTTCAAAGAGAGGATTGAAATGTGGACCCGTCTAGCAAGTTTGCACAGTTTCGCCTATGAATTATAGCTACTTTTTTTTTGGCAAATTAATACATTTCAAATATCAAAGCCAACTATCAAATCTAAGCCTTCAAAATTAGGGACCAACAACTTAAAGGTTAGATGATTTTTCTTTTTTGTGATATATTTCTAATTCATATTATCTCTGAGCTCAATATCAAATCAAAGCCACTAAAATAAGAGTCCACCAAATTAAGGGCTGTGTGTTAAATTTCCTCTTTTATTAGAAATTGTAAATCACCAATCATAAGCTTTTGTAATATATATAATGGATACTAGTCGTATAGATTGTTGTTTTGTGTTGTAGTCTTGACCACAGTGGAAGTTCTAACCCTAAGTCGGTTCAAATGTTAAGAGATGCAACCCAAACATTTATGATATCAAGAGCAAAGAAAAATGAATCGTGTAGAGAGCTCCAAATAATGGCAATGAAACAATTACATAAAAAGACAACGGAGTTGGCAAAGTTGAGAGCAAATGGTAAGCACAACTTCAAAAGAGTAGTATAAGAGATTATCTCTCAATTACAACAATCCTTTCAAACCATGTGGACCCTAAGATACTTGCCCTCCTCTAATCCTTTTGCATGTCTCTAATTGCTTTCGCCTTGCACTGGATGAGATTGGATTAATTCCTTTGGCTGGATTGGATGACCATAAGGCTACACACATCTTGGGTTAATTTATATACCATTCTTATGTAAGAAAGTACAGATGTAAACAAGAAATATTAGTCCAGAAATCATTTAACTCCACCCTTCTAATCCAAATCAAATTTGTGACACACTTGATAAAATAAGAGGCACCATAATCAAATTTGTGACACACTTGATAAAATAAGAGGACCCTGCTTACATTTATCTCTCCAAAACTCAGTTAAAATTCCAAAATGACCCTAAACTAAGCTACGTGAAGCACACATTAATGTTTGAAAATGGCACTCGAGGCAATGGATCGATGAGAGAGTTTAATCTATTTGACAAGGGCAAGACATGCATTTATTGGGTTGTGGGAGTATACAATCTTAGGCTACATGAAACCCATGAGCTCTAAATACATTAGCAATACCACTTTTATTGTACCATTGAAGCCATAACCTATTATGGCCCCCTTTGGGATAGATATATATGGAAAAGCTGTTTCTGGATTATAGAGAATCGGGTAGGTGATAGTTTCCGATTTTGTGTACAAATTATGCTTTTATTATGGGAGTGGATTCTGATAAGCTTCTATCATAATCAGAAGCATAATTTATACATAATATCAGAAACTATCATCCACCTGATTCTCCCAGAATCCAGAAACAGCTTTTCCATAATCTGTCCCAAAAGGGGCCTATGTGACTTCGATGCTAACTCAAAATGCTATAGGGCTAGAGATGGCAACGGTATATACCCCATGGTATCACCACCCGCACTGCATCGCTTTTAATAAAATTCACCGCTATAATACCCATACCGCATGCGGTACAAAATTTATCCATACCGATGCTAACTCACCCGTAAATAGCTAATTCAAGTATTTTTTTAACATGTCAACTTGGATATGTTTCTCATTAATGGTTGGATTATGTACTTTTGTATCGTGTTGAAGAAATCAAGGAGGACAATGATGTTGGCGGAGATAGCACTCACCTCATCAAAGTCGGTATCATGGATTACATGCCTTACTCGACGGGTGAAGCTCCCCAATGCCCATGGGTATGATTATTGGACCGATTTGTACCCTAATGGAGTAAATACCCATCGGTATTGGGTTTCGGGTACCCATTGCCATCCCTATATAGGGCATGGGGTTAGGGTAGGGCGGGTAAGCAGGTCAAGGAGGACAATGATGTTTGGGTGTGCCCGCAAATTCATGGATTACATGCATCCTTCCTTGTTTGGGACATTTTCTCATAATTGTGGTTTACTGATAGATGGGCCCATGCATGTGTAAGAGCCCACATGTCAATGAATGAGTGTTAAAAGAATTTGTCAAAAATATGCTTCTTTCTATTTTCTCGCACAAAGTGAGATAGGTGGGTGATTTAAATATGGGTTGCTTTGGGTCTATCGCCAAATTACCTCCATCATTTTCTCCAACCCTCTTTTGATCCGTCTTAAAGCATCACTTCTGGTGAGATCTATACTTTGAGCCCTACGTTTTCCTTTTTCTTGAAGATCCATCACAAAAAATCACATGTTTTTTTTTGAGATCTCTAGATCTTTCTTTAGTTTGATCTTCTTATTTTATCAAAATCCTTATTCTCCATGTATTGCTACTCCACATTATAATTCCATAGAGTTTTGAAGATTTGTCTCAACTTGTTCTATTGTTTTCACAAATTTGCTTTTCTTGATCTATCAAACCCTATCTCGTACTTCTTTCGAGATTACAAGATCTATCCCTGATTTGTTCTTCTTTGTTGTCTCAAAATTCATCTTCATGGTACATCATGATTCTAACATGTTAACTTCTTTCGAGATCTAGAGTTCTTGAGATCATTCCCAACTTGTTATAGTTTATTTTTCTCAAAATTGCTCTTCTTGATCTATCAAACCCCATCAGATACTTCTTACAAGATCTTAATATCTATCATGAATCAACTATTTGTTTTCTTATGATTCTTCTTCATAAAACATCATGATTCTATTTTGTGCTTCTTTGGAGATCTAACCATCAATATGTTTTTCTCCTTTTCCATAGGATTTGTCTTTATGATCAACCACAAATTCTTCTAAAATATGAATATCCATTCCTAGTCTACAATTATTGTTCCCCTAAAACTGTCTTCTTCACCCATAAAAAGCATCCCACATACTTTTCACGATTTCAATGTTGATTATAGTGCTTCCTTCTTTTGTTCTCAAGACCTTACTTTTTTATGTATTACAAATATTTCACTTCTCATGAGATCTCGAAGGAAATTTAAGTATGTTTGGCTATCTGAGAGGGAGATAGGTGCTAGAAAGAGAAAATAGGGAAAAATTTACCTCCTTACATCTTCGACCATCATACATGCTTCAGAAGAAGAATGCTGGGCTTGCATCAAAGGGAAGAAGAATGCCACTATGAATAGGTTCCTATCTTATTCTCGAATTTTTATGTTTTACTTTTGTTGGTTTAGTTTACTTTCCGATTGAGTTACCTTTTGTATTTAATATCACAATGTCATAGGTTTAAAAAATAGCATTGAAATGAATCTCTAAAATAATCTAACAAAAATATAAAAGGTTGTGTATCATGTTAAGTTGTTTGATATAATCAAATATCTCTAGATGTTATATTTGATACGTCTAAATCGGTTGCCATCCTAGATAGAATTTCAAAGGACTGAGTAAAGGGACAACCAACTTAGTTTGGGTCTAACTCTCTGAAGTAACTATTGGATGTTTTGTTGTGAAATTTTTATAATATATTATTTAATATTTTTGTTTCTGAAGAAAACTTGTGTTTGTTGGTGTTAAGATTAACAACAATAACCAATTTCACCAAATGCCATGAAGAAAAGGGTGAATCTAATCAATATATTATTGTTTTCTATCATTCTCATGGGTCCACTAACTCATCATTTTTCTAAGCTAGTTTGTTACTTTGCTAATAGGAAAGTTCTTCTTTCGAGCCATGTTATATAGATCATATTTGCAAGCCAAGATTGAAAAAGCTCTTTACTAATTGAAAAGGAAACTACTAATGGACATTTGGGTGTGTATTGTTTACATTGTCAAAAAAAATTTATGTTATCATGCAAACTTTTCTATTTGATATGTTTCAAAAGAAGGGATTTCTGCAAGAAAGTGACAAAATATTTTGGCAAAAATGAGGGCTTCATGCCCATTTGGTGGAATTGATTATTGTTAGTATTTTTTAAAACTTGTTTTGTTAAAAATATCTTTTTGTATGTCACTGGAAATGAATAGCTATTAGCTAGTGATGAACATGTGGTTGGTTCTAATTGAGAGACTATTGTGTTGTTTTACTTATTCGTCTCTGGGTCATGAAGTTCTCATCTCTAGTCCTCTACCATACTGGTTTGCCATTTTGCTTTATAGAAAAGACCATTCTTTTGGAACATATCAAGTTAAGCTAGCTTTGCACAGTATGATCAAAAGACTTTTTGCCAATGCAAACAAGATACCCAAATGTACACTATCACTTTTTAAAAAAGTGAAAAGCGATTTCCTGTTGTCTAAAAGGTAATATAAACCAAAATTTGTTATGTTATCAAACTAACCAATGAAAAACATGTGACATCTAATGCTCAAACAAGTATATTCTAGAAAATCTAACAACCAAACTAGACAAAAAAGGTCATTTCCTATGAGGACACTGGATTACCATCCTTGCTTGAATTGATACTTTTCATGCAAATATCCAACAACAAAAGTTGCCACAAGTATATAACATCACAACATTAGTACCACTGCTACCAACATTAAAAATGTGAGGAAGATCTAGTACATGTATCAAAGGGGAGATTTCTATCATCGATTACTTCCTTTTGTGGTGATTCATAGAATTATGATTTTTGATGTTGCACTTTTGCTCTTGGATCCTTCCACTGAAATGGTATCCCTTCTTGGCAAGGATGGCAATGTAATGTCATGGTGACAAACAATATTTCTTTATTTGACATAGTTGTTGACCATGTCAAAACCGATAAATACATGGCTCATCATATAAAGTAGAAATCTGCAAAAGAAATCTTGTAATGGCCTAGGCCGGTAAACAAGCCGAGCTTGAGCTAGCCAACTCTTCTAGGCTCGAGCTAGTCGACCTCGAGTTTGGGTGTGAGCCTGGATCCAGGCTCAATCTCAAGTAAACTCGTAATAATAAATAATTCAATATACACTATTTTTTAATAATAGAAAATAGTCAAACTCGAGCTCGACTCAAGTAAGTTATCTCAGGTAAAAGTTAATATATAGTAATATTTAACAACTAGTTTGTAAATATACAAAGGCTCATGAGCTATTTGAGCTTAGGATCAAGCTCGTGTTTGACTCATTGGGAGTTCAAACTAAGCTCAAATCGAGCATAGAGTGAACTGAGCTCGCACAACTCACAATCCTCCAGCTTTTTTCACTGCTCGAATTAGGTGGTGTATCAAAGCAGATAATTATGTGACCCAGAAAGTAAAAAGCAAACCGTAAAACAAATATTGGATGCTACATCCATAATTGCGCGACCAGAAAGTAAAGAACGGTCCTTTTTATCGCTGGCAGCAATGGCGCGATGGTGTGATCTTGCGCAACATATCCGCAGGCAACCCTTCAGAAACCATCGTGCAACTGAACTAAAAAGTTTCAAAAATTCTCAAAAATTACCATATGTAGGGGAGGTGAGCTTTACAATCGTGCAAAATTTGAAGACCAAACCCAATCGCATTTGAAAGATATGAAAAAACAAACAGCAAAATGAATAGTGATGAACAGTAAAAATCATTGTTCATGCTGAATTTGTCTTTTTTTGTAACTGCTAGTATAGGATGAATTTGATCATGAAATTTTATATGTAGGTGGGGTAAGTTGAGATGTACATCTATGATTTTTTTCAGAATTTTTTAAAACTTTTTTTAGTTCAGTTGCACGATGGTTTTACCGAGAGAGGTGATTGCACAGGATATTTTTCCGTGATCTTGTGCATGCAAGTGCTGAAACCGGCGACCCCGGGCGGGTCTCCATGCTGCAGCCCCTGGTGCGCAACCGCATCGGCTCACATGACCCGTCGAGGCATGACGTGGTAGCGGATATATAACGCACCCAGGCCCCACGCCATCGAATCCAGCCGTCCGTTCCAAAACCCGTGGCCACTTTTCTCATTCTCCTGACCCCACACGACAGCGAGCACATGTCTTTTTAGGTGACTCGGAAAGGGCAGTGCCTGCCGGGGTTGTTACTAAAGTTAGGAAGGCTGGGCTAATCCCCGGACGATGATGATCGATCAGGTCACAGTCGTCAGCTAAGCAAAAACTGCAAGTTTTGCCGATCTGCACCGCCAAGGTGGCGACGCAAATGTCAACCATGGCCCATCCGTCAGTCATGGCGGATGTGGGCGCCTGGGTGGGTAGCGCTAGGAATTTCTCCACTGGGCTTGCAGGGCCGGGTCGAGCGGTGCACGGGGTAGGCGAACACCTGTGCAGATCCCCACTGAATTCCGAGTTAATCACGGGCTATGCCATGAACCAGTTTACGCACTAGCCCACAGAATTTAGTGTTTAATCAAGAGAATGCCACTGGATGGACGGTATCACACAGACGCCCATCGTGGTTTTCTGTCTTGCCTCGCAGTAGCGCTTGGGG
The DNA here is from genome assembly GCA_036346375.1 of Guadua angustifolia. Classification (NCBI taxonomy): domain Eukaryota; kingdom Viridiplantae; phylum Streptophyta; class Magnoliopsida; order Poales; family Poaceae; genus Guadua; species Guadua angustifolia. The sequence continues at coordinate 3,731,106 of CM070508.1, forward strand.
GCAGGCGAAGGATTTAAATTGGGCGGAGCGAGATAAGAAAATGCTTTCACGGTTATGTCTGGTTCGCACGGAAGCTATGCTACATGGATATATATCTTTTCTCTACCAATTCTATTTAGAAGTTGGTGGTGGTACGTCGTTCTTCATCTTTATCTCAACACGTGTGCGTATCCGTGTGGTTGAGTGGGAAGCAGACAGTGACCACCCCGATAGATTGGGTTGGATCATCCCGTCGCGGAAGGTAAATGAATATGCATGACTCATTTATTGCTTTCCTTTCTCCCATTAATTTAGTATTTGAATCGGCGGCGATTGCTTCCGGTACTTTTCAGATTGAATTGATTGATTCCCTTCCGAAGAAAACAAAACTCCGATTCATTAAGTTGGGTCTTTTCCGCCTCTTTCCTTTTTATTGTTTTCCTTATTCGACGATTTCTTAATCTAAATTCCATAGATATCTCATCGGTTGTTGAATCTATATAATCTCACAACTTCTTGCCTCTCCTGCAGATGTGTTGGGCGGAGGTAATGAGCGGCCTTCGCAAGGCGTACGAGCCACACACGCCGCTGATAGTGGCATCCACATACGGATGACGCCTACCTCTTCAATATCTTTGCGCTCGTGAGGCATCAGGTGATGCCTATTTCGGTCGATCGATCGATCTCGAATCATAGCGTTACAAATTTACAATCCCAAATATTATGATATTATTATTTAAGTTTGTGAAATTAAAAATAATTTTAAGTTCGAGCTTGTAAACAGGTGCTTGGAATTTGTATGCTTCGATGAATTGATTTAAACATTTAACCATTGCGCATTCAGAGTGAACATTATTATTCAGATAAGATTAGTGCTCTTTGTAAATAAATTTTTTATCTCAAATTGAGTTTTCGTTGCATCGCACGGACACATAGCTAGTAATATTTGAAGTATGTGATATAGTTAATGAATATATAATAAGCTATATTTAAATTCAAAGTACATATTATTCATATCATTATATAATAGTTACACAATGTGTAATAAAAATAATATATATAATTGTATACATTTAGTAGATGGATTTGGATATTAACTATTATTTATTATTTCTTGGATTCAAATTAAATTAATTTAAGTGATACAAATATGAGATAGGATAAGAGCATAAAAAACACAGCTAATGTTTGGAAATTCAAGGAGAATTGATATAAGTAGTATAGTGGAGCTATCATAACTATAAAAATAACGAAAATAAGGTCATGTTAAAGTTATAGCTGTTTTAGTAAAATTCTATTCAATTGTGTAGCATTTTACGTGGAGGGAAACTATAACAAGCTAGAGCGGAGTAACATATGCCTATTAAATCACGTAGCGTTTTAAATCACTGGTGCAGGCATCGAGGTGGCAGAGGTGCAAATTAGTGTGAAGAATGGAGGGCATTGTTGGAAGAATGGAAACGATAAAGCCTTGGGAGTTCTTGCTCTTCTCCACATCGCCATTGTTGCTCTCTCCTCTTCTCTCTGTTCTTCTTGTCAGATTCCCCAAGAACCCTTTTTCCCGTGCAATTTCTCCTCGGTTTCGTGGTTCCCGATGTTTGATCTGTAGAGTGAGATACAGAGGTGGAAGGGAGTGTGTCTGCGCGATTGGAGGAACGGAAGGGAAGAAGAAGAGTAGAGAGGAAGGCTGATTTGATGCGTGGCGCCGTGGAGGCCGTCGCGGTTGCTCGGGAAGTCGTGTCGTCGAGCCCGTCGAAACCCCCGTCGGCATTGGATATGATGAGGTACGCCTGAAATCTCCAATCCCTTTATCTTTGTTGCCGCCGCTGCAATTTGTGTTGTGCTCTCGGTGCTGTCGTGCCGTGTTTGTTCGTTCCTGAGATCAAGGTGCGATTTTTGGTGTCTCGTTTCCGCTTTCAGTGTGTGTTGTTTCGGCTCTTCCTGGACGATTTGAACAGGTTTATCTTATCCTTCTACGGCTCGCCGTTGTTCTCTGTTCGTGTGCCGCCGTCTTCTCCTGGTTGGCCAAGGCTTCGTTTGATCTGTGTTATGCTGTTTTCCTCTCGTCTTGCTGCTGGATTTTGCCAATCTGTGCCGGTTCGTTTCGACTATCCTGTGATTATATCAAATTCCTTGTTCGCCTCCATTTCAAGGCTATTTTGACTGGTTTTGAGTTACACCTATCGATTCCGTTCAGTGCTTGGTTTTTCGTTGGCTCCATTCTTGTGGAGATGAATGCTCATGGCTGAGGTCCTGAAGATTCCTTCCTCACCTGATTCTTTCATGTCTTTGCTGCTCTTCTGCGTTTTGTGTATGTGTGTGTTGTGCTGATTTCTCGTAAACAGATCTCTGAATGGTCGGCTTGGCCTTCGATTTTGCAGTTTGCAAACAGGGTGGTTTTCTGCTGATTTTGATTTCGAATTCTCGCAAAAAGAAAAGTTCTTGCTATTAGTTTCATCCTTCATTCCAAATGTTGGCCTTGTTTCTTGTCCGATCCAATAGCTCATGTGGTTTCCTGATTGTTTGATTTTTCTGCAGGTACCAGAGAATCAGCCCGGATTGCCTCCCGCTCGTCAATAGCGGCGGCAGTGGCGGGAGCCGGAAGCCGGCGTCGGCGGCGCCCAGATCGAGCAAGGACGACGACGCCCCAGCCGTCGCCACCGACAGCTCGCGCCTCGCGTCCTACCTGGCTGCCACCTCGCTCGAGCCCAAGCCGCGCGGTCGCGCTCCGCAGCCGCCGCCACCGGCCTCGGCGTCCTCGGCCGCTGCCGCCGTCGCGACCCGTAGCCCGGCGCGCGACCATGGCCACCACCACTCCTCCTCCGACTTCCCCGAGCCCACCTCCCCGAGCTTCACCGGAGGCGGCGCGAGCGGCAGCGCCGGCCCCGACGCCACCATGCTGCTACAGTGGGGCCACAACAAGCGGTCGCGCGGCCGCCGCGACGCCTCGGCGGCGTCCGCGGCCGCGTCGGCAAGCACGCCCTCGCCGCAGCGCCGGCAGGCCGTTGTCAAGATCCGGCGCCGCTCGTCAGCCCCGGCGGAGAAGCTGATGCCGCCGCCGAGCTACACTCGCGGGTCCAGCCTCCGCGTCAGCTCGTCCCTCCCAGCGCGCGGCGGCGGCGCCGGAGACGCGCACCACGGCCGCAACTCCCACCCCCACCACAGGTACGCATCGCCGGCTCACTCACTCATCATTAGGTGGATTGGATGGCCTAGCTCTTTCGCCGCCACCATCGAGGCATCTTCTCCTTTTCCTTTCCTCGCGTTTTTTTCCCACTTCCACTTTTGCCCCTCGGACCAAGCCGTATTCTCTTGCTCGTGCCTCTCGAACCGGTTTTTGGTTCGGTCTCGTTCGTGCTGTGGCTTCGGGACTCTCACGGTGAGCTATGACGCCCCCTACTTTAGAAACCAAAGGTGCGTTTAGGATGTGTTTGGATTAAGTAGTTTATATATAAGATGGTTTAAGAAAAACGATATTTATGTGTTTGGATAGAACCATCTTATTTTATACGATGTGATATAAATTGAAGAATATTTTTTACAGATGATGAATCATTTTTATTCAACTAAAACAATAGAATCAAATGATACCGGACCATCGTATCCTATTTAATCCCATTCCACTAGCCAAACACATCCTTCAACCAAACACACTTTTAGATGATAAGATACACCCTCTCATCTTTCCTTGCACACTTTTTTTTTGTTTCTTAGAGCATATCTAACAGTGCCTAAAATCCATTCCCAAAACTTGATTTTGGGTTTGATTGCAAAAAAAAGTACTCCAACAGTTCCTCTTTCTAACTCCTCAAATTTTGACACGCCTAAAAAACAAAGACCTCGACTCTCATTTTTGTGCGCTCTGTTCGCTCCCAATCAACATTATTTCGGCGCCAGGGATGGCCCACCGGACCAATTCAAAGGTGTTTTTGGGAGAAAATATAGGAACTGTTGGAGAATAAGGTATTTTGTAGACCCAAATTTTTTGGGAAGATCTCAATCTAAGAATATTGGGAGTTTAAATATTAGGAACTGTTGAGATGCTCTTTAAGATTAACAAAGTAGGTTTTGTTTCCCATGCATGTAGTACTATACTGATCACTCAATTACTCCCTCCTTTTAAATGTGTCCTTTATATTTTGTTTTTCTCTTGTGATTCCCTTGATCATTTTAGGTATGGTGTAGTGTAGTATTGATGTGAGGATCACCGAGCAATGACGAGGAGGCGGCACTTTCCCCTCCTCTTGGGTCTTGACGAGTAGCCTGTAGCAGGCACGCATCAATAATACCACCATCCAATACATCCATAATCCATTCGTCGCCGACTGGCATTTACCCCTTTTCTTTCCGTATCCAGTCCTTGTCCATTAATGGCTTCCCTGGGTTCATTTTCGGCTTTGTATCATGTATGCGTGCTGGACTGCTGGGTTCTGCGAGGACGATGAACGGCGATGTGTGCGGGGCCGGCAAAGGTGTTGTAGATACTAGATATAGTAGGACTTGATGGAAGATGGGTATAAATATAGGGCACATATCAGTTCTTTGATTGATTAATAGGTGATCTGGAGTCTTGAAGTCGCAGAGAGAGTTGGTTTGTTTTGTTTCCTGGCTGGTGGCTGGAAAGTGGTTGTTGATGTGATCGTTTTTTTTTTTTTTGTTTCTACCATTTTGTGCTAACGTCAGTTGGTTGCTGTGAGTGATCTGGAGATGTTTTGAGGTTTTGGGTTGGTTGGTGTGGTGAGTGATGTTTCGTAAATGTTTGCTAAACGCTTTTGTGATTCAGTTTCAGTAATGAAACTGGGGCATCTGTTTAGATGTCCTGTTGATCTAAAAAATATAGGGCACATACACCCATCCACCCCACCACCGTTCGCCCCCATCTTTTTTATTTGGAAATCGGCAGTAGCTTTGCCGGCGGGCGCAGCATCCATCCTTCCATCGTTTCCACCATTTCGCCGTGCTGTGTTGTACTAGGCCGGATAGATACCTCAGCTGTTGCTACTAACCCCACCCTCCCTTTACCCCAACCACCGGTGCCGTATCGATCAATCGCCGACGAATAATTCTTTTCGTTGCGTTGTTGCTGTTGTTGGGTTTTTCATAGTGTGATGATGGTCAGATCCGCCGAGGAGCGTGCCGGCGGGCAGTCGTCGTCTTCCGCGGCGGTGTCGAGGGCGGAGAAGCAGCAGCGCCCGGCGGCGGACAAGGCGCACAAGGGGGAGGCCGGGGTGGTGACGGTGACGGGCACCCAAGAATCTAAGAGGCATCAGCAGGCGGCCGGCGGCAAGGCCGAGCACCAGGGCCCCGGGCCGTCGTCGAAGGCTGCGGCGGGGCAGCTGCCGCGGATCTTCACGACGCTGTCGCGCAAGGAGAAGGAGGAGGACTTCCTGGCCATGAAGGGCACCAAGCTGCCCCAACGTCCCAAGAAGAGGCCCAAGCAGGTCGAGAAGGCAGTCAATGTATATACTAGTAACCAACGCTAGCCTCTCAGCTCATCGACCTATCTATCGATTTATATTATTTTTGCCACGATAAAAGTATAAGACTGACGTCGTATTGTGTGTCTTTTTTTTTTTGTATGTGCGTTTGTGATCAGTTTGTCTGCCCAGGGGCGTGGCTCTCGGATGTGACCAGAAGCAGGTATGAAGTGCGCGAGAAGAAGTGTACCAAGAAGGTAACACGATGCATATCACAGGCCTTTACACTAAGATTTCTGTTCTCAGTCGGATTAACTAGATCCATTTGTGTCTTTTTCGTGTGAGAGGAAAAAAAAAAGTTGAAATTGCGTAAATTTGAGGTGAGGGCTGGGTGAAAAATTAAAGTTGGAAAGTTGGGGAGAAAGGAATGTCTGGGCTTTCTTCCTCCTCCCTTCTTTCTCCCCTTGCTGCTACTGTCACGTAGGGCCTACCCTACTTCCCGTGAACGCGCGAGCGTGCCCATTGATGAATGATGACTGTGCTTGGCCTACGTCTCCGCACTTTATTATTACCGACGTGCACGGACCGCGAGGTGCCCGGTCTTCCAGGCTAGATCTTCACGTGGGGCCCTGGGTCAGTCTCATGTTATTTTTTGCCAAGTCTAGCGAAATAAAGAAAAAAATATATATATGGCACGGGTGCTTTTAGCGTCTTTTATAAAAATTAGATCGTAAAGCAATTAATTTTTTTATTTCTTCTCTAGTATAAATTATATATCTTTATTTCAAGACGATGCCTATAAGGCACCCGCACCTGGTACCATTGGCGAAAAGAAACACACGCGGCCGATATCAGATGTGCAGGGGAAATGCCATTATCCCCCTGTCGCCCTGCATGTGGGTCGTGAGTAGGTGTGGCCCACCGTAGGGTTCGACGTTGGCTGCTGACTTGTGGGGCCTCGTGGTCATGCTAGCAATGGATACGGTGACCGTGGTGGGAGTGGGACCACGTGATAAGGCGTGATAAGGCGCCGGGGATAGACAGAAATCATTTTTTTTATCGAATCGCATATGTATCACATTTTTGTAAATTTAGTATCTTTCCTCACCGTATAATCTCCTCACCTTATAAGGAGATTATGCCTACTAGAGAGCAAGGCAGGATCTCGCTGCAGTGTGGACACATGCGAGCGCTGTAGGAGCTCGCTGCCATGTCTGGATAGCGTGGAAGATACCTGTCGTGGTGGGTCACGTTGCTCCCGCGATCGGCTAAGCTCTGCTGGCTTCCACACTCTGTGGGTGCGGTAGGGGACACGTGAGGGAGGCAAATTTACAAATGCATATGCGGAAGGCTAGATTTGAAAAAAAAAACAACAAAGTGGTATTGGTTGCAGATAGCATTGGGTTCGGATATATAAGAGTATCGAATCCTGGCCATATGTAAAGATGCGAACGGAACAGGCAGAGTACCACTGTAAGAATCCTATAATTAGTAGCATGGAATTCTTGTTCTTCAGGAGTAAGAAGGAAGAGTAGATAGGTACACGTACTTGACACCAACTCCGTCATTAGTTGAGTTGTCTAATAACTCCGGTCAACTCGTCGTTTGTCTCTTGTTATGTTTAACTTTACAAAGCAATCAACTTTCAATTCTCTGTTTAGTAGGGCACTGACAGGACAAGAAATCTCACTTGAATCGTTGCGGTTGCAGCAGAAGCGCAGGGGCCTGAAAGGGATGGAGATGGACAGCGACACCGACTGATCCATCGCGAAAACCTCGAGTGAGACGCCCGCCTAAGGGCGCAGAAGCAGGAGAAGAAATTGGCGTCGCGGTTCGGAGAGACGGTGGGAAAAAGAAGAGGAGAGGCAGTAGAAGCAGAAGCAGAAAGCAGGAGAAGAGAGGTCAAGGATGGCGATGAACCTTCCTTGGGTTGTAACCCAAAAAAAACTTCGTCGTGGGGGTTAATTATAGTGCCGCGTTGTTCCTTCGATTCCATTTTGTATATCTGGGTGGCGAGGGGCAGCCGGCTTCTTTTTATTTTATTTCATTTTCTCTCTTTTTTTTGGTGACATTTGGTGGTTTACATGGTGGTTGTGTGCCCTCCATTTCCATGCGTGGTGGTGGTGGGTTGTGCATAGAACTAGACTCAGACTTGCGGAGTCTCAAGAAGAAAGAAGTAGTCTATTAGCTTTTCGCTCAGCTTTGCGTATCATTCTACAGTTCTACTTCTCCGAGGATTTCTTTCTTTCTTTTTCCTTCTTTTTGCGCATCACGTGTTTTCTTCTTCATCATTGTGCATAGCCAGGGATTCAAAATTCGGCGAAATTTCGCCGAATTTCGGTTTTCGCCCCCCAATTTATATATCCCGCCGAATTCAAAATTTTAAAAATTTGATTTGCTACAAGAATCGCTACTGTAATTTCGGAAATTTCGGGTTTGGAGTCCGATTTTCAAATTTTTGGCCGGATTTGAACGGAATGGGTCCAATAACCCTTAAGAAAGTCTTGTTCCATGAAAATTTGATAAAAACTAATTTTTGAGATTTTTAAAATTTGGGTAGAAACACTGTCAGATTTTTAAAAATTTTACAAGCCTGATGATCATCTGAAAATTTTATGGTACCATCCTTAGTAGTTTAGGATCATACCAAAAAAACTTCAAAATAATTTAACATCATTTGTTATCTTTGAAAAATCAAAAACAGAATGGACATAATTGGGACAGTAATCTTGTTAGATTTTTATAATTTTTCTCGAGTGTGATCATCATCTAAAATTTTTATTACAGATTAACAACTTCCTTAGTACCATTCTGTAAAATTTTCAAAAAATTTAATCTTTCTTGGTTTGCTCAATAAAATCTATGAATACAGTAAGCACTAAACTTAATTTGTTGTATTATATTTGAAAAATCAATTCATTTGAGCTAAGGATTTATCAGGCAATTCAAATATTTTTATAACTTTTGAAATTTTGAGTTTCAAATTTATTTGAGCTAAGGATTCTTATGTAAAATTTTCAACTCAAAATATTTCTCTAGGAATTTATAAAAATTCTGACATTCAAAGTACTAGTTTTCAATTCTCTCCGTTTTTGAATTTTTAAATGTCTTAAATTAATTTATTAATTTCTGATATTTTTAATGTTGATGAATTTATTGTTGGGGAAGATAATATAAAATTTTCAGATTGAAATTATGAAAGAATATTTTCATTTAATTCTGACATTGAACTTAATTTGTTGTATTATATTTCAAAAATCAAACAGAGAAAGAACATAAATGGCATTGTGCCTTGTACGAATTTTATAAATTTGCTGGAGCGTGATCATGATTCAAAATTTTTATGAGATATTAACCATTTCCTTGTCACCCTTATGTAAAATTTTTGAAAAATTTAAACCTTTCTTATTGCTAAAGTAAATCTATTATTGAGGATAGTAGCACTGTTGGAATTTTTAAAAATTCATGACACCTGACCATCATATGAAAATTTTATGAGAATATTATGTATGTGTCAGGACCATCCAGAAAAATTTTCAATATTTTATAACCTCGTTTGTTCTAATTTTCATTCGGATGAAACTTGCCGCTCAGCGCTTTACCAAGACAGTACCAATGTTTTGATTATTAAAAATTCCTCACATTTGATCATCATCTCAAATTTTTACAGAAATATCATAAATATGTCAGGAATCTCCACAAAAAATTTCTAAATTTTGTAACGTCGTTTGTATTATTTTTCATCCGGTTCAAAGTAGTTACAATAGTTACAAAATTTCGTCATTTTATATACCATTTCATGTAGTTACAATATGTCACTGAAATGATACATAAAATGACAACAAAACTAATGGCTCGTTAGCTCGGATTTGATGTAATCACTGAAATGATACATTTGAGCTAAGGATTTATCAGGCAATTCAAATATTTTTATAACTTTTTGAAATTTTGAGTTTCAAATTTATTTGAGCTAAGGATTCTTATGTAAAATTTTCAGCTCAAAATATTTCTCCGGGAATTTATAAAAATTCTGTCATTCAAAGTACTAGTTTTCAACTCTCTCTGTTTTTGAATTTTTAAATATCTTAAATTAATTTATTAATTTCTGATATTTTAGTGTTGATGAATTTATTGCTAGGAAGATAATATAAAATTTTCAAAAATTTCAAGTTTCTTGGTTTGGTCAATAAAATCTATCAATGCAGTAAGCAATCTAACTTAATTTGTTGTATTATATTTCAAAAATCAAACAGAGAAAGAACATAAATGGCACTGTGCCTTCTACGAATTTTATAAATTCACTGGAGCGTGATCATGATTCCAAATTTTTATGAGATATTAACTATTTCCTTTCCACCCTTATGTAAAATTTATAAAATATTTAAACCTTTTTTATTGCTAAATTTAATCTATGTATTGATCATCGGTCTGTTAACAGGATAGTAGCACTGTTCGTATTTTTTAAAATTCATGACACTTGATCATCATATGAAAATTTTATGACAATATTATGGATGTGTCAGGACCATACAGAAAAATTTTCAAAATTTTACAAGCTCGTTTGTTCTAATTTTCATTCGGATGAAACTTGCCGCTCAGCGCTTTACTAAGACAGTACAAATGTTTGAATTTTAAAAATTCTCACATTTGATCATCATCTGAAATTTTTACATAAATATCATAAGTATGTCAGGAATCTCCACAGAAAATTTCAAAGTTTTCTAACGTAGTTTGTACTATTTTTGATCCGGTTCAAACTTGCCGATCAACGTTTCATCTACATAGTATCAATGTTTGAATTTTTAAAAATTCCACAGATCTGATAATCACCTGGAATTTTTATGAGAACATCCATAATGTTTCAGGAACGTACAAAAAAAAATTCAAAATTTTTCGATGTCGTTTGAACCCATTTTCACTCAGTTCAATTTGACCGAAATTTCGGAAAATTTCGCCGAATTTCGGGGTATTTTCGGCGAATTTCGGAGATTTCGGTGCCAAAACAAACCGGATTTGAATTTTGAATGTCCTCCGGCCGAATTTACCGAATTTCGGACGAAATTTCGGATTTCGGCCTGGTCCGAATTTTTTGCTCAAACGAATTTTGAATCCCTGTGCATAGCTGCAATTGTTCGCAAGTCCGTGACGGCAAGAAGCGGCAGCAGAGATCTCGATCGACCGCCTCGCGCATCGACGCTGCAGCCCTCATGTCATTGCTAAAGTGTTTTTATACTGAAACATGGCTTGCTTTGGACCCAGCTTGAGGCTCCGTTCGAGACAGTTTATGTACAGTTTCTGTTTAAAAAAAAGTAGTGTCTGATGAATTGGAGGATTCTAAACAGTTTCTTTTATAATCAGAATCTGATTTGTACACAGAATCAGAAGCTGTCACCTACCTGATTTTGCGGATTTTGACTCAGATTCTACGAATTCCGCCTCCCACGAGTCGTTGTAGGCACACGAGCTTCCGCCGTCGTCCGTAGGCCCCTCCACCACACTCATCCGCTCATCCGTCACCGACGCCGATCAACAATCAACACAGACAATCAGGATTGCCTAACGAACAGATTCTCCAGTCAGCAGATTCTTCAGACAACCGCTTCTTCAGACAGCTGACTACAATTCAGAAATTGTCCTGAAGGGGACCTAAGTGGGGTTAAGATTTATCCGGGCCTCCTTGGAAATCTCATAGTATTGTTAGAACCCATTGCTTTTTTACTCTCTTAAAATTCGTTTTTTAATATAAATTTAGTTTTTTTCTTCGAATTTGTGTAGCTAACCTCTTCAATGATCTCGAAAGGCGTGATAGATGATATGAGTCACCTGCATGCAGTGCTAGGGGAGCTTAGTAGGAGGCTACTGAGCAAGGGGCGCTCGAGAAGAATCTCGGCAACTGTTGCCGAACTCGACAGGAATCGGTGGAAAGCTGCTGAGCCCTGTTGCCTCGAAAGGAGTAAGATTAAGTAGTGATTTAATTGAGTAATTAAATAGTATGATTAAATTGGTGATTACATAGTGGATTTGATTCCTGCTAAAGAATGGTAGCAACAGGAATTTTGATGTGGCAGGCGACATGTCGAGCTCTCAGAGTCATGGTGGTCAGATCTAAAAATGATTTGAGATGGAGGCTATATTTGTTGTGTGGGGACAGGGCACGAGCCACCATGGATTTGATCTTGTAATCTATGCAAACTCTACTCGAGAATTTGGCAGCCATGATGATCGATGTCACATTGACACAGATGCAATACTTCAATAGATAGCATGGTAGCAGTACACATACATGCAGCTGTTAGAGTGAGGAATCCTGGAATCACCCAATCGTACTAGCTACCAATCTTTAGGGGTGGACATTCAGGGTTTTTTTTTTGATTTTTTTGGTTTTTAAATAATTCAATTTCTAGAAATTGTATACTAAGATTCTGTAATAAAAATAAAAACCGAACCGAATTAACCAAATATTCTAGTTTGGTTAATTCACTTTTCGGTTAATCGAGATACCCTATCTAGGACTGATATACTCTTTCTGGTACCGAGATTGAACACTTCACACCCTAGATCACATTTCATTATAGAGGTGGACACTCGGGCCAGGCTTTTTTGAACGGCCTAAGACACGGTAAGCACGGTTCAGTCTAAAGCCCGGCCCGGCACTATAGCACTCGCCATGCTAGGCCCGAGAACCGAGCACGATAGGCGGCACAGCCGACACGATACTGTAGCACGGGCTGTATTGGCCCTGATAACCCAGAGTATGAGGAAAAAGCCCAACATGAATGTCACTTACTTGCAGAGTATCAACGCCATGGACGCATTTAGCAGTATGGACGTCATCCCTGTCGCCAACGCCGGAGAGAGACGGATAAGAGGGGAGAAAGAGTCGAGAGAGATCGATAGAGACGGATGAGAGAGAGATCACTCTCTCAATCTCTCCCTCTCTCGTCTGTCTCTCTCAATCTCTCTTGCCTGTCTCACTTACTCTCTTTCTCGCCCATCGCCCCATCGCCTGTGTTCAGCACATCCCCCCGCTCTCTGTAACTGTTGAAGAATAAATAAATTTTAGTTCTTTTTTTTCATAATATTTATGTCCACTGTCTCAACTCAATGTGTTTTCAACTCTTTTCCTCTCATCGTAATAGCGCAAATGGGTTGGGTCTGAACCGGCACAGCACGAAACAGGCACAAAGAGCAAATGGGCTGTGCCTGGGCCGGCACGGCATAACACGGTAGACATGACAAATCGTTGTGGCCCAACACGGTTTAGGTACAAAGTACGATGGATCCGTGCCTAGCTAGTCCAGCACAGCACGACGTCCGCTTCTATTTTGTTACTACAGGTCAGAACACACGTTCACTTGTGGTACAATAAAAGGACTAAAAGAAAGTATCATTCGTTTTATATGCTCAGCAAGCTACACGGTTCGTTAATGTAAACTAACATCAAGGCATGGGAGCAAGTTTTGTCTGGTCTGGTTGGCCCAGACCCTATTCTATCAGTCTTCATAGAGCTTCCTCAAGGCTGCTATGTGACCATCAGCCAGATCAACAACATGGATATAATCACGTACCTGCACGTGTTTACATAGTAGTTAGGATATGCAGAAGACAAGTGCATAAGATTCTGGCTGTGCTTGAACGATCGATTACGGATAAGATGATGATCCAATAAAAGAGCAAAACATATATACCCCTTCCATTCTTTGTGTTGTAGTTAGTCCCATAAACTGTAAGTGCAGGCCTCCTCCCAACGGCAACCTGCTATTCCTTCTTCTCCCCCTCCAACGGCAACCTGCTGCTCATAGTGCGAATGGCAAATACGTGGAATTGTTATTCAGTTTATCGGTTTCTAAGAATTACAAAACCGAATCGAAAACTAAAACCTAAATAATATCGAGATAAAAACCAAATAAAAAACCGAAAACCAAAAAACCGATCTTTGGTTATTTTGGTTTGGTTTTTCAGTTGGTTAAAAAATATCCACTCCTACCAACCTTTGCTAATTGCCTAACTCGGGTTGAAATCATGAAGAAGCCGTTGTGCATTGACGGAGTACTACGGCGTAGTGTTGGAGAGTAATATTAATACAGTGGGCGCTCGGTGCTCGCCAAATGGCCTTGGATTCTTCCTGCTGACTCTCTGTGCGACTTGTGAGTTGCGGGCCTCGCGGCTGCCGCGAGGCAAGGAAGCATTCTGCCTCGTCCACGACTCCACGGGCAAAATCCCCAAAGAGTTGCTAGCGATTGCTCTACTGCCGGTCAGCGTCTGCGTCGGTGAAGTTTCACCGGTGCGTGTCGGTGGATGGATCACAAGGAGTAGCCTTCCCGTGGCCGTACCCGTACGTACTTGGTATGTAGTCTTGTAAGTTCTAAGATAGGTGCAAGCATGAGACATGACCGTCGCGTACGGCCGCCATGGATCACGTCCTGGGCCCCCTGAGAAGAAAAGGATAGCGCGCGCGATGGGAGCAACCAACTGGAATTGGACTCTGCACATGGCAAAACAGGCACAGAAATGCAAGATAGTCCGTGAATCAGAGCTTTTTCTTTTTCTTTTTGTGAGTAGAGGCGGCTAGATCTCATACGGCCAGAAATCGGGAACGAAGAACAGCCCGTCCGGTCAGAAAGATTGGTCTCTGCTCCAGCTCGCCGATTGGTCTCTCGGACGACGGTGCCGGCTTAGCGTCCTAGTCTCCTCCTAGCTAACCGAGAAGCCCCACCCAACTGGCGTCTGAGGTCGCCGGCAACGAGGGCCGCGCGCTAGAGATCAAACGGTGAAGCAGGTGGCGTGGCTGATCCGAAATCACCGCCGGGAGCTCGCAACGGAGAGGAAAAGCCGACCCCCAACCAACCAAACCATCAACTCGACAGATGTGATGTGTTTCCCTGTTGGGCGCGAGTATTTTTCTTCCGAGGCGATGGCCCACACGGCAGAGAGCTAGGAGGGAATTGCAGTGTGTAGGCTGCCACCAGCCGAGACTGCCGAGTCAGACTCCAGTCACGACTCACGAGGCATGGCATGTAGGTAGATCCACCGTCCATCCATGGATGACATTCTCAACTTACGTTATAATATTATATAGACTAGTCTTATGGCCCGCCATACCCACTTGTTTGTTTCTACGTATTTCGCCTCTTATCTTATATATACTGTTCTTATTCAAGGGTACGAGCACTAACAGGCGTGCTTACACGCAAAGGATACGCCCAACAGCCCAAGCTGCCTTTGCTGTCTTGCTCTGCTCCATTAATCTGCTGGGGATTGAAATCAATATAAATCGTCCATTCCTTTAAATCTAATTGTTAAAATCAATTTATATCTTGTTATACTACCATCTATAGTATTGATAGTAAAATTCAGAGAAGTGTAAAAGGGTAAAAAATTCTGTCATACTATTTGTCCTCTATGGTAAAACATGCCATGTGATCCTGATGAATATCGTATAAATGGATAAGAAGTATCTAAAAATCACTAGGTATTTGGTGAATCCAAAAGTCAAAACTATGAACGAATTAGTAAAAGTCTAAAATACCCCTAATGAATAGATAAAAAAAATCTCAAATACGTTATAAAGAATGGATAATTAGATTTAATTTTTACTACCAAAGTTATCTACGGTAACATTTCTATTTAAAAAAAGCTACAACTCACCGAACAAACCCTCAGCCTTCAGAAAAGTGGGATGCGGTCCGTCAGGCCGCTTCAGGGGCACACGCAAAGCTGAGAAACAGAAGTTGGTGGTAAGGCGTGTTCCGGCCGAGAACGAAGCGACATGCAGTTCACCGCGTCAACGAGCCTACGCTTGTGCCTTGTGGTGGAGAATCTGGAGATGCAGTTGGAGTCAAGTAGATACGTGATCCGCTTCCTCTACCTGGAGACATCACCCGCCCGGTGTTTGTAATTCGTATCGGAAGCATTCGCCGGGCAATGCAGTGGACGACGGGACGGCTCCACGGCAAGCCCTGACAAAGCGAGACGGCGAAAATGATGGCCATCAGCTGGCCCAATTCGTCAGCCTGTCACGTCCCCCTGCCACAACCGGGTGCAAAAACATCAGACATTCAGACTCCTCCGTTTCAATTCAGACGCGGCGCGATCATGTACGTCTTCCCGTCCCGGCCGGCGCACCATCGTCCAATTGGCTGCTCCCGCCTCCGTACTGGCGAATCCGTGGCCCACAGCGCTACGTTTTTTACGCCTCCGGCCGCTGAAGCTGAACCCTGGTCGCTCGATTTAAATTCAGCAACAGGACCATCTCGCTAAGGCAAAGCAGCCTCTGTACGTCTGCACCGTTGAGCGCGGATTGATGGATCCATTTACTGCAAACGATCGGGCGCAAAGAAGAATTAAGTTGTTTTAGTAGGGGGTACAGGAGAAAAAGAAATGCGTTTGGCCGCTCTTTCTCGCTTTATTATTCAAAAGAAAAAGAGAGCAACTACCCAACGGTATACCGTTCTGAACGGTATAAAGATGTTTCATTAGTTTCACGGGTAAGTTTCATCTGCAGTTTAGCGATAAGTTTCATGATGTTTCACGGGTAAGTTTCATCGGTTTTCGAGTTTCACGATAAGTTTCAACCAAAGTTTCATGTTTCACTTAGAAGTTTCATCCTATACCGTTCAGAATTCAGATATCTTTGTTGTTAGTTTTTCTCAAAGAAAAAGGTAGTAATAAACGAGGAGACAAGAGTACCACCCGTCACAACCTCATGCTGGCGTTCTCAGTCCAGACAAAACTGAGAAGCGCGGCAATTGGCCCCATCTGACACGCGAAAAAAAAATTTGCTAGTGTTACTAGAGAAATTTTTTTACTGTAGTAGCCCCTGATCATTTTTCACCGCAAATGGCCGTTTTCGCGATAAAATTATGAAAATAGTCCCTAAGAGCCAAATTCAGCGCTCGAGCACTACTAAAAACTTTTTTATTTATTTTCAGCAGTTATTTTTTTCACCGATTTCTAGTAGTACCGAACCGCTGGATTGTTTTTTCTCGGCGCCGAAATTTTTTAGCGGAATTCGATGGGAATTCTTTTTACTATAGTAGCCCCTGGATGTAATTTTTCTTCCAAAAATGGTGTTCACGCGACGAAATTGCAGAAATGAGCCAAGTTCAGCGCTCGGACGCCACTAAATTTTTTTATTTATTATTTAATTTTTCACACTGATTTTTAGCGTTGAGGTACCGCTGATTTTTTGCCCCACAATTTAAAAATCTGGCGGTATTTTTTTGCGAAGATGGCTCTCGTGCCGATGAATTTAAAAGTCTAGATCAGTATAGTGGAAATTCAATGGACTTAGCGCGCAATATTATTTCCCACGGTTGTGGCCGACAGGATTCTTCTTTTACGCAGTCGCGACGTGCTGGTTTTTTTTGCATGGTGGAAATTTTGGAATTTTTACTATGCTAGGCCCCTGGCTGTCTTTTATTCCGAAAATGGCTTGTTGCGACGCGCTGGATTTTTGTTTTTGTTTTCCAACGCACGGTAAATTTTTACTTTTTAAAGAAAAATTGTAGAAATAATTGGTGAGAAAGAAGCAAATGTGAATTCTTTGAAATAATAAACAGGAATTATATGGCGTATATAGTTTGGACGATAGAAATGGCAGCACAGAACAGCCACGAATATAGATAAAAGTACGATACGAATGTACCTTTTAGAATTGTAAAAGGGTGGGATAGATTATGCTTTATAGGCAGATGACATTAAGGCTCCAAAGAGTAACTATAACGCACCCACAAGAAGAGTTGATCGTCAGGTTAGCATGGACAGGGCTGCTAGTCAAGGTAGCGGCAAGCACAACTGCAACTGACATTGTTGCAGCAACAGTAAACGTGGTAGTAACTTCCGAGGTGGACGGCTTCCTCATTGTTCCTCTCTCTGTGTCTGTGATGACGTAGGTCGTCATTCTGGGTCTAAAACTCTAAGTTCTGCTTGCGGAGCTATTCGTTCTCCTTTTTGACCTCCGTGAGATCTTCTTCCATTTCATCGAGGTGATACAATAATGTATGGATGTAGCATTGGGCATGTATGGGATACGGTAGGTCCCACCATTCAGTGAATTTGCAATCCGTGGTCTGCAAACAAAAGCATATGTCATATAGCGAGACATGAGCCGAATGGTAAGTAAGAGTTTTAGCGATTACCATGAACAGATGGTATTGGTAGAAATAACGTCCTAAACTGGCATTGAGCTCATCACAAACTTGCACAACGACATCAAGGTCATGCTTGCATTTCGGCAATTAGTTCGTGGAGTGGAGTGGTTGGCCTTTGTGGATTGGATTTTGTAGGCTGTATGAGTCCCTTGTTTGAATGGGAAAATCTGAGCTACAAGGATCAGGGTCTAGCAGACCGTAGATTGTAATATCCTCGAGGTCAAGGTCATAGCCTCGAAACTATGAAGAGTTAGGACCTCGAAGAAGATGACATGGCATGTTGTACGAAACGACTAGAGAAAAACATACATTTACATATTAGGGCACGTAACATGATATAGAAATTTTAGGATATATAACAGGACATTGCGGACATAACATTGCATAGGAAACAATGAAAGACACATGGCGTGACGACATGGACAAACTACGAACAGAAACTACTGCTAAGGTACATACGCCTTTTTTAGAAATGGAAAAACATCATACTTATTATCATAGATCCTATATAGAACGATCCATCGGTGCCTTCCCCTTTAATTGCACACGATGAAGGGCCTTGGTCTCCTTCCAATTAGGCCCATACCAATCGACCCAACAACGGTCTTCTGGGGCGATCTTCTCCTCACGCCCAGTTTGTCCCACTCGTTGGCTATCTCCTTCATCTTCTTGAGATGTGCCTATTGCTCCTCTAGTGCCTTCCACAAGTGCACATTGTTGTCTCTGCAGTGCGGTCGCTTTGGTCTGTCTTCCACGGTCTAAGGTTCGGGCTTCCAACATTGGAAGTTCTTGGGGAGAAATGTAAAGAAACTGGTACTCCACGTGCTGCAAGTACACCCTATCGTACTTCTTCGGGCTATCGATCCATTGGAAAAAGTGGCAACTATCTTCTTCCTGGTGTCATGCGAGGACGAAGTTAGTAGCCCGAAAAACGTATCATGGATTTTATACTTGGTAGAAGGGGGTAATTTTTTCAACTCTAGTAGCAAAGTTAAAACGCTAACCTATCGAAGTCATGAGAAACTATTGTAGACCAACTTTCGGCTTTTAGTTTCTATTAGTACAAATGGGATGCTAGTTTTTACTTCTGACTGCGAAGAAACCAGTCGTTTAGACTAGCTTTCGACTTCTAGGGGGAATAAACCAAAACTGAAGCCGTTCCTAACAGGACTTATATTATGCACATATGTGGTTGTTGTATTGCATGTGCAAAAGTTCTAGTTGTGGTCGAATTTCTTTTTCGTTGTGTGTTATTAAAAAAGATAAATTAATGGGGATCGAGCAAGAGGGTAATTTGGATCGTTAACATGATGTGCATATCTTTCATCAGAAACTTTACCTGCATTTGCTGGGACGAAGACAGGAGGGAGACATGCCGAGGACGCGAAAGGCCGGCCGGGTGTGGTACTGCGTACTAGTAGTACGTCGATCCTTAAATAAAGTGAGCCGGCCCAGAATGGCATGGAAAGGCCCGGATGTACTCGCTTTCAAATTTTATTCTTAAATACATATGAATCTACAATTTTTAATATGATCTTTTACTATTTTTTCATTTTATGTCCTTCCCTTTTATCTTTTTTTAATATTATTTACTATTATAGACTAGAGTAAGATACACTATCGAAAAATATAATAAAAAAGTAATATAGTCTTTTATAGATATGGCCCGGTAAAAGTGCAAAAACCTAAAATGACATCAATTTAGAAATGAAGAAAAATAATTGACATTTGACATCACTAGTTTTGTACATTGTGCGTGTACATGTGGTTTTGTATGAGAAGCTAGCTACCTAGGGTGATCGGTCGGTCGATCCACACTAGTCATGGCAAGGATAGGAGACTAAAATGGCTCACGTAAAAGAAAGGGATTAGAGGGATATGATATGATCGATAGCCCCTGCGGGGCTCCATGGATAGCATAGTTAGCTAAGAAATTTTAGGAATATGAACAAATCTAATTACTTAATGGTTTAGAACAAAGGCTTGCTCTAAAGAACTCAGTTTTCATACACCTCCATGACGTGTCGCCGGAGAATCTGAGCAGTTTCCCACTCTGCTTGGGAGTGAGATTCCACCATGCATATATACATGCATGGACATAAAATGTGTCTAGTGTCCTCAAATGCTCACGATTTGCAGGCTCCTTCGATCTCCTTGTTTGGGTTGTGTGTGAATACGATATACATATACGAAGGACACTAGTCGACGCAAGCAATAGGTTGGATCCGAGGAACTCGAAACGGCTCAAGGAAGGATGTATCTTAAGAGAGATGTGTGATCGATCCTATGTAATTATTCCTTCATTTAAACGGGTATAGAGAGTAAGCTCAAGTCACGTTCAACGAACAGCTTCTTTTAGATGTGTGGAAGAGAATGTATTACGCTTCCACATGACTACAGGTCCGACTTCGTCGCTACATGCCTACTTGCATGTATATTATTGAGATATGATATCAACTCGATAGAACACCCACTATTCTTCATTGGCTCTAGACCTGCAAAGTTCACTCTATAAAGATAGTATCCATCGACTGTCCATATATATGGTTGGCGTTCTCATCTGGATTATGATGTTTACTGTAGCCGCAGACTGTAGATGTGACAGCGACAATGGACCATTGCAAATTTACAATAACTACATCTCCTAAGATGGGCCATTAGCCATTCGCTGGCTACAAATGGAAACTGATCAGATGCGCGCAACATATGCAGATGTCAGGATCTGAATATGTAAATTCGGATTTTCTGTATATGTCGTACTAGTCCAGTATCACGCTAGTGTACATAGGTTCAACATAGATGAATATCACAATCATACGTAGCGGAATATAACAAAAGACATCATTTATTAAGTATAACATGTTGACTGACCTTATGATCGACGTTACACGAATGTGCCATGCAGGGCAAAGCTGAACAACAAATTAAACTGTAGTGGAATAAAAACGTAGATAAACCCCCAAGATATCATAGATAACTGACAAGGCTCGCACCCTAAATATTCGTCTCTTTTGAATACTTCTCCTCCAAAGCTGGTGTAGACTCCTCAACTAGTACGTTGTTCTAGCAAGGGTGGATACTTAAAACACTCAACAAGTTATGCACAAAATGCAACTCTAACATGACTATATGCATGCTTGTTCTAAAGAAATGACTAACATGGTTATTTTGCAGTAAAATAGCATTTATAAAAGAATACAATAGCTAGATTGAAGTGATAGTAAAATAAATAATAGTAAATAGTAACTTTCAGCATTTTTTAAGTAAAAATGGCACCTAGCCCTAACATATTCCAAACTTCCACAAGCACCCAGCTTTCCTATCCAAGTTTTCATTTTATAAAATCTATTACTTGACTGTAATTCCCAAGTATTATTCAATACCGCGAGCACGATTATCCGAATAGATTTTACACTCTGTAGAGGTTATACGCTTCACCCAAACAATATGATCATCTCTTGTTGTCAAGCTGTTAACACACTTTTTTTTGGTGTATCGGCAAATATACAAAGGCTATACAAAACTCTGTCATAACTCAGTACTACCCGCTAAGATTTTAACACTGAAGAAACTGGTTACCACAATCAGGGCCCCCCTCTTACGCCGTGTGAGTTTACCCATATAGTCGGGACTCACACCACCACTAGTAGTATTAAAACTAAGACATCACAAATTAATCAACTAAGTATGTCCTGTCCCACACATGTGTTTGCATGTTTGACTTAGGTAAAATGCTTGCAGAGTTAAGTCCTTAGGTTGACCGAGACAAGATTTCCACAACTCAACTTCCACATAGGCCCGCCCAACTTGGTATTCTGCCCTTGCCACTTGCCCCAATCTAAAGCATTAACACATTAGTTAATTAACATGCAACATATGCCATTAACAATTCAACGTTGTTGCAAAACAACACGTGTTACGACACACTATTTTCATAAACATGTTCCACATTTCATCAGTCAAGATTAATTTTGATATTTCAAAAGATATGTGTCATATGTGGCATGGCTAAGCAAAACTACGTATGATTTAACCATCCCATGTTGATCTCTAATAGCAACCAACTAGTAAAAAACCATCCAAGAGTGATAATAATCAAGGCATACAAATGACAAGGTAGGAACAATCTAATTGGGTAGATTAACTAGATCTCAAACTATTTTCAAAGCAGTTCTATGCATAAAATATCATGCATAATTTAAATCAACATAGCAATTTTGTAAAATTGGGTTCAACATAATCAAAGTACAATTTATCTTGGAAAAGTTCTTGTTCCTGCTTTAGACTTTGTTCTTTAGTCAATGGTTCACCTTCGGACACTCCGAGCACTTCAATGTCTACGTGTATCGAGAAAGAATTGCAATAAATACCAAACCAGAGAGCAAATAAACTATAAAATTAAATAAAATACATCATTAAATATATCTCAATTTTATAATTTTTTAGAAATTTAAATCATCTCAATGAGAGCTGGTATGAGGGAGAATGGGCTCTCGAAAGATTTGAAAAATAGAAAAATCAGAATCATAATAAATCTAGGATTTCTCAAATTATTTTTACATGTGGAGCACATCCTATGACCTCGCCAGATCTAACGGATGACACTACTACTGGCAAGAAATTGTATCGACGAGGTGATGCACTCACAAGAGAGGTGAAGACGACCACAAACACGGCACACACTGACAATTTGGCTTCGGGGACATGCGGATCTAGAGCATCTCGTCACAAGGAACCTGGTGGTACCCTCAGCGACGGCGAAGACCAACTGACGGTGACCAAATCTATAGAAAACGCAATGGCCTACGCTCAACTCCGGCAAGCTCTCTTGCGACGATAATGGCAGAGCAAGTGATGTAAGCTAGGGAAACCGATGCGGCTTGAGACGATAGTTCTTGAATGGTGTGCAGTGCCTTAAATAGTTGTCTCGATGTTCGCATTTGGTGCAAGGATTTCGTGGTTCGCCATCCACACGAAGACGACAGAATCATAGCCATCACTATACCACAACACACTATTGCCGTCGGACGTCCGACGGCAATAGTGGGTAAATGCCAACAGAAAAGAAGTCGGCAAAAGTTTGCAACTGATGAATAGTCGGGAATTATCTATACGTCGGTACCGTCGTATCGACAATAGTACCTATTATTAGCGACGGACCGTCCATCGTAAATTTTAATTTTTCCCGTCCTCTATCGATCGGCAAAAGTGTATGAAGCTTTCCGTCCTAAAGTTAGTCGAAAAAAATACGTCGGCAATTCTATTGGTCGCTGGGTAAAAAAAAAAATGAGCGCCAAAACCCTAATATCCCAGCCGCCCCCTCCTACCTCCCGATCGAGCCGCTCCCTCCTCCCTCCCTCTTTTCCTCTTGCATCCCCACTCCTAGCCGCTCCTCCTCCCTTGTTTACCCCGTGCGGCAGCTTCATCCAGCCGGTCCTCCCTGCCTCCTCTCCTCCCGGGCAAGCACCACCATCCAGCCTCGGACCTTCCGCCCTGCCCGCCATCATGGCGACCTCCTCCTAGCCGTGCGCCCTGGACTTCCTCTGGCGCCGTCGTCCCTCCCTCCTCAAGACTCCTGGTGGCGGCCCTCCCTCAGACCTCTGGCGTGGCGCCCTTTTTTCTCCCCTGCCGAATCAAGAAGAATGATCAAGATTGCTTTCCCCTTGCCTTCTTGTGGTGAGTGCTTAGGCACAAATTAATTTGAGGTATTTGGTTTCTTAGTGCAGCCGGTGTTCGATGAAATGGTCGTGAGGTCTGCATCACCCGGCTCAGACGCCATCACCAAGGTTGTTGATCCGGCGCCGCTTCCCCCCAAGAAAGACGGCCACGCGACTTCACCCTCAACCCGGCTCAGATCGCTGTGTTCTCGTCATCCTCGGCCCGACCTGCGTCACAGTGTTTCTCTTCGACCAGATCCACAAGGTATGAACCCTAGCGGTCTCAAGTTTCTCGTTGAGGTATGAAGTCGATGCAATGGATCCGAGGTATGAAGTCGATGCAATGGATCCGAGGTATGAATTGATGCAATGGATCTCGCTCTTGAATCCGTAGGCGGTCTCAAGTTTCTCGGTGAACTCAAGATTATCTTTTCAAACTAGGTTGCTAATCCAATCGCCCCTATCACTACTTTCATTTCAAACTAGTGATCTATGGATTCTCCGTGGTTCTTGCACACCTCGCCTCTTCACTTTAACCACTTTTTATCATCCCAAGACTACCTAAGTATAACCTCATTCTTGTTTTAGTATGTCATTTCAACTCGAGGGAGGAGCTAGAAGATGGAAATGATGGTTGTTTTACCTGTATTATAGTGTGACCACATTGAGGTTGTTTTCTCATTTAGTGAGGGAAAAACTTCAGGTTGTGTGATGTTTCAGAACAAAATTGCATGGAGCGTATGGTGTTCTCCATTTTTTTCTCCCCATGTTGCTTTATTACATACAACCATGTTGGAAAGATAGCTTGATTCTATGTTTAATTTACTTATCCTTTTCTTAGTGAGCTAGTTAGTCATTGACTGGTACAAGAAGTCTTCAAGAAAGGCTCGCATCGTGAAAGAATACACATACTTGAATAAAGGTTCGAATAAATGCTAGTTAGTCATTAGATCTTGTCTTTAAACATCGTGAAAGAATACACATGTCCGGACTTGCTGTTGTGTTCACATGATCACATATCCGCCATCTCGATCACAGCTTCACATTTGTGTATATATTCATGCAGATGAGTTTGCTACAATCTTTTGCATGCTTTAGTAAGTCCTTGGATGCAAATAGAAATGATGGATGCTTGAGATGATGCATGTATGGAAGGATATTATTTCAGCTTGCGACATGATCTACATAATTTCATATCTTGCTTACATTGGCGAAACTTCAGAGGTGTTCTATTTCTAGAATGAAATATTGAGTGTTCGATCACCATTGATATGCCAATATTCATGTCAGATATGCTATAGAGCCCACATTTCGACAAGCAATGGCAAAGTTTTTGTTCACTAAAATAACCTGATAGTTGCTAACAGGTTCTCCATTTTGTTTTCACTTTTTTCTTGATCTGAAATAGAGCCCACATTTCGACAAGCAATGGCAAAGTTTTTGTTCACTAAAATAACCTGAAAGTTGGACTCAATAGACAGTTGAGTGATGATATTTCTTTAGTTACTTGTTCTTTTAGGATATGGATTGTGCCGACAAAATTTACTGATAATTATCTCTTTGTACTTAGGTGTGTCAACAAGACAGGGAACAATAGCATCGCTTGAGCGAAGGAATTCGCCAAGCCTAAACCAATCATTTGGGAAGGAGACTAAAGGCACCTGATCTGCAGTAGCATCAAGTTGAGCCAGAAAGAAGAGGTTCATGGTCATCAGATTTCTCCGAATTCTTAGGGAACATAACATTTACAGCATCTGATGTGGGCATACTTTTGTTTACCCCATTCTTTCTATATCCTTGCCATTTCAGGGTTGTTTGTTTAGTTGATGAGTATATGCATTAGTGAGCTATAACATTTTCTGTGCAGCGACTTGTGTTATACTATTTCCTGTGCAGCAACTTGTTTAGTTGATGAGTATATGCAGTAGTTGATGAGTATATGCAGTAGTTGATGATTATAGATTTGTGCATCATGCTGTTTACTTTATTTGCTTGTGATTAAATAATTGAGCAGCTAAGGATTGGTTTCAATGGTCATGATTTTGTTAACTAATGTTTATTGATTCTCTACCCCTCCGCACTTAACAGGTGATTTCACCAATGAAAGATGGAACAGTTACTGATTGGGATATTGTTGTCGATATATGGAATCATGCTTTCAGGTGAATTATTTTCTACTAGATCTGACCTCTGACTGAGCAATTTCTCCTCTTTAACATGGTTCGTCGAGAATCAGCAAAAAAGTTCATCTTCTAGGACACACTTTGGTTGTGAAATTCCTTAGTTGGTTGCAAATGAGATAAAGTTTGTTATTTTCTTGCTTGATTAATTTATTTTTTTGGGATGCTATGACTTCTCTATTAGCTAACTTTGATTAAACACCACGATTTCGGTACAAAGATTTGAAAACTCTCTCACGCACACGCGCGCACGTACAGAAGAATTTGGAAACTTGGCTGCATGGCATGCTACTTGCCCATTTTTCAATAGGCATGTTTACTAAAGGCATCTAGATGGCACACTGCATTGGTGCCAATCCTTGTACTGTTTTATAGACTGATGAAAGAGAAAGAAGAGATATGGTTTCACATAGCAAGCACCAAACATTGGCAGTTGGACCTAGCTCAGATAAGAAATATATGACACGTCATAGCCTTTTTTCCCTTTCTTCAAGTTTTTTGTGCCAGGATAGAAAATTTAGAATTTGGATCATGCAACAAAACAGGTTTAAGTAGTGATTCCTTCTATCTTCTTAGTTACTGCTTCCTTTCCTCCTGCAGTGAAGGCATTATTTCTGAACAGGTCATTCTTGCAAATTTTGGTTTACAGACATTGCTTGAATATTGCATTGTCATTTCTTTCGACTATCCTGTCTATGTTAGATATCTAAACGTTGTAGATCCTCCAATGAACAAAAAATGAGCTTAATCTGCTTGCATTGCACTTACTTTTAAAATGAACAGAAACATGAACAAGAGTTGAAGTAGTTTGAACATGACGTGTGGACGAGTCTTATTAGACATTGTTGTAAGGAGGTTAGTGGGCACACATACTTTTTTGACATGTTTACTCCTCAAGTAAATCAAGTATGAAATTTTATGAACATTCAATTTTTATAATTCCTTGATAAAGGAAAAGGGTAGAAGTCTATGAGTTAGTATATTTGAGAATTGATATTTGATTACATTGAGCTGCCAATTTTATAATCAAGCATTATTGAATTGAGATATATTTTTTTTGGAATTTATGGAATCGTGATATATAATTACCTTTCTCTAGATTTTTTCTTTAGTGCCTTCAGTTTTATCCACTACCTTGTATCCTTAACTTTTCTTTTTTGTAAGTATGTTTGCCTCTTAGTCGATTTGTGAGATCATTTTTTTGCCCGTTTTCACTTACTCCTAAGACCGTGGACAAAGAAAATGACCAGCACAGGATGGTTTTGGATGTTTTGCAAGAACCAGATATACTGTAAGTTTAGTTTCTCTGCTGGAAGTTGCATGCAAAGGATGAAGATCCTAATAGAACTCTTAGCTTCTATTGTAAATGATTTGCTTAACTATTTATGTTCACAATTTTCCAAATTCTAATCCTCGTCGAGATTGCAAGTTGGTTCCACCTTTCACATGTCACTTGATTTATTTTAATGGTCCCAAGATCTAGAAATTGATCTTTTCACGTTAAATATCTGTGATCTGTTGTACAAGTAGATGTAGAATGATCCAAAAGCGAAGAGAGATGTTTTTGTTTCATTACATCTTTGAGTATAACGGTTTTAATTGAATGTGGTGTTGTCTTTATCGCTTGAGCAAAAATCTTAATTAGTCTCTGGATACTCTAAAGTGATGTTGAGTTGTACTACGTTGAGACTTACATGCTTTATATGGTCCCAAGCATGTCAATCTGCTCCCTCGAAGAAGTGTTTGCTCCTCAAAGCGTAAACATTGTATCTTATTAAAGTAAATCGCAGACTGTGATAGAGAGAAAACATACTTGTAAACTCAAAATGTCAGGAGTCAGGACTTGTCTTAGCTAGAATCCCTTGGTTATGTGTCTCAACTTAGTTTTAGTTTAGCAACATAAATAGCCTGACAAAGTAAAGTCATCTGAGTCCTTGATGACTAGCATCACCTCAACAGAGGTTTTATATTATACAAATTTCTGATCAACATTTTCATGTTTTGCCAGTTTGACTTTGCAGACCAATTAAGATCAATCTTGATTTCTGAAATATCAATAATTTTATTGTTGCAGTATTGATTTATATATCTTTTGATGCTAATAAATGTTCTTTCTGCAGGTAAAAAAGGAAGGGCGTTGCTCAACGATTCTTACACCTCTAGTTCATGCGTGGAGACTCCATACCTCTTTTTTGGTGTTATATATATGCTTGTACAAATTATTATCTTTTGGGGATCAGCTATATATTGGTGTTATTGTAATATACTTTTGGTGTTATATGTAATTGTTAATTGTCTCAGTTGGATAATATGTTATCTTTTGGACAAATTTGATTATTAGTAGAGCAAGTTGTTACTTTGAATGCTTGAATTATCCTATCATGTTTTATTGATGCTTGAATTATATCATGTCATGTCTCAATTGGATGAATTGTGCTGTTATTTTTTTTGAAGCGATCTGATTATAGCAACGAATCGTAAGCGTCGGCAATAATATATATTACCGACACATTGTAAGTCGGGAAATACAAGTCGTCGGCAAAAATCGAATCGGACAAAGAAGTTAAGTTCGGTAAAAATATGTTAGTCGGCAAAAAGTCATTATTACCGACGGACTGTCTGTTGGTAGTATAAGATCCGTCGGTAAAGATTTTGCCGACGGGACTTTAGCCGACACTCCTAATCCGTCGGTAATACTTTTTACCGACGGACTGTCTGTCGCTATATAGGGTCTTTTCCGACGCACAGTTAGACGCGAATAATATGTCATGGTATAGTGCATCCACGTGGCGAGATGAGCGGCCAAGATGCACAGCTATGCGAATCAATCCGAGACATCCACATATATCAATAGCGGGATTGTTTTCCATCTGTCTCACTAAATCTCAACCATAGATCTAAATCCAATGACCAAAACTATTTAGGGTTTGCTCGGCTTTTGGGCTGGCGGCGGCAGGCCGGGCCAGCGCTAGGGCAATTGGGATGGGTTCTAATGGTTTTTGGCTCGACACTATTAAAAACGATTTTCAATCCTTTTCTGATTTAAAATAATTTTAGAAAATAAATTAAGCCAAATAAAATTGTAAAAATATCAGTAAAATTCATGAAAAATTGCCAAAAATAATTTGTAACATTTGAAACTAAAAAAAAATTAGAAAAACTTTATTTAAACTTTCCCATTATTTAAATAATTTCCCTAATAGGTCATATTCAATTGTAATAAATAAATTTAAATAAATTTCAGAAAAATCTAAAAATTTAGAAAATTCACAAAATATATAAATAACAATATTAAATAATTTAACCTAAATTTTGAGATGTTATAGCAGATAAGTAATTAAGTTAGCTAGTAGTAGTGAAAAAATACACTCGGCGGCTTCAATCGAAGGATCGACTTCGTAGTGGTGCAGTTCTTTCCCATGGGGACATATACATGCATGATGAATGTATATTCGCTTGCGATTAGGGATGACAATATTTCCCGATTACCCTCGAACTCGTGGGTAAAAATCCTAATAGAGATATGTATATCTCTCCTTTATTACTCGCGAATATGTTCGTGGGGGCAAATCTTTACTTAACAGGCATGGATATGGGAGAGCTTTACCCGTATCCATTTTACCGGTTTAAGCGATAATAAGCACTGATAAGAGGGTTATGTTTGAAAAATCTTAGAGGCATCCCATGGTCCCATCCTCTTAGCCCACAATTTCCCACCACCAAATTCATTTTTCTTCAAATTTCTATACTAAATCTTGATTTATTGCTTATAGTTTGTGTTGTGTTGCTTATGATTTGTGTTGAGCTCTCAGATCTGTGAGCTATATTACATATTTCTCAGATATAATATTCCCATGAGTATACCCACGGGCGAGTGGCGACAGGTATGAACGAGGTTCTTTGCTCACCACCCTTTGCAGATATACCCATAGCGGAGATTTTAACTGACGGATAAGGGTATGAGTAGGCACTATGTGTACCCTTATGATCCGTTTAACATTTGTCAAGGGCTAGTGTGTGCTCTTTGTGTGTGAAGTCATAAAGTGGCTGGAGATTGGCAGCGGGGGTCTATGAGGTTATGACTAGGGATGGCAATCTTACCCGATTATCCGTATACTCGCAGACAAAAACCTTAATAGAGGTGGGTATGTTCCTCTTTTATTTTTCGCGGGCATGTTTATAGGGTCAAAATCTACCCGACGAGCAAACGGGTATGGGTATGGGGAGCTTCACCTGTACCCATTTTGCTCAATTATCCGCCACCTTCTATTAACATATGGATTAGAACAGGCGCCCAGTTGGCTCCCTGATCTCCAATTTGTGGTATCTCATTTTAGTAATTGTTGAACTTGAGTATCTGTATGTTATTTATCTATATGTATTATTTTAATTCTTATTCTCATGCAATAAATGAGTTATGCATATTTATTTACATCCCGTGACAGGATGATCCAATCAAATCTACCGGGGTGGCCACTGCTCGATTCCCACTCAGCCATGTGGGTGCACACACGTGTCAGGGTGAGGGTGGAGAACGGACATACCACCACCAAATCCTAATTAGAATTATTAGAAATAGAGATAATAAACTTATCTAGTCGTGTTATGCATGGCCGTACACATGCTGCTGGCCAGCCGGAATCAAGTCCATACGTGATTAGATAAAAAGAAAAGATGATCTTATCTGCACATGCAAGTAAATATTTAATGGAAATGATGCATATTGCAACTCAAAGGTACATAGTAACTTAGAAGTTGTATGTGTGCAGTATATGAAAAAAGAATCAGTCATGCAGTATTTGAAAATAGAATCGGCTGATTGAGATATGAGTCTGATATGCCGCAGAACACGTATGCATGCATATCCAATCAAATTAAAACTTTCTCCATTTTGTGGGTATGCCCGAGGGAAGGGGAGAGAACGGACCACCACCACCAACTCATAATTAGAAATAGTAGTGATTTTGTTCATTTTTATTACAAATTGTCAAATTATTTTTTAAATAACTTAATTTGTATAAAATTAGTACATAATTGATGTAAAAAGGTCATGTATAAAAGCATAAAGTTCTTTTTTCTTCAATGTGTGATGCAGGGTGACCTGATCTTGTGATGACTCCGCACATGCGAACGATGAGGATAACTCATGAACAACATCACCATTTGAGGTTGAAGCAGTCATGTGTCAATCACACGACCACAACTAGGGGCGGAGTCAGGCCTCGGACCATCCGGGCCTGGGCCCGAGGCCTGGCCCAAAAATCCTAGCCGAGAGGGGGGAAAAGTTCAAAGAATCATGCACGTATGGGCTGGCCACTTGACGGCCTTGTGTCTGACATATGCGCCGGCCCAAGGCCTGACTAATATCTGGCTCCGCCCCTGACCACAACAGCGGCAATCACAACACAACTCTCACAAATAAGCCAATCCATACAACCAGCACGGAGGAAGACATAAGAATTAAGTAACTACAACGGATCAATCCAAGCAATCCTAGAGAAATTGCAAGAGGAATTAAAAGTAAGAACGCATTGAGAAAGAACACGACGTGGAATAGGTTCTATCTTAAAAAAAATAAAAAATCATGGTCTAACCCACAATAGGCGTATGTGCATCAATTATATAAGTCTCTTGGGCTGACTTTCTAAACAAATCGATTAGGACTCGATAAATGAACCAGTAACCGACTAAACTGGTTCGGAATTCAAGTAAAAGACGTGATACATACCGACCAGCGCAATTCAGCTAACAAACAGGCGCACAGGCCCATATCCTGTTCGGACCTGGCGAGAGCTCAATTCAGTTTTGCCGAGAAGAAACCGGCTTGGTTTTCTTAAGCTCAATCAACCCGGCGTAGGAGCATGGGATTTGAACACATCAGCGCCAAACCAGTTGTTGAAGTCGAGTATGACCTTCTATCCAATCCAAGGAAGAAGCAAAGGCTTTTCGCCTTATCATGTCACGTCATTTTTTTTACATAATTTAATTTATATAAAATAGTATATAATTGATGTAAAAAGGCATACAGAAAAAAAATAATGTTCCTTATCTAATACTAAAAAATTGAGTACTTCTCGATAAAAATAGTACTTGAATAGAGGAGAGGAGTCAAATTAATTTTGCCTATTTAATTTAGATCTAAAAGCTCAAAATTCGAGTGCTATTTAGCAAGAAAATGCTTGAATTTTCCAGGCACTCCCTAGTTTTTTTTATATAGCTGCAAAAGAGATACTTCCTGAACTCTCCAGTCAAAGAAAAGAAACCAAAAGAAACGCAAGGCCAAGGCAGAGAGAGACAGAGAGAGTGAGACCAAATTTTATGGACCATTTCTCCTTGTGGGCCAAAAGCCCATTCCCGTCGGGAATTTCATATGGGCCTGAACACATTCGAAGAGAAGCCCATCCGTTCGTGGCCTACCTACCCCTGCGTGGACTCACCGCACAGCCCAAAACAACTAGCTCCACCTATATATGGACTTCCACAACGCCTTTCCCACTCGAGACCTCTCGCTCTTGCCCGCGCCGCCGTCTCCCAGGCCTCGCCGACGAGATGGTACGGTGTCCCCTTCCCCTCATCCATGTCTGTTTTGGTCCGTTTAGCTTTCGTGCCTGTCGGATGTAGGAACCAATCTACGTTTGGGCCTGTATGAGTAGCTTGTACTCGGCGCTTGAGAGATATAAGCTTTTACAATTAGATTTGCAGAGGTTTAGGTCTTTGTCGTGGAGAAATCATCCTTGGAGCCGTAGTATGTGTTAGATCTAGAATGATGTTGTTACGCTTTTTGGACTTGCATACGATTTGTAGCGACCCCAAATCGGACTGTATTACTGTGTGATGAAAAGGGGGTTACAATCTTGCTGTAGGTAAATTTTCCTTTCGTGTATTATTGTGTGATTAGAAAGTATTAGTGTTTTCCTTTTCCACCGAAGCATGGAAACTTCGTGAGATTCTTTATCACTGGCTATAATTATGTAGCACTGAGCTTAGATGTGCAACTAATTAGCTGTTCTCTGCCATCGCCTTCATCTCTGCCACCTGATTTATCAGTATGATGCCTGAATATTTGCAGCAGAAAGGGGGTTCTTAGGTAGTACTATTTCTTGCCACTGTATTGAAGAACATTCATGAGATACATGGCCATGAGCTACAATATTGTACAACCTGATAATTTGTCGAGATTAAGGTGCAACTAGTCGTACATATGTGTTATCTGCCATCGCCTGCATATTGTAAAGCTGGTGTTAAATTCACGTATGCTGAGGTGCATAAAAACTAATTGCTAGTTGGGTGACCCTGTCCATGCCTTTTGATGTGCTGCCTTCGTTGATAGTAGCTGTTTTACTATGTGTGTTGATGAGTGTTCTAATTTCTTGCATTTGTGATATTTGTGCAGACAAAGCGCACGAAGAAGGCTGGCATTGTTGGCAAATATGGTATGGACATGGAAGCTGCTCAGTTCATTACTTGACATTCTCATGAATGTATTCAATGTCATGTGAGTCATTGTCCTTATAATATCAATGGTATATAGGTACCAGGTATGGTGCCAGTTTGCGTAAGCAGATCAAGAAGATGGAGGTCTCCCAGCACTCCAAGTACTTCTGTGAATTCTGTGGCAAGGTAATCTGTCAAGCATTTAAATGATTTCTTGTTTGTGAAATGGTTATCCACTGATTTGTTGTAGTGTGCAACTATTGTATCCACAGATTTTCTTTCGTTTGCTGTTTCAGTAGGTTGCTTTAATATCGGTTGTTAGTTTTTGTCTCGTGTGATGTTTTAAGAGGGCAACATGAAAAAAATCTTAACTCTCAAGTGGCTTAGTTGAATATGCTGATTGACACAACATAAAGAATTGTTATGATACTGCTATTGCAATCTCGTGTTATCATTGGACGTACATCTGCATTTTCTAGTGAGTTCTTTTGAGTTTAGTGTTTGTTCTGGTTTGAACTCCATTCTAGCCTTCTAGCTAGAGAAATAGTGCATAACAGCTTCTGATTCTGCTCACTGTATGCAGTGTTGAACATTTATCTTCTTAACGAGTTTGTTGAAAATTTTTATAAAATTTTGCGTTAGAGGTTTTCTTTTTCTGTCATTAGTGTTATTTTATTAGTTGCTGCACCTTCACCATTTCTAATGCCGTTTTTTATTCACAGTATGCTGTGAAGAGGAAAGCTGTGGGAATCTGGGGGTGCAAGGACTGTGGGAAGGTTAAGGCTGGTGGTGCTTATACCATGAAGTATGTGGCTTTATGCTGATGCCGGTTACACCTTTATTTCCTTATATATGTATCATTTTGTTTTGTTATTTTTGCTAATTTAACTATTTTGCATTTGCAGCACTGCCAGTGCTGTCACTGTCAGAAGCACAATCCGTCGCCTGAGGGAGCAGACTGAAGCTTGATTGTGGTCAGTTTGAAAGGATCCATTGGATTTTGCAGTTCAATCAAGACTCATGAGTCATGAAGTTGCTATTTTGCATATTTATCTGAAGGGCAAACTTCAGTGTTCTGTATCTGAAAGTTTGTGGCTACATTGTGGAATGTGGACTTGGTTTATCATGCCAATTTGATCATATGGGGGTACTTTCTTGATGTGTGTTCCTGACTTTTGATTCAAACGATTGGCCTCTATTAACTCAGACGAAATTTTATGTGCAACAGTCTCCACACAATGCTTGTCACCTTAGTAGCCTACCGAATGCTATTCTGTGACATCACTATTGTGTACGACAGTAAAAATTTGATCGGTACTGTTGCCATGTAGTACTATTGTTAACGGTGGGTGGGCCGTGGCAGCAGCATCTCATCACTATGTCCACCCATTTCTGTAACATGGACACCACTGCTACTACCCCACATTATCAAAATCAGGTAACTGCCATCTCATCACTCTATCCACCCATTTCAGTACCATGGAGGCATGGACACCAATACTACTACGGTACTACCCCACAACATCAAAATCAGGTAACTGACTGTTTGAGACATAGTTTATACATTCACAGTCAAATCAGTATTCCAACAAATTCTTCCTACGTAGATGCTTCCATTCCAGGTCCAAAAACGGTGCCTTCGGCATAGGCATCAATGCTTTCATAGGAGAAATTTCTTACGATTGCGGGTTACAGGTTCAGGCGCAAGGCCTTCAGTCTTCTTCACCTATGGAAGCTGAAGCACATGCTCTCCTGGTGGCCAAGGAACAAAATTTCGTTTTGAACAAAATTTCGCCCATGGCCGAAATCCGAAATTTCGGTATTTCGGACAAAATCCGTTCAAAATTCAAAAAGAAAAGTTCAAATCTGTTTTTTTTCTACCAAAATTTCCGAAATTTCGGCTAAAAAACCGAAATTTCGCCGAAATTGCACTAATAAAAAAATAGTTCAAACAATGTCAAAAAATTTTGAATTTTTTTTTAAGGTTCCTGACACATTAAAGATGTTCTGATAAAATTTTCAGGTGATTATCAGGTCTGTAAAATTTTTAAAAATTCAAAGATTGATAATATCCAGATAGAACGTTGACCGGCAAGTTTGAACCGGATGAAAAACGGTACAAACAACGTTAGAAAATTTTGAATTTTTTTGTTAATAATGCTGATGAATCACTAATGTTTCAATAAAATTTTCGAATGGTGATCAAGATTCAAGAGTTTTTAAAAATTCGGACAGTTCTGCTATCCTGATAAAAACCTTACCGGCAAATTTGAACGGAATGAAAAATAGTTCAAACCACATAGGAAAATTTTAGAAATTTCTGTGGAAGGTCATGATGTATCACTAATATTTTTATAAAAGTTTCATTTGATTATCATGCTTGAAGAAGCTCCAAAAATTCTGACAGTGCTACGTACTGATAAAAGCCTGATAATCAATACATAGATTTGCTTTAACGATAAAAGATGGTTTAAAATTTATGAAAATTTTATAAAAGAGTGATAAGTAAGTGTTTAAGATCTCATAAAAATTTTGAATCATGATCACACTCCAGTGAATTTATAAAATTCTTACAAGGCACAGTAGCATTTATGTTATTTCTCTTTTGGTTTTTGCAATATAGTATAACAAATAAAGTTCAATGGATTTATAGATTTTATTGACCAAACAAAAAATATGTAATTTTTTAAAAATTTTATATAATAGTACTGAGGAAATTCTTAATCTGTCATAAAAATTTTAGATCATGATCACACTCGAGAAAATTTAGAAAAATCTAACAAGTTTACTGTCTCAATTATGTCCATTCTGTTTTTGATTTTTTAAAGATAACAAATGAAGTTAAATTATTTTTAAAATTTTTCTGTATGATCCTAAACTACTAAGGATGGTACCATAAATTGTTTAGATCATTATCAAGCTTGTAAAATTTTATAAAAATCTAACAGTGTTTCTGTCTAAATTTTAAAATATCTTAAAAAATTAGTTTTTCAACAAATTTTCATGTAAGATGACTTTCTTAAGGGTTATTGGACTAATTCCGGTCAAATCCGGCCCTAAAGCATCAAAATCCGGATTCAAAACCCGAAATTTCGGCTGGTACACATAATTCGCTCAATCCCGAAATTTAAAATTTCCCCAAATTTCGACGAAATTTTAATCCCTGCTGGTGGCCACGCTGCAGAACTACAACTAGTTTGACATTACGTACTTCATTACTCACTCACTCACTTTTCCCAATTCTCTTCCTTACTCACTTTCCCCAATTCTCTTCCTCTCTAACAAAAAAACTTTAAATTAGAAAATTGTATCTTTGAAAATTTTAAACAAGAAGTTCACCTCGATAAAAACAAGTCAAAATTTTTAACTTAGAAAGTTTCAAATCGAAAATATTAAATAAAAAATTTCAAATTAGAAAGTTTCAGCTTGAAAATTTTTCAAAAAGAAAAGTTTTGGCTTGAAACTTTTTTCAAATAGAAAATTTTCAAATTAGAAAGTTTCAAGTTGGAAATTTTCAAATCAAAAAGTTTCTACTCCGACAATTTTCAATTCAAAAAACTTTTGGTTTGAAAAGTTTCGATTCAAAAACTTTCGGTTCAAAAACTTTTAAAAGTGGTTAAAAAATAGAGAAGGATGGATGGGATAACGCTGAGTAAGGAAAAAAAAAGTGATAAAAGGAATGAAGTATTGTTATTTATCATAACAAGAGGACATCCTAACCGCACCATCAAATTAGCCATTCCCGAACATTTTTCCATTGCACTAACACCACCTCTTCTTTTTCAGAAATCATTCCATAGCATTATTAACACTTGGCCAAGAGCCTTACAAAAATCAGCAATATTATCATCACCACCGTTACGACTTGCATGGCTAAAACGAATCGTGCACCGTCGAAATCATTGGGTGCACGGCGTCTGCCTGAACCTGAGCCACCGGTTACGGAGGTCGAACTCCCAGAGGTGCTCCTGCTGCAGGATGTTGCCGATGACGGACACCCCGGGCCACGCTCCCTCCTGCAGCCCGATGCATTTCACGCCGGGCGCAGCGTCGATCACGTAGCTCTTCGCCGGCGGCTCCAGTCGGGCCGACCCGGCGAACTGCACCGTCAGCTTCGGGATGGCCGGTGCGCCAGCCGTCCAGTTGTAGCAGTAGTCGAACGGGTCCATGCTCACCCGCGGCAGACCGACGAGTTGCTTGCTCAGCGCCGCGACCACAGCCTTGTATGCCGGGGTGGCGAGGATCGTCAGGCTCGTGCCGGAGTCCAGTATCGCGCCGCCCTTCCTCTCGACGTCCCAAACTTCGCCGGGGATGTCGAGGGCCTCGCCGGCGATGGAAATGGCCTCCACCCTCAGGGCGTAGAACGGGCTCGTCCGGCCGTCGAGAAGCAGCGGCGTCTGCGACGACGACGCGGCGGCGGAGCTGGAGGCCATGTCTGGGCCCGGGCCGAAGGTGAGGTAGCTGGTGGCGTTGCGCGGGGCGAGGTGATCAACGAGGCAATAGGAGAAGCGGCCTCCGAAGCGCGCGGCGGCGCGGGACGCGAAGGAGATGTTGCTGTTGCCGAGGCTGAGCACGCCGTCCGAGGCCTGGAAGCTCTGGCCGTCGTACGAGGTGGTGCACCCCAGCACCACGTCCTGGAGCTTCGCCTTCTTGTCTGGCCCGCCGCCGGACAGCGCAATGGTCGCCGAATCGGTGCCGACCACGCCGCGCGCCGACGAGCTGTCTTTGTACCTGCCACGTCCACGATTAGGTAACGTTAGTTTAGTTCGTTAGGATGGCGTGGATCAGTAGTTGCCTAGTTGGCACATGCGAAGATTCGAGCAATCGAAATACTTGCAGAGCAGAACACACAGAAAAAATAAATCAAAATTTTATAACTCTCACCAGAAGTAGAACCACTCCAGCTATAACACGCTGTAGTGTTGACGGATTGGCTAATGTTTTTGGATCAAAATGCATGTACTTAATTAGAAGTGATGGTGGTACTTATGACTTTGGGACCTTATATATTTGGAAGGCGACACAAGGTACCCAAGAACAGGCTTGCAACTTGCAAGTTACTCATCCTCTATATGCTCCCGTATCAGCATCATTCCAGATAAGATACTACATCTTTTCACAAACTGTAAAGCAAAGAGGGTCCAAGAAGTGGACCTAAGTACAGTGGAATACACATAATTATCATCCATGTATACAATTTTACGGCAAGGTGAGTTGGTGACCAAGCCTCTTTTCGGCAAAGAACAGTAATGTGGATGTGATAATGTCAACCTCATGAACCTAGCTACGTATGCTCCGAAGATTAAAATATGCATAGCAACATCCATGAGAAAAGAGAGCAGAATGGTACTCCTGGAAGGCTAGAACAGTACATCCCCCCTTTCATTTCTTTTAGTGGGATTAGTACAGCTAGTGCATTGGACGTATTACCTGTAAAGAGGAGCAAAAGCGACCACCGATCGACACACTGGGTCAAAAGCTGAGTTGGATAAAATGAATATGGCCAAGATTCGGATATGGTCACAGAGCTTGGATTAACTAGCAACGCGTTTCCCCTTCTCGGATCATCTGGGAGTTAGCTTGAGGTACTAGCATAGGAGTATGGTAGTAGTACATGCATGACAGTTGTATTATTGCATACCCAACCGGCCAACCCACCCGGCGCATGACGTTGAGCACATGGCGCGCTAACCTACCGCCGCGCGCGTCCCTGCTCCGGCCACCCGCTCCCACTGTTCGGCGCGCGGCGTCGCCAACAGCTAACTTACCAACACCAGACGTCGTTTCATTTTAAGAGCAAGAAACGGCAGCGCATCGTCGCCGGCGAACGGACGGACCGCCAAGGCACACGATGCTCCCCGGCTCCTGGAAGAGTAGCGCGCCGTGCGTGCCAGGATCGGTCGAGCCGAGCGCGCGCGCGCATCCAAATCCTGCGCGACAACGTGACGCGGCCGTCTGACGCCAAGAGTAAATGTGCCCGCGCCATTGCGTGCCTCTCCCCTACACCCACTCCCGACAGCACGGAGACCAACAATAACTCGTCCTTCCATCCAGTTTTGAACTTCGGTGAAGAAGCAGAACCAATCGTCTGGTCCGTGAAATGCTACTACTACCACTCAGATCTCGATCGAAACCGGAACCACAAAAATGACTCTTGCCTACAGCCCAAAAGTGGTGCAAGCAAAATCCAATGAACTCAAAATTGAGCACAGGCCATGCAGACGGAGATGCAATCGGCTCGTGCGTGTTTGTTTCCTCACCGACGCGCAATAAATGGGCGTGATAACGCCGCAAAAACCGAAGTAAACCAGGCAAACCCAGCGACACACTCTACCTTCATGGCCTCGCCCAACAGCCCGGGCGAACACATCTGATTCTGAGCAATCGATTGAATGCTGCGCCTCTACTAAGGACTACGGCGACACCAGCAGAGCCGTAAAAAAGTCGCGAGATTTATGGCGCGGGGGATACCGACGCACCCACCCAACAACCAACACTCACTACGTACCACTGCCGCTGCAGCGCCAGCCCGAGCCACCCGATCGCAAGATCTTACTACCAAGCACGTCAATGGAGTAGCAAAGCTAAGAGCTTTGACGAGAATGTACTGACTTGTAGTCGTAGGAGCATGGGCCGGACGGCGTGGAGCAGTTGGCGAGGGAGAAGGGGACGTAGGACATGCACGTGTCCGACGAGCACGGGATGGGCGCCCACGACTTGGAGTCGCCGGGGCGGAACACCCGCGGCGCAGAGGGGGGCGAGGCGTCTGACGACGGAGGGGACGGGCCGCGGCACTTGACCCAGGTGAGGTCGCTGCCGGTGTCCGCCACGAGCACGAACGGCTGCGCCGGCGTGCCCACGCGGAACAGCACGAAGTACTGCCCCGTGCCGGTGTACGCCCCCGATGACAGCGGCATGGCGAAGGCCGACGCCTCCGCTCCGGCAGCCGGGGAGGTCTCCGCCGTCCGGCGGCGGCCCGACGCCAGCTTGGCGGAGATGTAGGCGTGACGGTGCCGGTCGTCCCTCGCCCGCTCGCCCAGGGACGCGTCCGGCGCGGCGGGGAGCAGCTGGAGCCTCGCCGACTTGCCCCGGTGGTGTCGCCCGCCCTCAACCGCCGCCGCGGCGACAGCAAGGAGAGACACGAGCAGGAGCAGGTGAACGCGCGCCATTTCTTGTCCC
Source organism: Guadua angustifolia (assembly GCA_036346375.1). NCBI lineage: Eukaryota > Viridiplantae > Streptophyta > Magnoliopsida > Poales > Poaceae > Guadua > Guadua angustifolia. Next base: position 3,771,104 of record CM070508.1, read on the forward strand.
TTCGTCACTTCTTCACCCCCAAATGGCAATGGTGAACTGGAAGCAGCTAGCCGCAGCAGCAGCAAGTAACGTGAGCTACTCTCCCTAATCCGCAAGAGGCGCTGCCATTTCGCCTCCTTGTCTCCACTGCCTTGCTTCGTGAGCTCGCCGTGCGATGGAGTGTTGGGATGGAGAGCTTGGTCGCTTTTAGGCTGTGTCCGGCATGGCGACGGGAGACGTCTTTTATAAAGTCACCGGCTGCCGCTGTGCTTTCCATGGATAAAACGCGCTTCGCTCGGTCGGTTTGTGCGTGCCTCGTTGGCAGCTCGCTTGATTTTCGGGCCGAGAATTATTTCCTGCCCGAATTCGGTTCAATCCGTCGTGGAATATGGTCTGGTCGATCTGTTCTGGTGGACCATGCGTCTTGCCGTCTTGGGCTCGTTCGGCCGTGGTCGCTGCATTGAGCCGTTTTTTCATGTGTAGAGGTGGGCGTCGGGTCGGACCGACTCGACATACTTCGATCCATCGTGCTTATCCTAAACCGACTATGATCGCGACCCGCGACGGTCCGTCATGCCAGAGCACCGCCCGACTCACCTTCGACGAGCCCAAGCACGGCTCATTTGCGCTTCATGTCTCCTTCGTGCTGTGCCGGTCTAGATCCAGAGACACATGAAGTTAAGACAACGGGCACAAATATTATAGAAAAAAAAACTAAAATATATTTATTCTTAGAACGAGGGGACATGCTGAACACGAGCGAGAGAGAAGGCAATGAGGGAGTGAGGAAAAGAGGCAATGGAGATTGAGAGAGACGAATGAGCGAGGGAGAAATTGAGAGACGGGTGAGAGAGAGAGAGCTGACCCGTCTCTCTCAGGTGTCGGCGGCGGTGTAGCATTCATGCTGTCGGATACGTTTATAACGCTCACGCTTTGTGGGTCAATGATCTTCATACTGAGATTCTTCCTCATGTCCTGGGTCATCGGGTCCGACACGGCCCGTATTATAGTATCGTGCCGACCTGGCACGGTCCACTTCGTGCTGGGTCGGACTTCGATCCGTGCCGTGCCCGCCGTGTCTCAGGCCGGTCCAAAAAAGCCCGACCCGAGTGCCCACCTCTATTCATGTGGCTGTCAATGTGTGCGAGAGACCTCACGGCTGCTTAGTTTCCTTCCCATAATTATGAATTTTTTGTCTTACTAAATTTTAGTAGTCTTAATCAAATTTGATAAGCATTTGATTAGTGTTATAAAATTTTAGCAAAATTCTATTCTCCTTTGGTTCTTTAGTTCATTTTCTTGCTAATATTTGGCAGAAAGGTTGGTGATAAAATTTTGATAAGATTTAGGGTTATTTGTTTTTGCTTTGGATTATCTAAAAGCTGATTTTGGATTGTGATAGTAGAGAAGTTGATTCTCCGAAAGCTAAAATCTATAAACACGTATGAAGTGGATTGCGGATTTTAGTGCATATATGTGAGCTAGATTGTTAGAATTGATTCCTAAAATCGGGCTATTTGTTTTTTATTCTGCTTTTGGAGACAGAATCTATAATCAAAAGCAACAATAAATAGGCCTTTAGTGAGACAAATTTATCATTAAACCAGGCATGCCCCTTATTGCCATCACCATACCTAGCGGGTCTCAGAAGGCAATGTGTGCAAATTAGGTCATGGCAAAATTTGTAGGATTGGCTGTTTGGTTTGATTATAAATTTATTTAACTAGATCTTATCAAAATTGAGCATTGTCAAAAATTGATCATTAAATTGGTTACCAACGTTTAGTTGAAAATAAACTAGAGAACAATTAAAGGAAAAGAGAATCTCGCTAAAGTTTGGTAGCAAACCAAATATCTGCTGATCAAGGCTACTATATTTTGATAGGAAAAGTATTTGTAACCACAAAAACAGACCAACCAACCCAAAATTTCAAAAAGGAAACTTGTGCGCAGTTAGGGCGTGATTTCCGTGATTTTCATGTCCCAGGATCAATCACGATCCGTTGGAGCCTGTATATATCGTCATTAACTTGGAATATTTGCGTTCGTCTAAAGCAAATTTGGAACATTTGCCGCTCCCTCCATGCAGGATTTGAAACGGCGGATATGATCGCGTATCGGAGTTGGTACGGAGCACTCATGCGCTAATGGCATTTGATTTCAGCAGAGATACATAAGATAGAGCTACCTGCTTGATTGATGATTCCAATCAGATCGAATAACCCGATCCGATTCTTCCAATTAACACTACGCTGAACCAAGCCACACCGCCTGATTAATTACATGTCACTTGATTTTTGTTGCTTTATGCGCGGGTTTTCAACCAAATAACAACGTAATGTCCAAATCAAATCGCACATTATTAGCTAAACCCTGCACGCTATCCCACACCAACCGTGCCATGTTGCCGAGTGCCGACCAAGCATCCCTACGGGCTCCAATCCTGTCATTTTTTTTCTCCTCCCATGCATCGTTGGCAACTTCTACCTTCTTGTTGGCACGCAAGTACCAAATATTTCTTACCAAATTAATCTATGTTACTCGCCATGTGTCAGTCGGGCCGTGGACACATCTCCTTCCTGCTGATGCATGAAAAGGAGAGCTGGCTACAATAGCTGGCCAGTGGCACATGACCGGGTGACACGTCTGCGTATACATGCCCTCGCTTTGTCACACAGCTCAAGCGTTCTCGCTGCGTCAAGGGCGGTGACGCACGCGACGCTAGCCGCCTCACGAACCGAGGCTAGACAGGTCGGTCGCGACGAAGCCGTACACGTAACACTTGCCTCACTCGATCAGCCATACATCGCGTGGTGATATGCATAAACCGACGCATGTGTGCTAGCTCGTCATCGGTCGTCGTCGTCGCGTCGCTTCGTACGTCCACGTAGCCCGTGCGTTCGTGCTTGCGTGTTTGTTCCCTCCTCGAAAAACCCCAGAGGCCCAGATACACGAGCAGGGTTAACCAAACCATGCTAATCGAAGTTCCTGCGGTATTGATTTAGCGCGAAAATGTCAAAAATCGGAGGATTTTGAAATCAAATATTTTAAAAATAAATTAAAATTTCAAAAATCGATCGGTTTTCAATTGAAGGATCTCAAAATCAAATATTTTGAAAATAAATTAAAATTTTCAAAAATCGATTGGCAAATCAAAATTTTTTTGCATCTGATTTTTTAAGCGATTTTCATTTATTTGCATCGAAAACCGCTCAATTTTCACCGATTTTCGACCGGTTTACGTGATATAAAAATTTTCAAAATTTTTGAATTTGACCGATTTACCAATTGGTTTAGAGTTTTGAACCAGCTCAATACGATCGGTTTTCACAATAAAATGAGCCCTACACACGAGTAGCTAGTTTGGACCTCATTTCTCTGACACGATCCTTGCACGATGCTAGGTAGCTTAAAAAATATTTTTAAATAATAGAAGAGCAAGAAATCCACTCGATTTCTATTATCATAATTTACAGAGGTTTACTACAAGAAAGCAAAAGTGAAAAATAAAATAGAAATAGAACTCTTTGCTGTATCCTAACTTATATAGCCAGTTAGCTAGAGCAAGGTTTGTGCCTATAAAGCAAACATATGGTCCAAAAACAGAAAGTAAATTAACTAAACGTATTACAATGTCATTTATAAACACAAAATATGAATCACTTTGTCCAGGTACTTCTGCGATCAACAAAAAAACTCTTTTTTCTCTTTCCATCTTTTTCTATTTAGCAACCGTTCATCTCTATCCACTATACGCCTTAAGCACCTCAATACCCATTTGTTCCAGTAATTTACCCCTCCGGGAAGAACTAACGCTCGGACGTCCGATGATACTGTGTATTTCATCGGACGCCTCTTGCAACATTTTTTTTCAACGTTTGAAATATTTTTTTCCGACACGTGCAACATTTTTTTTAACGCTTGCAATATCCGTTTACTATGCCGCATTTTACTGTTTATTGAAGAAAAATATTACACACGTAGAAAAAAATATTGTATTGCGTTCAAACGTCCGAACGGTTACAATTCTGAAAAACGTACTACCTTTCTTCGCCACTAGTACTGGTAGGAAAGATCGATTGTCGACAGCTCATGGTTGCAAAGCGATCGTGCAAGCATATAGTGAGTGTGCGTGGTGACGGGACTAGAAATTCGGAAGAAAACCCGAAGTAAAATTGTGACTTGTGAGACCGATCTTCATCCACATGACGACATTCATGACAGCTATCTTCCGGAGCAGACGCTGAGGTAACGTCCGGACGACTAAGGGCACTTGCATATATAGAGAAGCGAAGAGAAATCGCACCAATAAAACGGTATTTGGTGAGATGGAACATGGTACTACGTGATGACGCGATAAACATATATAGAGAAGCAGGTTACTAGCAGGTAGTAACGTAACTTGGTACGTAGGAGATGCATCGCCTGGCCAGCTAGACAGCAACTTATAACACAGGACCTGGCCGGCGGATCGATTAGCAGAGGGACACTACTCTGGGTGGAGCATCAAGAGAGGATCGTAAGACGCATGCTATGCTACAGAGATTGGAGGCGCGCAGGGCTCGCCGTGCATGCGCAGTGTGGGCGCTCCCCGCCAGTATCGGAGTGGATCAGATCAAACTGCCCGGCTGCCCGTCCTAGCAGCGGCGCGCGCGCGCATGGCCGGATCGGAGTGGATCAGATCAAACTGCCCGGCTGCTGCTCACCATGCATGCATGGGGCCTCCCGGACGTACGCCTAGCACTACGGCCGGCACTCCGCTAGCTCGTATGCTCGATTGGCTAGCTGCTCCTCTGACGTATATATGCTCGTAAAGCAGTGGAATGGTTGCAGTTTTGCTCCAAAAATTTAAAATGTGCTATAAGATCATATTTTCTATGAATCAAATTTATTGATTGAATTGGTTTCACTTTTAGCGGTTGGGATTTTTAAGATCTTAGAACTATTTGTATTGTGTTTCTAGTAAATTTTAAATATATGTATTGAATCTATAATTTTACGGAATCATTTATAAAACTATAGATTTATAAAATATAGGCCTCAACAAAATTTCCAGGTTCCGCATGCGCTTCGCTCTGGCAGGTGAGGCGGCCCGGTTAGCGGCGGCCTGCGTTTTATGAGTTCACCTTTCACTTTTCCTAACAAACTGCATGTCTGGCTGCGTTGATCTAGGCATCTAGCTACCTGGCTTATAAACACACGCACGTACTTTCATCATTGAATGATCTGAATCCATGCATCGTCATAATTTGCCTAGGTGTTCCATTCCACTAGCCTTGGTTCTAAGTTAATCCAGCAGTGCTAGCTTCTTATGTCATCATTCGTGAATCATGATCGCTATCTGCAGTTCTGCACGCACCTGATGCCTTGCTAAAAGTATTGCCATTGAAGCGGCCGTACAGCTAAATCGCAATACCGAACGACACGGATAACTAGTGGTGAGTTTCTTGGCATTGAAGCTGCGCTCGTTTTGTATGTTCACCGACTAATTAACCCGATCGAATAAAAACAGCACCTACCTAGCTTCTACTGTTCTGTACACTTCATTCAATGCATCGTCCAATCTAGCTAGCTAGGTTGAACATATTCTCTTCTACTCCACTTTTCTAGTTCTCCTGGCCAGACGAAGCTGTATCGCAATGCTAGTTTGCTTTGCGAAATTAATCAATCAGGTAGCAGGTCCTATTCTCAGCTGCATGCATGTTCTTTGTGTTTATTCGCTACAAGCCCCCCAAAAAGAAATGTCACCACTCACAAGTTGGATATTGGCCCTAGCTGCTGCTGCAGATGGATTGGAAGCAGTGCACATGCCTTGCAAATATTCTGTCAAGTCACATGCCCAAGTAGAAAAAAGGTTAGGAGCGAGACCCGGCCAGGCGCGCACTCATTTGTTCTTTGTTTCCAGCGAATCATCCATTGACCGCAAAAACCACAGGGCACATCACCACATGTTTGGTACTATATCGATACTAAAATAAAAGTGCTCTGGTTACAACTTACAGAAAGTCACGAACTCGCAAGTTATTGTAGGATTCCAGGAAGAATAGCTAATGGTGAGTACAGTGACATGCTTACATCTCGCAAAGAGGCCTGAAATTTCCAGCAGTACTTGGGGTTGTAAACTTGTAGACCAGGGATTACAAAAGGATGTTTGCCTTGGCAGGTTGCACTTTGCACTGCACACATCCTGGAAGTTGGTTGTCACTTGGTAGGTGACTAGCAGAGGAGAGTAGAGCAGACAAGCTTGTGGAAAGTGCTTGTTAAATGTGTGTGTATGTACACACACACACACTGAAGATTCTTCCAAACTGTGAAATGCCAGGTTCTTTCAAAAAACTCTGAAATGCCAGATGATCATGATATAAAGTTTCTCAGTTGGTAGAGATTATAATACATTATCATTAAGTAGTAAGTACAAACTGTGATTGTTAGCTTGACTTTTACTTTACGAACGTGCTACGTGCGTGTTTTCAGTAACTCGAGCACTCAACGTCGGCGTCATCTGTTTTCTGCAGGCGATATGTAGAGCGTGAATTGCCCAAATCAGGTGGTGTGCAGGCCTTAAAATTGCCATCCCACCTGCAATGCAGGCTTCACCTCAAGTGCACATAAAAGTTGGCCATCCACCATGAATCCAGGGTGATCCATCATGAGTGAATGAGTCATACGCTGAGTGAATTGAGTCATACGCATAGGGACTGGCCACCTTCTAGAGTTAGCTTTTGGAACCACTTATCAGCTTACCAGTTCTGAACTTTCCCAATGGGGAAGTGTGACATGGACGTTATCTGGCGATCATATATGTCCACTTCCTACATATACTTTTCCATAATTGTTACTATGAATTTGACTGAGAGTGATGCATACAGTGATACAGAGTGAGCAAAATAAGAAGTCAAGAGATGCCGCCGTTGTGAGTGTGTCTTAGTGTCAGGTGTAATTCTCCTCTTCTATAATGAATGGTAGAACTCCTACTCTTGATTTAAAGAAAAATTCGAGAAGTAATATGAACACTATATATCCTTTTGCAACGCCATCGCAAGTCATGATCACTTGTCACCGAGTTTCAGTACGGATGGAAGAAAATATAAGCTTTCAGTAAGGTTGCTGTCCTCATTGCGCGCGGTGCAGCGTCCACCGAAATAAATGCATTTGCGTAATCTGCATTGCCGAACAGAAACGGGAGAAAGAGAGAGCGACGCACGCACCTACGAATGTATTGTACAGCGAAGGGTTACAGAGTGTCTAACGGCGAGTTGCTGTAAGCAACTACTAGCTAGTTGCAGTTGACTACTACACCTTGTCAATTGTCAAGTTCACAAAGCGCGTATACATGCATGCAAGCACACGGTTTGTGATACGGTGCGAGTGCGCGTTTGCACTACGGTTTGGGGTGCAGGAGAAGAAGGAATTAACTTGCGGCACTTTCAGTTTTTTGATGGTTCATCAGCATGCTGAATGGTTGGTGTTCCATCGAAGTGGCGGCGCGCACTTAAGCAGGAAGCTATAGGCCGGCAGTACTACTCCGTTGCAACTTGCGTCTGTCAGCATCTTGCCAATTGGAGCGCGAATACCGTACGCAGAAGCTTTCTTCGTGTGCAACGAGTAGTAGAGTTCCCAGCTACGGTCGTCGAACTTGTCTAAGTACCTCACAAGTACAGGAGCTAGCAAATTAAACCTGAAATGGGCTTCATGTAAGGAATTTTCACTTTTCCAGTCCGTGATTTTATTTTATTTTTTGTAAAATTAGCATCCTCTTGAATACAATTACATTTGGACAGGCTCATGATGACATACCACTCATGCAATGCACTTCCTTATCGAACTGTGAAGCATGCTGCACGATGTCTCAAGCCGCATTCGTTGGTATAACGAAGCTGGAGCGTACAACGGGAAGGTGGAAAGACCCAAACCGGAAGTAACTGAACCGGGCCCAAATTAAGGGTGAAGTCCAATCCGGCCCAAACTAGTGGCGGCGCGTACGATCCTTGGGCCGGGGGAGAAGTGTCACGGCCTAAGAAAATCTGACCCCTCGGAGACGATCGTACGGTTCAGATCACGCTCAGTTTTGGATAGACACTACTCGAGGAAGGTGGCGTGGGACCCATTCCTCCTCTCGGGCCCAGCCTGACCTCCGAGCGCCACGCCGCCCACGCACGCGGCAAGTAGAAGTGAGCAAGCGATTCGCTTGTGTGTTCGGCCTTCGGCGCGGGCGCGCGGCCATCCCAGGACCCAGGCTTAGGCTTTCCCCACCCAAACCCAAACCCCCAGAGCGCGACGAGAAGCAGAGCAGATGGAGCCCGCGGCGGCGATGGCGCCGGGCGAGCTGAACGCGATGCTCCTGGCGGCCGCCGACTTCGCGTCCTACCCAGGCAATGCTTGCTTCCTTCTCTCTTTTGGCTTTGACCCCCGCATCGAATTGCTCGGATCATTTTTTTGCCGTACCGCTCCTCCACTTTTGGGGAGGGGTTTTGCTTACCTCCGATCATAGAACAGATCAATTTACATTGCTGCTGTCTGAAAAGTGATCCAGCATCCTGCTGTAGTGTTAGTCGTAACTCCATGCCTTAGGGTTAGATTATGCTATGACTAGTTGGATTATGCTCCTTAGGGTTAGATTATGCTATGACTAGTTGGATTATGCTCCTTAGGGTTAGATTATGCTGGACATGTGCCCCCCCTTTTTTTTTTGGCATTTCCAATGATGAAAGCTGGAGGATAGCCTCCTTTTCCCACCAAATCGAAGGGTTTCTTTGTAGGCTGTAGCACAAGTATAAGCCCAGTAATAGGACAAGCGCATGCAGGACATGATAATTTTTAAAGCAAGACAAATATCAACTCAGGAAATTTTAACTAAAACGTTCTTAAATTTCGATTGCACTTGTTTCATTTGGAGAAGGCATGTATATAGGTAGTTAGGAACTGACTGAATCTATATTTCCTTTCCTGTAGGAGTGCATGGTGATGACACTGTGAGGCAGTTCGTGGAACAATTTCCTCTGCCAATGCTGTTAGGGTAAAACAATTTTCCTTCCTCTGAATGTTACTGAGTTCATGTATTTTTTTCTGCAAATGTTTATATGAAGTTTGCATGGCAAAAATTCTGACTTGTTCAAGTCATCCCTGTAAATCTGTAGTCCACGAAAAATTCTATGATGCTAGTTGCTGGCATTGATGTGCATTATCGTTATTGTTATTTTAATTTGGCTTAGTTCTGTAGTGCATTGCAGAGTCAGGCAGATGTACCTGGGATGGACGAAACTATTGCAGCGTGCTTGGACAAAGTATTTTCTTCTAGCTACGGAGCATCGCTTCTGCCAAGCTATGGTGTATGTGTAACATACTCCAGTGTTTAAAAACATGGCCGCCTACACCTCTTACCTTGATCACCATGCTTGTGGTCTTTTAACTTTTAAGCATCTTACATAACGATTAACATACATTCTGTTGTAAATTACTTGTATTATTCTTAAGCAATTTGTACTTATAGTTATGCACATTTGAATATCCAAAGTTTGAATTCTACTTTGGTCTCAGGCATTTATTCAAGCTGGATTGCTCACAAACTCGAAGAATATCAGACAATTAGCCTGCAAAGCTGTATGTACCTGAATATATATTCTAAGTGGACTCTGTTTATGAATATATATTCTAAGTGGATGCTACTTGTGAATGTTGTTTCCTTTCCTTTTGTACTGTACATTCTGCTATCCATTTAGGACATTTAGAAAATATGATACCTTTGATTCTTGCCATGGAATTTCATATTTCCATTCATGTGTTTGTTACGTTGAGCCGATGAGTGTATAAAGCACAATTCCTTTTACTGCTGAAGAGTATTAAGTTGCAAGGTTTACTTTAAGCTGGATTTAACTCATCTACTCTCCACCCTCTAGTAGGCTAACAGTCAAGAGTGAACTTTGTGTACAAACAGGGCACTCTTGTGCTCTGCCAACTCTTGCAAATCCATTTTCATGCATGGTGCTTGTCATTTGTGTAAAATACTCAGTGTACTAGCTTCAACACCCTGTCTTACAAGGGGAATGCCCTTCAAATTTTTGTTGAAGCAAAGTCTTCAGACAATCACTCTCAAGTTCTATACCAGGTGTTACATCTTCTTGACAAGGCTGGAGATAGTGCTGCTGTTGTGGAGACATTTGTACATCACAATCTATATCCTCTTCTGATCAACTGTTTGATTGAGGGGTATTGTGTTTCTCCAGCATAAACTACCTGTGACAAGTCCTGTTGCATGACATGCATTCTTCTTGGAGATATTTTATATAATTATATTTTGTTTCATTTGGTTTCTGTAGAGATGAAGAGATATCAGCAATTGTTCAGGATGCCATAAAGCGTCTAGCAGAAATTCCTAAAGGAGTTGTGAGTATAATAATTGTTCTTAAAGTATGAAGCATATGCCCCCTTCAATGGTGATTGTAGTTTTTACTGTACCTTTTATTTTATTTGCTCTTAGGATATCATATTTCCACCGGATGGTCAAGGATCTATGCAACTTGACAAAGTGGCAGCTCAGTCATCCTCAATGGTACGGCATCCTAAATCTGTTCTTCGAAAATAAATTTTGTAGAACTAATCGATAATACATACCTTATTGATCCAGTGGTAGTCTACAACTCTACATGCAGTAACAGTTGAAGCACTTCAACAAAACTGATAGTTAATATTCTGTTTGCACCTGATTATTAGCAGTCCACTAGTTATATTCCTTAAATACTTTCAAAAGTTTGCATTTACAGTATGTGGGAACAATTTTGTGTGTCCTGTAGGACCTCACATCCTTTATTAGAGGCACAAAATTGCAATTAGGCCCTTACACGACTATCTCTAATACACCAACTAGGACGTCACATCCTTTGTTCATAGAGGCACAAAAGTGCAATTAGGCCCTTACACGTATCTCTAATACACCAACAACTACCTTACTCCCCTACTTTTTTTCTCAATGATGTTAACAAAGTGGTTAGCTATTGTAATAGAGTAGAATCTTTGTTTATGTGTACTAGATGCTCTTGGTATTGATCTGAAAATCTTGTCATGTTGCTCTTCTTTGTAGGCACGGATTCGCATTCTATCATTGATAGCTAAGCTCTTTACTGTGTCAAGTTGTATCGCTACTGCAATTCGTAGCTCAAATCTTCTCAGCTTATTTGAGGATGAGATAAAAGATAGAAGAGATATGCTAAAAACCCTGAGCGTGCTAGAGGTCCTCTATGAGGTAACAAGATATTTTTTTAGTTCACTTATATGGCTTACTAAGTGTTTGGCCTTTCCTCTCAGGATTTCCTTGTCATTACTTAATGTGTGTATCTTTCTTTTCCTGAGAAAACGATGTATCTATCCTTTAACTTGATTTCTAAGGAGATGAGTGCTTATCCCTTAGGTTCCAGAAAAGCTATACCAATGAAAGGAAGTGATGCAGGCTAGTATTTCTGGCTGTATCGTTGCGTGGTTACTGTGGTGGAATCAATGATAAGGATATTCTTCTTTCTTGTTTAGACTCATGCTTCATCTGCAAAAGATTTACTTTGGCATCACATGCTAGGTCAAATCAGCGTCGTTGGATGTTTATCAATGTAGCTTCTTTTCTTGTCTGTCATAAATTGTCAAGTTCAAGAACATGGCAATTACAACAAGTGTTTTGTTATGAAATTTTGGTGGTGAAGATAAATGGTTGCAAGATTATGAGATTTTATGAGCGAAGATGTAAATTTTAGCTAATTATGTTTTCTATCGTTCTGCAGCTTGTGGAACACCCCCACAGCAATATCTTCCTGCTGAAGACCAACCTGCTTCAACTCATAATTGATGTGATCAAGTACTCGGCTAATGCCTCTGTACCTGTGTTTTTTTTTCTTTTGTGGTTTTCAGCAATTTTATGTTGTCTGTCTTTTGGCCCTTGTTCAGTGATTCCTCAGCTGATTCTATTTTACGGTCAAGGGCAGCATTGATTAGTGGGAGGCTTCTTTCTTCAGCTGATGCTTTCATGTTTACCATTTGTGCTATATCTCTCTTTGAGCATTTCATATTTTGGATTGTGTGGACTTCAAATCATCCCGATTTATACTGTTTTCTCCATTTTGTTTCTTTGCATCTACTAAATGGTTGTGTATTCTTGTGTTCATGATTGATGAATACATCTTTCATATCAAGTTTTGAGGAATGCTGGTAACCGATTTATTGGGTTGTTGATGACACCTTTAATAGGAGTGTTATTAGTATAAAGAAAAAGAAAGATCATCTTAATATCTATAGTGCTAGATCAATGTGTTAATCAAGATTTATCCATGTTAGGTGTTACAACTCTGCTCTTGGCCATAGACAAAATATTGAGGATTGAAGAGGGTCAAAATATTGATGAAATTGAGAGTGCATTGGAGGCCTTAGGTCTAATTGGTACAAGTAAGTTATGCTTCCATTTTCCTCCTGTCATTTTTCGTTATACTGAATATCCACCTGGTTGAGAGGGAGCCTCATTAAGCTGAACACTTCTATCTCATCATTCTGACATAAGATTATTGTTTGTTTGGCTCTATTGGCAAAATAGCAACTCAAGGAGCACATTTTTTGCTCACAAATCCATCAAATGTTGCCAGGCATGTGGTAGAAACATCATTTGATCGACATGGCAGAGGCAAACAGCTGGTAAGTTGTCTGCCTACTTGCTTCTACAGCCACTCTCTTTGTTATTGGTAAAGTTACCAGGAACTATTCATCTTATCAGAGATGATGTACTGTCTTCAGGCTGCTTTACATGCCTTTGGAAGCATATGTGGTGTTGATCGGCAAGATGACCAAATGAAACTGGATGATCATGCGGAAGAGTGTTTGAAGAGATTGGTCTATATGACAGCAACAAAAAGTTCAAAATTAACCCCTTCGGTTAGTAGCAACACTATTTTTCTAGTTTGATCTAATTTACCTTGAGATTATAATCTGCCTATCTTAATAGAGTTGTTTATGTTAGTTCTTGCTTGATGTTTACCAGGCTCTTCTTCTATCTGTTCTACAACAAGACCCAGATATGCGGATAGCTGTAAGCACATCATGCTCGTTGAAGTTAATTTTATTTTTTACTGAATATTTGCTTCTTATCTCCCTCATTGCTGAGTTATACTTAGTGTGACTAACCAGATAAATTTCTCCCTTGGAGTAATGCTATGCTGATTGCATACGATTGAATGTCTGTAGGGTTATAGAGTAACATCTGTACTGGTTATCCGAGAATGGTGCCTAAGGGAAGTTTGTTCAAATTCAGAGATAGTTAGACTTGTTACGGATCCAACAGTGGAGACAACGAAACTTGGTAAGGAACTAGGAATACTTCTGGTTCTAATGCAATTATTTTTAGCTGTATCATTTCTAATTAAAAAACATTTTCTAACCGTAAATTGATGCAGTATGATGTTTCTTGTAGCATTTGGAAGCCTTTGCACACTTCTTGTTCGTAGTTACTGATAGCCTACAATCGAATAGTTACTAATCCAGTCATGAACTTCGCTATTTTCTATTTACTGAATCAACTATTTCAACGGTAACATTTATTCATAATTATAGGTATGGATGCACGGTACAACTGCTGTGTGGCGATAAACAAGGCCTTATCTTCTTCGCATCTTCGTTATGAAGCAAGTCTTTCTGATCTCATTGGGAAGGTACGATTGCAGTTCCAGTATCTGCCGATTTTGTTGTTTAAATCATGATTGTTGACCCACACAACAACTATTACTTGCTACAGTTGAATGAAGCTGTGAGACGGGGTCCTTACCTTTCTAATAGGAAGCGTGTGGAGCCACAGCCGGTTGTTGTCCCTGCCGAGAGGTTTTAAGTTTGCCCTAACTCAGGCCAAAATGAAGACGACCATACCATGTAACTGACAGGAAACTTGAGCATGCCCTGGCCCTGCATTTGATGCATTGTGCTTTCCGAATGTTTTAAAAAAGAGAGATGATGTACTGGGATATATACATTTGAGTCACCTATGTTCTAATGTACCGTTGGCTAAACATGTGCGTGGCTTGGATGATACCAAAATGCAGGTGGGTGATAGACAAAGCGAAGATTTGGGTTCTTGCAAGTCAAGTAGATGTAAGGATGTTGGTTAGTGCCAATCCGTCTATCACGATTTACCTGTGAAAATATCCCATCATTCGCGGGCGCAGCATGTTAGATATGAAGAAATAGCAGATATGCTTTTTTTTTTCTTTAGTTTCATGCTTCAATCAGCTAATTTCTACAGTTCTCACTGTTCCTATATTTATTTACAAGAACGGAAGTGGCAGACAAATTAGGTGTCTCTGTGCATCGGTACGATATATCTGGCCCTCTCTAGTCTAGGTGTCCTCTCACTCTGTGCAATGTGCGCACAACTGGACTGCAGTGACCGAGGTCTCAATTCTCTCAAACGTCAGTGTCCTCTTGCACGGTGATGAGCAGCGAGTACTTGACCTTGAGTGCAACTTTGCCGCCCTCCATGCAGAGCTTTGCGCCGGTGACCACCCAGTACCCCGGCAAATCGTCGGGGCCCCTCATCAACTCGGTGGTGTCCACGTACCTCGCCATCTTCTGCACGGGCAGCGGCACCGGCGGCCCCTTGGGAAATATGGCGGAGTTCACTTCCACCTTCCCCTCTGGCGGCTGCATTTGAGCGGCACCAGTGGACAGCCGTGCGCTGAACAGCGCTGACAGCGAGCCCGACTTCCGGGACACGACGAACGGCCCGTCCCACTCCGACCGCCGTATCTTGGTGGACGCGACGCCGGAGAAGCCGAGCCGGAGGAAGAGCACCTTCTTGAGGCACGTCTCGTGCACCTCCAGCCAGGCCTTGGTCACGATGGCCGCGCAGTCGTCGATCCGCGCCCCGTTGTACTGCACCGGCGCCGTGCAGATGTGCGAGAGCAACGGCGACTTGATGGGCTCGATGTAGTCGCGCTCGTTCAGGGTGACGTCCACGGCGGAAGCCGTCTCGCCGACGATCGTGATCGTGCTCGGCGTTGCTGACAAGTGCTGGAGGTGGACGCCCAGCCGGTCGTTCTTCTTGCCTTCTAGGAACAGCCGAACGCCAGTCACTGGACGGTTTCCAGAATCAACCTGAACAAACAAACATATGACACAATATATGGTTAAGTTCTAGCGTTCTACAGATAATGACATGGATTAAAGTGACAATTTACGAATACAAAGTGTTGATTTGAAGGTCACCTTGGCAGTATTGACATGAAGCTTAGAGCCCATGAGGGTGAACTGGAGAGATGGCAAGCTGTTCTTCTTCCTACGCGGGCCAAGAGTAAGAGGGAGCTCACCAAACTCTGGAGCCCACTGCCGTGGTACCTGGAATTCCAGAAACTGCTGGAGCTCTTCTATGGGTGGTTTGTCTGACGTCACAAGCAGAACATGCGCAGAGAATCAGACATGCACAGCATCCATGTACTGTAACGCGACCATGACACCATGTTGCTGAAATATCTTGGGATTTTTGGTTGTGGCCTAGAATTACTTACATCTGAGGTAGAGATTCATCGCATGATTCAGGAACCCGCAGCCTCGAACACCGGTCAGCAGAGAAGTTATAGGCACAAATGCCATCGAGATGACATCCGGAAAGCTGTTGATTGTTGGGAGCCATTTGCTGTGATCTTGACCACGATCAACACCCCCTCTTCTGATGTGAGTACTGACGATGTTCTACGAGAAGAAGGGGCACGCAACCAGATTAGTATTTCGTGTTGTTGGTGTAATAACCACGTCGTCAAAAGAAAATGAGGTGCTTACATCCTTGTTAGAGACAACTGGTGATCTGAAAGAGTGCCAGGCAGCCGAACCAGGACCGAAATTTCCCTGCAGCACAGTAAAACTTCTCAAAACAAGTTCTTGCAAAGAGTGAGGCCTGAATCCAAAGAAAGCACGAGCCAATTGATACGATATTTGCATGTTTTAAACTAAGTTTCAAATCTTATGCTACGTGTGACCTGCAGTACATGTAGAGCAGTGAACTCACATTTAACCCCTGGGAAAATTCGTCATCCCTCGTGGTGAAACTTTCCGTGGAATGCTGAGACAACTTGTCATCAGCAAGCTGCTTCAGCCGACCCTGCACATCGGTCTGCGTCAGATTGGAGCCCTTGAGCTGCTTGACGCAAACCACATCCTTCCCTCCCATCTTCACTCCCACGATAATGTGAGTCCCATACTTATCGATAAACCTACAAAATTTGCAAACCATGTGTTGGTTGGCATGTGGGAGTTTTTGCCTTTTTTTTTCGCCCTTTAGCCTAATTCACTTTGCGACTTTGTTCCTCGTCTGAACGGAATTACAAATATAACATGTTCACATGCTGCGTTGTGGGACCGCGGCAAGATAAAAGTGCGGTAAGAGCCGGCCTATGATCGAGAAGGGATCAGGCTTGCAATTTTGTTTGGATAAGACTAAATTGAAAAAAAAATTGAGGCAACCAGCCGGAATTTTTTTGCTTCGGCTGGTTGGGCGCGCGCGGCGCGTCACTGGGTCGTACACTGAAGCTGATGAGCGAGAGCATCCAGGAAAGAAAAGGGATAATTGGCGTGCGGCGTGCGTACCCGGCGAGCGCCGCGGGATCCCAGAAGGGCGGGAGGTCCCGCATGACGCGGTCCTGGAGGGCGAGGCAAGCGCGCGCGGCCTCGACGGTGTAGAGCTCGACGAAGCGGCCGTCGAAGCAGAGGCTCCGGGTGGCCGCCGCGTCCTTGTGCCAGCACCCGCGGTAGTCGAACATGGCGTTGAACGCCCCCGACGGGATCTTCCCCGACAGCGACAGCGACTGATTCACGTGCTCCGCCATCTGCCAGCAGTAAGCAAGCAAAACCACGCACCAACCCAGAACTCATGAACTCAAGCCATCACAGAAGACCCAGAGCATCGTCGTATCTGTAATAATATCACTTTTCTTACCTGAGCGAAGGAGAGGATGTCGGAGCGGAACCGCGTGCGCTCGCCCTTGTCGGCGACGATCCCCACAGGCACGTCCGGCACGACGGCTCCTCCCGGCAGGAACAGCTCCCGCGCCCGCACGCCGTCGATCTCGACGAGCCGCCCGGCCGGCTTGGCGCGGCAGAGGCGGAGGTCACACGTGAGGTCGTACCCGCACCCGACAGCGCGCACGGCCGCCTCGGCCGCGGCCTGCGCCGGCATGCGCCCCTGCCCGCCCGCGCTGGCTGAACCGAAGCCCCTCACCATCCTCTGCCGCGCGGAGACGCGAGCCGCCGGTTCCTGTCAGCACCGAGTCCCCGTGCGCGCATTATAAACGGCGTGGCGACGATATGCCGCCACCGGTATGGCACCATCCATCATCTTATGGTGCGGAGACAGGGTCCGTCCCTGGCTGTGAGGACGGGACGGTCGTTGCTGGGGTAGCGTGGCTGGCAGCGAAAGCTACTGGCGATGATGGCGACGGCGGGCGGAGTCAAGGCTCAGGTGGGGCACTGACGGGTGGGCGCCGTGGAGGACGCGTCAGTGGAGTGACTGACGTGCTGGTGGGGTGGGATGGGCCACGGAGCAGCGGCCGGGCTGGCTTTGACGCGGTCGCGAGGGCTCGTCGTTTTCGCCACGGAATGAATAATTTAGGGAGCTAAGCAGCAGCTACTTACCGGTCGGTCAACCGACGCGGAGTGGGCAGGAAACTGGCCAAAACCGGCCGTTGGGCACGGGGTTTCCGGAAGTTTTGCCGGACTAGATCATGCCCCGGCGCGGCCCAGTCCAGGGCTTTGTGTTCTTTGCCAGGCCACTTCCTTCGTCTTCATTGAGCGCTACCATAATATTTAGACGTTATAGGTCTTGTTTGGAAGTATAATTTTTTAAAATTATAATTTTGATATACTATGGTTTATAGTTGTTTTGTTATGAATACTATAGTTTTACCTAACCCTCTTGAAATCATAGTATTCTTTGGAACTACCAACTGTTTAGATGCAACATCACAAACCATGGTATTTGAGTAGAAATAGGTAAGAAGCTAGCTAAAATCAAGAAAATTTTAAACTGGAGTGGAGTTTCAAATACTCCAAAAATACTATGGTATCTACCAAACCATAGTTACTTTTTTTGCTATTCTATACTCCAAAAATATCTATTCAATAATTAAGCAAATATGACACAATATCAATTCTAAAGCAATTAAAGCCTAAATAAGCTAATTTTTTCTAAGTACACCAACAATCTAAGTCTAGGTAAGAGCAACAATCCTAGAGAGATAATCAATCACTAAGATCACTAGGACAGTAAATTGCAGAATTAGAATCACAAAAGAGCAAACCACAAGAAAATAAACACGATGATTTTTTCGTGGTCTCAAAGACTTGCTGGACTTCCCTAATCCACGTTGAGGAAGTTTGAACAAATCAAGCTGACTCCTTGTACACACGAACCTCTTTCGACCACTAGTGGTAGCTCTTTCTAACTCTGGGTAGGTGAGCTCTAACCTTCACATCAACACCGGGTCTTTTCACAATCTTTTTTGAAGAAATCACCGGTCCCACACCTCCAAGCCATTTAGGAGGTGACAGCCTCCAAGAGAATAGACCTTGGCGCTTGCTTGAGGTTGTTTAAGTGTTTAATGGCTCAAGAATGAATATGCACACCTGAATTTGCTCTCACCAACTCATAAATGTGAAATGAATGCACAATTGATGATGAGAGAGTAGTTAGAGCTCATAAGTATACAATGAATAACCAAGAGAGTGCCCTTATTGTATGTGAGGGGTATTTATAACCTCCAACCACTAATCTAGCCGTCGGGGTTAAATTCCTGAAATTTTCAGCAAACCCGATACAATTGCCAATGTAGGATCAGTAGTACCGGCCCCAACTCAAACGGTCAAAATAATACATTAAATGCAAAGTGTCGGTGTTTCGAGAACCGGCAAGTAAATTTGTAGGTCTAGAGGGGCTACGCGCTCCCGCTCCTTGAATGGTTAGACCGAAAGAAAGGAGGTCCAAGATTTATACTGGTTCGGGAAGAACGTCCCTACTCCAGTTCGTGAGGTGGTCGGGTGTTATTGATTCTGGTGTATCCGTCGTGTTACAAGCGAGGGCTGAGCTCGGGCTCAGAGCGCCTCGTGCACAGGGGTTGCCGGGAATGGCTACGAGTGCGATTCGGGAGTGCTATGTTCGACTGCCTACACTGTGCCCGCTCCGAAGGGCCATGCCTCCCCTTATATAGCCTGGGGAGGCAGGTTACGCGGAGGTTACACGGGAGTGTGTAAAGGAAAAAATGGATGGGGCTCTCTACGCCTAGGAGTCCGGTCTTTTGCCTCGGTGTCTGGTTGTTGGACTTGACTTTTGACGGGTAGCCACACGTCCTGTGTTGGGTTGGTGGAGGCGCAGAGCGACGGCTCGGTCCGTTCCTCCGGGAATCGGCGACCGCTCTGCTTGATGTCGTGCCGACGCCGAGGGCGCCACCGGAACCGCTCTTGGGAAGGTGCGTAGTGTCCCGTCCTTGCTCGATCGTGATGAACCGCCGCAATCGCCAATTTAGGTGACCAGCAGAGGCCGGTTTCTGACGATTTGACATCTGCTTCTCGGTGAAGATGATCCGAGCTTGTTCGGGGCTGCCGATCGGTCCGACCCATTGGTCGGGCCAACCCTGGGTCGTCGTTACCGTAGTTCGTGGGGCGCCGGTCCCAGAGCGCTTAGGTCGGATCGCTTCGGGTTGGCTTGTCGGGAACCGAAGCGCCCTCGCGTGGGCTGGTCGGCCGGCCTTCCATTCTTGTGAGTGTTGCCGGAGGGCGTCCGACTTATTGCGCTTGGCCGGGCCCCCTTCGTGGCCGGATTGGTCGGAAGTCGTGGGCCTCCGGCGGGGGCTTCGCTTGAGGCTCAGCGCGGTGGCGGCCCATATGCTTCTCCTGGGCCGCTGGGGATACCTATGCCCTGGGTATTCGTCAATAGCCCCGAGCGGATCGGAGAGCCGGTCGGGGGTTTACCCTGTTCAACGGATCCTGGTCGAGCATGCCGCTTTGATATGGCCGGATCTCTGTGCCTTAGGACTGATCGACCGGTTTCTGCGATTTCTGGTGCCCGGCCGGTCAGGTTTGGTCGGTTTTGCTCCGGGCGAAAGCCTCATCCGGTGGATGGAGTTTCGAGCCCCGAGCGGATCGGAGAGCCGGTCGGGGGTTTACCTTTCGTGCGGAGGCAGCTCCGGTTGGTGGACTCGAGCTCCTGGTCAAAGTCGCCTAAGTACCTGCAAGTGCATCAGTTGGACGGAGGTGGCCTCCTCGGTTGCTGGTGTCCGACCAAATGGGTTGGTCGCCAATGCCCGGGTGCGTGCGAGCGCATCCGATGGATGGAGCCCCCGAGCCCCTGAGCAGGTCAGAGAGCTGGTCGGGGTTTACCTCGTGTGTGGAGGCGTCCATTTTGCGTCGTGATCCCGATGTACCTGCAAGGTCGGCGTTGCGCCAGAAATAGATAAAAGCGCCCATCCCATGCTTTCGTTGAGCGAGGGCGGTGGCGGCGTTTCCCACGAATATGCCCCGTCCGCAGGTGTGGGACCTGGAGGGGGTGAGTTAGCGCGCGTTTGCCATACGTTGGCTTGAACGCCGTGCTCGTGCGAGCTGATAGCGGGTTTGTCCGAGTGGGCCCTGGTGGCTTCCCGAAAGGAGAACCGTTTCCGAGCGGACGTAATCCCGTTGCGGGCGTCCGACCCTCTGGGGGCGACCCATGAGAACCTTTCTTTACTCGATCCCGTGTCGGACCCTGTGTCGTCCGCCGACCGAGCGCTGCTGCCGCCACCGTCCGACGGGCTCCGCGGTGAGTGTGAAGTATGGTCTCGAACACGATTAAAGGTGATTGGGTCATCCACCGACCCAACTAGAGGCCCACTGGAGCACACCTTATCCTCGCCCCTCGCCGATTTTTTCGCTCGGGCGGTGTGTGCATCCACTTGGTGGTCATGCGTCGAGCCCACAACACTTGGTCAAGCCCCGAGCATAAGTTGGTGAGCCTTTTCGTGGCTTCCGGATCGTGGCGGCCTTGGCGTGTTTTTTCTTCCGCCGCAAGGCGGCTCTTCGTTCGGGAACGAGGCTCGAGGAGCCGTGCGCCACTCTGCCCGATGTGAGGCCTTCTCGCCGGGTCATTCATCTGTCGAGAATTAACGCAGGGCGATCAAGAATCGAGGCAACAGACGCTGAACCGCCGCGACGGTCGGGGAGCGAAATGCACGCCGCTTTCTTCGCGATATCGCTCGTTTTGCTGACGCTTTGTCCGTAGATGGGCGTTGCGCTTCTTATAAAAAAGGGGGGAACCACTGGTCGGATTCCTCCGTGTTGTCCTGTTCTTCACTGCGAAAGAAAGAAAGACGAGGGCGACCGTGAGGGAAACCAAAAAACCTAGGAGAGGGATTCATCGCCTCAGCCCCTTTTCCGCTCGTCGGTCCTGCTCTTTCGGAGATGACGTGGCCGGAGTGCTCCGCTCTCGATGCTCGTGTGCTTGGCCTGGCGAAGAAATGATTCCTTCCCCCGCGCGACGTATCTCGGTGGAGGGTGCCGACGGGAGCCGCGGCTCCGGAGCCCGGCGACGGCGAGATCGTCGTATCCGCGTCCTTCTTCGAGCGCGGGTTCGGCCTCCCCCTCCACTCATTTGTTCGCGGGCTTCTTCACTTTTACAAGGTGGAGGCGCACCATCTGAATCCTCACGGCGTGCTGCACATCGCGATCTTCATCACGCTGTGCGAGGCCTTTCTGGGGATCGAGCCCCATTGGGCCTGCTGGAGGTACTTTTTCCATATGCGGCCGCTGAAGGGAAAGTCGGCGGCGGGCGCACTGTTGGCGCCGATCGGCGGCGCCGCCATCCAGCTTCGGTCTAACCGGGCGTCGGAGTACATCGACATGAAGCTGCCCACGTCGAACCGAGGATGGCACTCCGAATGGTTCTATATTCGGAACGCAGGGATGCGCCCGCCTTCACCGGAGATTTACTTGAGGCGATGCCTGAATGGAACCGGCCGGCAGACGCGAAGGAGAAGAGGAAGATGGAGGTGATCCTCGAGCAGCTTGCGGCTCTGAAGAGGCGAGGCCTGACGGGTGACGCTGTCGTCCGTGCGTTCATGGCGAGACGCGTACAACCCCTCATGGACAGGCCTCACCCGATGTTCGAGTATGTGGGAGCATCTGACCCCATGAGGATGGAGCGTTCGGTCCTCCCCTCGTCGGAGGTAGAGGCTCGGG
Organism: Guadua angustifolia; assembly: GCA_036346375.1. Lineage (NCBI taxonomy): Eukaryota > Viridiplantae > Streptophyta > Magnoliopsida > Poales > Poaceae > Guadua > Guadua angustifolia. Next base: position 3,793,292 of record CM070508.1, read on the forward strand.
TGACAGCCGTCCTGGTCGTGAGGGCCACGGTGGCGGTAGGCGGCACTCCCGATCCCTTCTCGGCGGAAAACCCCCCCAAATTTGGTAATTGGGTGGCTCCCCTACTTTTCCTCAAGGCCCCTTGTCTTAATCCCTGCGCTTTGACCGAATAGAGTTCCTACCCCTTCGGGGCCTACTTGGAGCATCCTCCGGGCGTGGCGCCGGGAGAAGGAGATGAGGGCGGTGGCTCGCCAAAAGGCCGAGTCAGCAGAGTCCGCCGAAAGAGCGCAGGGAGAGCAGGAGGAAGGAGAAGAGGAAGACTCGCTTGGCGATGGCCGCGCGCGGCGAGGATGTGTCAGAGTCGACCGCCCTCTCCTCGGTCGTGGTCGTCGTCTTCGGATGGCAGAGATCCCGATGATCCATACTGGCGTCTGATTTGGTGTCGTCGAGCGACGATCTGCTGGAGGGCGTTGATACGGAAGTCACCGTTGCGGCGCCCCAAGCAAGAACACCTCCAGCGGAGGTGCCCCGAAGGAGGAGAGATTGCTCTCCTTCGCCAGGAGACCGCGAAGAGAGCGCGGTTGTTCAAAGACCGCCGATGCGGTTAGTTTTGTTTTTTGTCATACGCTACCGATTTCGCTTGAGCTGCTTCGATCGCCCGTGCTTTAGGGATTTCGCGGGAGAGCTCGACGGAGGTGGCGGAATTGCCATCGGGACCGACGCCGCCACCCATCACGGCGAAGTTGGGGATCGCCATCCGGCGGAGCAAATGGCGGAGGCGGGCGTTGGTCGTGTTCGCGGCGGCCGACGAATTCGGCGATTGCGCCGGTGGTTGTGCGAGTCGGCCGTGGAGTCGGCACGCCACGGCCTGGGCGACCGTCGGCTCTCGCCGCCAGATCGGGGCCGGCGATGGTGGAGCAAACCTTGGGCCGCCGGCCGGCGAAATCGCCGATCTCGCATCGAAGCCTTGCCGCCATCGCCACCGAGGCGGCTAGGAGAGGAGCCGCAGCGGCGTGGCGGTGGTCGCCGATTCGCCGTCGGTGGTGTCAGAGGTCCCGCCGTCGGTGCGGGCTGCCGGGACGACCACGAGGGGACCCCTTCAGTCGCCACCGTCCATCTTAGTCTGGGCGGGCAGCGACCCACCTGGCGAGGCATCGTTCACGCTGGATGACAGGGCGGAGCTTGGGGAGTGGGAATCCCTGCAGGAGGGCTCCCAGCGAGCCAAGACTGAGATGGAGAAGATTCGAGCGAGCCTGAGTCAGCTCCTCGAGTCCTCCGGCAGGGTGCTGGACGCCGTCACCGGAGGGGTTGACCCGGCCGGCGTGGTAAGTTGTGTTCAAAATTTCCCCGCCCTTTCGAATTTCGTTGGGTCTCGTAGTGATGTGTCAGCTGGTTGCAGCATCTGCGGGAGCGCTCAGAGGGTAAGTCCGGGTTCCTCCGTCGCCTGCACGGCCGGAGGACGGCCGCGGAGAAGGATCGCGACCAACTGGGCTCCGAGCTGCATGAGGCTCGGGAAGCCGTGGTGCGCGAGCGGTCGGCGGCAGAGGAAGCCCGCCGGGCGATGAATGAGATGGCCGATATCTTGGAGGAGGAGCGCCGGTCGGGTCGGTCCCTGGGGGCGAGGGTATCCGAACTGGAGTCCCTCCTAGCGGAGGCCAATAGCGCCAAGGTCGCTGCCTAGGCGGAAGCAGCGGCGGCGAAAAAACTCGAGGAGGATGCTCAGGCCAAGCTCACCGCCATGACTGAGTCGTCGGCCGGTAAGATGTTGTTATTCAGGTTGACTTGGGAGGTGCCGTCATCGAGCGCGCTTTTTAACTTCTGCTTCGATCTTCAGAGTTGCAGAAGAGGTTCAGCGAAGTTGCGGAGGCGCGGCGATTGGCGGTGGAGGAGCGTGACGCGGCGGTCACGGCGGAGGCGGTGGCTCAGTCGGCGCGAAAAGAGGCGGAGGGCGACCGGGCCGAACTGGTCGCCGAGTTGGCGACCTTGGGGAGGGTAGGCCGGGCCGTCTGCAACCGATTGCTCGGGGCTGTGCGGGGCACAAGTTTGCTTGCGACCGAGTTGGCTCGTGTGCCGGAGCACGTCGAGAAGTCGGTGAAGACGAGTGCTGCCCTGGGAGCCACTTCTGCGCTCGTTAACGCCATGTCCTTCTACAATGGTATTAACCTGGACAACGTTAGCAGCGGGATCGCCAGGAACCGGACCGACGAGGAGGTCCATCGCTTCGCGCTCCAAGCCGAGCCCCATGCCCGAGTGATCGCTGATCGGATATCGCCGCAGAGCGTCCTCCACGGGGATTACGAATAATGTTAGACATTATTATTTTTGCAAAATGTAAAGAACTTTGATATGTAACGAATCGGGGTTCGTTTTTGTGTCTATTCGCGAGTTTGAGCTGTTCCTTCGCGTTCGGAAACCGTAGCCCTGGAAACCGCCGGGGTTTTTCGGGCGTAGGCTTGTTCGATTTTCCGAAGGGAGCGCGAAGGAAGTGCTAACGAACCCTGAGGTCGAAAGGCGTCTATTCATGTTTCATGCAGGGGAGGAGTGGCTCCGACTGACTTGTAGGAGCCAAGACCGCCGTAACCCTTGTCAGGAGTGCTACTTGAAACCTTAGCCGGGGCGTAATGAGCGCTTGGGTCGGACGGGTTACCCGCTAGGGAAGTCGAGTGGTCGGTCGGGCCGCCGACCCGTATGAATATGAATGACGTTGGAAAACAAAAGCATTCATTCACGTTTTTGAGCAGGAGAGGGACGCCCCCGACTGACTTGTGGCTCGCGCCGCACGGGTAGCCCCTTACCGCAAAGCGCCACTTTGAAACCGTAGCCGCTGGGGCGTAGGCCGCAGCGCTTGGGTCGGACAGGTTACCCTTACCCGCTAGGGAAGCCGAGTGGTCAGTCGGATCGCCGACCCGTATGAATGTGAATGACATTGCTCCTGAGCCCCCGAGCAATGCGTGGCGACGAGCCGTGGTCGGCGCAGATTGCGGGTCCTTCAAATAATCGTAAGGAGACCGAAAGTCAAGAGACTTATCTCTTTGGGTCGGTCGTCGTGCGGCTCGCTGGCGCCTGGTGCGGATTCTGAGGTTGTCCGTATGACTGACTCTGCGCGAAGACCGAAGGGTCGCGTCGCTTCAGCTCAAAGACGGCGCCCTCTGCCGCTTCGCTTCGCCGCATTTAATGTGGAGTGGAATTTTAATGCCCGTCGCGTCGGCGCATCGGACGGTGGGCGTATCAGGGGGAGTTCGCGGAGCGCCCGAAGCGATGGCGGTTTTCGGCTGCGCGAATCCGCCCTTATAAATACGGGCGCTGGGGTAGTGGTAACTCACACCCGGCCTTGACGTCTGCGTTCCCTTGCCTTCTTCGTCTTCCAAGCGCTTCCTCGAGGAGCTTCTTGCGAGCGCTATGGCGAGCGGTGGCGGCGACGACAGAAGGTCGGGGAAACGAGTGGCGGAGGCGGACCCTGGGGGTCCGCCCCCCAAGAAACCTCGGACGGAGGGGGGCTCTTCCGGTGCGACGGCGAGGGGTGGGCTCGACCTGCCCTCGGCGAGATTCTTCATCTGGAGCCCTCGCCGCGGGTAGATCCCCTTCTAGTTGTTTTGGTGAGATGCTGGGGTTGCCGAGTTGACGCCCATTTTCGATCTTTGCTTCCCGCAGGTCTGATCGGCCCGACGCGGCGCCGATATGCGCGCCGGGTAGCTCAGCACCCCAGGCAAAAAGTGGCTCTTGAGGGACCGGGCGGCGAGCATGGTGGACGCTACTGCGGGTCATCTTGTCGACTGGTGTCCCAGTGTGGTCCTCTGCCGCCCTTGGGGCACAGTGTGGCGCTTCTGGCGGTCCAGCCGCCAAGACGAGGCAGTAGCTCACGGGCGTGCCGAGGCAGCCGAGGTGGAGATAGCCAGCGTGAGAATTTCGACTCCACGCTGGGTTCTCCTTTTCATGCTCCGCCACCACGAGAGCATGGGCAGAGCCCGAGGCCACTTGGGGTGGAGCTGAACGAATCGGTTCAGCCCACTGTGGGCGCAAGACGCCGGCTCACCCGAAGCGGCCGAGGCATTGGAGGGCTGCCCGTGCTCTCCGGAACGCCCGCCGTGAGGGCGGAGGGTCGCCGCCGACGGCGGGTACGCGTCTTTGGCGTCTTTGCGCCAAATGGGTGGCTTATTCGAATCGACGGCCACCGCCTCCGGATCTCGGTGAGCCGCCCAGCGCCGAGCGTGGTGCGGGAGGCGGCAGAGATGGTGGCGGGGCGGCTTCACCTGGAGGTTTCGGACGACGAGGCCGAGGCGAGCGAGGACTCCGGGGATGGCAATGAGGACGACGCCTTCTTCGGCCCCGACCATTAGGAGGTCATTCGCCCCGAACTTCGCTCGCTGCGGCGTGATATCTCGGGCGCCGGGAAGCCTCCTTCCGCCTTCGTGCTCCGGCCCGCCGTTTTGCAGACTTTTGCACTCTTTCCTGCTTTAGGGTTAGCATGAACTGTGTACTTTTGATGTTTGCTTGTTTGCCATGTACGCCTCGTCCTTTTGGTGAATCATATTGTATCCTTCAGAAGCTTCGTTGCACTTAATGTTTCCTTTCTTTGTACCCTTTTTTTTTGGTGAACGCCTGGTTATTACTGTCCGCCTGCGAAAACTCCTTTGCCAATCGTTCGTTGGTCGCTCGTGTGAAGACCACTCCGCCCCGCGCACCTCTACTTTAGTGGTCGTAGTCAAGAAAAACTACCGGAGTTTTCACAAGACGTAGGCCGTAGTGGCCGGGCGAAGTGGGTCCTTCGCGGGGAGGACCTTGGGTCGGTTTGGGCGCTACGCAACGAGGTTACGTAGGCTAGAAGCCCCCGAGCAGGTTCGCGCCGCTCGGGCTTGTCAGGCTAATAGGAACGTTCGGCCAAGAAATAAGTTTCAGGGAAAAAACCGCCTGAGCTTTTCGATGTTCCAAGCGTTTGAAACAACGTTGCCATCGGCGTCTCTTAGTCGATAGGTGCCGGGCCGGATTACCTCCACAACGGTGAAGGGGCCTTCCCACGGAGGAGAAAGCTTGTGCCTGCCAACGTTGGACTGAACTTGGCGCAGGACCAAGTCGCCTACGTTGAAGGCTCGGCCGCGGATCTGGCGACTCTGATAGCGCCGCAACGTTTGCTGATATTTGGCCGACCGGAGGACAGCAACGTCGCGTGCCTCGTCGAGCTGGTCGACGGCGTCTTGCTGTGAGTCGAGCCCCCGAGCTTGGTCGAAGGTTTGCGACCTCGGGCGCCGATTCCGTGTCGGTTAGCGGATAACCGGCGACGCCAACACCAGAAGAACGGCGTGAACCCGGTCGACGAGTTGGTGTGGTGCGAAGACTCAAAGGACGGAGGGCAGCTCGGCTGCCCATCGTCCCGCAGATCTCTTCAGGCGATCGAAGATTCGCGGCTTGAGCCCCTGAAGGATCATGCCGTTCGCCCTCTCGGCCTGGCCATTGGTCTGCGGGTGGGCCACAGCCGCCCAGTCGACGCGAATGTTGAAGCCGTCGCAGAATTCGAGAAATTCCTTCCCCGTAAACTGCGTACCGTTGTCGGTGATAATAGAGTTCGGGACCCCGAACCGGTAGACGATGCTACGGAAGAAGTCGGCCGCTCGCGCGGACGTGATGGAGGTGATCGGTTTCGCCTCTATCCACTTGGTAAACTTGTCCACCGCGACAAAGAGGTGTGTGAAGCCCCCGGGCGCCTTTCTGAAAGGTCCGAGCAGATCAAGTCCCCAGACCGCGAACGGCCATGTGATGGGGATCGTCTGGAGGGTTTGGGCTGGCAGGTGTGTCTGTCGGGCAAAGAATTGGCACCCTTCGCAGGTGCGAACAATTTGCTCGGCATCAGCCACGGCAGTCGGCCAGTAGAAACCTTGGCGGAAGGCCTTACCCACGAGGGATCGTGGTGCTGCGTGATGGCCGCACACCCCGCCATGGATATCGAGCAGTAGCTCCTTGCCCTGGTCGGCCAGGATGCACCGCTGGAGGACCCCGGAGGGACTCCTTTTGTAAAGGTCTTTGCCGATCAGGACGAAAGACTTCGCTCGCCGAGCGAGGCGCCGGGCCTCGGTCGGGTCTGGGGGGAGCGAACCGTCTGTCAGGCGTTCGACAAAGGGCTTCCTCCAGTCGGATTCGGTCGTCATCACGCCTTGGCTTGACCCGGATGCCACCGCAGTCGGTTGATCGGCGGTTGGCTCGGCCTAGCTGGACGGACCGGCCGCCTGCTCGGCCGCCGGGTCCGGTCGGATGGACGGTTGACGGAGGTCGTGGACGAAGATCCCGGTCGGAACCGGTCCCTTGCTGGAAGCAAGGTTCGCGAGGTAGTCGGCCTCACCGTTATTGCGCCGGTAGCTGTGGTGGAGCTCGAACCCCTTAAACCTTTCCTCAAGTCGGCGTACCTCTCGGCAGTATGCCGCCATGCGGGGGTCTCGAGGCTCTGAGGTCTTCATGACCTGGTCAACCACCAGCTTGGAGTCGCCGTATACATAAAGCCGGCGTACGCCGAGGTCGGCGGCGATCCGGAGACCGTTGATGAGGGCTTCGTATTCGGCGATATTGTTGGTAGCGTCGAAGAGCAACCGGACGACGTACTGGAGCTTGTTGCCGAGCGGGGAAATGATGACGATTCCAGCACCTGCTCCGTTCTTCGCGTAGGATCCGTCGAAGTACATCGTCCAATACTCGGGGTCTTCAAGCACTGGGGGCGCCTGGGCCTCGGTCCATTCAGCAATGAAGTCAGCAAGGGCTTGCGACTTAATCGCCGTCCTGGGGACGAACGAAATGTCGTGGCCGTTGAGCTTAAGTGCCCACTTGGCTATCCTTCCCGAGGCGTCACGGTTGCGGACGATCTCGCCAAGGGGTGAGGAAGTCGCGACGGAAACGAGGTGCTGGCCGAAGTAGTGGATCAGTTTCCTCTTCGCGATTAGCACCGTGTAGAGTAACTTCTGCACCTGCGGGTACCGGGCTTTGGACTCCGAGAGTACTTCACTGATGAAGTAGACCGGTCGCTGCACCTTGAGGGCGCGGCCTTCTTCCGACCGCTCGACGATGAGTGCCGCACTCACGACCTGGGTCGTGGCGGCAATGTAGAGGAGCAGAGGCTCGCACGGCGCTGGCGCAGTCAGGACCGGGGGCGATGTCAGGAAGGCCTTTAGTCGGTCAAGGGCTTCCTGAGCTTCCTGCGTCCAACTGAAGTGGTCGGATTTTCTGAGCAGTTTATAGAGCGGCATCCCGCGCTCGCCAAGGCGAGACACGAAACGGCTCAAAGCTGCGAGGCAACCCGTCAGCTTCTGGACGCCCTTTAGATCGGCGATCGGGCCCATCCTCATGATCGCTGAGATCTTTACCGGGTTGGCTTCGATGCCGCGCTCGGATATCATGAAGCCGAGAAGCTTCCCCTTGGGGACCCCGAAGACGCACTTTTCGGGGTTGAGTTTTATGCGAAACCGTCGGAGGTTCGCAAAAGTTTCTTCGAGGTCGGCGACGAGGTCGCCGGCCTTTCCGGTTTTGACGACGATGTCGTCCACGTAGACCTCGATGTTACGGCCGATCTGGTCATCGAAACAGGTGTACATGCACCGCTGATATGTAGCACCCGCGTTCTTCAGACCAAAGGGCATCGTCACGTAACAAAACGAGCCGAAGGGAGTGATAAAAGAAGTCGCGAGCTGGTCGGACTCTTTCATCGGGATCTGGTGATAACCAGAGTAGGCGTCCAGGAAGGAGAGCGATTCACACCCAGCAGTGGAATCAACGACCTGGTCGATCCGGGGCAAAGGAAAATGGTCCTTGGGACACGCCTTATTCAGGCCCGTGTAATCAACACACATCCTCCATTGCCCGGATTTCTTCTTTACAAGAACAGGGTTGGCAAGCCACTCGGGGTGGCGTACCTCTTTTATGAACCCTGCCTCCAAAAGTTTGGCTACCTCCTCCCCTATGAGCCTGCGCTTTTCTTCGTCGAAGCGGCGCAGGCGTTGGGCGACCGGCCTCGCGCCGGGTCGGATATTCAGGGTGTGCTCGGCGACCTCCCTTGGGATGCCCGGCATGTCGGAGGTCTTCCATGCGAAGACATCCCGGTTTGCCTGGAGGAAGTCGACGAGCGCGCTTTCCTATTTGGCGGGGAGGGCGGACCCTACCCGCACGGTCTTGGCTGGGTCCTCGGGGTCGACCGCGACCCTCTTCGTGTCTTCGGCGGACTCAAAGGACCCGGGTCCCGACTTGCCAGAGGCAGGGAGGGACTCAGAAGCTTCCCTCCGGTAGTCGAGTTCGGCGGACGCAATGACCGCCGGCTACCAGAATCGCTCCCGCCACAGCTTGAAAGCGAGCTGGAAGGATGAGGCCACGGTGATGACGCCCCGCGGCCCTGGAATCTTCAACTTTAGGTAAGTATAGTTGGGGATCGCCATAAACTTAGCGTAACACGGCCTCCCCAGGATGGCGTGGTAGGATCCCGCGAACCCCACAACCTCAAAAGTAAGGTTTTCGGTGCGGAAGTTCTCGGGCCCCCCAAAGGTGACGGGCAGGTCGACCTGCCCAAGGGGGTAGGCCTGCTGGCCTGGGATGACACCGTGGAAAGGTGCCTTGCTTGGTCGCAGGGTCGAGCGCGGAACTCCTAGGGCGTCGAGCATCTCACCATACATGATGTTGAGACCGCTACCGCCGTCCATGAGCACCTTTGTGAGGCGCTTCGACCCCACGATGGGATCGATGTGGAAGCGGTACCTTCCCAGTGCGGGATGTAGTCGGGGTGGTCCGTCCGATCAAAGGTGATCGGAGACTCTGACCACCGGAGGTACTTCGGGACCGCAGGGGTCACCGTGTGCACCTCGCGGTAGGCAAGCTTTGCCTCGCTTGTCGGCCAGAGCTCTCCGGTCCACCGAAGATCATGAGGCATCCGTCAGACTCCGGAACCCATCGCTTGCCTTTTCTACCCGACCTCCGCCGCAAGGTCGCGCTTTCTTTCCTTTACCCGCAGGCCGCGGGTTTCGGAGAGAACGCCAGACTTCGCATCCCAGATTCGTGTTGACGGGTACCGTGGTGCGGACACGGCTCTCCATCAACTTTTCGGTGGTCGGATGCTCGCTGCTACCGCCGCTTGTCGGGCGGTCGGCGGCGGTGACCGTGTGGTCCTCGCGGGCCTGTTTTCCCTTCCGCCTCCGTTTGTCAGAGTGATCGGGAGGAGGGGCAGCTCGGAACCGGTCTCTCGTTTGGCCTTCCCCTTATCGAAGATGGCCCCCACGGCCTCCTCGCCGGAGGCGTGGTTGGTGGCAATATCGAGCAGCTCCTTGGTAGTCCTGGGTTTGATGCAACCCAGCTTGTGGACCAAGGCTCTACACGTAGTGCCGTAGATGAACGCCCCCACGACATCGGCGTCGCTGATGTCGGGAGTTCATTACACCTTTGGGAGAAGCGCCGGATATAGTCCCGAGCGCCTCTCCGGTTGCCGCTGCGACTTTAAGATCCCAGGAGTTCCTGTATGCTTAAAGTGCCACGAAATTCAACGAAGACGTTCTTTAGGTCGGCCCGATTCTTGATGGTTCCGTGAGGCGGTACTCGAGCGAGCTCGGGCGAGTCCGCCAGATAAATGGGGAGGTCTTCAATGATAAAAGATCATTAGTAGCTCCACCGGCTCAGCGGCGAGCGGTAATCTTCAACCAAACACCGGGTTCGCGCCCGTGTACTTGGCTATGTTGATGTGCTCGAAGCGGCGGGAAAATCCGCCCGACGAATCTCCCCGAGAGAACGCTAGTCCGGTCGCCGGCCGGATTACGGCCGCGGCGCGCCGTCCGCACCTGCGAACGGGCCCCGACGCCGATCTTTTCCGCGTCGAGGTGTCGCGTAGTCGTGGTGTTGCGAGGCGCGGCCACGGAGTATAGGAGGCCTGGGCCGCTCAATTGTGGCGCTCTTGACGGCTCATGGCGAAGTCCGCCGGTGGCGAATGGGTTCCGAAGCGTCGAGCGCCAGAGGTTTCATCTTCTTACGACGGCGTGCTCTACCAACTCCCGTGAGGTGTTGATAGGTAGCCACGCCTCGGGCTCGTTAAACTCGAGGACGCCATGAGCAAAGATCGCAAATTACGCGCGGTTTTGCTAGGAAGAAAACATGGGGCGCGGCCGGCTCTTCCGCCGATTGTTGCTGGCTCGCCCCACCGGTCGACCTTCGCCTTGCCGAAGTCCGCCGTAACTCCAGCTCTCGCCTTTGGAGGAGCTCGTCAGGCGGACTGGGGACCTAACTTGCCCGAGCTGATGCCCCGCCTCTGGTGCTTCGGAGCGCCGGTGGCGGGCTTCTTGGCTCGGGGATGTGGCGGCCGACTGATGGCCTACGTCGGCCACGTTGCATTCGCGGGAGTACGGTTCCCCGGCCGGCCCGCCGAGCCGAGTCACTTGTCGGAGGAACTCTCCAATATTTCGTGGATAGAGGCCGGCGCGAGCGACCATTGCCACGGCGCAGTTCACGGAGGCGGCGGCCCCGACTGGGCTACGAACTTCACGGCAAGTGGTCTGCTGTGGTGAACGCCGATTCGAAGACGGCGTGGGGGCCTCGAGTCGAATGTCGTCGAAGGTGCGGGTAGCGAGATCCAGGCGTCCAGCGGGGGCCTGGCTCTGGGGCATGGCAGGAGCAAGGTCGAGCTTTCCTGCCGTGGTGACGACGAAGTCGAAAGAACCGAAGCAGATTCGGCTCCCGGGCGCGAGGGCGTTGTCGTCGGTGAAGAAAGCCATCAACGAGACTAAATGGGAATCCGGAGATGCTGATGACGCGTGAGGCCCCTACCTGGCACGCCAACTGTCGGTGTTTCGAGAACCGGCAAGTAAATTTGTAGGTCTAGAGGGGCTACGCGCTCCCGCTCCTTGAATGGTTAGACCGAAAGAAAGGAGGTCCAAGATTTATACTGGTTCGGGCAGAACGTCCCTACTCCAGTTCGTGAGGTGGTCGGGTGTTATTGATTCTGGTGTATCCGCGTGTTACAAGCGAGGGCCGAGCTCGAACTCGAGCGCCTCGCATGTGGGGTTGCCGGAATGGCTACGAAAAGCGATTCGGGAGTGCTATGTTCGACCGCTTACACTGCGTGCCCGCCTCAGAAGGGCCATGCCTCCCTTATATAGCCTCGGGAGGCAAATTTGTGAGAGGTTACACGGAGTGTGTAAAGGAAAAATGGATGGGGCTCTCTCGCCTAGGAGTCCGGTCTTTTGCCTCGGTGTCCGTTGCCGGACTTGACTTTTGACTGTAGCCACACGCCCCGTGTTGGGTTGGTGGAGGCGCAGAGCGACGGCTCGATCCGCTCCTTCGGAACGACGTGCTGCTCTCTGCAAGAAGGTCAGTGCCGACGCCGAGGGCGCCCTTCGGGAACCGTCTTGGGAAGGTGCGTAGTGTCCCGTCCCTGCTCGATCGTGATGAACCGCCGCATCAGCCAGTTTAGGTGACCAGCAGAGGCCGGTTTCTGACGATTTGACGTCTGCTTCTCGGTGAAGATGATCCGAGCTTGTTCGGGGCTGCCGATCGGTCCGACCCATTGGTCGGGCCAACCCTGGGTCGTCGTTGCCGTAGTTCGTGGGGCGCCGGTCCTGTAGCGCTTGGTCGGACTGCTTTCTGGGGTTGGCTTGGTCGGGAACCGAGCGCCCTCGCGTGGCCGGGTCGGCCGCCTTCCACCGCTTTGTGAGTGTTGCCGGAGGCGTCCGACTTATTGCGTCGGTCGGGCCCCCCTTCGGGGCTGGATTGGTCGAAAGTCGTGGGCCTCCGAGCAGGGCTTCTCGTTTGAGGCTCAGGCGTGGTGGCGGCCCATATGCTTCTCCTGGGCCGCTGGGGATACCTATGCCCTGGGTATTCGTCACAAAGTTACTAGCTGTTGCTATAATACCCCCTAGTACTACCACCCATGTAGGATCGGTAGTACCGGTCTTTTGTCCCAAAAAGTGCATTTTGAACCTTTCTTTAAAAAATAACTACTGGTCTCAAGGGTCGGTACTACCGAAAATATGGTAGTATTGTTCCTAGATGGGTGATAGTGACAGCTAGGGCAAAAAGCCCCAAAACACATCATTCTATAATATAATTATCAGGCCCCTAGTGTGGGTATTACCGAAGGTCTGGTAGTACTGCACCTAGATGGGCGGTAGTGTCGGTCATATAGATTTAACTAAAAAAATATTGTTCTATAAAATAGCTACCGGCCCCTTGGGCTAGTACTACTGGAGGTCCAACAGTACCGCTCCTACATAGCCAGTAGTGCCAGTTTTACAGATTTTTCAGAAGAATTTTTAAGTCATGCACATGACCAAGTATGAGCATGATTCTGAGCCATGATTTTTATCATTTTCAAGCTACTAACCAAAGATCCCTCCTAATAGTATGTCACCTACTATAGCAATCTAATCTTCTCTTCAAACACCAAGATCAATAAAAGTTACAAAAGGTCCTTAAACTTTTATACCTCAGCATTGAGCCTGACATTGCAATTTTCTTACAGCCTCCTGATTTCATCTCTTTGTGTGCAATATCTAGGACCAACCTATTTTCCTGATCTCAAAACAAATTGTTAGTCCTTTAAATACGATTGTCATTAATTATCAAAACCAAAGATGAATTTGGAGGCCTATATGCTTCAACCTGTCAGTTTGATAGCGCTGTTGACCTCTGTTCTGTGAGTCCTTTATACCTATGTAGTCTCTAGTCTTCTTCTTTTTTCTTTTGGAACTCTGGACCTCCCCCTCTAGGCCTCTCACCGTCTTGTTAGTGCAAGTGTGAGAATTTTTGCAAGCACAAGAGCACCCTCGACTGCTACTGCCACAATAATTGGTATGGACCACTTAGTGCCACTGCCACCACTACCAAAAACCAGTACATTGGTAGTGTGTGAGGCAACTACAACCATGGGAGTTGTAGGATGTGTTGTTGTTGATTTAGATGAAGGGACTTACACCGGAGAAGTTGAAACTGCTATGAAGAAGTATGCCTCCAATGTTTGGGAATACTACACCAAGTACTCGGTGATTGTTAAGACAAAAGATGGTGGGGAGGAGAAACAAGTTTTGGTGAAATGCAAAAAATCTCATGAGCCTTGGTCAGTTCCACGTGAGCATCTATATCCGATGTTCTTCATTCTAATGATAGTTTAGTCCACTATACTTTCTGCATCGGTTCCTTAGTATCTTTCACAACCATCATATATATTTTCACTACATATAGAACTCCTCTTTCTTCATGTTGTCATCTTGGGGGTGCATATTATTTAACTTTAGTGGCACTAAGCTATGATCCATTATATTAAACATATTATTAAAACAAAGAAAAAGATCACCATAGTGGTTTAAAAGGTCTATAAATAGACAATATATATATATACACTGCTGATTGATGGTTTAAGATTATAAGGCATGCAGACGATGGACAATGCCACCTTTGGCTCATGGAGGAAGAGAAGCCGTTGCCATTCGAACTAGAGCACTTGCGATTGCTAGTGAAGCTCAACATGGCGCATGAAGGTGGTGGAGGCTAGGATTGGTGGCAAGTGGTAGGCAGTGCCATCATGTCTTGTGCCAGCTACACCCACTTCCACGTTGAGCCCTATTGAGGGTCCCCGATGGGGCATCGTCGTCCTGCACTGCTCTAGCATCTGCCCAGCCACTATTGCCCAACCATGGCTCCATATAGAGGCCAATCCTACTCATAATCTCATCGGCATCACCGACGACAATGACAATGCAGCTAGTACAATCACCAACCGACACACCTATCTTGAACAAACCATGGCAATGGGTGAGGACGACGATGACAACGACATCAAGGGTCCTTCCACCTTGGTAGTATGGTCGTGACTATCTGGATCCAGATTCGGATTCTTCGGCGAGAAGCACCAATAGTAACATCGATTAATTTCATCCTTCATCCGCACCAAAATGGATGTATACGTAATGTTACACTCCAATACCCCTTCTTATGCATAGTAGCCTCTAAATCAAATTAGAGTTTTTTGAGATAAGGCACGAGTCTGATGGTCTCAAGAATGAAAAAGATGAGTTTGTAAAGAGAACCAAAATAACAACGTTGAAACAATCACATGAGAGACAAAAAATTTGGCGAAGCTGACTTCAAATTTTTTAAGCACAACCTCTAAAAATTACAAGGGATTGTTGCTCTCTCACAACCTCTCAAACCTTTTATAATCTTTGGATCCTTATCCTATATAAGAATCTAATGTTAAAGAATAACCTAGTCTCTAATCCTCTCGTACATCTCTTGTTTTTTATGAGTTGATTTGTGGCTTCTTGGTTTCTTATATTTTCTATTAGCACCCTCTAGGTTTATAGAGCCTCTATAATTATCCTTCAAAGAAAATAGGAATCCTACTCCTATCAAGATTAGGAATCTCTCTCATATTAGGATTCATCTAGCATACCTTTCCGAATCCTAAAAGACTATATATGAGTCACTATATTTAACAATCTTCACTTTGATTCTTATCCGTTGAAGTCATTATGCTCCTCCAAGAACTCGCTTCAAGTCAGCTCCACATTTTTTTCTTCCCACCATTTAGAGTGCCCCCACCCTATGGGCTTATGCACATCACTATAATGTGCGCATTGGTGCTTGGGCTTGCCCTCCCAAGCCCTCCACTTGAGGTTCCTTTCTTTATGTAATTTGGTTAACTGCAACTTCTATTCCTACAACATTCCATACCATTGATTTGAACCACCTTCGAGCTCCACTTGCTTGTTGGTACTGCGTGGTTAGTTTCACCACGTCTTCCTTCTTCTAATAGTTCGCACCTTTGCCTTTACGTCTAATAGATTGTAACAACATTCCTTTTTGGTACAGAATACCAAGAAAAATGATCTATGTATATACAGTATTAGTCCCATGATTAGTGACTAGTATATATATTTACAACATTGGTAACACATCCATACATATTCTTATTAAAGAGGAAGCTAATTATACAATAAAGTCTTAAAATTTAGAGTAAATTATAGTGAAAAATTTAAAAGTCTTGTGGTATGCCTATACAAACCCTTAGGCAACTGATAAAGTATAAACTCTAGAAGATCGCATCATCAAAATTCTCGTATCTTGCAACAAAGTGTATATCTTCGGGGGCCACTTCTTCAACTAAACCAACAAATAAGTAATGGTGAGTACTTTCAGACTCAAGAAGACTTAAGGTATATCGTAAAAGTGCATTAAATGTAGGCTATGCTAAAGGAGGCTTCTACGATTACTTTGCGTAAAGCAAAATTAAATATGTAAATCAAGTAGTAATTTGCAAACAAAATTTTGTAAGAGTAAGTTAAACATCTCTATAAATAATTAAGAGTAACATAGCATAGAATAACTCATAGTCCTCCATGAATGTGGGAATCATACCATCACGTGCCAATTCCTAGCATAAAATGTGAAACAAAGACTTTCCAACAAATATCTCAAATTTCTAGCTAATACAAAAGCAGTGTCCTTTGACCGCGAGAACAACTTTTCAAAAGATTTACGCTCTATAAAGATGTATAACTTTACCCACAGGAAATGATCAACTCTTTGTGCAGCGTTATTAGCACACTTCATTTGGTGTGCCATAGAGAGATCATAGCATAACCATTACATTACCTAGATATAATAATGCACCAGCCCGCTGATGTCAAACCCCTACTCTAGCAGCAGAAACAACACACCCAAGACATGATATCATTCACACAGTAATTCTAGAAGTCTATCTCTGCCATAACCGTTTCTCCCCATAGCAAGGCATATACCATTGTGCCGACATTGTTATTCCTAATATTTCGGTAAGGGCCCTTAGTCGCATATTGGATATTTTTGGCAGATGTTCAGGCTTAAAAATCAATATCGCCAAAACGGAAATTTACCCCATCAGATGCCAAGAGAATCTCTTGCACCAATTGTTGAATGTCTTCCCTGGGAAACTTGCCACCTTCCCAGGAAAATACCTCGGACTACCTTTACACACCAGACAACTGAGAAGGAATGAAATCCAACCATTGATTGATAAAATAAACAATAGATTGGCGGGATGGCAAGGTAAATTGCTTTCAAAAGCTGGAAGATTGACCCTTGTTAATTCGGTGTTAACATCACAACCGATATATCATTTGACGGTATTCCCAGCCAAAAAATGGCTCATTTCATGCATTGACAAGCTAAGAAGAGGCTTCCTATGGAGAGGGAAAGAGCCGACGAGATGTAGTGGTGGACATTGCCTAATTAAATGGCCCGTCACCTGCAGGCCGAAAAACAAAGGGGGGCTAGGTATCAAAGACCTGGAAAAATTCGCCAGAGCACTTAGACTTCACTGGCTCTGGTTTAGATGGAGGAGCAATGAAAGGGCCTGGACAGGGATGGACCTGCCTTGCGACAAAACTGACATCGCCCTCTTCAATGCCTCTACGGTGGTTACGGTAGGAAATGGTAAACTTGCAGACTTCTGGAGATCTAGCTGGGTAGACGGACAAGCTCCAAAAAACATCGCCCCACACCTATTTTGGATAGCGCGAAGAAAGAACATCTCAGTCCATCGGGCCTTGCATAACAACTACTGGATTCGTTTTTGCATCCCGGGGGCCTCCGAAAACCAAATCAGGGAGTTTGTGGCACTCTTTCAAGCAATACGTCGTATCAACAGGACGAATGACGAGGATCGATAACTCGCGCTGGATAGCGGATGGACAATACTCGGCAAGGAGCGCATACAGGTACAATTTCTTACCGTCTTCGCAAGAGGAAGATCGCCCAATTTGGAAGGCGAATGAACCTAAATGTCGCTTCTTTGCGTGGACGCCGCTACACAACAAGATCCTAACGGCAGATAACATGCTTGAAAAAGGATGGCCTTTGTAACGCGACTGTGTTCTTTGTAACACGTCGCAGAGACGCCGACTCATCTCTCGCAAAGACCGCCTGTTCGCTACCCAAGTTTGGAGCATCCTAATACGGTGGGGAAATCGGGCCAATGCCAAACCCCACGAATAGCGACTCGGTGTACAATTGGTGGACTAGGCTTAGAACCCAAATTGACAAAGATAGGCGAAGAGATCCGGATGGTCTTGTTATCTACTCTTGGTGGAACTTATGGCTAGAGAGAAATCAAAGAATTTTCCAAGGGATAACTAGAACTCGAGCAGGTGGCTTCGGCGATCAAGGATGCGTGCTCTCTCGTAATTTTGCTCTCATCATCTCATCCGCGGATTAATGACCGTGGGGAGTTTTTGGATTTTCGCTTTTTTTTCTCTTAGTGTCTTCCTCTTTCTTAATGGGTGAAGTGGTGTTTTCAGTAATTCTTTGTAAGTGGTGGTCGGTTGTAAGGTTTTTTCACGGGTCCGGTTTTTTCCTTAAAAAACAGGACCCACCCTTCTGTTACCTCTCCTCTTTTTAATATATACAGCAACGCTCTTGCTGTTCTTTCAAAAAAATATTTCGGTAAGGGCACCCCTTTGAGCAAACCTACTCGGATTGCCCGCACTACTCCAGCCTTTCAATGTGCAAAACTAAATCTAACCAACTTAATAGGTTAAGCCCGTTTCATACCAGCACTTGTGGTTATACGAATAGTTTTGGATTTAATGTACACTATGTTCGGTCTTTAATCTGACCCATGCGATAAACTCCTCCTATCTACGTGCAAGTCCCATGCACATCTGACTATTGCCAATAATCACCTGCATCAAAACCATAGTTTTATTTTTATTTTTACCAAAATATCGACAATCTTTAGTATCATATCCAACCTTTTTAAATTCTCAAGAAACAATATAATTTGATTAATTCAGTTTCCATTACTAAAGCATAGCTAATCATGATCATTATATAATCACGCATACCCAAGTTGATGTTATGTATTGTCTAACCATATTCTAAGGTTATCATGGTTCACAGTTCAATATTTATTAAGGAAGTTACATGAGATATGGTTATAGCTACAGTACCAACAATATAGCAAATTTACTGAAAATACGCACATGCACAAATAGATTTGATAAAACAAAACAAAATTATAACACTAGAATCAATATGATCAAAGAGGATGCTTGCCTTACTTTGTTGGTTCAGGAGTTAACTCGGGGTCATGGTTGACTGTCGTAGCGTTAGGCATGTCATCGTCTACACGTGTGTATCGGACAACAACAACTATAGGTTCAGGTACATCGTTGTCTACACATGTGTATCGTATAATTGCAATAAGAAGCAATAATAATAAGAAGCAAAAAGAAGTCAAATAATACCAAATTCAGAAATAACTTAAAATAGAAGGTTCTAGTGATAAAAACGTCTTTAATCTTGATTTCTTATTATGTAGGTTTATTTGTTTGTGTTATAGATTTTATGGTTTATATTAGCGAGGTTTAGAATTTTAATAGGATTCAGACGCAAAATATGTTTATAATAGAATTATTTTGACAACACAAGGTGTTCTGGTCTTAGGAAGCATTGAAGAACTAGTTTTGCTTGTGTTATCTTTTATTGTGAAAGTTATTAATATCTTAGTTTTTATGCACATAGAAAATGAAGTTTGTTATGAACTTAATTCAAATTAAATCAAACATTAAATACCTTTGTAATATTTGATGTTCTAGACCTATAGAATGTTCACCGACTAGCTTCCTTTACATTAGCATATATATATTCGTGCTATATGATCATATACTAATTACATGTACCTAGGTCCTATAGTATTTTATAAACTTAGTTCAAACTAAATAAAATATGAAATATTTTTACATAATTAGGTATATTATGGCCCTAATAAATCTTATGAATTGGTTACACTTTATTTTTACATAATTAGGTATATTATGGCCCTAATTGGGTGTTCGCCAGAGAATTGGGGATTGTCAGTGGTGAAGAAGTAAATGGTCACGTGGCTCAGCTTAGAGCTTGTGGAGCCTTAGGGTGGTGTGCTGGTGCTATGGGTGAGCTCGGGTAGTATTTATAGGTGGAGTAATGTGGTGGCAATAGAGGTCTTCAAGTCTCTTCCTTGCGGCTAGGGAAAGAAGACAGTGTGGCATGGTTTTCTCCAAGCTTGGCTGGTGCAAGGCTTGGTGAGCTGTGATAGGGCATGGAGTGGGTCATTTTATGATAGACCGGGTCATCTCAGCATTGAATCTGTGGCTTGAACGATGCTACAGAGAGGAAGAGGCAGTGGCAACAGAGCGCAACATTGTGTGAACGTCGGCTCAGTCTTGTGGGTAGCACTGAGGAGAGGCATGTTGATCGACTTGGGAAGAGGGAGCGTGGCTAGGTTCCAAGGCGACAGGACAAGCAGTAATGGTGCTGCAAGAAAGAGCGCCATGGCGCCAAAGCTTCGCACACGGGTGAGGTATGGTGGTGTACTCCCTGTCGTGGCAATGAAATGATCAACATTCATTTGCCATGGCAGTGGATGGACAGGGGTGAGGCAGTTAAGCTGAGGAAAAGACAAGTTAACTAGGGCCAGTGCTGCTGCCAAGTAGGGTCAACACCAAAGGGGTCCCACATGGCGGTGAGAGCAAAGGGTTTCCCTAGAAACCTCCACTGGGACAGATTGGGGCTCACGATTTAATTGGGCCGTCATTTGAAGTTGAATTTTTTAAACTTTTTGTGTGGGTCTCCAAGTAAAATATTAACCACTGGTAAAAATTTCAAATCAAAATATTATCTGTGTAATTTTATAAAATTCTGACAAGACTACTGTTATAGTTTTAGTTTTTTTTATGTTTTTTGGAGTTTCAAATGAGCTTTATTTTATATGAAACTTTTTGGTATTATTCTAATGGTTATTGGGAGCTACCATAAAAATTTCAATGATGATCAATCATATATGATTTTATAAAATTATGATATTGATAATGTTGCTTTTAAGTTGATTTTGTTTTTGGTTTTTCTCGGGTTTAAATGGGATCTATTTTATTTGAAAAAAATTCTAAATGATTCTTGTTATATTTGAAATTTTTATAAATGATTCCTTGGGTATTTAGAGCTTACCATAAAATTTTTATATGATGCAAAAATATAGATTTTTATAAAATTTTGACATCATTTTTACTGTATTTCTAAGGTCTATGTTTTTCATTTTATAGGTGGGTCAAATAAGCTCTATTATTTTTGGAAATTTTCCTTCAACTTTGTATATATCTGTGGATGATGTGATAAAATTTTTATAAGGTTATAAATTTTTTAAATAAATATGATAAGACTACTATTCTTAGTCATTTATCACAGTTTTTGATTTTACATATACATTAAATGTGATCATACTGCTTTGAAAATTTTTGAGAAGGCTTTGGAGGTGCTCTTTAGTCCAGATGAATTTTCCCTAAATTTTCTCCTTACACACACACACACACATTGGCTTTTATAGTTTGAAAAAGAGGATACCAACTAATGTAAATGATTTTATTGAGGCTTTTAATGTTTTCAAATGTTTCTAAAATTCTTTGGAAAGGTTCTGAAGTCATCTTTGATTAAATATAATTTCTCTAAATTTTGTTCTTATGTGATTTTGGATTTCAATGTTTTGAAAATAATGGTTTTGGCTTTAAAAACACTTATCAAAACCACAATCCAAAGAAAGAGAAGAAGAAAAATGGAAAATTCAATTAAAATCATAATTTCAATAAAATTTTTATATTTTATTTATTTTCAAAATTTTCAAGATGTTACATAGATTTTGCGACTATCTTTATAGTTTAGTACATATCTGTAGTTGAGATCTGATTACCTACCATTGACGATACGATTTCCTTCTCTTGATCAATATTTTTTCAGACCTCCTATTTATTTATCTTCCTTGTTTGCAGTTTTGTATATATCTGTAGTTGAGATCTAATTATCTACCATCGACAACACAACTTCTCCTGGTATTTTTTCTAACCTCCAATTGATTGCCCTTCCTTGTTTACCCACCAATCAATATCCTCCATTGCTCTAAATATTTTTCATGATCACTTGCACTTTGCAAGTAGCTTGCAAGACTTCACATCGAAGTGATACCTCGCAACCTTTGATCATATGGCCTTCCTTGTCACATAAATAGCATAAACATGTGTATTTCTCTCGCCATTAATCTTCCTGTAACTCTTACTTTTGTCTACAACAATACTTGATCACACAAGGATGAAGATTCAGACAGCTATTTTAAGGACACTGCTTCCGATAGATATGCACAAATACTTGATCACACGAGAATGGCCATGGCTTATGTTATATGTACAAACACTTTTAGCTCAGAGGGTAAAGTCTCATTTTTTCAGAATTGATTGTGCAGCATATTAAGGGTTCAACAAAGTTTATTTGCGAAGAAAACCTGTTGGGAATTGATCGGTTATCGTTGGCATTTGGATATCAATTGGAGCTAAAAACCCATCAAAATATAGTTAATTGCACCAAAATTATGAACATAAACTGTACCCGATGTCCATTGCCTCCTACATCGGGTGATTCAGACGGATATACCCTCGAACGGATTGAATCATCCAAGGAGATCAAGGCAGGAGGGAGTATCAGAGCATCATCTTTTAGTAAAGATTTAAGGATAGTAATATTTAGAATTCGTAGGGCTTTTTACAAATCAGGTGACGTGGAGGCATCTGGGAGCTGGCAATCCTTTGCACTCTATGGATAGTAATATACTAGCTAGTTAGAATCCTACGTGTGGCCACGCGACTCTTGAGTTTTAACACACAGAGAGAGGACAATTTTGAAAAAATAGGAAAATAAAAAACAAAAGATTGTAACTCAACATTAACAAGAGAATGGAATTTTTTCCAAAAAATTAAAAATAAATAAATTTCATCCTTTTTTAAGAAAACAAAAACATTGTAGCTAAGAAACACCGTAGCTCTTGTATCGGGGCAAGTGTATTCCAAAAAAAACATTTTTCCCTTTTTTGAAAAAAATTTAAAAATAAACACATTGAGACCTTACACTATAGAAACTGCAAGAGTTTGAGGCACGTGGTGCCGCATACCAAGTCCTGGACATCCCTAATAATAGTAAGTATGTATATATATATGTGTGTGTGTATATATATATAGTATAATTACCTAGGGCATTGTAATCTAAAAATGATATTTTCTCTGTGTATTTTCATGCGATTTTTTTTTTGAAATTTTTAGGATACCGAGTTTAACTAGTTTACTAACTAGTGCAAACAAGTCTGAACTGAAATTCAAACTAAAGTTTTTCTTTTTGATGATAGTTTGATTGTAGGTATGTACTAACTTTATATAAAAATTAGTAAAGCATGTGATCCAAACTCGTTCAAAATCTTTGAATTCGAGTATATTTTTTCAAATGTATGTTAAGGTATACAATAAAACTGATTTTTTAAAAAAATGTACTTTAACATGGCTTGAATTCGCGCAACTGAAATATGGTGCCTATTTCGGCTTCCTCTATAGAATACAAAAATCAGACATCAGTTATCATAACAAAAGGCATTTAGGCATGAGGCATTGCATTGGGGCTTGGGGCAATTTTTTATACCGAGCAAAGCAATCAATGGCGCTAGTGAATTAGTCTAACTTTGGTGTGATCGTTCTAACGATCAATATGAAGCTGAGAGGCTCCTCGTCCTCAGTCGCTCCTCCTTGTCGATTGTCTCGGTTCCTTTCTGGGCTCTAGCGATGCGCGTTTAGCCACCGGCTAGACGGATCGAGCCTCGGTTCCTCTTTGGGCTTTGGAGATGCCTGTTCGACCGTCGGCTAGACGGCGCTCCGAGCGGCCGATTCCTCTCCTCTAGTAATGCGTGTTCCGCCAAGCTCCCAACAATGCATGTTCCGCCCAGCGCTCCGGCTGGTGATGCGCGTTCTGCCCGGTGCTCCTCTGGCGATGCGCATTCTGCCCTGCCGCATGGTCACATCCGCCCGTGCGTCTGCCGCCCGCAATCGTCCGTGCGTCGTTCTACCGCCTGCGAGACGGCACCGACATTGTTCGTCTCTCGGACTCCTAGTGTTGCGCTACAGTAAAAGATGCCGAGTATTGTACCAGATGAAATCCCATGAGAGTAAGAGAGCCCGTGACTAATTTTGATGGCCCACTTGCCTGGCAATATTGTTTTTTTACTTTTTTTCTTACATCTTATTTCTAGTTGCCAGTTTCTAAACCTACTGATTTATCGCCATAGCATTGAAGATACTAGGAGAAGAGAGGTTCAACCGATCAGAGGTGGGGCTAGCGCCCTAACCAGCTCCAATGGTAGATCCGCCACTGGGACTATGGACATACGCAAACCAGCAGATAATCCAACCTGGCTGAGATCCCAAGAACTAATAAGGCAGGGATCAGCTGACAAACTCCATTAACTACGACGGTGACATATCAATCATACAGCTCCGCAGGTAAATACCATCATGCTAATATGCTATGGTAAAAATATTGTGCCTAAATACATGGATGTCATTTATGTTTAGCGGAAGAGCTAGACAAGGATATTTACATTGGCTACTTACAGGAAACAGTTAGATTTTTGGGCATAATTTGTTGCAGCTCCTATCCAGCTAACGATAGGGGCAATAGCTAGAATGGCTTCAATGGCAAAATTATTACTTTCATTTTGTTTAGACAGCACGGAGACAACCCCTCATAGCCTCAATGTGGTGCCTGCTGTCGCTCTAGAAGCTCCAGAATTCGCCTTCTCAGCTAGGAATTTGTCGCAGTCTGCTCCCTTCACAGTAAATTCCATCAGCAACTCCTCAAATAATCTCTTCAGTGAGGTCTTAAACCTCACTGAGCAGCTCTTGTCACCCTCATCGACATCCTGCACTCCATCTCCAACAAGACATCCAACTTGGGCACCGTCCAGGTAGGCTCTGCAAGCTATGAGGATATTGCGCCCATACTTGCAGAAATGGCCAGCAACAAAATCCTCGAAATGCTGCAGAGAGTCACATCCGCATTAATTTTGCAGGTACCAATGCTGTATATGAAAGAACACACAATAGTTTCACCACAAATGTTTCATCAATAAAATAGATGTCCACTTGATGTCCACATATTTACCATATCGCGAATCCATGCCAGTAAACAACTCAACAAGGTTACATTGGTTCCCAAAAGCTTTGGTATTGCTATGGAAACAAATAGTCCTTTTCCAGTAACTAGGATAAGCACAGAGGTATATTCATACCTTTGGTGGATTTCGAAGAGAGATAGCATCGTCCTGCAGGATAGCAGGAAAGTATCTTCATTATATATTAGGATTTCTTCTCCCCATGAGGTGTGTTAGCTTGCATAGCATATCCAGGCTCGTTGAAATAAGGCTTGGCATTCAAAACCAAAGCCTGAATGGAGACCAGGACCTGCAGCATGGTTGAATTGGACGGATTCCACTTCTCACATCCACTACCAGACCAGGTGTTTAAGAGGCTAAGGCACACCTTCCCACAAGCATACAAGTTGGGATTAAGCCGCAACCCACCAGAACGGTAGTTCACCAGCTGCGTAGAACAAACTAATTATTGCACAATGCCTAAAATCAGACCGAAGCAAGAAGAGCAATCGTTGATGGACATAAAGTCAACGAAATCTTACTGGGGGTACACTTGGATACTGAGGAGGGAAGTAAATGTCAAAGAAGAAGAGCCCGTCATGGTAAGGAGTGCCTGCTGGTCCCATAATGACAGCTCTAAGCAGGTCCATTCTATCCTCATATGCCCTCACGAATATAGTATCTATTCAATTTGGAGAAAATCCCAAAATAAAATCATAAGATGCCTTTATGAATATAGTGTCTTCTAACAACTGAAGGAAATTTCATCAAGGATTTGAACTAATAATGGCATGATTCATCAAGCATGATACTAATCAGAAATACCAGTACCAAGAGAACATTCAAAAAAATTTGAGCATAAGAAGCAACAGCTAACTACCTGGCAAATCTTTTTCTAGGATTTTCCACTCGTGCTGTATACGCTTTGCCCAGTCTTTCGATGGCTGTCGAGAGGACAACTTAGTATTGAACTATGAAGACAAAGGAATAGACAGAGCATACCAAAACATTACCTTCTTCACCACCTGAACCTTTCTTAACTCTGGCTTTGAAAAAAAATGATCACTGTGATCATCAACAGTATCAAATTGCTTAAATGCATTGTATTTTTCATCAATTTTATCATCCACAATCTTAATGGGTTTGGTCATATTTGGCATCACAGCAGCAGTCTTCTGCAGCCATGGCAAAGGAGCCTCCACACCAGGTGGAATATCCAAGTCATCAAACTTCGCAGCCAAACTAAAGTTATACTCACTTTCAAAAAGTGCAGCATCATAATCATAGTCATCATACTCGTCGTCATCATAAGCATAGTCTTCTTCAAATGCCTCGAAAGGATAGTCATCAGAATTGTGGTAAATTGGATTATCTTGAAATATTTTCAGGCCACCCATTATGTCGGTATTTTTTGAAGCATACGTGCTTGGGCCAGCAATGTCATCAACCAAACTACTCTGGAAATGTACCCACAGAAAAGCATCTGTCAGAGAATGGAATGG
This sequence comes from Guadua angustifolia, assembly GCA_036346375.1. NCBI lineage: Eukaryota > Viridiplantae > Streptophyta > Magnoliopsida > Poales > Poaceae > Guadua > Guadua angustifolia. Next base: position 3,818,741 of record CM070508.1, read on the forward strand.
TATACAGGTAAGTAATATTAAAAAAAGGGCAAGACCTGAGGGAATTTACCTTCACGTGCTTTGGCCAATCCATAGGATATCCAATAGCTTGCTTATTCTTATCAACTGATGATTTCTCACCAATAATCACAACACCATCAGGATCATCATCGCCATCAATTTCAATTACTTCATGAGGAACAACCTATTGATTCAGTATGTAAGAAATTCAAGCACACCATTTTATACTAGAACAGTATTCTATTACGAAATTTTTATATGAACATAGTTCACCTTATATAATAAAAATCCCATGCCTGGATAGAGAATAGTATATGCAAAAAAATCAGAAAAAGCACGACGCCTAAATGTCATGCAGTTATTCACCAATCAAAATAGTTTCCACAATTTTAATTTTAGTTCTGCAATCAACAACACCCTTTTCATATAATATAGATGTAACATGCAAGGTATTCACAAGCTCTGTGGTTGCCAAGTTAAATGCTCTGTATAGGCAATTGGCATTGGCATTTCGAGGGCTACATATTCCTAAATCAGATAACTAAACCAGAATTCTAGAAGCACAGGATGACATTAACGAATTGACAAACCTAACAGATCAAAACCATGTAAGAATCAAATACAAGATCTCTTCCAGTTTGTCTGTCTGTGCTCCCCACTTCCACTTCTGGTAGCTTAAAATTACAACAAAGGCAGGTCTCCACCAATATCAAGTTCCACATGATCATGCACCTACCTATCCAGATGAGTAAACACTAGACAACCAAGATTTTTACTCAACCATTTCCATGGTTCACTACCACTCCACCAATAAGATAATCATCAAATGAACAACCTGCCACATCCTACATAAACTAATCCGAGCACCACAGGAACAGCTTGACATCCATAACTACAAGGCCAAGACAGGGTGCCATTCCAGAGTCCCCGACTACAGATTAATTCCCTCCTGCCCGGTGTATCAGCTACAACAAGACAATCAACGCTGAACGATTATAGTATCACCAATCAATCAACTGCAATTTCCCAATCAAATAGCAATGGGACCTTAGGGCAGTCCCAACCCTCCACCTCAGCTGGTATCCATAGAATTAATTACGCTGCCAACTAAGCAAAAATCTGATGTGGCATAGGAATTAAGGAAGAGAGAAGGAAAAACAAAGAAACCGTGTCTTATGCAAGAAACTGGGTCGGCGTGGGCATCAAGACGCAAGAAACGAGCAAAATCGGGGTTGGACGTTTCTGCGCGCTGATCAAGGTGTGTTTATGGTGAATGCATTGGTTTATTGCTCTCTCTTTCCTCTAAACACTGCTCATGGAAACTATGAGTTAGGAAACTATGCATTGATTTATTGCTCTCTCTCTCCTCTAGAGTCTAGACATTGCTTATGGAAATTATGGGTTGGGATTGCCCTTACTAACACAGGATCCAACACACACAAGAATAAAAACCCTATAGAATATCAAAATACAAACACGATTAAAATTTAGCACACGTAAAGAGGCCACACCTATTTCCAACACAATCACAGATCATCGTCAACCCACGGACCAGCCCCAATCGATAATCCTATATAGGGCGATAGACAGCTTGTGTCAATCAGGCAGCCTGGAATCAGCATCTTAACTCAGTAGCTAAACATTAGGCTCATTTGGAACGTAGGAATTTGACAGGATTTCCATATGAAGCAGTTCAATTCCCACAGGAATTGGGAAAAATTGCCGCGATCCAAAGGGGGCCTAAAAAGGATCGCCCAACCCTTCCTCCCACCACAATCCGGTGGCGATCACCAAACCACATCAAGCGATCACACGCGCCACAACTTCCAATTCCAACAGCAACGAAAATCATGCACCGGAAACGAACAGACTTCACCTGGCTCCGCTTCCTCTTCTGGTGGCCGGAGCTCCAGCCCCCGGCAGCTGCGGCGGCCGCCGGAGACACCTCAACCACGTCGGGATCATCGAACGATGAGCTCCCCGCGCACAGGTAACTCCTGCAGTAGCAACCGGACCAACCAAAATCAGCGGAAAGCGCGAAACGGGGCAAAAGAGAGCGGATTAGATCGGCGGTGGGGGACTCACTTGGAGGCATGGGTTGCCATTGAGGGCGCGGCCAATGCGATCGCCTTCGATCACCGGGGGAGCCGGCGTCGGCGGCCGTTAGGGTTCCGGCGAGGTGGGCACTAGCGGAGAGGAGGAGGCGTTTGGACGGTGGGTGCGGTGGGGCGTGGACTGAGCGGAGACTGGACTCTGTAGAGCGAAACCTATTTATAAGGAAATAAGTTTTCAAGGGGGATATCAAAAAGCGTCGGGGAGTGTGCAGAAATAAACAAATCAGGGGCGTTTGGATGTTGGGAAAAATTAGGCTCCTATTGTTTCAGTTAGGGATTGTGGAAAGCAGTTTTTAAAAACTAGATTGTAAAAGTTGGATTGTTAAAAAGCGACACTCAATTCATTGGTTTTTAGTGGTGTGTCTATAACATGTAAGTCCATTTGAGTCTATAACAGTGGACCAGAGTGGTATAAAGTGAATCACGAATTTGAAAGAGTGTCAGTAGCGCCAATCTCCCTTGGATGTTGAGAGGTGGCTGGATTGTGGAACCCGCATTTTCCAAGTGTGTGTCAGGTCAGGAACTGGAAATCCTCATGATCTAATCCGCAGGATATTTAATGCTAATCTTCACATGTGGTAATTCTAAGATTCTCTCGCCTTGACACCTCCTCCTGTGCGCCCTTCGCATTCCTCGAGAAATATCTCTCTTCTAGCCCTAGATATTTTTCCCCCAAATTTAATCCTTTCCCAAATATAATTATAAAAATAACTCTATACCCGATCGTAGAAACGTTGGATGGTAATACGAGTCACTTTTAACGATCACCTACTGTGGAAGGTCACTGGATCTTGGGACCGCGGTAGCGTGCCTTCCGTGCTATCTGACGGTGGCAACACGTGCGCGGTGCGCCGGCGCTCATCGGAAACGGGTGTCGTCTGTCGATCTTTTAAGGTGAAAAAGGGTTAAATTGTAAATGTATTCATGAAGGAGACTAAATTTATAAAAAAGAAATGAGGGTAAAAGGTATATAAAAGCAACTACATCTATTAAATAGGGGATGTCAGGTCAGAACTCAGGCTGCTAGAGTACTAGGCGTCGAGTGAAGCTCCGAGCCTAGGTTTTAAGAATTTTTTTATTTAATATTTATTTTAAATCTTTTTTTTCAAAAATAATCAACGGATTTTTTTTTTGCAAAAATAGGCCCCTGTCGCTTGGATATGAGGCGATCGCCCCATATTCGGGCGATAGGGAGCTAGATGTAAAAAACATCGTAAAAAATGCACTATACTACGAAACACGTATGGTAATAATCATACGGTGATTTTTTACATCTAGGTCCCTATCGCTCAAATATGGGGCGATCGCTCCATATCCGGACGAAGGGGACCCATTTTCGCAAAAAAATTTCCCGTTGATTATTTTCGAAAAAAAGATTTAAAATAGATATTAAATAAAAAATTCTAGGTTTTAAAGGGACCTGTCTGGGCCGAGCCTATTCCGGGCCTCCCACACCTAGTAGTATTAGCACATGCAACGGAGATTCGAGATGAAAAATGAAATGGGAGCTTATAACTTCAGAGAGTCCATGTATTTCAAGGAGATAATACCAGCTATGTTTGTATTTCACATGGTACTACGGATCTAGAAGGGAACCGAGTATGCACTGATACCCAAAAAAATCGAATATATATATATATATATATGAGGATCAGTGCATAAATTTGAACTATTTATATACAAGATTTTATGAGAGGATTATTTCTCCTATTCATGCAAGGTTTTATTAAAACTATTTACACTGTATTTTTGAAAAGTTTCGAACTTATGTGTTAGATTCATGATGTTACAAAACTATCACAAGACTATGGAATTATGTGTGTGAAGTGTGCACACTGTTGAAATATTTATAGTTCTGCCATTGGGTAAAGCAGATATAAAGCTACTCTGTCAACCATCCAGGCATATACCACTATTCATACACACACATTTACATACTTCATTTATGTGTTAGATTCATGATGTTATAAAATTATTACAAGACTATAAAACTGAACGTGTAAAGTGTACACACCGTTGAAATATTTATAGTTGTACTATTGGGTAAAGCAGATATAAAGCTACTCTGTCAACCATATGGACAGATACTACTATTCAAACATACATATTTACATACTTCATTCACACTCTCACCAGCTGCCTCTACCTAGCACCATCGAAGTTCAGCAATCATGCGCGAGTGTACCGAACTTACCAGAGACGCATAACACAGTATATACAAGTAGCATATACTATGAAATTTTCCACGGCGTAATACGCCGCGCGTGTCGTTTTTTCGAAGAAAAAATGTTTTTTTCGGCGACGTTTAATTTTCTAAATCGCCGAAATAATGAGCGAAACAGGGGAAAAATAGAGAGATAGAGTTGTAGAAATATCTCTTTCGACGAATTATTTGAAAAATATTGGAGACTTAAATCATCGAAATGGGGAAAAATAGAGAGATAGAGTTGTAGAAATATCTCTTTCAACGAATTATTTGAAAAATATTGGAGGCCGAGCTGGAAAACCGCGGCGGGGAAAAAGTCTAGAGGGAAAAGGGCGAAAAATTATTAGAGATGACAACCTTCTTTTGTCGAGTTTAACACTCTATGCGTTTGCGGAGTAATAATACATGTTTTAAAAAATATTAGAGATCGGCGCGTTCGTGAAGCAATAATACATGTTTTAAAAAATATTAGAGATCGAGATGGGAAATCGAGCTGGAAAAAAGGTCTAGAGATAGAGCTACACAAATATTTCTGACGTCAAAAACTTTTTTTTTTGGAAAAACGGAGAAAGGACATGTTTTAAAAAATATTAGAGACTCGCGGCGTAACACGCCGCGCGTGTCGTTTTTTCGTAGGGATTTCTTTTTTCGGCGGCGTTTTATTCTTTAAATCGTCGAAATAATGAGCGAAACGGGAAAAAAGTAGAGGGATAGAGCTGTAGAAATATCTCTTTCGACGAACTATTTGAAAAATATTGGAGACCGAGTTAGAAAACCGAGGTGGGAAAAAAGTCTAGAGGGAAAAGGGTGAAAAATTATTAGAGATGATAACCTTCTTTTGTCGAGCTTAACACTCTACGCGTTCACGGAGTAATAATACATGTTTTAAAAAATATCAGAGATCGACGCGTCCGTAGAGTAATAATACATGCTTTAAAAAATATTAGAGATCGAGATGGGAAATCGAGGTGGGAAAAAAGTCTAGAGATAGAGCTACACATATTTTTCTAGTGCCAAAAACTTTTTTTCCCGAGAAAAACGGAGAAAGGACCTAACCGTAAAGAGCAAGGATCCGAATGTTACGTTTTTGGACCTGTTCGCTATCCTTAAAAATTAGAAAAGGGCTTGTTCGCGATTTGAATTTAACGGAAGGTTCTTTTCGTAAAATAGCGCACGAGGGACCCGAACGCGAATGTAGAGGGGAAAATCTTCCTCTCACAAAAAATCACAAAAGACCTATTCATAATTTACAAAAGAATTAAATCGCGAAAAAAACTTTTTAAGCCGAGCCGGCCGGCTCGAGCCGAGCCGCCCGGCTCAAATCGTTCCCAGGCCAGGAACTTTTTTGAGATTAGTAGGGGTATGACTAGGTAGCATATATTGTGAATACACGAGCATCTATATACATACAACATATATCCGAGCCCAGTTTTGTTGCAAATCTAAAATACCGGTGCCAACGGTGGAGTAATCATTACTGATGCAGGCAGGACGCACGCTTGCTCTGATTCACTGGCTGCAGGCGATCCCAGCTTCAGAGAAGGTGGTAACAAGCTTCGGCAAAAGCTTGGCAAGCATTATCTTGAAACCGGTTGAGCAGTTCTTGCAGCCGTCACTAGCGTGTCCGACGATATCGCCGCCCAGATAAGCCTCACAGGCAACCAGAATGTGTGGCGCGCGGCAAGTGAAATGCTCCTTGACAAACCTCTCAAAATGCTGAATGGAGATAAGAAAGAGAAACCCATCAATATTCAATAAACATCTTCTTAAGATTTATGAGTGACAGTTACAGCTGAACTCAATAAAATATATGAGAATATATGCTTAACGCATGCTAAGCTATAGGTTGATAAGGAGATGCATCAATACACACCAAGCATTATACACTAAACTCATAGCATTCTGAGTATTCAACAGCAAATTACTTCTTAAGAGTGACAGTTACAGCTGAATTCGGCAAAATATAAGAGAAAATATGCTCAACACATGTTTATAGGTTACTTAGGAGATGCATACGAGATCCATTAATACACATCAAGCATTATACACTATACTCAAATTCATAGCATTCTAAATTCTCTACAGCATTTACTTCTGTAATTTAAGATGTGCTTCCAAATTCAGTTGAACCATACCAGATGTTTCAAAATAGGTGTATTAGAGATTTTCAGAGGTTATCGTGTACAACATTTTCAGAGCTGATAGACGTACCTTTGGTGGGTTGTGTAAAATGTACAACATGGACTTGCATGACAGCAGGAAAGCATTCTCATTGTAAGTGATGGAGTTCTTCTCCCCATCAGCTTTCCCCATAAATTTGTCATAGCCCGCCTCATTGAAGTAAGGCTTCTCATTGAGAACAAGAGCCTGAAGGGATAACAGCAGTTGAAGAACAGTCGAGCTCTCTGGATTCCACACTTCGTTGCCAGTTCCTGTCCATGTCTTGAGAAGGCTTAGACACACTTTGCCTGACTCGTACAAGTTTGGGTTCAGACGGAGGCCACCAGAGTGATAGTGAACACACTGGAAATAGAAGTTTTCAGAGTTCTTTACTGTTCAGCAGCAAGAGAATCTCAACTAGAAGAGACATGCAAGAGGAATAGAAAGGAATAACCTACAGGTGGTTCATGAGGGTAATCAGGTGGAAATAAAATATCAAAGAAAAATAAATTATCATGATAAGGTGTCCCAGCTGCCCCCACAATGCAAGCCCTTAGAAGATCCATCCTTTCCTCATAGACTCTAACATCAATACCATCTGCATAGTAGAAACAAAGAAAACCATGCAAGTGCCATATTAGAAGATATATTCCATCATTTTTTTTTTGAGAAACGTTACTTGCTACTAAATCTAATATCTGGAATGAATTGTTGTCTTACTACCTAAGCTGTCCTTGCATACAAGTGGTTTTGAAGCCAGGCTAATAGCATAGGGATATTCTTGAACAAATAAAAGCGGAAATTTATTAAATTTGTTAAAATGTATTGTTTCTGAAATGACTTGTAAAATTTCATGCAAATGTCTAATTACTAAGGTTTACATAGCTCGACATGTCATTTTTTTGGACTTCTTTAGTTCTATCAGCAAGGGAAGTCAAGAACTCCCCCTAAGAATGCTGTTCTGTCCACCATCACTATACATTCCATTGTCTATCTTTAACACTTTACCAGCTTGATTAATTCTTTGCATTTAGATAAATAATAGATAAGATGCCCCATACATGATACTGCTATAGTACAAGCTATGCCTTTCTGTTAGATAAAGAGAAGGATGAGTTGAGCCCAAATGTGCCTCATGTAGAGGTACGATTGCAAGTGCTGGGATTTAGTCCCGCCTTGCTAGTTGAGTAGAGTTGCACCAACATATAAATCCCATATTGCCCAATGCATTACAACCCCCTGGTTTTAACCCTTTTGCGCGAAGCAAGGACGAAAATATAATTGGGACTGGTGCGAGTGCGTGCTTTATTCGGCGTGTGGGTAGATTAAAGCCTATTTGGAGTTGGGGTGTTACACTTTCTAACTTCAGTTGTTTACGTAAATGCGTACAGACAAGATTGATTACGTGAGACAGGGACCCTTACATGCTATGCTATCCTGTGGAGTGTAGAACATTTTAACTTATTCCTGTGGAGTGTAGAACATTTTAACTTATTCCAATTCAACCGCAGTGCAAGTATGTAAGCTCACATCATCGCAGGCACATCTAATATCGAAATAGAGAGCAGCAGTATATATCTATACTAATATATAAAGCAGCAGTTGGTGGCAGCGGTACGGCTTCCGCGGGCCCCACACCCGAAAGCAGCCCCGCCCTAGCTCCAGACGCATCCCCGCGCCGAAAGCAGCCCCGATCGGGGATTTCCCCATCCCCATCCGCCCCACCCCCCGGCGCCGAATCCCGCCGCAATCCCCGCCTCGCCCCTCCCGATCTTGATCCCCCCACCGCCCCGCGCAACGGATTGCCGAGATCCCCGGCGAGATCTTCCCCCGCAACCCCCCACGAGTCTCCCCTAATAAGGAGATCTTCTCCCCAGCGACAAGCCGGCGTCGCCCTCCTCCGCCCGACTCCCTCATCCTCCGCGAGACTCAGCGGCACCCTTCCCCGCGACAAGCCGGCGGCGCTCTCCTCGCTCCGGCTCCCTCATCTCGGACGACACCCGGCGGCGGAAAAACAAAATTGGTACCGCCACCTTCTACTGCACCGGGCGCCGCCACCTAGATCTGCCGGTCTCCGGTCCTCCCTCAGTGCCGACACCCTTGAACGCTGCCCCCTTCGCCCTTCGTTGCCGTCGGTCTTCACCTCCGGCTCCGACGCCGACGCCCCTAGATCCGCCGCCCTTGGCGGTCTCCTGCGCTGGATCTAGCAGCCCCGAGGTGTTTCTCCCTTCTCTTTCTCCTTTCCCGCTCTCCCTTCTCACTCTTTCCTCCATTTTTTTCACTTGGTCGCTGCAGCCCTACCGGTCTCAGCTTCGAGGGGGGGAGCGCATATCCATGGGGGTGCAGTGGCTACCCACGCCGGCGACGACCTCTACAGCGACAGGGAGCCCAGCGCCCACAAGTAGTCGGCCATCACTGCCACTGTCCAAAGTTCGGCCAAGGACACCCCTTGCCTCTTAAGCTAAGTACCCGATCTCCCCTTTCTCTCACTACTAGGGAATGCTACTGATTATATTCTAGCTAAAGCCGACTATTGTTAAACTTGCCATTAATCAGGTGTGAATATTACAGACACTGAGTGTTAGTTCATTTGTTTGTTGTGTTCTTGTTTCCAGTGATTCAAGGTGTGCATGATCAAATTGGTTGCTCTACTGTGAAATGTGAATGATGCTTATTGAACTATCTATCCATGAGCTTGATTATTAACAGTAGTGTGGAAAAAATTGAGTTGAAATGCCCAAAGTAGTATTTGACTACTTTGAGACAATTTGCATTTGGAATGCAATTGATAACTTACTATTTAACTGATGTCTCAGATGGTTTCCAGAAACAGAAAGTTAGTGTGCTGCATTGATTGGATTACGGGATATGTGGTGGTGTGGGAGGCTGGGAGTTTGAGTGTTAAATTAGGTTATGTGATTTCGTTTCAGGTATCATCATCTGAGGATTAGTTTGGATGTAAAGTTGTGATGTGCTGCTAAAAATTTGATTATGCTGTTAAGGAACCTTGTGTATCTCTTGGAATCATGTATAAGGTTATGGCGATCAAATGGAGAGAACGATGAAAATCGATCGGCGGATTTAATAAGCCTTGTGCCATTTTGCAATGTATAAAGTCTATTCATTTGTTCTAACTCTGTTCTTTGCCTTCTTCACCAGCGCATGGCATGATTCAATTTTCTGGTTTCTGATTGCGATACAGGATTCGTTAGTGCTAAATTTGCATTCTTAATTATAACATTGATATTTCAATAATCTGTTCTTTACCCTGCTTCATGGCCACTTGCCAGTTGGTGTAGATTTTGCTGCAGATGGTTTTGATTTGATTCGTTCCTATTTTATTGAACAACAATTGTCAAATTTTGTTTTGTTTTGATGTGTTCCTATTTTATTGAATAATTATTGTCAATTTTGGTTTTGATTGCACGGGCATTTATTTTTTCTGATTGCTATGTGTATTTTCAACCAGTACCGAATACAAGGTAAGAATGAGTGGATGGTGACGTTTTCAGTTATTGCTTATAGTAAGATATTTTGTTGCCATTTGCCAAACATCTGAGGTGGGCAATTTGATGAACCACTATGTTTGGAATTTAGCTTATGTTTCATAAGTACCTGAATGCTCCCTGATTTTCTTTTTAGTGCACCATAAGATTCATGTGTAACCCTTCAAATGTATATGTGTTATCTTATGCATGGGATAAGTGGAGTGCTGCTAGGTCAACACATATTTAACAGAACATAACATGTGTAACCCTTTAAATGTACATGTGTTATCTTATGCATGGGATAAGTGGAGTGCTGCTAGGTCAACACATATTTAACAGAACATAACTGAATGATAAACATTTTTGGTAATTCTTACATAAACTGTTTGTAAGATATGGCATACTACTTTTTGTTTTGTTCCCATTGCATGTATGACTTTGATAACACACACTAGCTCATAATTCATGTCTTAATTAACACTTAAATAAGATTGTTGGTGAGTTTAACATTTAGTTATATCGTTGATCTCATGACTCTGTACCTGTGCAAGCATCAAAGTTCTTCTGATGTACAGTATATGTTTCTTTTTCTGCTAGGTCTTACAAAGACTTGCTGATGGGTTGATCTCAATTACAGTAAAGCCTTAGGATCTACAGTGCTCTTTCTTCCGATGTACTGCACGAGAACTTCTTGCATGTGCAGTTATGAGATCTGTCATGAACTTAGCAAATCCAAGGTTGTAACATACTGCACTGCTCACGCTATATAAATATTTTTCAACTGTCATCATCTTGACATGTAAAATTTGCAGGTTTATAAATGAAAGGATTGAATCTTTGGCTCTTTCTCGTGCTAATAAGGCAGAGAAAGGAGTTGCAGAATCCTTGGAGGATGTTGCAATGGTTAAACAGAGGGAACCTCCTATGCCCTCTGTAGATGAGCTTTCTGCACTAATAGATCGCTCAAGTCCAGGGGTTGAACTTGTGCGGTTTAGTCAGGGTCAGTCCAAAACTACATCAGATGTGCAACACAGTAAAACTAAAATTCCATCTAGCATTTTGTCATTAGCCATGTGTTTTTAGCTACTATGTTTGGTTGGGTTCCAAAAAGTCCCCATGTCTAGCCTGGAAAATCTGTGTGCTGAAGCTTTGTCAAAGAAGCCTTGTCATGATCCTTCATATGGTGATGCCACGTTGCTACGAAGATCAAGGAATAATCATTTATTAGTTCTTTTTAAATACAAAATTTTAATAGAGTGACAGAAATCGTATTATAAGCACACTGATCCTGTAATGCCTTCTATTGTATTGAATGTCTTTTAATTGTCTCCTTTCAATTTTGATCTGTGCAGGCTCTTGTGTAACAGTATATCATGCTTTGTGGTATGGCTCGGTATGTTCTGTTGTTTCATTGTTGTGTGAGTGATTTATCTTTGTTTACATTTGGTTATTACTTTCATCATTTTATGTGACATGTTCCTGCAGGATGTGGCTGTTAAAGTTTTCTCCAAGCAGGACTATTCGGATGAAGTGATACAGACCTTTCGACAAGAGGTAGATTTCCGTCTCCAGCCACAACTTTTGTTAGTTAATTCCTGAAATATATAAGCAAGAAATTGTCTCTCTTATCAGCAGAGTGACTTTCAGTTTTTGAGCCTTATTAGCATTAAAATTGTGATGTTTTCATGGTAGTTTGTTTGAATTGCAGTTTATCACGTTGGCCCTAATGGTTGGAAGAAGCTTTCTGGAGATCATGTTGGGGAGCTGCACTACCACTACTACCCGGTTTAGGCAGCTCCTGTTGAACAAGAAATGACCGATGCGCCTGCCGCGTAAACTTGCTGTCAAGAGGCCCGAGTCGAGGTTCAATAACTCTGGTAGAATGCAAGGCTAATATTACTTCAGTCCTTTTATGTTGAGCTGCTATAGCCGCTAGGCAAGTTAACACAATCCTATTTCCTTTAGAGTACATGCTGAGCATTGTTAGTCCATAGTCGGACCAAGTCTTTTGATTCAATAGCGCAGATGGGACATGTTGTACCCTGTATTTCCACTATGTTTGCATAAAGATAATGGAAATTGTTTCCTTTCATGCATTGCATAGCTGGAATGCTTTACTGAAGGTCACCCTTGGTCAATTTGTTTGATACAACATATTGGGTATTTGAGCTACTCTTTTTTTTTAAAAAAAATGTTAATGCTGGTTGTCATGGTCATAGTTTTGTCTGTTTATGTTGCGCAGAGAAGAGAATCCTGAGGTTGTGCACGAGGAATCAACGGAGACAAGCCTTTTAGCGAGCTTGAAATCTTTTGCTTATGGGATCAGGAACTTCTGGAAAAAATTGTAAATTTGTCTTGTTTTGGCTGGAAGCTAACACACACAAAGTCCCCTTGTCTATCATTTTGTGAGCATGGGAGCAAATTGTGAAGTTTTCTTAAGGCTACAGAAATTTAACGATCAAATTTTCTTAGCGCACCTTGTTTAGCATTTTGTGAGTCTGGAGCAAATTGTAAAGATCTCTTTTTAGGCTACTGAACCAAATGGTCTAATTCCCGCCGTCACGTTATTGATAAGCGTGAGCATGTTTCAGTGTATCCACAAACTTGTAATGCATTATTGCGATTCTTACTGACGACAGGGCAGGTAGCTTGCCTCGCTCGCTGTCTTGAGATATTTTGTCGAATTAAAATGCGTATTGCCAGGAAGAAAATAGTCCACTGATTTGGAATCTTGAGTTTCAGTAGCGAGAATTATTCCCAGAGAAAGTAATGCAAGATAACCATGAGTCGAGGCCCATGTATCCAGGACCCGTGAATTGTAGAAGCGCCATGTGAACTTGGACATGTTTGTCTTGTCGATGTTAAGAGATCTCCTTTGAGATCCGCAAATGTTTCTTAGTAAATTCATGCAGCTGTTTATCGCAACGTGATTGTAGACTGATATAGATGTTTTTATTGAAGTTTTATTTACATTTGTGTCCGCACTATCTCTGGTCAATGTTATGTTTGCTTCCGCTGTTGTATAATCCGTCCTAGACTCCGGAGTCTCGGGTGCCTGGCTGACTGCACACGACCTGCGGACCTGATAATTAATGCCGACCGTACCATTTGTGTCAGGTGAAATGAGCTAGCGGTTTTTTTGGGTGCCGGTCAGGTACTCCTTCCATTGATTTCAGAGCGGTGTGTTGAGCACCACCATGCGGCCACTGAGCGCTATACCCTCGCGGTTCTTGGGGAACGGCTCGGGGAGCTTCTGTCTGGCCGTGAACTTGACGATGCCCGGCCTTGAACAATTTATTTTCAGATCTTTCGAGATGTATACCAAGAATATCATTTCTAAATTTGTTTTAATATCATGAATGCCTAAATTCATGTCAGAGGAGAAATGTCTTCACTCATACAAGAATGGTAAAAGTCAAATCTGACAACCATGTTGATGGTGTGTTTTTCCAAGAACAGTAAATATATAAAAAAGCAATGAAAATGTCAATTATTCTCTTATCCTTTGGCCGAAAAAGAGGCCCCTTAAAATCCAGGACATTGCCTTGTTATGAACTTCCTACATGTTATGTTTGCCATGGGATTTGTCTATATTCTTCAGTTATCGAACATGTGTTATTTTTTACCAGTTTTTTTTCTCCTGTAGGGCATGGATCTGTACTTCCAAAGGCACGATGGGCAAGCTGTGACTTGTGAAGACTTTCACGCAGCCATGTGTGATGCAAATAATGCCCAGCTGCCAAATTTTTTACAATGGTAGTATACATCTATCTTTCAATCGTGTTAAATGTTCCAAACACAATCTGATTTTGGAAGAACCATCTGATAGGTACTCGCAGGCAGGTACGCCTGCTATTAAGGTAACTTCTTCATATGATTCAAGTTCCCAGACATTTTCTTTGAAATTTAGGTAAGCTTCCACACTCTCCAGTTTTGAATTACTTTACAGAACTTGATAGTTACCCTCCATTTTCAGCTAAATCCATCCACTTTTTTTAATCTTTTTAGTCAAGAAGTGCCGCCCACTCCTGCCCAGCCGGTGAAAGAGCCAATGTTCATACCTGTTGCCGTTGGACTTGTTGATTCTAATGGAAAAGATACGCCCTTTGAAGCCCCGCCACCAAGCCCCAACATTGTGCATGGGATCAGAGCAGCCGAGGGAGTTCAGAGAAAACCAGTTGTTAGCCTCAAGTTTGCTGTGAAGGCTCTGATGAAGAGGCGCACTTACCTTCTGGAGATGAATGGCTTCTAGATATCTTGTGTTCTTCCTGGGTATCTTGTTAGTGCAGGCATGGGTCATTTAGCTGCTTTTAACTTCTGATCTGTGTAATAGGTTGTATTTGTTGTCTGTTGTGTTAGTTCTCTGTACAATGGTGACATTTGGTTGGTTATATGAAAATCATACCAAATTAGTGTATTTTTCCCATTGCTCTCCTCCCTGATGCCATGTGGGATACTTTGATGTGATCGAACTATCATGCAAGCTGGTTGTTTACCTCAATTTTTACACCTCCACTTTTCTTTCATTTTGCTTTTTGCCAGTTGAGATGTCTGAAACGGCAATGTGCATTTTCTGCCTTACTTTTTTTTAAGCAAACTGAACCAAGTAAACTATGCAAGCTTTAAAAGAGCCCAGCCAGATTCTTCTTCCCGGTACATGATATCCATTTTGGGACTGCGAAATGAAATGGACTAATCTGATGCTGATCAATTCGTGCAGGGGAACAGTTGCAACTTGATTTTGATTTGCGTGTTTGTTCTGATGTGTTATGTACATACTGATTACAGTTACAGTTATGAGGATGCTTTCCTGAAGTTGACTTTGCTAATGGGTTAGTACTATTCTTATCTCTTTGGGGTTGCATGCATATAGTTTATACTCATATTTATCTGTCTTACTGCGTACAAATACCCCAAGACACGGGTACAGGAGCTTGAACATACAGCAGCTCGTATACATGCATGCATGCAACCGCATTCTTCAGATACACGCCGCTCGCTTTCTCGATTGCACAAGGAAACAGCGATTCTTATACTCCTCCGACAACGAGATTGCCAAGACACGATCTCCGCCCACGCCGTGCGCTGCTGATGGACGACGGGCTCGTCCGCTTGCTGAACTGGGCACCGGACTCCAACTCGACGCGGCAAAATTTTGGTCAATCTGCATGCATGCAGTTTTCCAACTCGACGCGGTGATGGCGGCCAAAAACGAGGCGACGCTGCGGCCAACAAATGCGACGCGGATTAAATTGTTTACGCTGCGATTAATTACTTGCCTCCTCGGTCTCGATGCCTAAGCCAAATTACTCGCCAGCACAATTAATGTTTTCTGATGATGGTCCATAATAATGCATATATAGGATGGGAAGCTGTTGAGGGCGAAGTTTCTCGTGGACCTACTGAACTACAATGAGAATGAATCGAAAGACAATATTCCTGAAGTTATACGGGAAATCCTTACTCGTATCAGATATTAGATTATTTTTAATGATAAACAATTGCGATGTTACTTTATGCACTTGTTTATGTAATCAACGATATAATATACTCTCTGTATCTTTCTTTTGTGCTTCTATCATAATCACATCTTACTACTCTTGATTACCAAAACATATAACATCTTTTGCTTATTTAAATTGCATTGCCAATGGGTATTGCATCTGGTGGCTACGGTTGTTCTCCACCAGTTTATTAAGGGTATGCTGTGAGCGTTGATTGGTGTTGTCTTTATATTCGCTAAATCAAAGACTTAAGCACTTCACCGATCGGGTCTTGGAGATAGTCGCTCGGGTGATTTGGATGTTTTTTTCCCCGCTGCAACTCGCGAGTATGCACCTATTGTTGAAGAGGTTTGGAAAGATCCGCTATTCAAGCGACATATAAAAGGAAAATGAGTTGCATTTTCTTCCGGATGTTGCCGCCATTTTCTGGATAGGGTAAGATTGAGAGTACTATTTGTGTTAGACTCGGTAACTATAATGGTTGGATGCGGATTTTCTTTTCCATTGAGAACTTGAGGTCCTTTAGCAAGTTTCAAGAAAAACTAGCTATTTCTTTGTGTTGCGATGGATTGCTTTTCGTGAGCAAGGCTCATCAATTGTTGTCATATGTACAATCTGAACATGAAATACCGAAGGGCCACATGAAAATCTTCGGGTTTTTCATTTGTCAAATAAATTGGATGGGCCAAATGATGCCTGAGGCTATACAGATTGCAGGATAATTAGATGCCTGAGGCTATTCAGTAGCACAATTTTTTTTTGTTGATTGAGTGGAGAAAAAGATGTTTGATCTTGTAGCATAAATTTTTTTTGGGCATTGAGCTTTATGTTTTGTTACCACATTTATTTTTCAGAGTAACGCATACGGGCATTGAACTATTTGGAGAAAAAGATGTTTGATCTTATAGCATAATTTTTTTTGGGGCATTGAGCTTTATGTTTTGTTACCACATTTATTTTTTGTAGCAACGCATTTGAGCATTGAACTATTTGGAGAAAAAGATGTTTCAGTGTAACGCACGGGCATTCAACTAGTGGATTATCAATACTAAGTTATGGTAGTCTAACAAAATATACTGAGTTTTAATAGACATATTCCAAATTTCAGGAGAAATGACAAGGTTCAGTTTGTGAAGAGTTGTAATGAATGAATTATAAAGCAAGAGAAAAACACACCTGGCAAATCATTTTGTAAGATTGTCCATTCCTGTTGTATCCTCTTCAGCCAACCTCTTTTAACCTAACACAAAGTTAACTATTATAACATGCATATACTCCAATAGCCATTGCAGTGTTGCTTAAAAATAAAATGAAGGTTACACTAGGTAAATCATTACATTTTCATGGCCATGTTCCTTCATAAAGTGATGATCAGAACAGTCCGCCACAACATCAAATCTTTTTATGTTATCTCTTGAAGGTATATTTGGCTTCTCAATCTGCGTTACCAACTCCATAACCTGTTTTTCTTTGGAAAATTCTTCTGCAGATGGCTGTAGTTCTGTGTTCACAATTTGATATTGAGGATCTGTGGTAACCTGAAAGAACAACTTCATCTTGGAGTTATGAAAATTAAACTTAAATTCTTTGGCGAGAAAAAAACTTACTGAGCTAGAAGATGTAGAACTGTGAGCACCAAACAAACTAGAAGCCACATTTGTCAGAAAATCAATAGCTGTTTTCGGAAAGAGGAAAGCAATGGCTTTGCGCAAGGATCCAGCACAGTCTTCAGCAGAGACTTCCAGAGCATTCTGAATGAGAGAAGTTGTCGCTAAAATTTCAATCCATGTAACTAATAATCAGCACAATCGAAGATGTAAACAGAAGCTAACCTTTGTATTCTCATGTTTCATTTTCTCCTGCTCAGCCACATCTACCAAATCGACAGTAGTATGTTCCTCATTCATAAATTCTAGAGAATTATCTAGAAGCCTATCTAATCCAATTATTTCAAAATGCTGCACCTGAAATTGGTACAAGGGAGAAAGATATGTTACCAAGTCTGAATAGATCCCTAACACCCGTCAAAGATGGGAAATAAAACTGACAATAAAGCAAAGCAACTCAAAAAAAGAAGGAAGTCTGTTTTGAAAAGGGGGAAAAAAGAAGAGAGGAAGAAAGCCAAATATAAGCTTACCTTGGATATCACACCAGTAGCCCATTGGACTTCAATTCCTTCATCCTTATACCGAAGAACATTGCCAATACATGATAAGAAGCCAGAGAAGGTATCCAAACTTTTCCTGCTAACTGTCATGGTTCCATAGGTGAGATCTGCTTCCGACTTATCTATGTTCACAGCAGATTTAATCACAACTTCACCAGTGCAAAAGGAGAAATATGGGTGCTCTACTAGTTCATAGGCACTCACTGTCTCCTCAGTGGGGCCACTTCTATATATGGCAATGTCATTATCCACAGGAACAGTCCATTTTACATTTACAGTCCGCTCAAGTGCATCCACATTTCTCACTATCCCAATTCGGTGGCATCTAGCAGCATTCTCTACTGTCAGTTTCTCCAGGACAAATTGCCCTGGCCAAAAATCATGATCATCAAGGGTGCTAACAGGAACCAAAGTCTGGGGTTCTAAACCAAGAGATATCCTTCCATTTTGCCATAAAACATCAACAGTACTCTTTGTCTTGGCAACAACATATGTTTGCAAACATTCTGAACCGTAGTTTCCAAAACCCATCTGCATGTGAGAACTACTCTTCCGGGCTTTACTCAGCAAGCAAGACTTGCCAGAATTCGTCCAGAGACTTCCATTGTGATCAGCAGAAAGAGTGCACCAATCACCAAACTGCCAATTAGCATAAGGGAAGCATGACAGCAAAGTGAGGTTCTTTGGGTCCTGATAGTTTGGAGGACTTGATGAACGATCTCCCCAAACATTTGCCACCGAGGTTATCCAGTTCACATGCACCAGCCCTGCATCAACATGAGACACAACACCTTCATCTCTATTGGCCCTCCATGATCCACACAACCATGTTCCTGGCTTAGAAACGGAGGGATGGGTAATTCTCACACGTTGACCTGGATGGTAAAAGTATGGTGCAGCTTCAAAAAGGATTGGAGGAATGGGCTTCAGTACATCAGAATCTCTTAACAACATTTCACACTTTGCCCCATCAGTGAACACAACAGTAACCAAGTCAAATGCTCTGATGACCCGTCCAATCCATGGTCCCATAACCATGCAGTCACCAGAAACAAAGGATCTCACTCTCAAAAGCTTCTTACTGTTAACACCTTTTATTATGTCACCAGAGCTTGCCTCCAAGTCGACAAACATTGCAACACCAACAATACGGCCCAACTGACCTGACGGATCAGACACAGGGCAGACTATGTCCCCATGCAGAAACCCCATTTCAAAAGTAAGAAAATTATCAATCTTGTCAATGCTCTCATCCAAGCTTGACAATATGTTCTGGGCATGGTCGCTGTAGGGAAAGTCACATTCTTCTTGGTCCTCGTTGTCACTGGTTCCAGTGTATGACTCACTGTCTGAATCAATTGCAAATGAATCCATGTTCCCAACCCTGCAACACCACATTAGGTCATTTTCATAAAGTATCAGACAACCAATATTGTTAAGAAATATTAGACTAAATACATGGCCACCTTTTTGGAATTTTTAAACACCAAGTTGACGTTCAGATATAAAATACAAAGGCAAGCATCCAAATATTCTGGCAGAAAATAAAGGCAAAATAGGAGTATAAGAGAACGCAATTAATGAAAAAAAGTGTAAAAAATTGACAGGTTACCTTCCAGACCACTTCTTGGTGTTCAGTTTTTCACTGAAAATACAACTAGAGGAAAAGAGTGGTATTTTGGTAGAACCTATGTGTATACAGTCAGAACACCTGAGTGTAATGCCAAAGGAGATTTGCCCAAAATAGCAAATAAGAAATAGTAATACTTAGTGCCAAAGGAGAATTGACCAGAAAACAATCTGAAGCTAAAGCTAGTGCCAAAGGAGATTTGCCCAGGGTGGAATCTAAAGCTAAAGCTAATGCCAAAGGAGATTTGCCCAGGGAGCAATCTGAAGCAAAAGCAAATGCCAAAGGAGATTTGCCCAGAAGAACTATAGGTAGGTTTTGACAAAGGAGATTTGCCCAGCAAATCAGATGATATACACGATAGAAGAAATTTGCCTAGGAAAGAAACCTCTTGCAACTTCCATCAAGCTAAATGAGGATTTCCTAAAAGGGGATCATTTGGAAGTCCCATCGATACTGATTGTTCACCCAATGAGGGGAATATCCTCAGGATAGTAGATCAACAGGATGTTGCACTAGAAACTATTCTTTGCTTATCGTGGATACCAACTGAATCAACAGTAACTATCTGAGGTTTGTAGTGCCAAGGGAGATTTGCCCTAAAACAAGGAACTGCTTGTCATAGGAGACAATTCCAGAGAGGAAAAATGTGTTTGCCTTCGATGATCATCAGACATAAATGGTCATAGGCATCAAATCGATAATTGATCTAAAATCACACAGAAGAGAATATGCCACCATTCGATGACCAGTACTCATCAAGACAAGAGATGGCTTCACATATGATGATGTTGCAGGAGTAGAGTGGCCTTTTTGGTCCAATTACAAAGATCAGCAGACCCTGCAACTATATCAGAAGAAGGTTAGTCCAACTGTTCATCTTCTTACAAAAAACAACACAGTTCAAAGTGAGAAAGAGACTAATATATTTATGTACTTCAGAAAATACTCTGATGAAGGAAGATGAGACTTTTCAAAAGCAATATGGTAGCTGATTTCCTTAATCTCTTACTTAGGTTATGTCAAGGAATGATGTTAGGAATAAGCATGGTTAAAAGTTAAACCAGTTGCTTAATTAAAAGCCATGGTGAAAAGAGAACATGCAGATCAGGATCGTTTTATTTCTCAGTTACATACTAGAAAACAATAGTACAGAACAAATATGATATCTAATAATATAAAATAGTTCAAGTCGCATGCTTTTCCAAGGTCCGTCACATTCACCAGCTAGTGACCAAGGAAAATCTTATTCATATGCAAGAAACAGATAATTAATGATGACAAAATTTTACAGCAAAATGTCAAAGAAGCTCTTTTTCCGAAAAGAAGATGTCAAAGAAACTAAAGTACACTCTCAAACAAAAAATGTATACCAGTTGAAAATAAGAAGAATCACTTCATAGCTTTGGTTTAAAGTTACTCCATTAAACATATAAATGACTCAAGAACCAGTTTGTGCCACAAAGGTTAATCTCACAATGAACAAGAATCGGCATTTGTTTGAAACTGGGGCAGTTTTGTGCTTTTATTTTCAAACTAGGGCAGCCATCCCCATTTCTTTTAGTTTATTAGGGGAAACAGAACGAGTGACAATTTCAAAACACAACATAGCCAGTGGTGAAGATCAGTGTTACAAAGAGAGTACGAGGCCTACACTTGGCTCACAGATAAGCAATCTACGCACGAAGGACATGATCCAACTAAACATTCAAGGTATCAAAAGTCACTAAGTCAGGACAGTTCTTTCAAAAAAAAAAACTAAGTCAGGACAGTTATATCATCAGCACTATATATACTTTGTAAGAGAAGATAAAATTGAATATAGTCCAAAACACCCAAAATTCAGTATGCCAGTTTAACTGGACACAAAAGTATTGACATATATAGAAAACAAAAAGTTAAGAAGACCAGATAAGCAACCAATCAAAATGTAATCACGGATCTTAATCCCCCAACACACACATAAAGTGAATGATTGTAATACAAAAAAATCTCAGCATAAATAGAAAGATTAGACCGTATTAGCGATGGCAACGGGGACATTCCCCAGTGGGGTGGGGTGGAACGTCCCCGTTCCCCAGCTCCGACCCCAGCATCGAGGGCCACTTTGCCCTATTCTCTGACCCCACCGGGGTATCGGATCAAGCCACACCCGATAACATGGTACATACAAAATAAAAAAACTAAACAACAAGATGGTTCATAAATCAAGGATACAGTCATGAACTAAAAAATTGCATAAATAATGTCAAGAAAAATGTCTATAACCATTGATAATTTGTACAAATAACGTTAAGAAAAATTGTCTGAAATGAGTCAATGACATATTATATATACCATGGAGTATGGACCCAACTGTCGTAGACATACCGGGGCCCTATGTGGGTAACAAGGACGGGGAGTGATAGAACGCCCCCCCGCCCCCAACTGCTTCCCCCGATGGGGACAAAATTTTCCCGTTACCAACTCCGTGGGGGAAAAAAACTCCTCCATCCCTGTCCCCTAATAGGGGAATTCCCTGGTGGGGAATGGGGAATGGGCCCCGTTGCCATCCCTAGACCTTATATTGCTAAATAGGTAAAAAGTTGTTTCCCAATAGATGTAGAGTACAACAATAGGATGTCTTTATTTTTAGCCAAAACGTAATTAAAATGCCTAAACTGACATGCCCAAATAAAAACCAATACAATGAAACATCTGAAAGTCCATGGTAAAGCATTAGCACATGAGGTAGTCGAAAACCAATAGTTTCAACCAAAGAAGTGAAATTGCATGATTGAATAAATGTAATTGCAAAAAAACTGACACATCATATCAAAAGCCCCTAAAAGAATTGTTATAAAAGGCACAGAAAAAAAATAGATGATCAAAAGAACGAGAGACATAGATTTAACGTGAAAAACCCTTTCGGGAAAAAAATCACGGATGCACAAAGGAGGAAATCACTATATGATGAGAGATTACAAGCACGAAGAACTTCGGTGTTTCTAAACCGTGCAACTACTGGAGTACATATAGGCTAGGGAACAAGAGTCCCGAACGGAGACGGAAATCGAATCAGAATCGATATGCCGGTCGTTGCCACATTTGACATGGCTTTTTGCATGCACTGCTCGGTGCCACATCTGGCACAGTGTCCAACACAGACACGATAATGAATTCGGATAAACCTTTAACAAGATCTTAAGTAAATTAATCAATTTCATGTTGGGGCATAGTCAGTCTAATCATGTTGGGGCATGGTCAGTCTAATTTGAGGAACCTAGTTTTTCAGCTAACAAACTTTGATTCTCTTAGTATTTTAACATGAAAGTTTGGATTTTTTTTCAGTAGTAAAACAATGATAACGACAAATGGCACATATTTTGACATCATAGTCCTCGGAAGCAGCTACGAGACAACCTACCAATGGATAAGCCTGCCAAACTAATCAGATCAAACCAATTACCTTCCATGCGAATTATGTTCTCCTAAAAACCAACTAGAAAGGTAAAAAAGGCGGAAAACTAAATCTTAATACCCTATAAGTACTCATATATGGTTAAATTCATCCAATCCCACGATTCTAAGGGTCTGTTTAAATCCATTAGCTCTAATAGTTAGCTGCCTAACTATTAGCTGGCTAATTATTAGCTAAGGACTATTTGGATCTACTAACTAATAGGTGGTTGAAAATTTAGTTGTGGGTGCAAATGTCTATTGTACCTTGCATTAATTAGCTGTTTGCGGTGGAGGGGCTAAGGGCAAATTAGTCTTTTGACCATCCATTAGCTGAGATTAGCAGGAGAGAATGGGCTAATGGGATAACTATTAGTTGGGTTGTTAACTAACTATTAGCTAGGCTGTTTGGATCCATTGTAGCTAATTTTAGCAGCTAACTATTAGTGCTAATGGATCCAAACATGACCAAGCCGGCCAAAAAATTCAGATGTTTTGCTATAAATTATGAAGAGCTAACGACAGTTAACCTGGGACACCAAATTTTTTTCTCCCCTGGAAACATGATAGTGATAGAACGATTTAATATCGAAATAACACGAGAAATTCGCTATTGGGCACATGCATCCTCGTTATAAATGAGCACACGGCTGCGGCGGGTGGTGCAATGGTGATCGCCAGAGCAGGCGAAGCGACGGCCCCCGAGGCAGCGATGGGTCAGGGGCGGCAGGCGGCAGCTTGGAGGGCAGCAACGGGGCCTCCGCCGCCAGCGGTGATCGGGGCGGGTGCGGCGATGGCGCGCCCTTACCACAATGAGAAATGAACTCAAAAATGGAACAGAATTTAAGACGAAAATGGCATACCTGTGACAAGCCCAACCAGCCGCCATGCCTACTTCCCACGATTCCAAGAACCCAGAACCGATCACCGAAGAAGAGGAAGCTAACCTCCTCTTTCCCCACACCTCAATCCATCCCCAAACCCTTCGACCATGGCAAGCAAGCTCCTTGATCCCCAATGGCTCCAATTCCTCAAAGAAAGCAAGAACCAAAGAAACGATCACCACCTCCTCCTCAGACCAAATCGCAGCACGGTGCGGTGGAACCGGAAGCCCGCGTGGGCGTGGATATTTCAAGCGGCAGTGAGAGAGAGCACAGAGAGGGAAAGCAAGCAGCTTCTTGCTCGGTGCCCGGCTGCTCGTGACGGTGCTGGTAATTTCTACGGTGCGCGCGGCCTCGCCTTTTTCGGTGCTGCGCCCCATTCTTTTGCTTTCTTTAATTATGGGGCGCCTAAATTAACTCCTAATTGCGCTAACGGGATTCCTCCCGGCCACTGTAATGCTGGTCTCTCTTTTTTTTCCTCCCAGAATTCCAATTGCAAATCTCTACTATATAAAGCAAGAGTTTCTTTCCATATCACTTCAATAAAATTACCCATCTTTATCATTGTTATTTAATTACTTATCTTTGCCATTGTTAGTGCTCTTTGTAAATAAACTTTTTATCGCAAATTGGGTTTCCGTTGCAACGCACGGTCATATGGCTAGTTGAAAAACATATTAGAGCTTTGGACTTGTTTCCTTTCCATGTGCACTGCTCACTCCCGTGAAATGAAGTGTACCTAAAAGCAGAAGTGGGTCAGTAAATTGAGTGCTTAATGGAACTACAAGTGATCCACAATGGTATGTGCCTATGGGGTTAATTTCCCTTTGGCTCTTAGGAACCAATTTTTCTTTTCTTTCTTATTTCCTATTTTGCCAATGCCCACTTGTTTCAATTAAAAAAAACAAGTACAAAACACGTTTGTTACGTGTTTCTTAGCCCTCGTTTAGAAGACTAGAATTTCCAACCTTCTGAACAAACCCTTAACGCTCCTTACATTCCGCATATCGGAATCATAAATCAAGAAGGCTGCTGTAGGAACAATCAACCATAATACCCATCCATAAAATTTTAGCTCCAAGGGATTTCAAAGAAATTTCTTATTTTTAAAAGATTTCTGCATTCTGAAAATACCTTAAACTAACTCTTATTGGGAGGGGATATTCCCAAACTTCCCACATGTAAAGTTCGCCATGAAACGGTGAAAGTGCATCCATCCTTCACAGGATCCCGGGATCGCATATGCAGAATATCCATCCACACGGCTGCTGCATATATACGCCGTTCAGAGTGCAGAACAAAGCATGCTTTTGTTTGGCCAGTCACTCCTCACAGAAATGCTACTTGGATTTTTCCTGTCTCGACACATAAGATAGCCAACGTCATCAAATGGCTGTGTTTAGTGCTGGGATAAGCACTGATATTCAGTGGTGATTTCGATGTGGCAGGAGGAACTGATCGAAAGCCTCATTTCCGGACGCCAACTGTGACGACTTGATTGTATTGCTTAATGCTTGATCAACTTTCTTGAGCTGGTTATCTGAATCTTAAGGAATCTTGTGATCGAAGAAGTAGCACGGAAAATGGCGTGCTCAAGGGATCTAGTTGTGATTCACGCGCGACCTCTCTAGCTCATATCTAGTAAGTGGAAGCAAGAAACCAAGTGAGAATGCCAACATTGGATTGTATGTGAAGTTTTAGACTTGGTTAGAAAAATTTGTACTTAGCCAAATAATTCGATTAGGTTAGATCAAGCAGAGAGCGCGTCCAAAGGATTTTAATAGGAATTGGATGGTCCGAGTGATCGGGAGCATGGGTCGGATCAATTTCATAGAGAACATGGTTTAGAGTTCAATAGAGTAGGGATGATCTGAGTAACCTGGAGCACTGACATGGTTCAGAGTTCAATAGAGTGGGGATGATCTGAGTGACCTGGAGCATAGGTCAAATCAATTTTGTAAAGAAGTGCTGACGAATACTTATACCAGAGGTACCCTACAGCAAGGTCTCGATCGGGTCATGAGGAACCCTTCGCTGCGGCCAGGTTCGCGGAGCGCCGACCGCCACGGGTCGACTTCCGTGGCCCACAACAAGCTTCGGTCGGGGCTTCCGAGAGCACCGACCGGGCCGTAGGACGGGGATGCACGCAGCCTCCGACCTAGCCGCTGGTCGGGCCCCGTGAAGCCCGCCTCAAAGAACTCCGCCACGCCATCGATCGACCTCGAAGTTGGTCAACCGCCGTCTGAACAAGACGGCCGTGCAGGGATAAGCGAACCTTCCCAATGCAACACTAGAGGCGCCGCCCACGCGGCACCTACTCCGACAAGCGCCTGAGATGAGGCGCGCCTTTCCCAACGGCGCCCGGTTAAACCGACAGGCATAGCCGGTTGAACACGCCAACCCATCATGACATATATGGGGACCGTCACCAAGATCGCAAACCGGATCACCAAGGAATAGTGCGCCCACCGCTCCTCTCTCCCAAGTCCCGTGTAACCTGCTCTCTCCGCCTATATAAGGAGGGGCAGGACTTTCAGGGAGGGGGGCTCGCTCACGGACACAACTCCCTCCGCCAATATTGCATCTTGCTCCCCCGACCCAAGCGATCGTTCGAGCCTCTCGAGCTTCCCCGCACGGACGAGCGCTAAGGGCATGTCCTTAGCCCTCGCATGTAATCCACCATGCTTTGAGCAACGAGATCCACCACCACAGACTGGAAGTAGGGACGTTCAGCCCGAACCAGTATACATCTGGGACTCCTCAGCCCGATCCAATATACGTCCGAGGCTCCATGAGTCAACCATCAAAGAGAGGGAGCGCGCGGCCCCTTGATCTACAAATACGCTCTGCGGTTTCTGAAACACCGGCGGTTGGCGCGCAGTAGGGGCCTCGTGCGTCATCGTCTTCGTCTCCAGACCCCCGATCATCTCCTTGATGGCCTCTTCCGCTCGCGACGGCAAGATTTTTGACGCGAGCCGACCGATCTTCCGGGAGTACATTCAAAGCGGGTCAAGAAGGCGGCTCCCGCTCGCCACCCAAAGGGGTGTCCGTAGCCGCCACGCCGCTCCAAGGATCCCAGTAGGGAGGACCCTTCACCGCTACGAAGGTTCCCCAACTCGGCACCGTTCGACTTGAAGATCCAGACGGTGACATTGCACCCGGCGCGCGGAATATGGGAAGGTTAAAGCAACTCCATCTCTAAGAACCTTTCCACTGTTCCCACGCCTTTCTGAAACCCTCCGAAGGCGCCCGCGCTGCGACCCCGTCCCTCGGCCGCCACGCCACGCTTCGAAGCGGCGCGGCGCAGCGTACCGCAGGTTCGTGCCCCCCGACGACCATTAGAACCTCTCAAGGGGAGCCTCCATCGGCCCAGAGTACTACGACCTACGCCCATGTGGCTACGGTTGCCATAGTAGTGCTTTGTGGGAGAAGGGCACCCTATGCAAGCGTTCCTTGGTCGTTCGATGCGCTCGCGGATCGCGATTTCCATTGTTATCGTTGCGATTTTCCCTCAAAGGATTAGCGTTGGGACCTACGCTCTAGCCGCCCCCGCGACTCCTAAAGGCCATGATAATTCAGCGGGTGCTAATCGTGAAGGAAAGATGCAAGATACTAAGAAAGATGTCCAAAAACATCGCACCACATGAAAACAAAAGAAAGAGGAGGCGCCAGGAGGTTCCTTAGCCGGAGGCGTCATCACCATCCGAGCCGTTCTTTGCTCACAACGACGCCGCCAACCGCAACTTTCTTCGCCGCCGCCTTCTCGCCCGAATCGGACTTAGCGTCTCCTTCGATCCCATGACAGCTGCCATCGGTCGAAGAAAGCGTCGCGGCCGGCGCAAAGAAGCGACGCGTGCTCATGACGCCGACGGCGACCCCGCCCTCATGAGCGGCGCTTCGCGCAAGGCGCGGGCAGGTCGGCGAGCATCGGCCACTGGGTGAGGCCGAGGCATACCCCGAGGGGTATGGTCCAGCGGTCCATTCACCTCACCCCAGCGACTCCAGCTCCTCCCTATGCTTTCAAGGTCGGGCGGCATAGGCGAAGGGCCTCGCGTGAGGTCCACAATCTTCAGCATGATTCGATCGACTCAATCCCTCTACAAAACTCCGCAGAATTAACGTCGCCAAAAGCCGACGTTAATGCGATTTGCCGACGTTAATCGTAATTAACGCCGCTTCCGCCCACGATAGTTAATCGACGTTAATTAGATAATTAACGCCGGTGCCGACGTTAATTAGCAATTAACGTCGGCCTAATTAAGCCGACGATAATTATCGCCGTGACCCCCATAATTAACGTCGGCCCCGGTTGGTCGATGATAATTACTAATTAACGGCTTGGGCACGCCGACGTTAATTAGCTCCACCGGGATAATTAACGTCGGCTTAGATTTTGCCGACGTAAATTAGTGATTTTGCCGGAGTTTTGTCGGACGAAAATACAGCCCCAGGGTTACTAATTAACATCGGCTATGTCCTGGCCGACGTTAATTAACGCTAATTAACATCGGCTCAGCCTATAGGCCGACGTTAATTAGAGGTAATTAACATCGGCTACGTTCTGGCCGACGTTAATTAGCGCTAATTAACATCGGCTGACGGCACTGGCCCACGTTAATTAGCGCTAATTAACATCGGTGAGCCTCAGGCGGCGTTAATTAGTAATACTAGGGACGACTTTTTCCCTATTTTCATGTTTCGCCACACAATTCAATATATAATATAATCAACATTGACAGCAATTCACACATCAACACATATAATTCACGAATATAAACAATCCAACACAGAATATGCATATAATCAAGTTATCGATCCATCATAATGTCCAAATTGTCATTACATCCAAAAAAGACCAAAGTGACATAGCTACAAACACATCCAAAGTTCAACTCGAATCATACACATCCATCCAAAGTGACAACTATCAAACAATCTACAACCGCCGCCGCCATCCGGTTGATTGGAGTTCGCCGCTGATCCCGAAGCAAAGAGCGTTGACAAAGTCGGTTACAACCGCGGTTCCCTACACAAGAAAATGCAAGATTAGACAATAATATAAGAATGAATGTACCATAAGAAAGCAAGTAAGAAACGAACCGCCGGATCTGCAGGTGCTGCAAGTGTTGCAGGCGGAGTACTGTAAGACGAGGACCCATGTGCCGTTGGTCCCTACATAAGGCAACAATTATAGCTAGATTGATCAAATTTTACTAGATTTACAAGTTTTGACAAAGTGAAGCTAGAAATGTTATAAGTGTAGCTATATTGAGTAAATTTAACTACGTTTACAAAGTTTAACTAGAATGGACCAAATTTAGCAAAAATGAACTAAATATCGTTAAATTCATCAAACTTAACTCTAGAGATACTTAGTCTTGCTAGATTCGCTATGTCTCGCTAGAAATGACTAAGTTTAGCTAGATTGACTAAATGTAGCTAGTTTGAACAAGATTAGGTACAACAAACTAATATTATCTAAATTGACTAAGTTCAACTCGATTCACACAGTTTAGCAAGAATACCTGAGCTGCAGGAGGTGCCGGAGGATACATCCCCCATTGTGGCGGTGGTGGCGGCGGCTGGAACGTTGGAAAGACAATGTTTTGCCCCATCGCCTGGAACATTGCCTACAAATACAATGTATAAGTATTTTGAATTAATATATTCTCTAAATGCAATAGATTGAAGACTCGGATTTACTTGAATCGCCGATTGCTGTTGTGCCTGGTATGAAGCGTAGTACTCTTGCTGCGCCCTTGCATACTCATCACGTTGGCGCAGCTCCTCACGCAGCCTAGTAACCTCCAACTGCTGTTCTGAGGAGCGACGGCTACCAACCCCGAGCTCGGGATGAAGAAGATCCCTCTCACCGCTGCCACCGACGAGTCGATCACTCCGATGAACATGGAGTACCTTCAAAATGCGTGACCACAAAGGCTTGAGCACTTGAAATTATGACTTCATGAATTTTAGAAGGTATTACATCTCACCGTCCATGGACCTTGCCGCCTCCACTAGCATGCACACCACGCCACAAGCGGTTCCTTCCTCCAATCATAGTCTTCACCATGGCGCTTGACCATTTCCTCGCCATATTTCTCCTACATAACCAAATCGCATAATTAAAATGGGAACCGCAAATCAAACAACTTAATTTGAATTGATGAAAATTGTGACCACTAACCAACCGATCAAGAGTCGCATCTGACCGCACAATCGCCAGTCGTGGTCGGAATCTCGACCTTTATGACCTTCCACGTACACTTCAATATCACTTACCAACACCAGGTCCGAGCCTCCTCAGACATAAGTTAGGTGCATACATACACTTGGTAACATGTATTTTGCAAAAGATTGCTATGGCGGACTTACCATGCGCTTAGCTTTACGATATGTCCATCGGCGCCATACGTGTGCTTTGATTCCTGCCTCGGCGATCTCGGTTCTTTCTTGACTTGGCGATGAACTCGGGTGAAGCCCAACGCCGCAAAGAGCCCGGTAAGCTTCGGGCGGTCCCCAACCATGGAATCATGACTGCACAAATATATTAATACATTAAAACAACATTACCAAGAAACGTTAAACTCAAATAGCTCCAATATTTGTTGTTTTACTGCGCATGTACCGCTCCTCGGTCAAGTAACTTTACGAAGACCCGCGAGTCCTGTTAATTCGTTGCCCTTGAAACAGACCTCAAGTAAAGATTTGTTGCTTGAATCCGAGCATTAGACAATGCATCTTTGGTCACTCGACGTGCATTTACATGGAAAACTCTACGAGCATGCTCGATGTTTGCACCGTCAGCTAAACGGTAACGCTTCTGCAATTGTTCATCACAAAGAATAGTTAGAATAGTAAAGAATCGACAGTTGGACCAATACCAACTGGCACAGAGAATCTTACCCAAAAGTCACTCCAAAGCGGCCCCAGAGCATTCAAGTGCTCGGCATTAGGAGCAAGCGGTAATGATCCCAACTAGTAGCAACAAATTGCTCGCCATTGGTCATTGTGACCAACCCGGTAGTGCAAGCGGCAGAGGTTACCTAGCACGTAGTTAACACGCCTATGGTGCCCTCTGTAGTCAAACCCCGAGTCATCCCATGAACTGCAAGACATATAAATGATATAGTTCCAGTTCGGAAAGAAATGAAATAAGACATGGTTTAGAAAATACAAACCTATCACCAACAGTGTGATCACAACCTTGTCCTCCTCCCGTCTGGGCGCCTGGAGGGGGGCGATATGGCTCCTCCTAAACCTCAAGGCGGGCTCGGTAGAACCCTCGGTCGTATCCCCACCCATTGGGTCCTCATCCCTTGGCCCACATCGGCCTCCCGATCCTCATCGATCCCAAATACAACAACAATAATAATGAATGAATAAAGAAGATAATAATCAAATAAATTATGAGAATATAACATTCTAGTTTACTGCGTCAACATCAACCTCCCGATCCTCATCGATCCCACCTACAACAACAATAATAATGAATGAATAAAGAAGATAATAATCAAATAAATTAAGAGAATATAACATTCTAGTTTACGCATCAACATCCATGGCGTGACCACTTCTTCCTCCGTCGTCTCATCCTCGAAATAATACAAGATGTTATATTTATGTCATATTTATGTTTTCACATGAAGCTTAGTTACCTCTCCACTCTGCAAAGGAACACTACGACTCGCAACTCAGGGCTCCATCGACTCAACAAAGCACGCCGTCTACTTGCGCTTGAAGCGCTACTCAAACAAGGCCTCCTCGTCAGCGCGAACTCTTGGACTTCCTCCTACCATCGAGGAATCCTTCGCCACCGCTTGATCGATCGGGGCATCTGTTGAAAGAAAAATATCAAGTTAGTACAACAACAATAATAATGAACGAATGAACAAGATAATAAACACACAAAATTACTTGTCAAAATTCATCAATGTCGCGATGATGTAGTCTCGCTTCTTTCTAAGGGACGACTTGTTACTTTTTTCTTGATTGGTTGTCTTTCCGTTTCTCGAGAATCGTTATATCTCCACGGTCTCCGACTAAAGAATCGAGACTGGACTAGTCTCTATATCAAAAGTGCTTGGCAATTCTTCATCTTGAAAACCTCAACATCCTCCATGGCCTCTCGGCTATCAAGATAACCAAAGATCACCAGAGTATGTAACCGTTTCGGGATTCACTTTGTACACAACCCACCAAGCACTAAGTCTTGTGCATGGATATGGCATATAATACACCGCTCAACTTGGTGAGCAAGGATAAAATTGTCATAGCCATGTAGCTTGTTCGTTGTGTTTGACTTCTACCATCCCATACTTGGTTTTGATGAGTCCCATGTTTGCTATCAAACCAAACGCAATCGAAAAATACTACTTTGAGCTCCTTATTCCTCGCAAACTTGAACTCGAGGATGTTTTGAATGATTCCATAGAAATTTGTTTCGATCCTTGTGCATCGATTGCCCTAGTTACAACTCCGAAGATTTGTTGTGGCGCAAGGACGACCGACTTCAAATTTGGTTGAACGGAACCAAACCCGTTCACGTCGACGCCCATAGCTTTTAACGATTCTGGCGGGCATAGGATAGTCAAGCAAGTCCTCATGGACGCTCCCATATTTCACGACCGCCAACAAAATATGATTCGGTTGTATAAGATTTATAATATATTGAAACATAACATTACAGAATATTATAGGATGTGAAGGTGTTACATGATCTCGGAACCAAGTGATGAAATTAGGGCCCCATTTATTCCATCCCGACGCATCGTATTAAGTTGCTTGGCGCTTGGTTGACGAATAGACGCCCGCTTACGCTTATCGAATTCATCAAAACGAAAACGTAAATGGATACATAAATGAATGATGTCTTGGCAAAGATAGCTTGATTCATGTACAAAGTAAACGCTACGTGAAATATTGTTCCATCTCTTCCATATTGGAGTACATATACAAAGCGCACTTCTTTTCTTCCGGTGTAATAGTAAGCGGTGCAACTACCAACGGTAGTACCTCTCCATTGGAAAATCAGAGGTCACTACAAGGTGTCTCTTCATCTACATGGTACCGTGATCGTGGGAGCATTGACTTTGTGTTCCTCTGCAAAGTATACACTCGAGAAGTATGATATCTCTTTCAAAGAAAATGCTTCTGCAATGCACCCTTCAACTCTTGCCTTATTGCCAACCATAGCTCAAGTTTCTTTAGAGCTCTTTCAATGTGATACATCCACCTATATCGAATAGGCCACCTACCTTAGCTTCAGAAGGTAGATGAACAAGTAGATGTTGCATTGGATTGAAGAAACCCGGAGGAATATTTTTCCATCTTGCATACAAGCACTGGTATCTCTTTCTCCAACCTCTCCATCATGTCTTTTGATATTTCTTTAGCACATAATTGTCTATAGAAATAACTTATCTCAGCTAGCACCTTCCACACATTATCATTAAGATATCCACGAAACATTACAGTGTGAGTCTTTCCATGATTATGTGGTAATCGTGGCTCTTCAACCCATTTAGCTTCTCCGTATTCACATTCACAATTGCCTCAATCCCGCCATGTAACCATCGGAAATTTCAATTTCTTCATCCACCTCAACACTTCTTTCTTTTCTTTAGGTTTAAGGCAAAATGGAGCGTGGCTTACCCCCGCCGGTGAGCTCAAGTGTTGGCGATTCATGATCTCTCGCTAAGTCTCTTCGGCCTTTAGGTTGTCTTTTGTCTTGTCCGTCATATCCATGACCGTGCTTATAATGCTTTCACCAACGCTACGCTCTTGATGCATGACGCCAATGTTGTGCATCGTAATCAAGGCCTTCGCATATGGGAGCTCCCATAATCCACAAATGTGAGTCCGCTTGTGCTCCTCTCCAAACCCTTCAAACCCATCTTCTTTCTCCACCAATTTACTCAAAGATATCGGCAATTTCGCCCGCTAGACGCTTGGCGGACCCTTTCGACAAGCGTGGTCCTTACGGAAGGCATTCTCTGGAACCTAAAGGCGTGTCTCAGGCGGAAACGCTAGGTAATCGGCAATGATCTTTCCACCATTTACAAGGCGAAAACAATCGGTTCCGAACCACGAGATCGGACATGTCAAATTTCCATGACAGCTCAAACAAAGAAAAATACTATAGGCCATGAAATCATGGATGCATTCCACAAATATGCAACACGAAGGTTGAATTTACATTTCTTATAGCAATCATACGCCTCTACCCCGTCCATAATTTTTTCATCTTCTTGATCAAGGGTTTGAGCATCACATTGAGACACTTTCCGTGATGTTCGGGGCGTGTATGATGAGGCACAGAACATAAACTCATATTTCATGCAAAGGGAAGGTGGAAGGTTGTATGGAATAGCAAAGATCGCCAAGACGAGTATGATGCGGCGGTTGTGTTGAAAGGCGTGAAACCATCGGCCGCCAACCCAATCGCGAACATTTCTCGCATCCTCGCGAAGTCCTCGTCAAAGCTATCTAGAGCCTTCCATGCCTCACTATCCGACGGTGCACCATTACTCCGCCGTTCTCACGCGACACCTTCTTTGTGCCACCATGTGCCCGCACTTCGCTTTGAGATAAACAACCGCTTGACCTAGGTGTGAGAGGCATGTACCGGTTGCTTGTGTGCGACATCGGTCGTTACCTTTTCACCTTCTTCGCTCAACACCTCGACAAATCTTGGTTTTTACACACTAAGCAATGCTTCTCTTTCTCATGCTCCTTCCGAAAAGCATGCGCTTATCCTTGCACACATCAATCTTCTCATACTTCATACCGAGACCGACAACAACTTCTTAGATCGTACATGTCTCTAGGCATCTTATGATTCACGCAAAAGATATCGTAGATCAATTCCACGAGATCATTGTAACAATTATTGGAAAAGAAATACTTGGACTTAATGGCCATGAGTCAGCGTCACAAAAGCAGTCGGGTCACTTTCGTGTTTAGGCAATGCTCTTGAAGCTTTAAGTAGCTCAAAGAACTCCCGAACCTCACGTGTTGGCGGATCCTCCGAGTCTCGTTAATCTCTCGGACGCAAAGCTTCTAGCATCTCATCCATCCTATCATCGTCCGCCCTATCATCTTCCTCTTCAACCGCCACTTCAGGTCCTTGAGCACGGACTCACCATGATGTACCCACAACTCAAAGCTTGGCATGAAACCGAACCGACATAGGTGCAGAGACATCGATTTCTTGTCCCGGGGTGGAAATTACGGCACTTGCTGCATGGGCACTTCACCTTAACAAAGATTAGACATAGAGAAGGCACGGCCGACAAAAGCGTAGCCTTGACCGCCCACTCACGAGTGAGCCCCACTTTTCTCCCAACCTTCATACATCCATCGTGGTCGCCACCCATACTTGAGGCTATATAGGTTAAATCAACAGCTTATAAGGTTCATTTTGTTTCTATATATCACGACCCTACATCTATAGGAAAGGATATGTCCTAAACTCATTTCAAGAGTGGTTGACAAAGCGCGATTTATGAGCGAACTGCAGCTCGAATGAAATTTGAAGATAACCTTGTTCTCCACCGCACGCCCGGATATGGTGCAGGGAGAACAACAGGTTATGACGCCGAATTTCATTCAAGACTGCGGGCTCATCATAAATACCGTGACTTTGTCATCCACTCCGAGGTCTATCCAAAAGGATACTTCGGATCAAAGACATCTCACATGTGACACATGTGAGACATGCCGATCCCAAACGGTGACGATAGGTTTCGTGACACTATGTGATTTCAAATCAAAAATAAAAAACCGACGATAATCCATTACTCAAATATATATTTATAAGCGTAATGGACTCCAATTAGAAGGTGGTTTGAGCAAAATGAAATAATAGCGCTTTGAGCAAAATGAAACATGAACATAATACGATATAACTATGAACAAATTATCCATAATGCCAGAACATAAGAGAACATCATGAATTCTATCAACCATAGAATTACAATAATTTTGCCTACAACAAGGATGCCCAAATCAAGGAGAATAGAGCTCCAGATTAGACCAGATGTCACAAGTTAATCAAACCACATGAAAGGAACTATTCTCTAGTTAGCATATCACTTGTACAAAAAGAACAAAAGACTAATTGAATTTTTAAACACAATTATCTAAACAAAGCTGAATCACAAAGAATAATCACTAACTAATCGATTAATATTGCCTCATTCAACTTAATCATCATCGAAGCAAAGATAAGAGAACAAAATAGTGCCTCCCGATCAAGAAATACTGACTCTAGCTCGATGGCTAGTCCTCAAGTTTCTCAACCGTTCACTAAATCAACACCAACAGCTTAATTAACGCCGCCAGAGTTTTGCCGACGTTAATTAACTAATTACCCCATTAATTAACTAATTACCCCATAGCATTCCATAGAGCCATGCACGAGAGGAGGAGGAAGCAATGATTCTAACCTTCAATCTTGTGGCGCCGGAGAGGAGGAGGACGCCATGTGACGAGGGTCGACGAGGTCGCCTCCGGGAGAGGAGGAGGACGCCATGGGGCGAGGTCGACGCAGGTCGCCACGCCCGGTGGGAGAGGAGGTCGCGGCAGCGCAGCGCTGGCGCGGCGAGGCAGCATGCGGCGAGGCGCGGCGCGGGCAGGCGTGCTGCGTTGTGCAGGCAGGCGGGCGGCAAGGGCGAAGGGCGGCGGGCGTTGGCGGCATGGGCGTCGGCGGCAGCCATGGCGGCGGGCGGCGCTGGCGACAATATGCGGCGGCCGGTCGGGCGGCGATTTAAATTTTTCATGCGGCGGGAATGGGCGCGCGAAGCGAAACGCAGCCTTTATCTCCATAATTATCGCTTACCGGGCATTCGCCGACGTTAATTGAATTAATCAACGCCGGCAGGAAAAAGCCGACGCATTAGCAATTAACGCTTCCCGTGGTCACCGACGCACTAGGTAATTAACGCGGCTTTTCTGCGCCGACGATAATTACGTGGCCGACGATTAATTTCGATTCTTGTAGTGGTCTTGGCGGCTTCGGCTCGAGCCCGCTGCGACTGTGTCTCCTCGCGCGTCCTAGCGAGCTCCTCCTAGGCGGTCCGGGCAAGGGCCCGCTGCTGCGCTACCTCCGCCACAAGGGAAGCGGCCCTCGCAATATGGGCGTTGAGAGAGGCCTCCAGCCGCGCCAATGCGACTGACAGATCAGTCGTCCGGGCCGTCGCCAAAGGGGGTGACCCGGAGCAATCGGAGGGGCATCGGCCGCACCGCCGCACTCTCCTCGTCAAGGCGCCGCAGATGATGCCCCAGCGCCCAGACCGGAAGCGCTTAAGAGAAAAAAAGGAAAGCGGCCCGACGTCAGTAAAAGGCGAAAATCGAAGCCACCCCGGGGCCGGCAGAGAAGACTTACCCGCGGAGGGGAATCGTGATGCAGAAAGTCGACGAAGGCAAATACGACCACATCCCCGTCGCGGCACCAAAAGGCCCCACGTCAATGTGGGGCCTCTTGACGTCAGGGCCATGGCCCGCAGCCGCCTCCCGCTTCCCGGCCATCCGGTCACCGCTGCCGTTTGCCATCTACCGTTCGAGATGCTATAACCCCTTCTTTCTTGTGCTAAAACAAAGGCGCAGGGGGGTGAAGAAGTAGTAACGACGGCAAGAGTGCGGCTCAGCACTCGTGCGTAGCTTTTCAAAGGCAGAAGTGGCGGTCAAACGCTGGCCACACAAGAGGGTCATACAAGCACATTAACTTCGTGCCCTGAGCGATGTGACGCGCTCTCTCCATCCCTCCTACGGCGCATCGAAATACGAGGGGGCGACAGACATCGCTTCAAGTAACCACGGCACGACCCTCGACTTGCCATCGGACTAACCGCACCCAAAAAAGACGAGCCCTAAACCGTCCACGACGCTCCAAAGATGCGGAACAAGAAGCTAAGATGTCTTTTCCCCAAAACTTCTTCGCAATTGTTTTTTCATTTCGAGTTTAAGCAATCGTAGCGATCACAAGCTTGGTCCCCACGCCGCCGGGGGCTGCAAGCTCACGACTTTACGGTCAGTGACCCGGCCGGGCTATCGGTCCTCCTAGCGGTAACCTCTCGACCGAAAGGCCATTTGCCACGCCCGGTGGCTATGGTTGCGAGTAGTGCTCATGAAGAAGGAAGTACCCTGCGGTGTGACCCATAGTTGGTCAGAACACTCCTCCCGCGCAAGTGCGGATGAGTGACTTATACCTCGATTCCTCAGACTCACACGGGTCAGTAATCCGATCGGCTATTAGATCCTTCCCAGCCGTAGTCCTTTCGACCCAAACGCTACTACCCTCGCCCGGCTACGGTTATAAGTAGTGCTTTGTGGAAGAAGGAACACCGTGTGGTACGATCCATGGCGGTCAGAACACTCGCCTGCAGCAAGTGCAAGAAGAACACTTCATTCCCAAGCAAAAACTTCTTATTATCCGAAGCTTCCTAAAAGACGTTAACATACCGAATTCGCTTGTATAACCCCGCGATTTTTAAGCCACGGTCATCGAATGTTCATCGTCCCTGGGAAGCACGAAGAATAAGAATCGGACCTATGGAATGATCCGACTAGCCATTTGGTTCCCCCACGATGGTAACCCTTCCGACCCAGTCCATGACATTTTCAGGAATGGAAATCGCAAAAAGCAAGGGAGCGGCGATGGCGAGAGCCGGGAAAACGCCCTAGCGCTCATCGCACCAAATCTGCAGGTACCTACCGAAGCATGTACTAGCCGGACAAACATCGATCGATTGCTCGCCGATCAGCATCGCAAGGCCGTCCGTCGCAAATGCCACGACAGTCAGTTGAGATGTATCGCACTCCAATCATTTCAATTCTCCTTAATTCTCAAGACGCGCATTAAATGCTTGCAGAGACGTCGGGGTATCGCTCCGGGCGAAACGCCCCACGACCTCTTGTTCTCCGCCATCGGGTCGGCTCAAACCGGCTCGAAGCAGGGAGAAAAAGCCCACCAGGCCCTAGCAGCCTCGAGGTGGCGAGAAGGCTTGAATGCCTCACGATTAAGACCTGGCCACGGGTCCCAAAGGCTAGATCCACCAAGTGGATCCCCAGCCGACCCCAGCAGGCAAACGAGCGAGGGGCAAGTTCAAGGCGAACCCTCGGTGGGTCATTAGTTGGGTTGGCGGACGACCTAATCGTCTTAGATCGTGTCCGAGATCATACTTCAAACTCTCTCGCGAGCCCCGAAAGGGCGAGAGCTACCGCGCCCGAGTTACAAGCGGCTCGGGGTCCCATGACGATTGAGTAAAGAAAGGTTTTTATGGGTCGCTTCAACGGTCGGACACCCGACGCAGGATCGTCGCTCGGAGATCGCTTGATCTCCGTGGCCCACTCGGATAACCCGCTTGTAGCTCCACGAGCACGGTGTTCGCCGACGCATGGCAAACACGCTGTCATTCGTCAGCGTGCCCCGAATTCCCACAGATTCGGACACTCAGGTATTCTCAGACTAGTCCAGATCACGCTAGTACACACAGGATAAACAAAGTTGAAGTACCACAATCATACACAATGAAATAAATAATAAGTACTTCAAGCATTTAATAGTAACGAGTTACATGGCCTTATGGCCACCTTACAATACTTCACACGCTGCAGGCGATAAATATCATCAAGATCAAGTTCATTCAATGAAGCAAAATACGATAGCGGGACCCTTCTTAACCACAAGCACTTGAGTGCCCCAACCCTTAGTCCTCCGGCCTTCAATGAACTCCTCCTCCCAAGCTGGTACGGCTTCATCTTCTCGAGGTTTTTGTCGATGCAAGGGTGAGTATACCACATACTCAACAAGTCATGCACAATGCGACTATTACTATATGCAAGGCTTATTCCAAGGAAAGGCTTAATTGGTTATTTTGCATAAAGCAAAGATTTCTTTTGATAGGTAGTCCTATTAGATTAAAAGCAAGAAGATCAATAATATTTAATAATTAATTTCTCAATTCTTTTCCAAGAGTTTGGCACATGACTCTAATTTCATTCACACACTTTTTGGCACACACCACCCATTCCACATTTTCATTTTGAAAATCTAACCCTTGATCAGTAATCACCGAAAGCAATGTCCAATACCGGACACGGCTATTCAATAGATTCACACACACACTCTGCAGAGGTCAGACACTTTACCCACAGATACTGATCGCTCACCACACAAAGATTGATTGTAACAAAGTCTTTCAGAGACTAACACTTAGTCAATGATCCTCTCCAAGATTGCCTTCCTAACACTCCTCACACAGAGCCAAAGTTTAGAACAGCACATACTGCTAGATGGGTACCAAGTCAGCAAAGACAGTACGCTCCCGTCTGATTACATTTTTGGTGTAATCTGTCACCCCGAGGTATCAAAGGAAAGATATTAGAAACCTACTTAACTAGGTCCGTCCCATTCCAGAACAAGTGGTTGTACACGGAACTCAGCTCAAAGGCTCGCAAGGTTAAGTCCTTAATTGTCCCGGGCAAGACAACCATTTTATACATCTCGGCACACAGCCTTCACAATCTTTTCATACATCCCATTGCCACACAGGCCCACCTGGCACGAAGCCTTCTTGCCACTTGCCCCGGTTCAAATCATTTTCCCACCCCACTTTATACTTAAGCAACACATGCCATTTTCCACATCAGTTCGTGAATAGCACCACACAGGTCACTATCCCAGTTCCAATTCATGACATCATCGCATTCTCCAAAATGCGTTCCATAATTGTTTAGTCAATATTCATTTGATATTTGAAAGTCATTCCACGCATACAAGCAGGCTAAGCAGCTAATCACGGTCTAGCCTCCCGTGTTGGCATCATATTAGCATCCAACATATTTAAGCATCTTAGGGTGAACAAGGTTTCAGGGCATATAAACATTTATAATCAAGGTGGCATAACAAGTTTGGCTTTTAACTACCATTTCCCAATTTAATCAATAGTGGTTGTACTTAACATAGCATGCAATATGGAAATCAAAATATACTTTTAAAACTAGGCGCAACATGGTCAAAGCACGACTTGCCTTCAAGAGGAGTTGGTCTGGTCGAGGTTCTGACGGGTCCTCAAACTCTCCTCGATTTAATTACGGCAACTCTGAGTCTACTCGATACAAGCAAACACACAATAAATATATAATACAGACAGCAAACAATTCACTAAAATTAAATAAAAATCACTAATAAATAGTTCACATTTTTACAAATTTTGGGCACTAGAATCACTCAAATCCGAGTTAAAATGCGAAAGTTATAGCGTTTTCAATTTTGCTGAAATTCATAAATGAATAAACCGAATTATTTCTCTATTTTCCACCGATTTTTCGGCTGATTTTCCCTCGGCTTGACACGTGTCGGCACCGAGCGAGCCACGCCGCCCACGGCCAGCGACAGTGGGCGGAATGACGCATCTTGGCGACGGCAAGACAAATGACTCACCCATCGACATGTGGGCCCGGTGAATGCTGTTAGGACCTACAGAGGTCGACACACGGCGAACCATCAAGCCACGATACGATTTACTCTCGACCGTTGATTCAATCCGACGGCGCGAGTCTAACCGAAGCGGTTTACTATTTACGGCCTACGTGGCGTTACCTTAGGCGTCGGATGAAGATCGACTACCGAGGTTGCACGCGAGGAGTTGAAGAAGAGAATGGCGCGCCAAGTTGCGAGTTGGAGAAGATGACACGGCGACGGCGCTTCCGGTCTGTTCGGCGGAAAAAGTAACCACACGGATGCGTCTCGGCTTGGTGAACTTCGGAGGTGGTCTTGACGGCGCGGGAACCATGAACACGGCGGGCACAACGAAAACCGGCGGGAAGAGTGTGAACTACTGGCGAGCTCCCGAGAGGGCTAGGTGGACGAGCTAACGAGCGAGAGGGGAACGAAGCGGGTGAAGTGCTGCACGCCGACCTATTTCACTCGCTTCGACAAACCTCGAGACGCCAAGAAATCCCGACATGATCTGCGGCGCTAATGGCGACGGCGGGCAGTGATACGCCTAAATCCGAGGTCGTCCGGCCACATCGACCGCCCGATCGAAATCAACTAGCGCGGATTGACGCGTCGATTAGGGTTTTAAGCAAGACGTTGTTGGGCCGCCCAACATCAGTAGCTAAGATTTTTCCGCTTTTTTCTAATTAAAATAAATGCCGAAATTCAAAGTAATTATTTAGGGCACTAAAATATTCAAAAATTCTAGAAAAATTCTAGAAAATATTTCAGAGCATTTTGAGCCTAAATAAAATATTAGTTTTAATTTTTGATAATTATATTTTCTGGTATTTAATTACTCAAGGGAAAATGATATAAATAAATTCCAATTAAATCCAATAAATCCCAGAAAAATTAGATAAATTCAATTAAATGCAATTAAATGCAATTAAAGGTTGATTAATTCATAAAAAATTCAAATAACTCCAAAATTTAAAATCGGGTCAAAATTCGGGACGTTACAAACCTACCCCCCTTAACAGAATCTCGTCCCCGAGATTCGGGGCTTAACTATAGAATAGGTTTGGGAATTCCTTTTTCAGATCTTCCTCTCGTTCCCAGGTGGCTTCACTTTCTGTGTGGTTGCTCCACTGAACTCTGCAGAAACGAGTTGTCTTGCTTCTGGTTCTTCGATCTATTATGTCCAGAATTTTTATCGGCTGCTCTTTGTAAGTCAAGTCTTCCTGTAGTTCAACTTCTCCTAATGACGTTTGCTCTTCAGGAATTCGAAGACACTTCTTGAGTTGCGATACATGAAAAACATTGTGCACTCTGCTAGCTTAATCGTGGTAACTCCAATTGATATGCGACTTACGCCTTCTGACTTATGATCTTGAACGGTCCTACATATCTTGGCATAAGTTTACCTTTTGTGAAATCTCGGACTCCTTTCGTATGAACTCGAGATACACATAATCTTCCTGCTCAAAACTCAAAT
This sequence comes from Guadua angustifolia, assembly GCA_036346375.1. Taxonomy (NCBI): domain Eukaryota; kingdom Viridiplantae; phylum Streptophyta; class Magnoliopsida; order Poales; family Poaceae; genus Guadua; species Guadua angustifolia. Next base: position 3,861,267 of record CM070508.1, read on the forward strand.
CTCTACGGCGATTGTTCGCATAACTCTTCTCGTCTTTGATCAAGCAATCTTTAATCTTTCTCGATCGACGTGCTATTTGCTCTTCGACTTCTTGAAGTATGTCTCGTCCGAAGACGCGACGCCACCGATCTCATTCAATTTAATCTGTGTCTCATAAGGTCGACCATACAAGGCTTCAAAAGGTGACATCGAAGACTTGCTCGATAACTGTTGTTGTAACTAAACTCTGCATATGGCAAACATTTGTCCCAAGTCGACGTATATGCTAACGCACAAGCTCTCAACATATCTTCCAATATCTGGTTGACTCTTTCATCGCCCATCCGCTCGGGTGATATGTCAGATTGAAGTTCAAACGGTGCCCATGGTCAGTATGCAATTTATCCCAAAACCTTGAGGTAAATTGGGTACCTCTATCCGATACTATTTTCTTCGGCACTCCATGCAAACAAACGATCCTTGCCATGTATAGCTCGGCTAACTTATCTCCTGAATAGGTTGTCTTCACTGGTATGAAATGTGCGACTTTAGTCAATCGATCCACGATAACCCAGATGGAGTCATAACCTCCTTGCGCCCTGGCAATCCCAGAATGAAATCCATTCCGATCTCTTCCCATTTCCATTCTGGTATTTTCAATGGTCGCAGTAGCCTCGGGTCTCGATGCATAGCTTTGACTCACCGCATACATCACATAGTGCTACGTGTTCAAGAACTCTCTTTTCATATTCGCCACCGTAACCTTTCTTTCAAATCTTGGTACATTTTTGCGCCCCGGTGAATCAATACTTGAGTCATGAGCTTCCTCCAATATTAATCGCTTTAATTCCTTTTTCGTTGGAGTACGCAACAATCGCTCTTTCATCCACAATGTACCTTGTTCGTCTAGCTTAAAATCTTTTGCTTGGCCTTCCTCCATCTTGGCCTTGATCCGCTTGACCTTCTCATCATCCTTCTGACCTTCTCTAATCTGATCTTCCAAGATAGGCTTTACTTCTAATGCAGCTACGAATCCTTCGGGAACAACTTCCAGTTTTAACCTCTGAAGGTCCTTACATAGTTCTTCTTGACTTTCTTCCACTTTCGGATTCAGACCATGGCTTTTCCGACTCAGGGCATCAGCCACTACATTGGCCTTGCCGGGATGATAATGGATTCCCATGTTGTAATCCTTGATCAGTTCTAGCCATCTCCTTTGTCTCATGTTCAGGTCCGATTGGGTGAAAATGTATTTAAGGCTTTTGTGGTCTGGAATTACACCTCCAATCTTTTCCCAATAGGATATGGACGCCATATCTTCGGGGAAGGCACAACACCGCTAACTCTAAATCGCAAGGCGGGTAATTCCTTCATGTGGCCTTAATTGCCTTGATGCATAGGCTACTACCTTTCCATTTTGCATTAACACACATCCGAGTCCTTGGCGTGATGCATCACAGTAGATATCGAAACTCTGATGCACATCTGGTTGCACTAACACTGGTGCTGATGTCAGTCTTTTCTTCAGTTCTTGGAAACTCTTCTCACAATCCGGTGTCCAAACGAACTTCTTTTCCTTCTTTAGCAATTGCGTAATTGGCCTAGCAATTGTCGAAAATCCTTCTATAAATCGGCGGTAATAACCAGCCATTCCAAGGAAACTCCGAACTTGCGAAACTGTACTAGGCGACTCCCAATGTAGCACTGTCTCAACCTTGCTTGGGTCCACTGCAATTCCCTCCGCGGTCATCACATGCTCTAGGAAATCTACCTTACTCTTCCAGAAATCGCATTTACTAAACTTTGCATACAACCGTTGCTCCCTTAGCTTTTCCAACACTAATCTCAAATGTTGGGCGTGCTCTTCATCCGCCCTGAATAAACCAAAATATCATCTATGAACACGACCACAAATTTATCCAGTATTCCATAAATACTTTATTCATCAAGTTCATGAAGTATCTGCGCGCATTTGTCAATCCAAATGACATAACGGTGAACTCATAATGTCCATATCTTGAGGAAAATGCGGTCTTGGGTATGTCTTCGCCTTGATTCTCAATCGGTGATATCCTCGACCTAAGGTTGATCTTGGAGAATACTCCTGCTCCTCTTAATTGATCGAAAAGATCATCGATTCGGGCAATGGGTATTTATTCTTTATCGTCACTTCGTTAAGTCGCGATAGTCTATACACATCCTAAACTTCCGCTCTTTCTTCTTAACGAATAGAACCGTGCTCCCCATGGTGACGAGCTCGGTCTGATGAATCCTTTTTCCAACAACTCCTCAATTTGCTTCTTCATTTCTACCAACTCTTCGGTAGACATCCGATATGGCCTCTTTGCTATCGGTCTTTGTTCTGTACTAAGTCAATTACTTAACTCTATGTCTCGCTCTAGTGGCATTCCCCGTAATTCCTCGAAAAACATCTGGTATTCATCGACCATCGGTACATCTCTTATATCGACAGCTCCAAATTGTTCACTAGCATCTGCCCTCCTCGAATCGCCATCGCTTGAAATTCCACCTTTCTACCTTCGTGGCTCTCAATAGACACAACTCTCCGTCCACGCCTATCTGACCTTATGCTTAGTCAACCAATCCATTCCCAGGATAACATCCAGGGTTTGGGTGTCTAGTATAATAAGGTTCGCTAGGAACTCTACTCCTTTTATTAATAACTTAACTCCAGAACATCCGACCTTAGAACGGAGTTCGGATCCAGGGGATTGAACTAGGAGTGTACTTTTAAGATTAACCACATCCAGATCATTTGTCATGGCAAAATCTCGAGAAGCGAGCGAATCGAAGCTCTGAATCAAATAATCTTGTAGGCATCGAGTTGACTAAGAACTTACCAAGCACGACGTCCGTAGCGTTCGACTTCGTCTGCGGGAAATGTGATTGATCCGCCTCGGTGAATGCTGCGGTGTAGCTCCACCGGTGCAGTCCTCGGCTTCCTCCTTGGTTAGGGTCTTGGTCGGTGCTCCCTAGATTGAAGCGTACTGGTGTCACGCCTCCTTTCTTTGGGCACGCATTGGCGAAATGCCCCATCTCGTTGCAGTTGTAGCAGCGCCTCCCTGCCATTTGCTGATTTCCACTATTCTGATTAACAACCTTGACTGGGGTCTGAGGGGTTTGTCCGACTGGTCTTGGCATTGGTGGCGGCGTCGACATCGCTTCTCGGCTGGAATCGGTGAATTCTCAGTATCATTCTCATTTTCTGATGACCCTGACGTCCTCCCTGTTGTGCCATGCGGCGTTTACGGTTATCGTCGAGTTCTTTGCGCTTGTCTTCCAGTATGAGCGCCTTGTTTACCAGTTCTTGGAAATCCGGGAAAGTGTGGGTAATCAGTCCCACCTGTAAACCAGTGTTAAGTCCCTTCAGGAAACGGGACTGCCTTGCCTTGTCTGTTGCTACGTCTTCTGGAGCGTAGCGTGCCAACTGAGTGAATTTATTCAGATAATCGCCATCGCTCGCCTCCTTGCTTCAGCGCGAATTCCTCCTTTTTCAGCTCCATAATACCCTCCGGCACATGGTATTGACGGAAAGCTATGACGTAAAATCAGCACCTGGGCGTTCGCACCGACCCGAGTTGGTCGAAGCCACCCAGCTAAGGAAACCCCTGATCGGCTCGTCGACCCGCTCAGGCTCAAAAAGACACCCACCGGGCGCTTCGCCTTCCGGACGAAACTGATCGACCCAGCTGGTCGGATCCTACACTACCTAACGAAACCCACTGCTCTACGGCGTGGTCAGAGACTTCGAAAGGGTCGCAAGAACAGAAGCCCCAAAGACGACAACATTCGAACAAAGCACGGGGTGACATTCAACTACCGCCCGCTTCCCAAAAATCGAGGGTGGGCAGAAACAAGCAAGAAAACAAGAAGAGCTAGGCGGCGAAGCGCAGATCGCCTTTGACGAGGCGCCCTCGCCTTGGCGAGCTTTGGGATGACGCCGATCAGCGCGTCAACGACGGCGGCGGCATCACGATCGATGGCGTCGAGCCTCGCCCGTTCCGCCATGGCGAGGTCGAAGTCCTCCCAGAGCTCCGCGAGGAAGGCCTCCTCGTCCGTAGGTGCCGGCGGCGCCTCGTCCCCGAAGCTAAACACCACCGGCAGACGTCCGCAGCCGGAAGAGGGCGATCGAGAGGAAGCCATTGCAACCCCCAAGCGTCCCGGAGAGATCAAAGATCTAGACGGAGAGCAACTACTCAGGCCCCCGCTTCCGCGCCGCCTTATAAACACTCGGCGCGCGGAAGCCGAGCAGACCCAAGTTAAGGAAGGCATGGGAAGCCGAGGCGTCACCGCGCCTGCGTTTTCGGTCAGCCCTGGGGGCTACTGATGAATACTTATACCAGAGGTACCCCACAGCAAGGTCTCGATCGGGTCATGAGGAACCCTTCGCCTGCGCCGTGGCCTGCGGGAGCGCGCCGACCTGGCCACGGGTCAGACTTCCCGCGGCCCACAGCCAGGCTTCAGGTCGGGGCTTCCGAGAGCACCGACCGGGCCGTAGGACGGGGATGCACGCAGCCTCCGACCTAGCCGCTGGTCGGGGCCCCGTGAAGCCGCCTCAAAGAACTCCGCCACGTCATCGATCGACCTCGAAGTTGGTCAACCGCCGTCGAACAAGGCGGCCGTGCAGGATAAGCGAACCTTCCCAATGCAACACCAGAGCCGCCCCACGCACGCACCTACTTCTGACAAGCGCACAGAGGACAGGAGCGCGCCTTCCCAACGAAGCGCCGCTGGCTAAACCGACAGGGCATAGCTGGCTGAACCTGCCAACCCATCATGACATATATGGGGACCTGTCAGCTCTGAAGATCGCAAACCGGATCACCAAGGAATAGTGCGCCCCAACCGCTCCTCTCTCCCAAGTCCCGTGTAACCTGCTCTCTCCGTCTATATAAGGAGGGGCAGGACTTTCAGGGAGGGGGGCTCGCTCACGGACACAACTCCCTCCGCCAATATTGCATCTTGCTCCCCCGATCCAAGCGATCGTTCGAGGCTCTCGAGCTTCCCCTCACGGACAAGCGCTAAGGGCCTGTCCTTAGCCCTCGCATGTAATCCACCATGCTTTGAGCAACGAGATCCACCGCCACAAACTGGAAGTAGGGACGTTCAGCCCGAACCAGTATACATCTAGGACTCCTCAGCCCGATCCAATATATGTCCGAGGATCCATGAGTCAACCATCAAGGAGAGGGAGCGCGCGGCCCCTTGATCTACAAATACGTCTGTCGGTTTTACGAAACACCGACAAGTGCATATTTGGATTTTAATGGGACTCGAATAATCCTAGTAGATCGAACGATGGGTTGAATCAATTTGACAAAGACTTTTTGAGATGAAGTGCATGTAGGTTAGATGATCCAAGTGGGTTAGAGCAATGACCGGATCAATTTGACATATAAGTGTTTTGAGACTTTGCCTTAGCTCAGATGATCTTAGTAGGCCAGATTATCCAACTTGAGTTAGACGATATGAGTGTGTGCAGTGGCTATATTTTTTTATCGTTGGAAGCGTTTAATCCGAATAATCCGAGTAAGTTGGAAGTCCAACTCAAAAGGATATCTTGAAATATTTATGTCTACCAGCTAGTTTTTAAGAGAACTATATTTAGATCCTATGGGAGTTCAAGTTAGCTCTCTTGGGACTCCATTTCAAGTTCCATCCTACCAAGGAGTTCAAGGGTACTTTGAAGCTTGGATTCAAGATCTTCATTGCTTTGTGAGAGACTAAGAGAGTAGATTAGGCCTATGTTGTGCATCACTTTTCGTTGCTTGAACTTGATGAGTTTACGTGGGCTCTTTGGGCTTATTATTCTTGGAGATCGGCTTCTCCTGATGGCTTGGAGATATTATATCAATGACTTTCCTTGGAGGAGCTTGTGAGAGGCATCGGAAGGTTTGTGAAGACTTAAAATTTACCTATTCGGAGTTGAGAAGGACTACTACAAGTGGATGGTTTGATTTCTTGTGCATCATTAAGTCAGAGCTAGAAAGTACTCCAACGAGAAGTAAGGGAGATTATCGAATATCTAAGACCTTAGTGAAAAATTGGTTGTGTTACTTGTCTTCTACGTTTCCGTATTTATTTTGTTATCTTTCATTTCCTAGCTTACTAGGCTCCTGTAGGATTGAAGCTAGGTTGTAAAGCTATACTAAAAACCTTATTCACTTAGGTTGAGTTAGGAAAGATTAAAGGCATGTATGGTTCATATACTAAGGTTGTCATGTTTATCTATAGTTTTTGCAAAACTTGTCTAAGGTTATCAAAATTGAAGCCACATTTGGCTAGGAAAATGAAATTTTCCACAATTTTTAAGTCAATGACGTGGGACCTGGATGGCAAGAAGAAATCTTGCCATAGGTGTGGTTATGAACCAAATTGAGGCTTAATTCGGTGAAACTTGCCTAACTTGAAGCGTGGCAAAATTTGGTTGTGAACCAAATGGGTCCTAAGTTGTTAATTTAACCTTTAAAAAAATCTCAATTCATATACTCTTGCGAGAATGCTCAAATAAAAAGTAGGAGAGATCACCGAATCTCTGCAACCCGTTAAAAAACAATTGTGATTATTATCTCTTTTATATTTATGCATTTATTTTATTGTCTTTCATGTTTTAGCTTACTAGAGTTGTGTAGGATTAGAACTAGGTTGTAAAACTAAATTAAAAAGGTGGTTACGTTGGGTAGGAAAGATTGAGTTCTTAATTTAAGCTTTATAAAAAAGATTCTTAACTCACCCTCTCTTAAACAATTGATCCAATTTACATGCATATAATAAGAGTATCGGGTTTCCCTCTACACATAGAGAGGTATCTCCTCTCGATACAATAAGCCCATGTGTATAAGGACACCTTTCTGGTTTGCCTCGTAGATAGGCCTATCCTTGTAGAAAAGAGATCCAATGCAGTCCTAGTTGGGACTACAACTTAAACAGTTGCGCATGGACTGTTGAATTAAAAAACAATTATTCAGATTTTTTGGGAATACTACAACAAAAATAATGTACCGATTTCCACTATAGCAAGTCACTGTTTGACGATCTTGACCGTTTGTTGGCTTGATAGGATGGTGCTGAAGACTAGGGATTGCTTAGTTGTAGTCCCTAGTTAGACTGCATAGGAACCCTTTCCATCTTAGTAGACTTACTCGCCCTAAGATTTTGCCAGGCGATCTCGACATTTTTATGTGATCCCACCAACCCCACTGTCCAAAGTTCAGGTAGTCATACCAATATACTTTGGTATAAAATTGTAAATCTAGTTTTCTTCTCGACTGTGAAAGTGCCGGTAGGTGATACATGTCACTTACTGTGCTTCTCTATCATGGCAAGTTGCGGGCACTGCACCTATCATAGTAGATGAGTTACCGCTGTACCCAAGACTGACAACATGGGATACCGCGGTGCCTAAACTCGACAGATACCTGCTACAGTACTCAAGCTCAATAGGCACCTGCTGATGTAGGGGAGTGCACTACGTGACACGTTTTGACTGCTGGTGTTTCTGTGGTCGAGAAGAAAGGCTAGATTTATAATTTCGTTCATAGAAAGGCCCAATATGTAAAAGAAAAGTACGTAGAGGGTGAAATATACCAAGACTTCAATGTACCAAGCATCTAGGGTTTGCTCAGGTAGGATTTGTTTTCTTTGTACATCGTTACATTGCCTGAGTTGCTCTAGCCTTATACATTGATCGAGCAAAGCATGAGAGTAACCTTTCTAATGACATCTTTCCATGGGGCACACATTATTTATATAAAACTGGTTTGACTTGATTCCTTTTCTCCGTTCATAAATGTATATAAGGTTTTAGAAAAATGTGTAATCTTTTTTAACTTTAACTAGTTAGATATAAAAAACTATTTAGATTGCTAAATAATAGTATCATTAGATTAGTTATGAGAAATATTTTCGTAATATAATAATTTTATATTTTTAATTAATATATTCATATGAAAGGTAGTAGTCAAAGTTGTATGTTAAAGATTGTGTCAATACGTAAAACATCGTATATTTTATAACCGAGGAAGTAACATGTTAAGTCAAAACATCATATGAATTGTTTTTTTGGAAAGGTTTCTTCGTTGATTTGCAGCTGCGTCGTCACTGCTCAACTAGCGCAACGGTGGGTGGAGAAGGCCATAGTTCAGTGCCCCATACGGCAAATATGAAATGCATATTTTTCTTGCATCATTCTCCAAAAGTGGCCATCTCAGTGCTAATTAAAAGGATGTGACTCTAGAATGAACACACTGTGCTAAAATGGTACCATTGTGGCATAGATCGCTGCCATGAAATGCACCCAAGTTCACGCAGTCTATTGAGCTACTGACACATCACTATTTGTTACTTAAAAAAGATACGTCATGGGTTATAAGCTGTGTTGCTTTAGGGTATGTTTGGTATAACTTCAGTTTCACTAAATTTGTGGATTTAGTAGAGCTAGATATTCCTAGCTCCACTAGATCCGTGGAGCTAGAATTTTTAGTACATTAAGAATGTTTAAATAGATTATCTTGTTTATATTTTAGACTAAAAATATAAACTTAATTCACTTTATTTTAGCCTACAAGTTTCAGCTCTCAGGTGGAGTTAGGATCTAGAACTCTATTAAATAGGGCCTTAATTGGGTTGTTTTAGCTGGTGTTCCTCCTTTTGTTTGCAATATTTCTTAAGTATAATTGGGACGCACACATATAGAACATGCACATCACAGATGTATGCGTTCAGGACACACACTATAGCCCAGTTTAGGACAGCTTCTGATTGTGCAGATTTTGGATTCTCTAAATCCCAGCTTCACCTGAGATCTGAAACTTGTAGGCTAAAATAAAATGAATTAAGTTTATATTTTTGGTCTAAAATGTAGTAAGATGATCCATCTAAACGCTCTTAATGTACTCACAACTCCAGCTCCACGGATCAGATCATACTCACCGTGTCTCGAATCGGTTCAAAAGAGCCCGGTCACCGTGCCTCGAATCGGTTCAAAAGAGCCCAGTCAAGTGGCCACCTCGACTCCTAACCTTGACTTGCCTTTCTCAAGATCATCGAAGTGTGGTAGTGCTATCTCGTGTACTTATTTGATAGGTATCATGCAACAATGTTTCTCAGGAGTATTATTCCTTTTTCTAGCTTTGACACACTTTTTTATATAAATTTAATTTTTTAAAATAAATTTGTAAACATAGCCTCTCCTCGACTGTTTACTTTCCTGCCAAGCTACCCTTCCTTAGTAGGATTATGACGATCAAATCACTTTAATTATTTAATTAAGTCAATTAATTAATCAAACACCCTACCTACCAAGGTGGGCATGCTCGACAGTCCTCACATACTAAGCTCCTACTGTAGCGATAGATGACCTACCAGCGCAAAGCGGAGCTAGGATTTCAGCATAGGGGGAGCCAATCCACCAATGATAAATCATACAATACTACGGAATGATATATATACGCATGCACATACTAACTTCCATAGAGCATAAATAATAAGAAAATCAACATGAGCTGCACCATAAAATCATCTACTAATTAACTCCTACATATATCAAAATGATGTAGCATACATGATATATTTGGAGATCAAGAGACTTACATGATCACATATCTATTAGCTAATATGGGCCAATATTTTATTGTCAAATAGACTTAATGGGGGCTTAATTGATAGGATTAATAAAATTTTGGATGGATACTAATGGACTTACGGGAGGATTGGGGGGGGCCTGGCTTGCTTTGTCTCCGTCCACTACCAAGTCCAGATCTATCGCTGCCATGATGACTATGTTACCACGACACAAGAACGCGACATGTATTGCCTGCCATTGCTTCTGTGATTAAGGATAGGACTTAGTTTTACAAATTCGTTCGTATAGGAGCTTGATTTGAAAAAAAGAAGTGTCACCAGCCAACAAAGAAAAAACCCGAAAAACTATGTTCCTAAATAGAGAACACAGTAGCGTGGGCAATTTCACTCGGTAGTGGTGATCGGTAATGGGAAAGAAGGAAAAAAAACTTTATGGCAGCTCCTACTGCACGGTAGATAACCTACTGAGTCCAGTATGTATAGCCAGTGGTGAGAAACGACCTGATTACTTAGTGTTCACGGGCGAAATTCAGTAGGGAATGAATACAGTACGGCACAAAAAGAAAATTAACAGAGATGAAAACCAGATCAACGTATTTATGTAAAATGGTAGTGCAAGTATACCGCCGGGTGCCGGCATCAATTCGTAATACAGTAAAACATAGAATTTTTCGTAAAATAATATATATTTAATGAAAAATTACAGAAATAATATGCCAAAAATAAAAATAACAGTTCTACACACCTGTCGCAAATTAGATGTACGACAGTCTCTGTCGCAATTTGAAATTGCGACAGAGAGCCTATCACTAACCGTTGGGCGAGATACAATGCGTTTCTAAATTGTGACAGACGTCTCTGTCGCAATTTGGAATTGCGACAGGTGTACAGATCTGTCATTTTTATTTTTGGCATATTATTTCTATAATTTTTCATTAAATATATATTATTTAAAAATCAAATTCGTAAAACATAAATTAGCATTTTATATGAGATGATATACAACAGAAAGTGGTCCCCAAATTCAAGATCATTACCCCTTAAACTGTCAGCTAATGTCCGAAACAAATCCACAATGGAACTTAACTCCAACGTGTTCCGGTGGATCTAATCTCATGGAAGTTGACCATTATATGGCGCCTGGGATTGCCGAGTGAAGAGAGCATCCACCTGTCAACCTTGCCGTTTTTGCGAAAAGACCCCTGTGTTTCTTGAAATTGCGGATAGGTCTCTAGAGATTACGAATAGGTCCTCCGCGCATTTTTGTGAGGGGAAGATTTTTTTTCCGATTCGCGTTTGGGTTCCTCGCACGCTATTTTACGAAAAAAACCTCGCGTTTAATTCAAATCACGAGCAAAGCCCTTTTCTTATTTTTCGGGATAGCGAACAGGTCAAAAAACGTAACAAACAGGTCCTTACTCTTTACGTTTAGGTCCTTTCTCCGTTTTTCTCGGAAAAAATATTTTCAGCGCTAGAAATATGTGTGCAGCTCTAGGTCTTTTCTCCGTTGCAGCTCTAGGTCCTTTCTCCGTTTTTCCTAGAAAAAATGTTTTTATCACTAGAAATATGTGTGCAGCTCTATCTCTAGACTTTTTCCCCGACTCGATTTTCTATCTCGATCTCGATATTTTTAAAACATTCCTTTACGCGATTATTTTGCAAAAAATACCCCTAATTTCAAAATTCACTGGCCGGTTCTTTCGACACGATGGTTCGAATTACGTATTTTTTGTAGGAAAATTTAGGTCAGATTTTTTCGCCGGCGCGGCATCACATCGCTTTCATGTCCACACAATACGGCGTGTAATAGCACGCTACCATGTCTAGTAATCATTATATGCCATGGATGTGGCCATGAAGGGAGCTTCGGCTGAATTCTGGCAATAAGAATAATCACAACTTCCAAATATAATTACCCTCCAGAGCACCCTCCGATGATTTACACTAGCAATTCATATTAGTAAAATGAACATCATGTTTCAATTGTGTAGACGTACAACAACAGATAAATGGGAGAAAAAATGAATAAACAATAACAGACGAGTGGAAGAAAAAAAAACAGTGGTATTCTTTTCTTTCCAATTTGACAAAAGCCTGATTGTCTTATAAATATATATGACTATACTAGCCAGAATCATTAAGTAGCTAAATCAAGAGAGGTACATTAGAGAAGACAAAATAACACGAGCTTATTCTCAGATGAACAAAGAATTGTTGCATTCCAAACGGATTACAAAAGTCCTAGCAGGAAACAATTTCATCATAGTCTTTTAACCCCAAGGCTCAAGCTACTAAGCTAGCAAAGGCTGAAGAAACAACTCCAGAAGGAACCTCCGAGGCACAAAATGTATAACACTCAGTAGTATAATCGATAGGTGATCTAATCAAGTGCAGCTTACGAATACAAAAAAAGAACTTTGACAATGATATTGCTGATAAAAAACAGATTAACCCAGCTTATCAATGCATTGGATACCCAGCTGGTCTCAAAACTCTCAATGCAAGGCACCGTCAATTAAACAACATCACAGGCATCTCCCATCATGAATAACAAACATAGACTTAAGCCCTTACCCCCTTACCATTACCCTGGTCCTTTTCTTCATCTTATCGCCATTCAATTTCTTCCCCTTGCCCTTCTTCTCTTCCTTATTATATTCAAACATAGCTTGAATAACATCAGGAATGTTTCCCCCCTCAATAGGGCCTTCACCATCACCACCATTACCCTTCATGCTCTTCTTCCCCTCCTTGACCTTCCCCTTGCTCTTCTTCCCACCAACATCCTCCACCTCCAATGCTTGCTTGATATCTTCCAATGCTTGCTTGATATCTTCCTTCTTGCTCTTCCTTTTCTTGTTGCCGGCATCCTCCAATGCGTGCTTACTCTTCTTACCCTTTTTTTCCTCTACACTAGCATCCTCCACATCCTCATCCAATGCACGCTTGCTCTTCTCCTTACCCTTCTTGCCAATCTTCGGCCCTTCATTAGCAAGAACCTCTACAGTAGACACGCCCTTCCTCCTCTTCCTATTCTCAGTCACCCCTTGGATTTCTTCTTCCATCACAACATCCTCAACCTGCTTCTTCTTATTCCTCTTCCTCTTTCCACTCTCCTCCTGCGCAACTTCCTCTCCATCATTGGCATCTGCGTATCTCAATGCCTTCTTATTCTTGTCCTTCCTCTTCCAACCAGTCTCAACTTCTGCAGCATCAATGACCTCCCCAGCACATACTTCTCCCTCCAATCGCCCAACAGGCACCTCAATCTTCATTCCCAACTCTGGCAAGACCTGGTAAATTGGCAGTGCGACCGAATCCACTGCCTTCAAATGCAGTGCCCTCACGTTCGCCCATTTCTTCGGCACCTTTTCTACGGCCGCCTCCACGGCCGCCAACACATTCTCCACGATTTTCTCTCCCTCCATATCCAACCTCCCCACCTTAATTCCAGAGCAGGTCCCCGACCGCAGGTACAGAAACGTCGAGCTCAGAACCTTGCGGACCTGCTCCGGCCACCCAGCGCGGGTGAAGTTGACAGCGATCGGAGCCTTCTTGGTGGAGTAGAACGCCTTCCCAAAGACGCGGGGGAGCAGCGGGAGGACGGCGCGGTCGGCGAGGAAGAGGTCGTGGGAGGCGGCGAGGCGGCGGCGCGACTCGTACGGGCGGTAATCGGTGCGCAGGGTGGATAAGGGGATGACCTCGGAGACGGGGAGGTGGAGGGACTTGGATGCATCGAGGAGGTCGGAGGCGGACGGGGAGCGGGAGTTGGGGCGGTCGTCGGAGATGACACAGATGGAGGCGGAGGCGTGGGAGAGGACCGGGTGGGGGAGCAGGAGGAGGTGCGGCTTGGTGGTGGGCGAGGCGGGTACGCGGCGCAGGGAGAGCTGGAGGAGCACGAGGTCGTCGCGCTCGTCGGCGAGGAGGTTGGGGGGCGCCTTCGCGGAGCGCGCGCGCATCCACTTGGTCAGGGAGGCCACGGCCCTCTCCACCGTCGCCCGGGGCACCTCATGCGATGGCTGCTGCAGCGGCGGCGACATGGCGGCGGCGGGAGAGAAGGGAGGGGTTTAGTTTAGGGTTTGATGTGCCGGGGGAAGGATACGGGGGAGTCAGGTGGTGCGATTTTAGACCTTTACCTCTCAGCATGGAACAAGAAGTTTCTCTATGGCATGTGGACCCAGGAGGCCACGTGGTCTGTGAGCACGTATGTTCAGTTGTTCACAACACAAGTGCCATGCTGTCAATTCGTTTCACTTTGATACTGGGTTAGTGTTGCTCCTCTGCGTTTGGGCCGTGGATCTGGCTTCAAGAGCGGTGCAAGTAGACCAGAGATGTTTTATAGGGTCCTATTACCACTAAAAGCACCTGCTGTCGAGTCAGTCGGGCCGTTCGTCTTCATTCACTCTCATTCTCTCTCAGCGTCGACGCCACGCCTAGTTGGCCGCGCCTTGCCTCGTCGCGTCAACCGTGAAGCTAGCGCTGAAGTGCATGCACCGAAAAATTACGTGCTAGTATAGGCGTTGCTAGTATGGTTTGCATGGTTTGGCGGTTTGCTAAGACGTATGGTGCATGGTTTGCTAGTACGTATAGTCGCATGCAAGATACAAGCATGCAATTTTAATTTATACTAAAAATTGCATGGTTTACAAAAAGCTAGTTAGCTAATTTAATTTATACTAGGTTGAATTGCTCGCCTCACGTATCCCGCCTAAGGCCTCCTGTCACCCTTCTCGGGCTTTCCATCTTTATAAGTCGTCTCGAACCCATACCATGTCGTCGGTAGTAATGCCTTGCCGACGGTTCCCATTTTAGGCGACGTCTATAGCTATAGGTAGGCCTACCAATCCATCCGTTCTTGGGCAGTGCTTGGCCGTCAAGATCGATCGACCTTGGGCCACCAGTGAAAAGCCCAACTCGACTCTATCTTGGGTAGTGTTGCTCCTCTGCGTTTGGTAGTGGATCCGCTTCAAGAGCCGTGCAAGTAGAGGCAGAGTTAGAAGATTGGCGCCACTGATACTTTTTAAAATTCGTGATTCACTTTATGACAACCTGGTCCACTGTCATACACTCAGATGGACTCGCATGTCATAGACACATCACTAAAAGCCAACGAATTGGGTGTCACTGAACTAATTTTTCCCAGAGTTGCCTGCGTCGGTTGCTCGTAGAGTTGTAACTCGACTCCTGGTAATGGGATTAATTCCATACTACTTTGTGTGTGTGTGTTTTTATTTTTTCGTTGCGAAATCTGCGCAATTCCTTCTTTACAGAGTCTATGTCTGCTTTCCTCGCCTCTCCCCGCTCCCAAGAAGGCGAAAGCTACAACCGTAGGGTTGGATATCGAGCTAACTCGATTCGACTCGATTAAACTCGTTAAGATAATGAGCCAACTCAATTCGACTCGTTTTCTTAACGAGCTGAAAGCTCAACTCGGCTCGACTTGTTAAAAACTCGAGTTGGCTCGAATTAGCTCGTTATAATGCTTGTCAGTAGAGGAGAGGAGCACAGCGGCGGCGAAGGTGTCGGAAGCAAGGGCGAGGATGGAGGCATAGCCAAACCAGAAATTAGGGAATTGCGGATGTGAAATGGGGAAAAAGAATCGGGTCTGAAGGTTGAAGGAACGGGGTTAAGGTTACAGACTTATAGTGTTTTTCTTCCTAACTCGTTAAGCTCGTTAGTTCGCTCGTTTAACTCGTTACCTTAACAAGTTCAAAACCCAACTCGACTCGACTCGTTAAGGAACGAGTTCGAGTCGAGTTTCCGATTACTCGTTAAACTCGCAAGTTTCGAGTTTTTTTCCACCCCTATACAACCGTGACGGGTCATGTGATCACTTTTCTAAACCTTTTTTTTAATAAAAAAATCTAGATCTCTTTCAAGTGAAATCGTAAATTTAGCCTCCTCTCCACTGTGAAAGGTGTAGACCATCTCCTGTCATGCATTCCGCGGTAAGAAAGGGGGCTAATCGCTTCTCACCCGTTGAGGTAGCAAGTTGGGGGATTTAATCAGTAATTTTACTTGTTTTATACTAGAATTTTATTGTTTTCCTACATAATCTTGTATTGTAAGGGTTTGTTTAGAATGTTAAATTATAAAAATACAGGATTGAAATAATATGAGTTTTTAAATATTTTGGACAAAATCATAGCATGAATTGCTCAAGAGATATGCTTGTATACCTTGTCAGAAATTTTTTTAAAAAAATGAATATGAATATTACTTGATTAGAGAAAGAGAGAAGATGTATTGGACATCGTATGTTCCAAACAACTATTAGAAAAAATTCCTAAGGATTTGATGGCCTTTTAAGTCAAGAATAGAAGGTCACGTACAATAGAATCCCATATGAATTCAAAATACAGAAACAGGAAGTAAATGTGTTTTGATAGTTTATAGGAAATAAACACACTAAGGAAACATTTTTAAAAGAGAGTGTAAAGAAAGAAAGAAAGAAAGAAAGAAAGAGAGACCATTGGATTTCTTAAAGGATTTTTTCCCAAAAGGTATAACCTCTTAGTAGTTTTTCTATGGAATTAGGGGCGTAGAAAATAAATCATTCTTTAGGAATTTAACAACCTCACTAGAGCACCATAGGAAAAAAAACTAAGGAATTGAATACTCTAAAATCCCTTTGAAAGCCCTACAATCTAAAGAGATCTTATGTGGCAACTCGCATAATTAGTCCAGGGCAATAATAGTAGCTGTCATTACTCTGAGTTAATTATACTGATCTTCGCATATTAGCTAACAAAGTACCAAGCACACCTGACATTTTATTAGTTAATATACCGTATTCAGAGTGTTGTAATAAAACAATAATTAGAGACTAAAATATAAATTTATTACAATCCATTGCCACATAGGCTATATGTCCATACTTATCAAGCTCTTACGTATTACATATAGTATGTCCATAAATAATTTACTTATATACTAAGTACCTAATAGATCTACGGTCTTCATTGTACAATCCACTAATCCACCCAATCCTCCTGATAGTCCTCAGCAGCATCATCACCCATACCCTACAGGTTTATCCTTAGCACATGCCTTGTAGGCAAATCCATAGTCTTTTGCTTCTAAGTAAAGAGGGAGTTAAGCAAGGTGAGTACAGAAGTACTTAGCAAGCATTAAAAACAAAATGCATTATATGAACTATTTTATCATCCATCTCATGTCCATATTCCTGTCAAAACCATTTTCTAAGAACGTAGGGTTTTATTAGGAAAACATGGGTTTTCAATTTTAATTATTTAAATTTGCTACTAGCATTCGTATATGAGGCAAGCTTAACTTCCGTAGCCTCTAATCTAAGAGATAGGTATGAATTTATGATTTTACCTTGCGTAGATTTATACCACTTTATCTATAGTGATCCCATCTTATGTGGCTCCAGAATGTTTGTCACTAATTCAGTATTAGGTCTCCAACCCTAGTAGCCTACGAGTAGTGGTGTCCTCGACTGTTCCCCACATACTCTCAGTATACTAGTTGTACCCCGACTACTTGTCGGCAGTACTCAACCCAAGGCTTTACATATAGAGCCTTAATTTCTTCATTATCTCCAATCTTCGTGTCCCTCACTTGGCCTTCCAACCTACCTAGCTTCACACTCTTAGTTATCTATACTTACATAATATGGTGATCATAACACTTTTATAGGACAACATTTTCTAACCGATTTCACACACTATGGTTGGTACTGTATGTATGACTCATTGCCCAAAATTGCCTATGTAGTTGTTCGTCCTTATATTATAACATATGTAAAGAACCCTGCTGGCATACCACCTTCTCATCGGTGTCCTCTACCCACCATGATTATAAATACGTCACTGACTCCTTTCGTTGGATGAGCTATTTAATATTTTCAATCGTTCGAACACCGCCTCAGCAGTCATCAACATTTCACATTTCCATAGTCAATTACTACCATAGCAATCACATTAACCATCTTTTCATCCGAAGTCGATTTAGGATTTTCTATAAAAGAATTTTCCCATGCATCGGTGATATCACATATAATCAAATAATTTATTGAAAATTATTAAAATGTGGTCAAGGGATACTTGCTTGAATTTCAATACAAATATTCATCCTCACCAAATGGCTGCTACAGATCACCAGTCTGATTTGAATTAATTTATGAAATTAGAAAATACTATATCTTAAGCGGTTATTAGATTTTTTATATTTTACAGTGTCTAAACCCACATTAAAATTTATTATTTGATTTACATATGATTCCTCTTTTAAATTTTTTTGGTTATTTTAAATTTAACGTATCTATTTAAAGTTCGACAGCTTGCTTGTTAGATGTATCGAGTTTTTAATCACCATTTTAAAATGTGGATGCTATAAGGGTGTAGATCACATTTTTACCTCTTTTTAGAGAATTTTTTACCAGCCGACAGCCTTATCTTCTCTGCCTCTCTTTCTTTGTCCCTAACCCTCACTTCCACTCTCTCCTCTAGCTTCTCCCCCAAATTCGACTGGTTCCTTCCCCTTCTCCACTGGTGCTGGCCACTGTCACCACTCCTAGCCGTTGCCCTGATCATCTCTTCGCCATGATCCTGCTCGTGCCGGCCCCCTAGTGCTCCCACATGCGTGAGCGCGCCTTGGCCCGCTTGGTCGCCTGGCTTCGCCATCGCCTCCCTGGGACCGCCTACCTTGGCCTCTCCCTCAGTCTCTTCTCCCCCAACTGTAGCCCGCCTAGACGCACCCCTCTCTTGCGGCGCCCCTTGCCCACTCAGCCTCACCTCCTCCCGAGCTTCTCCAAACCAGGCTTCCTCCCAGCCTCCTCCATGCCGATCCAGGGCCTCCTGTCAGGGCTTGGTAAAGCCCTAGTTCTTCCCCTTTTCTCTCTTTACGACATTGTATTGTGATTTTTGTTCATTATTGTATTTTGTGACGTGGATGAAGAAAATGTATATATTTATTTTGGGTCGATGATGATTTTGGGGTCCGTCGTAGAATTTGGCAGTGTTGTGATGACACTGAGGAACCTCCCACACGCTAGAGAGTGCAGTGGTTCTCCTGGCATGTGTAACGCCGCCTCTACGGTAGTCTCTACTGAGACTACTAGCTCTTACTATTTTTAGTCTCTATACCATTTTTGCTGTTGTGGCTCGTATGTCTGTACTGTGGCCAAAATGTGGGTTACCTGGGATTGGGAAATGAGAAGAAATGCAGGGCTGTGGATAGTGCTAGTGAAGCTCCTTCTTGCTCCTAGTCTTGTGGTGGCCTCCGGTGGTCTTGCTGGTGGTGCTTGGTGACGAGGCTTGCTCCTGGCTTGAGGTGGCCTCATGTGGTCTTACTGGTTGTGCTTCCTGTGGAGGCTTCTTGCTTGCTTGGGGTTTTGCTTCTTGTGGTGCTCCCTGAACTTGGCTCACTCCTGGACATTGGCTTGTGTGGGAGTTTTTGGAATAGAGGGCTTGCTTGCCTTGGGGCTGTTAATGGAGGCTTGGTTGGCTTGTTGGCTATGTGCTTCATGATGTTTGTGTTGCTTATGCTTAGTGCCTTGGGTGCTCTGGTGCTTGATGGTGTGGGAGATTGTGCTTGCCTTTGGAGGTTGCTTGCTTTGTGCTTGGCTTGTGAGAAATAAGGAGTGCCTTCCCTGGGATCTTTTTAACCTGAGGCCTTTACCTTTTAATATACACATTTTTTATCTTTTTACTATAAGATATTTTTGGCACTATTTTTTGCAATGATACGGTCACCTGACAAATACAAAGTTTGTAAATGCCAAATGATGAAACCCTAAATAGCGAGAGGTGCCAATTGACCCAGACAATTAGAGAGATTTCAATTTTTGACACCTTTAAAATTCGTTTTTTCGGTATTTGACACCCTGGCCCACTGTCAGTGACTCAGATGGACCCACATGTCATACACAGATCCGAAGAGGCGCACGAATTGAGTGTCATTTTCTGAAATTTCACCAGACAATTAGGTATCTCAATGAGTGATACCTTCGTATACGGGTCTAACGGCAACTCCAAAAATCTAATTTCCTATATTTCTTGTATTATGATTAATGTGTATATGTGTGAATGATTTATAATCTACAGGGAGACCAAGGATCGAGAGAAGCTGTAGATTTTAGAAAATTTAAGTTTTCTTGTAATCTTCTTTTTAATGTAGTTTTATTTTTAATGTACATTGTAATTATATACTTCTATGACATTTTGATAATCAATAAAGTTGATGATTAATTTGTTGAGCAATTTTAATTATATGTGATTAATTTATGTTGATGACATCATTTGCAATGATTAAAATTCTGAGTTGATTCACTGTGTGTCCTATAGAAACCATTTGAAAAACCAACAAGCAAAGAAAAGGGCCTGAGCGGGGCCTTTATTTGTTCTAGTTTTTTGCCATATGTTGTAGTATAAGTTAGCGCACACCTTAGGCCAGGTGTTAGGTCAAGGATGCTGATTAGAGGGTGGTGAATAGATGGCTTGTAAAAAATTTCTTCTACAAAATTACCCTAAGTACCCCTATGGCAAAACCTTAACAATAAATAATGCGAAAGTGATAAACTAAAATTTTGATAATTAAGGCCTAAATCAACTAGATTCACTAAATGCACTAGTTATTTATGTCTCTACTCAAGAATATGCAATCCTAAAGACAATCAAGCAATTTAATTCTAGGAATATAAATTGCAATAATGTAAATAGAGAATTGCAAGTAAAATACACAAAGATACACCGATATTTTACTGTGATGTATAGAGACTTGCCAGTCTTTCTTAATCCACGTTGAGACAAACTCAAACCACTTTGGACTGGCTTAATGAATTGAGCATCCTCCTCGAATCCACTAGTGGTTGCTCTTTCCCCCTCCTGGTAGGTGAACTCCGACCTTCACAAATTCGTCGAGTCTTCTTACAATCTCCTTGAGAAGGTCACCGTGCACGACGCCTCCACATGTCGTCTAGGCATCGGTAAACACCAAGAGTAATAAATCAAGCCTTCTAACTTGAGCCTCACCAAGTATAACACATGTACAAAGGTGAACACCGAGTGCAACACATGCATAAGGCTCTTCTCAAGTGCAACACATGCACAAGAGACTCTCAATCATCTTCTAATTGCAACACATGTAATTAGGGCTCACTCTTAACTTAAAAACCAAATTGGAGAGTGCAACACATGCACAACCCCTCCAAAATGTCTCATAAACACAATAAGCTCAAAATGCCAGCCCCAAGACTCCTTTTATAGCCTCCCAAGGAAATTAGCCATTTGGGAGCAAATCAGGCAAAAACCAGTAAATCCGGTGCTACCACCTTAATGGGCCCGATAGCACTCGCCTCCAGGCCAATGGCTAAAAAATGAGCCATTGCATAGAAAATCCAGTGCTATCGCCTTAGCAGTAGTGCCGGCCTTAGGCCCGATAGTATCAACCACAGCATGAGCAAAAATGCCTTCTCTGAAAAAACATACCGCTCAAACGTGCGGTAGCATTGGCTGAGTAGTAGTACCAACTCCCATAAGCGGTACTATCGGCCTAGCAGTGCTGTCGGCCCCACATGGGCAATGGTACCAGCTTTAGGAAGAATATCAGGTTTCACGCAAAAACTTTTCTCCAAACTGATAAAGATCAATTCTTTAAGCTATATGAGGATCAACACATTGTCATAACACTATATGAAACACATTTGCACATGTTACTCACATACTCCAAAGAACAACATTTAAATATCAACTTATTTGCAAATCACATTTGCAAACAACCCAAGAATTTATGAGATCAACCCTCTAGCCATGTAAGGTTTAACACATGATCCCGACATTTTGCAAAACACATTTGCAAATACCAACACATACTCTAGGGTTAAATCCCGTAACTAGGGGTGCAAACGGAGCAGATACGGATGGATTTCACTCATCTCGTATCATATTCTAATTTTTTCTCGGATATAGAGTCGGATATAGATTGTGCTAGATTCGAATACGAATACGGATTACTTCGATCATGAATACGAAGCGAATACAGGTCGTTCCACATACGGTTAGTCTCAGTCATGAATAGTTTATCAGATAATGCGTGAAAACAGAAACCATATATGTCAC
The DNA here is from genome assembly GCA_036346375.1 of Guadua angustifolia. Taxonomy (NCBI): domain Eukaryota; kingdom Viridiplantae; phylum Streptophyta; class Magnoliopsida; order Poales; family Poaceae; genus Guadua; species Guadua angustifolia. The sequence continues at coordinate 3,882,932 of CM070508.1, forward strand.
ACATATTAGGATCAATCAACCATACACAAAACTTAACGAGAACCTTCAAGACATATAAGTGTTTCAAATTCAATAATAGCTGCCTTCTCTACATAAGAATAATATGCAGCCATGTACAATTTCAATCAACATCAAGAACATACATCTAAAATAGCAAGGCAAAATCAATATTCTAAGATATGTGGATCCGTGATAATTATAAATGTTCACTAAATAGGTATACATGCTTGCTGATGGAAAACACAACGATAATAAAAATGAAAATCAGGATGACAGAATCTGGTTGAAGGAAAAATGGGCAATTGGAGAGGTGTGGAATACTTTCCTCTTACTCTCTTAGGCATCTTTAAGGTATTTTTTCAAAAAGTTTGCTCATAGACAATTGTTATTCCTAATATGGTACAGTCTAGTACTGACTGCTAGTAGGCAAACACACACAAGACAATACAAACAGCAGATTTGAGAACAATTGCATTGCACACAGACAAGTCACATTATTTCTAAATAGGCGCAGCTACACATAGAGAAGTGTGTTTATCTTTTATCTATATTGAGCACATATACATTTCTCATGTCCAAATGCTTAGGCATTTTTCCACATTGATTAGAACAATTGATCAGCACAATATAACATATGTTTTTGTATAGATAACCAAAGGCACTGAGCAGAGACAGGGTATCTATGTCCAACCCAACGTGACCCCAAAACAATCAGCATCCAGCACCAAGAACAGTCACACACTCATGCACGTCAAGATAAATGGTAAGCAATACGGTATGATACAGAGAAAACCTCACCTTAGAAAATGAAGAGCCACTGAGATGACAAGAACCGGCAGCAATGCAATGCCTACTCTGCTAGCCCTTAAACCAATCTAAAAAGGAACAGTCAAGTAGGTAAGTGAAGGACCGAAGGGAATTAGGGAAGTAGCAGTATACAAATTGAAATACAGTTGAAAGAAGAAATGCAGGAGATCTATCAAAGGCATAACAACTATGATGGACAAGGTGAAACAATATCCCCATCGAACCCAGAAGAAACCAATATCTCCAACTTCAGAAGAACAAACAAGAAGTCTCTTTTTTTCTTGCCACGGAAAAGGAGCAAGAACTAACAAGGCGCATCCCAATGTGCAATGTGCAAGATCTGCAATTTTTCTTTCAGACAAGAAGCCCAAAATCACAAACTCAGGAACAAAGATTTCTTTCTAACCTCCAAAAATAACCAAAATTGAGTGAGCAAAGAATTAGCAAAGTGGGAAGTGTAGCTTTTTCATTTCAAGAAAAAAGAGTAGCAGAAGGGAGATAAACACACAATAAGAACCCTCGCTCCGTCCTTGTGAAAAATATCACCTTCAACCTTCCCAACAAAAACAGACACCAAAATATCTAAGAAACACAGCACGTGGAAAATCTTAACCCTCTAGAAATGGGCTACCTAGTGAAATAACTCTAAATTTAGAAAGCACAAAAGAATCGAAGCCAGACTGAGATGGTCTGATCATCTCCAAGATTCCAAACAACAAGAACGGTCACAAACTTTCACAAAATAACTGCGACGTTGAGGGGATCGATGACGAAGAGCTCCCGGCCGCCGGTGCTAGCCTCCTGAAGCAGCGGTGGCTGGCTAGGGCATAGAGGTTTGAGCACACTAGCGAGGGGCACGGGACCGATAGCACTGGCGAGAAGTGGGGATCGAGTATGGCATGGAGGGGATCGACGACGAAGGGCTTCCAGCCGCCGGTGCTAGCCTCCCGAAGTGGTGGCGGCTCGTTAGAGCATGGGGATAAAGACCATGTGTGACAAGAGAGGAGTCCAGGACCTGGACTAACGAGCAAGTGGGAGTTGGGCCTTAGGGTCTGGGCAGGTGGACTCTTGAGTCTTGACCTCAATAAGGATGCGGATAGACAAACGGATAGTATATGGATAGCTTTGAATTTATTTTCTGATATATCCGAATCCAATGGGTACTTTTATTCCGTATCCATTTCTGTATCCGAAAAAACTATCTGTATCTGAATCCGATATACAAAAAAACTCAGATATCCAAATTTACACTCCGAATACTATCCGAATTTATTCGGACGGACGGTCGGTTGGGAACTATCCGCTCCGTTTGCACCCCTACCCATAACTTTCAACTCATTTGTAGAACACATTTACAAATAATAAATCTAAACAATTAACTCAAATCTTGAGCCATGAGATGATCAACGAACGATCATAACACTTTGCAAAAACACATTTGTAAATGCTTATCTTATGCTCCAAGATAAGAACCAATAAAATCATATTTTACAAAAACTTATTTTGCAAACACAAAAGTATAAACCTTTTTTAGCTATGCGATGATCAACATATGATCAAGTCACAAGTTAAGATTCCGATGCATAAACTCTCTCCTTCTGCAACACATACAAAGCTTAGCTCCATACAAAAATTACTTAAACCAAATTGCATGAGCTATCTCCCTTTTGCAACACATGCAAATCCATAGTTTTATGCAATATCCAAATCAATTAATATTCAATAAGAAGTAAGCATGAGTTCCCTTATTTGCATCACATGCGAATACTTAGCTCATACAAAATCCAAATAAGAGAATGAGTTAGAGTGAATCGGATTGAGTTCATCAATACATGATAAAACTCAATCTAAATGACTTCAACCCTCTTAATAGTATGATAACCTAACTAGCAACTCGGTCTTCCATCCAAACACCGAGACCAGTAAAAAATTAGAAATACATTCTTAACTCTAGCTAGTTATACCTTTACCTCTAGTACATCCACTTAGAGTTTTTATGATTCACATCATCTTCTCTCCAGTACATGTCTTCTTCATATTCATCAACACATGAAGAACCTCTCTCTTCTTCTTTTCTTCTATTCAGATCTCCTTTAAGCTCGTCAACACATGATGACTTCTTCCTGATTTTATATCATCGTTAGACCAACCTACTTTATAACTCATAGAAGATTATTAGTCCAACAAACATGATTATCTCAATCATCAATTTGCAATCCACTAACACATAATGAATGCCTCAAGATTGATTGAGAACAAACAAAAACAATTTGAATGATTAATTGTGTCTTGAGTATATTGATACAACTAATGTCTCATTATACTCAAGAACTTTTCGTTTGTTCTTAATCAACCAAAGGAACACCATCAACACGTGATGAAGTATTCTTTGATGATTAAAAGACAAGAGAATCTCCATTTAAATTTCATTTAAATTGATACGAGTATATATAACTACACAAATTTCATATACTCAATTTGATAAAAAGTAACTGTCGGGGATTGGGAAGTTCCGTGAGCGACCATCGTACCTGGCGGTGGCGGTGTCCGACCATGTTTGCCCTTGGACGTTAACCCCAAGGAAGGTCTCCGGATAGCCCGGCCTGCAGGCCCACCTCGTCCTCTGTCAAGTTCGCCCCCGAGCATGCTTGCTCGGGAAAGTGCGGCAAGCGACCAAGACCGAAGAAGAACCCCAGGATCGACCAAAAGGATGGGCACGCTCCATGAAGACGATGCGGCATTAATTACCCAGTGGCTCGAAGGTCTCTGGCGCCCACGATCTGCATGCCCGTGGTCTGCTGCGCATAATCTGCGCTACTTCAGTACTCCACGTCATGTGCGGCGAGAAACAAGGAACAACACCACCCACGTCCCGAACGATGGCGCGCCCTCTGAATAAATGTTATTTTGCTTGTAACCCCTATAAATACCTTCTGCATACGAAGGGTTCAGGGTTGGACTTCATTTTCCTGTTTCCCTCATACATAGAGCTTGTGGCTGGTGGTCTGGAGGATAGTCCTTAGAACCTCCCAAGGCGCCCCGAGCAAGCATATTGTAACACATCCTCAAGAAGCTAGTGCAATCACTAGACGTAGGGTTATTATCTCCCCTGCGAGAGGCCCGAACCAGATCAAAAGCCTCCCTCTGTTCGCTATGATTGTCTGTAGGGTCGAGGATGCGCCTAGAGAGGGTGAATAGGCGTTTTACAAAATTCGATCGCTCACTAAACAATTCGCTCTAATCAACCCCTATGTCAAAACCTAATCAAATATATATGCGGAAGCGATAGATAGGTTTTGACAATTAAAGCCTAAATCAACTAGGCTCACTAGTGCACTAACTAAATTATGTCTCTAAACTAGAATTGCTAAATTGATCAATCAATTAACACTAAGCAATTCTATTTCAATCAAGCAATTGAACAATATACTAGAAATGTAAATACTTGAAAGTAAAAGAGACAAGAGACAAACGATGTTTTTTAAGTGGTGTTGGAGACTTGCTTGGTCTCCCTAGTCCACGTTGAGGCAAGCCCACACTTGGACCGGCTCCCGCTCGAGCACCCGCCTCTTTCCACTGGTCGTGGTTTTTCATGCTCGCGCGTAGGCTCAACCCGAACCTTCACAAACTTGCCGGGGCTTCTCACACCTTGAGAGCTCCCGCGCACGACGCCTACGCCGTCTAGGAGTCGGCAACCTCCAAGAGTAACAAGCCGCTCCTTCACTTGAACTTCACTGAGCACAACGAATACGCTCCCGGTGATCACCAAGTGCAACACATGCACAAGGCCTCACTCAAGTGCAACACATGCACAAAAGGCTCTCAAATCACTTCCTAATTGCAACACATGCAATTAGTCTCACTCTTAAGCTCAAGAGGCAAATGGAGAAGAGCAACACATGCACACAACTCCCACACACAAAGAACAACCTATTGCCCAAGCCCCCAAGGGGTGTATTTATACCCACACAAGAAAACTAGCCGTTGGGGGCAAGATTCTCGAAAATCGTCAAAACGCGATACTCACAGCCCTCTAAGGGCCGGTAGTACTGGCCAGAGTCCTCAACGGATCGACAACGGTAACAATCGTGATACTACTCGCTCTCGAGGGCCAGAGTACCGCATTTATGATACTACTACTCCCCTTAAGCGATAGTCTTGCCCTCGGCACTCGGAAAACACCGCACATTGGAATAAAGCTACCGGCAACCAACAGCCGGTAGTACCATCTTCTTATACTACCATACCATACCGCTAGATGTGCGGCCTCGGAGAAAAAACCAGATTTAACTCGAAAATCATTTCTCCAAAAACCAAACTTATTCTTTGAGCCACAAAGATGATCAACACATGATCATACACACGTGCAAAACACATTTGCACCAACATAGCCCATGCTCAAAGAATTCTAACCAAATTGCAAAAACACATTTTGCAATCAACTCAAGAACTATTCGCAAATCGTATTAAGCGAATCAAACTCGAGTTTATGAGATTAATCCCCCTAGCCATGTGAAGGTCAACACAAGACCCGGTCAACTTGCCAACACCCGTTGCAAGCCCCACTCACATGCTCTCGAATTCGGACTCATAAACCTCGGTTTATTCGCTGCTTGAACTTGCAAATAGCATAATAAACACATTTCATGCTTGAGCACTACTCTTTGCAACACATGCAAAAGTCTAGCTCCAAGCAACATCAAATCAAGGTGCATGAACTCTCTAATTGCAACACATGCAATTTTCTAGTTCCATGCAACACCAAAACCAAACTTCAATTTCACACCAAAACCATTTCAACCATATGAGCTCTCTACTCGCAACACATGCAAGCCTCTAGCTCCATACAAACACATAAACACCAAATCATGCTTGAGCTCTCTCCTTTTGCAACACATGCAAAACTTAGCTCCAAGCAAACACAAGTTTTAGAAAGATTTGTTTTGTACGAAACCAAAGCATGAAGCTTCAACATTCGCAACACATGCAAAAGTGAACTTCACGCAAAAGCCAACACACTAGCTTATCCTATTTGCAACACATGCAAATCAAAGCATTATGCGAAAACCAAATGCAACCAAGCATAAGTTTAACCCATTCGCAACACATGCCAAATGGTTAACCCTCATGCAAAAACCAAATCAACCACAAGACAACCATTTGGATTTGGTTTGAGCTCGAGTGAACGCGGAATGAGATCACCAACACATGATGAAGCTCAAGCTAGGAGACAACCCCTCTTAATAGCACGGCGATAAAAACCTTAGACTCAAAGACTACAAAGTCCTTAGCCTATCTAATTATACCTTCGCCGCCGCACGCTCACAAGCAATCCCCTTTGGGGTCTTAATGATCTTCACTTTGATACTCCCGGGATCATCACTCGACTCTGTTCTTTGACTTGGGATCTTCTCTTGACGCCCATCAACTCATGATGCCGTCCTTGTCCCGTTCTCATCATCTCATCCATCTTTGGACCTAACTCAATTACAACTCATACAAATAGTTAGTCCAGGATGCATGGTTGTCTCAATTATCTCTTGCACTCCATTAACACATAATGGATGCCTTTAGATCAATTGAGCACAACCTAAATCAATTTGAATGATTTAAGTGTGTCTTAAGTACAATAATGCAACTCATGCTTTATTATACTTAAGAACTATTCATTTGTCCTCAATTAATCACGGAACACCATCAACACATGATGAAGTGTTCTTTAATAATTAACAAGACAAATGAACTCAATTTAAATTATCATTTAAATTGATATGAGTATATATTAACTACACAAGTTTTCATATACTCATGTTGATGAAAAGTAATGATCCATTATGTGTAGGCTATATGGAAATGATCATTACCCTTAGTCATCAACTCTAGAATACACCCACATGTATATGTGCATAAGTATGATTGACTTGGATATAATATGCACATATTCAATTTGATTATATTGGAGTATATCCTATATTACCATGAGTATACTTATAACTAGGCAATTCAAATATATACTCAAGGATTTAGTTTCTTTGTCTTGATCCTTATATGTGTCAATAATGAATCGATCAATACAAAGAGACTTTCAAGTCAAACTACAAACTCCCCCTAAATATGTGCATCCATGTAATATATGGATTGGGAAACATGATGCACATTTTGTGGTAAATGTAATGGGGACATTCATACTTTGACTTGACTCCAAAGTATGCAACTAATACTAGAATGAATATACATACATACCTTGGGTTTATTTTTCAATGCGATGAGACTAATCAAAAATATTCTAAATAACCAAGTTAGTCTCGATATAAGATTTGTCATTAATAACAAAATCACATTAATGGATAATCACAATATTAGATTTGTCATTAACACCAAAACCATAACTAATGAAGGTTGAACTTACAATCTCCCCCTTTTTGGTGATTAATGACAAATCCAAGCTTAATGAGCACATTTGGATTAAAATTAATATGTTGAGAGAATTTAAGCTAATTGGAATACATATGCATATTTTAAACAATATATATGCATGGACAATTTAGAATGCATATGAGAATCAATTCTCCCCCTTAATCAATTAAGCTTTCTTTTTAAGCCAAATGATATTAAGCTTCCTAATTCTCCCCCTTTTGGCATTAAACACCAAAAAATGGATAAACCATCTTAAAAGAATATTCGAATTATTTCTCCCCCTTTTGATTATTCAATTATTCTCCCCCTTTTTGGCATTTAACAATTTCTTTTTAAGCTCCTAATTCTCCCCTATTTAATTATCTCCTTTTAAATGAAGGTCATACAAGAATTGAAATAAACACTTATGACCTTGGGAATGAATTAAGATTTAAAACCAAATAAAAACTTGAAGGGACATTCAAGAAATAAAACAAGTTTTTATTTGAAATATGGTCTAAAAAGAAGAAAAAACTCGAAAGGAGACCATATTTGGGTTTGTGGATACCGCTTGTAAAAATACCACTTGTAAAGATAAGCATGAAAAACGAAGTAAGGGTATCACACGGTTTATTTGAAACACATTCAAATAACTCACTCCTCATTTTATTAGGCTTTGCAATTTATCAACATGATTCTTTTGAAGAATCTAATAATTTGCCTAACCGGGTAAACAAGGAACCCAAAAGAATTAAATACCACTTGAGAACTTAGATACCACTTTAAATCTATCTCAAGGGCTTTGCTTGAAGATCCAAAAGAAATGAGCATTTTCAAATTTTAGTTGAAGAACAATGCTCAATACGAGATTTCCTCCTTTATGTATTTCAACTCATAAAGGCTCTCACACAGAGAAGTCTTAGGCGGTTGAACTTACAATTTTAGCTTGTGAGGAAACATCTTAATAAAAACTGTGGGTATCGGAGTGATACTACGAAGAGGCAATGAAATACCACTTGTAGGAAATAATTGAATTCAATGATACCACTTAAAAAGGAAATCAAGTAATCAAGGATATCGCTAGAAGAAAAGAACAATAAGTTCCATGATACCACTTGGAGAAAAGAGAAACTCAACAATACCACTTGTAAGCATATGGAATGAATAAAAGCTCGATTTATACCACTTAGGATCAAAACACAAAGAGTTGATACCACTTGAAGGAATTATCGATAGCATCGATGGGTATCAGAGCAATATAATCAAAGCAATATATACTTACGGGCATCAAAAGAATTATGAATTAAGATAGATCAATAAAATCACACGAATGGGTATCAGAACAAATTAAAGATATGATATCACTTGGAAGCAATTAAGTGCCCAAAACTTGCAATAAATAAACTCCCCAAGATGTTCAACGAATGAATTATAGAGTTATTTGCATTTGAATTGCACAAGTTTTGTCTTTTCGAAAGATCAAGTGAATATCACCCTTTAGATTAATTGAAATGCTCATTAACTGATACCGCTTGTAATTTCTGTCAAATAAATTTGTAAAACATTTGAAATTTTGCACAATTGAACTTTGGGATCATAAGAAACTTTCTCAAAAAGATTTTTTGAAAAATCAAATTCCAATAAAAAGATATCCCAAAGCAAAACTCGAGAAAAACCTGAAAAATCAGAACTGATCTGCCGGGTGGTACTCATCAGCTCACGGGGCGGTAGTCGGTAGTACCCAGACTCTAACCCATCACTGTAAGGGCCAGAGTACCGCTCTGACAAGTGAGACTTCGAGTTTTTGCAAATTTTGGCAAAAACGATTCAAATGAAGTCCAAATGATTTGAATTCTTCAGGGAACCAACTTTGGACTATTTCAAATATTTTTAAACAACTTTTGATTTCAAAGAATTTTCCTTTTAGCTTAATTTTGGCAAAATGCGCTTAGAGGTATAAAAGCGAAAACTAAACTTCATAAAGACCTCAAGGAGCAACTTCAACTTGGATTTCATCCACAATTTGAATCCTCATGGCTTTAAGGTTTTGAAATACATTTTGAAGTCATGACCACTTAATGAAGGTAATGAAATCCAATTTGAATGCCAAAATACTATTTGTAGGTATATTTGAGTTAAACACAAATGTTTTGGCCAAATTAGTTTTCAAAATAGAATTTTGCTTTTGGAAGCTTGCAAAACTTTTGAAATACATAATATAATTATTTTACAAGACTTTTTACAAATTTAGGTCTTTTAAACACCATTTTTGACTTTTGTCCAAAGAGGATTCTTTTGAAAAATCAAATGAAATCCGCAAAGTCAAATCTTCAAATAACACAAAAGCGAATAAGAGAATGAGATAAGAAGCAAAGGTTCGAGCTTTTGAAAATCTCGTTCTCTTTTGTGTATGAGTTTAAAATGCCATTTGGAATCTAGATATGGCACAAGATCCGATCCAAATGGTGAAACTCACTAAGTGCAATAATATTACCGTTACAGGTCAAGCATAGTTTTTCGGCGAGTTTCAAAATCAAATAACTTTTGACAAGTTGGTCTTTTGAAAATCTTTTGAACACGAAAATTGTTAAGAATGACCAACTCTAGGATTTTTGTTTTGGAATTATTTTCAAAATCTTTTTACTTTTAATTCTATGAAAATTATAAGTTTAAATCCAAAACAAGATACTAGTAACTAGTATTTGGGCTAAAAACTCATTTCCTTTTGAAATTAGTTTTTGTAAAGCTAAAACCATTGGAGAACCTTTTGAAAGCATTTGTATACACTTTTCAACCCATTTTTCACAAGAATAGTAATTAGTATACAAAATTTTGACTTTTGGCTAAATGGTTGATTTTGAAAATGCATATATATGCACTTATATTAATATAGGCACATGTAGGGATGTGGTACACATGAATATGAATTAACACTCCCCCTAAATGTGCCACTACCTAACTTGCTCAAGATTTCAATAAGAGAATAGATAAGAGGCGAGAGCAAGTGGCTATGACAAGTAATCTAAATTGATTTTCATTAATATTGCAATATAACCTACATAAGGCTATAAGATATAAGAATCAATTTAAATACTTGTTACCCGAGATGGCATTGGCTCATGATGGACATGTTGTTCTTCATGCTTGACACCACTTGTAGACGAATATAATCCTTCTCCTTTCGATGTGCAAGCGTCCAATCCATCTCTTTATTGCCTAAAAATCTTTTAGGCAGCTTTTGGTACCCAATCCTTGTTGGGTCCGACAATGTTAGTTACAATGGATTTAGGAACCTAAATGGTCCTAATTTTAGCATTTTTAAATTGACTAACATGACTAGAAATAGTTTTGCGATTATTATTCCTCCTAAGAAAAATATTTGGATTTAAGTGAGAGGACTTAGGAGGGCATTGATATTTTGCAAAACCATTTCTAGTTTGATCCCTTCTAAGCATGTGATAATTAAAATTATGGATTGGCTTAGAGGATCTAGCAAATCTAGTAAATGTTTTGCTATTGTTATTTCTCCTAAGCAATATGTTTGAATTATATTGAGTGGGCTTAGGAGTGCTAACAAATTTAGCAAAATCATTTCTAGATTTACTCTTCCTATGCATATGAATATCATTTTGAGCCGGCATAGGGAACTTGACAAGCTTGGCAAACACATTGCCATTCTTGTCCTTCCTAAGCAAATAGTTTTCATTAATGAGAATAGGCTTAGGGGTAATACCTTTGGGACAATCCTTACGAAATGTCCCTTTTCCCAATTGAAGCATGTCACGCTATTTGGCCCTCTCTTGACCGATTTGACTTGCTCCTTGCCTTTGCCTCATTGTTGGTGTTGTGGCCTTGTTATCCACTTGATTAGGGCACACTGAGGCGTAGGTGGCCCTTCTTGTTGCAAGCAAAACACTTGATGGTCTTGAGTGACGCGTTGTGCCTTGTCTTGCTATTCTTCCTCTTGGAGTTATGGCAGAGTCCTCGCTTGTCTTGAGCGCCCTTGGCTTGCTCAAGATTTCATCGAGACGACTTTTCCTTTACGCACCTTTTCAAGTCATTTTCCAATCTAATGACTTGGGCCTTGAGCTCATTATTTTTCTCTACAAGATTTTCATCCAAAGACATAGAGGAACTAGAAGCAAACTTATTAGAGCAACAAGGTATATCAATTAAATCATTACAAGCGGTGGATATATCAATTTTTGATGAAATTTTAGAATTTACTTCTAAGCATGGCATTTCATCAATTAAATCACATGATATACCTATATCCACCTTAGACTTATAGACTTCTTTAAGAAGGAGTGATTCATGATTTTATTTAAGCAAATTATAATCACTTTGAAGTGATTCATGTTCAAGCTTTAGAATCTTATATTTAGTTTTCTCCTTCCCAAGATAATTATTGAGCTCCTCTAACATATCCATTAAATCATTATAAGAGGGCTCATCATCATTTTCATCATCACTTACCTCATTTTTACCTTTTGCCATGAAGCAATGAATTTTTGACATAAGTGAAGATTCGTCATCGCTTGAGGCGGAGGTTGAGGTTGAAGGAGATGTCGGTTCATCGCTTGATGTTGAAGTTGAATCGTCAACCGACACTTCTTCCTCATTGCAATCCTCAATCGATGTGGATGATTCAAATAAGTCTTGAAGTTTAATCCACATTGCATGAGCGCTCGAGAGGTTGCATATGAGATTAAATATTTCTACGCTCACAACACTAAATAAAACGTTAGTTGCTTGAGCGTCGAGATGTAGACATTTCTCCTCTCCTTTAGTTGGAGCAATATCATTAATTGGAGAAGAAATGAGACATCTCGATCCACCATATTTGTGGGCTCATGGATTTAAAATGATTAATCATAAATAATTTACATGATGAATAATTAGAGCCATCAAATATTTGTGAATCGGTGGAGTGCACTAAACCGCTAGGCGCCATCCTTTTTACTCTCTAGGCGGTTAAGCCTAAAATGAGAGTGACCGTGGCTCGATACCACTTGTAGGGTCGAGGATGCGCCTAGAGGGGGGTGATTAGGCGTTTACAAAATTCGATCGCTCACTAAACAATTACGCTCTAATCAACCCTATGTCAAAACCTAATCAAATATATATGCGAAGCGATAGATAGGTTTTGACAATTAAAGCCTAAATCAACTAGGCTCACTAGTGCACTAACTAAATTATGTCTCTAAACTAGAATTGCTAAATTGATCAATCAATTAACACTAAGCAATTCTATTTCAATCAAGCAATTGAACAATATACTAGAAATGTAAATACTTGAAAGTAAAAGAGACAAGAGGCAAACGATGTTTTTCCGTGGTGTTCGGAGACTTGCCGGTCTCCCCTAGTCCACGTTGAGGCAAGCCCACACTTGGACCGGCTCCCGCTCGAGCACCCGCCTCTTTCCACTGGTCGTGGTTTTTTACGCTCGCGCGTAGGCTCAACCCGAACCTTCACAAACTTGCCGGGGCTTCTCACACCTTGAGAGCTCCCGCGCACGACGCCTACGCCATCTAGGAGTCGGCAACCTCCAAGAGTAACAAGCCGCTCCTTCACTTGAACTTCACCGAGCACAACGAATGCGCTCCCGGTGATCACCAAGTGCAACACATGCACAAGAGGCTCTCAAATCACTTCCTAATTGCAACACATGCAATTAGTCTCACTCTTAAGCTCAAGAGGCAAATGGAGAAGAGCAACACATGCACACAACTCCCACACACAGCAACAACCTATTGCCCAAGCCCCCCAAGGGGTGTATTTATACCCCACACAAGAAAACTAGCCGTTGGGGGCAAGATTCCAAAATCACGAAAAGCATTACTCACCGCCTCTAAGGGCTTCAGATAGTCTGCCAGAATGCAACGGTCGCATCGGTAACTGTCATGCATACTACTCGCTAGCTCTGAGGTAGTAGTCAAGCATTTGCGGATCTACCGCTCCCCACACGGCGATCTTGCGGCCTCGCACTCGGAAAACACCGCGACTTTGGAATAAAGCTACAAGGCAACCAACAGTAGGTAGTACGCCTTGCGACTACTCAGCCCATACCTATGATGAGTCTTAGGCCTCGAGAGAAAAACCAGTTTAACTCGAAAATCATTTCTCCAAAAACCAAACTTATTCTTTGAGCCACAAAGATGATCAACACATGATCATACACACGTGCAAAACACATTTGCACCAACATAACCCATGCTCAAAGAATTCTAACCAAATTGCAAAAACACATTTTGCAATCAACTCAAGAACTATTCGCAAATCGTATTAAGCGAATCAAACTCGAGTTTATGAGATTAATCCCCTAGCCATGTGAAGGTCAACACAAGACCGGTCAACTTGCCAACACCGTTGCAAGCCCCACTCACATGCTCTCGAATTCGGACTCATAAACCTCAATTTATTCGCTGTTGAACTTGCAAATAACATAATAAACACATTTCATGCTTGAGCACTACTCTTTGCAACACATGTAAAAGTCTAGCTCCAAGCAACATCAAATCAAGGTGCATGAACTCTCTAATTGCAACACATGCAATTTTCTAGTTCCATGCAACACCAAAACCAAACTTTAATTTCACACCAAAACCATTTCAACCATATGAGCTCTCTACTCGCAACACATGCAAGCCTCTAGCTCCATACAAACACATAAACACCAAATCATGCTTGAGCTCTCTCCTTTTGCAACACATGCAAAACTTAGCTCCAAGCAAACACAAGTTTTAGAAAGATTTGTTTTGTACGAAACCAAAGCATGAAGCTTCAACATTCGCAACACATGCAAAAGTGAACTTCACGCAAAAGCCAACACACTAGCTTATCCTATTTGCAACACATGCAAATCAAAACATTATGCGAAAACCAAATGCAACCAAGCATAAGTTTAACCCATTCGCAACACATGCCAAATGGTTAACCCTCATGCAAAAACCAAATCAACCACAAGACAACCATTTGGATTTGGTTTGAGCTCGAGTGAACGTGGAATGAGATCACCAACACATGATGAAGCTCAAGCTAGGAGACAACCCCTCTTAATAGCACGGCGATAAAGACCTTAGACTCAAAGACTACAAAGTCCTTAGCCTATCTAATTATACCTTCGCCGCCGCACGCAAGCAATCCCCTTTGGGGTCTTAATGATCTTCACTTTGATACTCCCCCGGGATCATCACTCGACTCCTCTTCTTTGACTTCGGGATCTTCTCTTGACGCCCATCAACTCATGATGCCGTCCTTGTCCCGTTCTCATCATCTCATCCATCTTTGGACCTAACTCAATTACAACTCATACAAATAGTTAGTCCAGGATGCATGGTTGTCTCAATTATCTCTTGCACTCCATTAACACATAATGGATGCCTTTAGATCAATTGAGCACAACCTAAATCAATTTGAATGATTTAAGTGTGTCTTAAGTACAATAATGCAACTCATGCTTTATTATACTTAAGAACTATTCATTGTCCTCAATTAATCACGGAACACCATCAACACATGATGAAGTGTTCTTTAATAATTAACAAGACAAATGAACTCAATTTAAATTATCATTTAAATTGATATGAGTATATATTAACTACACAAGTTTTCATATACTCATGTTGATGAAAAGTAATGATCCATTATGTGTAGGCTATATGGAAATGATCATTACCCTTAGTCATCAACTCTAGAATACACCCCACATGTATATGTGCATAAGTATGATTGACTTGGATATAATATGCACATATTCAATTTGATTATATTGGAGTATATCCTATATTACCATGAGTATACTTATAACTAGGCAATTCAAATATATACTCAAGGATTTAGTTTCTTTGTCTTGATCCTTATATGTGTCAATAATGAATCGATCAATACAAAGAGACTTTCAAGTCAAACTACAAACTCCCCCTAAATATGTGCATCCATGTAATATATGGATTGGGAAACATGATGCACATTTTGTGGTAAATGTAATGGGGACATTCATACTTTGACTTGACTCCAAAGTATGCAACTAATACTAGAATGAATATGCATACATACCTTGGGTTTTCCATTTTTCAATGCGATGAGACTAATCAAAAATATTCTAAATAACCAAGTTAGTCTCGATATAAGATTTGTCATTAATAACAAAATCACATTAATGGATAATCACAATATTAGATTTCTCGATATAAGATTTGTCATTAATAACAAAATCACATTAATGGATAATCACAATATTAGATTTGTCATTAACACCAAAACCATAACTAATGAAGGTTGAACTTACATTGTCCCGACCATCTCTATATGTAGCTCGGCAAGCCCTCAGACGACACCCCCCTCGCGAGAAAGGGGCCTTAGGTTGATCTCTTATTCAACAAGTAAGCTTGGCGGGGACCGGTTCCCGAATCATCGGCAATTTGGCGCCGTCGTGAGGATCGGCGAGTCCTTTCGCGAGAATCCCGAGGATGCGAATTCTCGGGACAATCAAAGACCTCTGCGTCTTCGGCGGCGTGGAGGGGCGGTGACGTGTGCTACGGCCGTGAAAGCCGTGGCGGTGTGATCGATCCGGAAGGCCACACCGAAGTCGATGTTCCGCGCGAAACACGTCCTTCGCTTCGGCGCGAAGTCTCTTCCCGAGCACGCGTTTCACTCGGGGTTGTCGATGTTCGCGCCGAAACACGTCCTTCGCTTCGGCGCAAGTCTCTTCCCGAGCACGCGTTTACGCTCGGGCTCGATCTTCGCGCGAAACCGTCGCCGCTTCGTAGCGCGTCTCTTCCCGAGCATGCGTTTCGCTCGGTTTGTCGATGTTCGCGCCGAAACCGTCCTTCGCTCTCGGCGTGAGTCTCTTTCTCGAGCACGCGTTTCACTCGGGCTGACCATGTTCCGCGCCGAAACCGTCGCCGCTTCGGCGTGAGTCTCTTCCCCGAGCACGCGTTTCGCTCGGTGACCGTGTTCCGCCGAAAACCGTCCTTCACTGGGCGCGAGTCTCTTCCCGAAACGCGCGCAGGCGACCATTTCGCATCGAAACCGTCTTCGCTCGGCATGCTTTCACTTCCCGAGCGTCTAGTCCATGTCCGGTGATCTGGCGTTCGGCGTGTCTCGTCGCCGCTTTCGAGCATCGACCCATGCTTGGGATGCGTTTATGAGTCCTCTCGTGACCTACTAGTCGATTTCCACGGGCGTCTAGTCCATGTCCGGAGATCTGGCGGTTCGGCGTGTCTTGTCGCCGGTTCCTCAAGCATCGACCCATGCTTGGGATGCGGCGGCATGAGTCCTCTCGTGACACGCTAGCGATTTCCACTGGACGTCTATTCCATGTCCGAGATCTGGCGATTCGGCGTGTCTCGTCAGCCGATTCCTCAAGCATCGACCCATGCTTGGGATGCGCGGCATGAGTCCTCTCGTGACCCGCTAGTCGATTTCGTGGACATCTAGTCCATGTCCGGATCTGATGATTCGGCGTGTTTCGTTTGTCGATTCCTCAAGCATTTGACCCATGCTTGGGATGCGGCGGCATGAGTCCTCTCGTGACACGCTAGTCGATTTCCACGGGCGTCTAGTCCATGTCGAGAATCGGCGATTCGGCGTGTCTCGTCTCGCGATTCCTCAAGCATCGACCCATGCTTGGGATGCGGCGGCATGAGTCCTCTCGTGACACGCTAGTCGATTTCCACAGACGTCTAGTCCATGTCCGAGATCTTGGCGATTCGGCGTGTCTCGTCTCGATTCCTCAAGCATCTGACCCATGCTTGGGATGCAACGGCATGGAGTCCTCTCGTGACCTGCTAGTCAGTTTCCCTGGATGTCTAGTCCATGTCCAAGATGCGGTAGTTCGAGCGTGTCTCGTCTATCAGTTCCTCAAGCATCTGACCCATGCTTGGGATGCAGCGGCATGAGTCCTCTCGTGACCTGCTAGTTAGTTTGCCTGGACGTCTAGTCCATGTCCAGGATGCTGCAGTTCGAGTGTGTCTCATCTGTCAGTTCCTCAAGCATCTGACCCATGCTTGGGATGCAGCGGTATGAGTCCTCTCGTGATCTGCTAGTTAGTTTCCCTAGACGTCTAGTCCATGTCCGAGATCTTGGCGATTCGGCGTGTCTCGTCTGTCAGTTCCTCAAGCATCTGACCCATACTTGGGATGCAGCGGCATGAGTCCTCTCGTGACCTGCTAGTTAGTTTTCCTAGACGTCTAGTCCATGTCCAGGATGCGGCAGTTCGAGCGTGTCTCATTTGTCAGTTCCTCGAGCATCTAACCCATACTTGGGATGCGGCAGTGTGAGTCCGCTCACAATCTGCTAGTTGCCCCCTCCCTAGACATCTGATCTATGTCTAGTTCCCTTGTGCATCTGATCCATGCTTGGGATGAGGTTGTGTGAGTTCACTCGCGACCCCTCGATTCCGTTCCTGAGCACCGTTTTGGTCGGGTCTTTAGCAAGATGCTCGGCCCCGCTAGAACATGCTCGTCCCCGAGCAAGTGTTGCTCGGATGCTGCAGTAGTGCTTCGATGCAAGATTCTTCTCCCCGAGTCAGTGTTGCTCGGATGCTGCAGTAGTTCTTCGCTGCAAGATTCTTCTCCTCGAGCCAGTGTTGCTCGGATGCTGCAGTAATGCTTCGCTACAAGATTCTTCTCCCCGAGCCAGTGTTGCTCGGATGCTGCAGTAGTTCTTCGTTGCAAGATTCTTCTCCCCGAGCTAGTGTTGCTCGGATCTTTGCGATAGTGCTTATTTGCAAGATTCTTCTCCACGAGCTAGTGTTGCTCGGGCGCCGCGATAGTTTTTCGTTGCGAATTCTTATCCCGAGCGGTGTTGCTCGGATGCCCGATAGTTCTTCGCCGCAAGATTCTTCTCCCGAGCGATGTTGCTCGGATGCCATGATAGTTTTCCGTTCGAGATTCTTATCCCCGGCGAGTGTTGCTCGGGCGCCGCATTAGTTTTTGGTCATGCGATTCTTCTCCCGAGCGGTGTTGCTCGGATCTTTAGTAGTTCTTATTTGCAAGATACTTATCCCGGCGAGTGTTGCTCGGGCGCCGCATAGTTTTCATTGCGAAGTCCCAATCCTCCTGTGAGTCTAAAGGCTTAAAGCGAAGGCGGTCGAGCAACTTCCCCTTAAGCCTCGGGGCTAGCCGTCGGGGATTAGGAAATTCCGTGAGCGACCATCGTACCCGGCGGTGGCAATGACCGACCATGTTTGCCCTTGGGCGTTGTCCCCAAGGAAGGTCTCCGGATAGCGGCTGAGCCCACCTCGTCCTCTGTCAAGTTCGCCCCCGAGCATGCTTGCTCGGGAAAGTGCGGCAAGCGACCAAGACCGAAGAAGAGCCCCAGGATCGACCAAAAGGATGGGCACGCTCCATGAAGACGACGCGGCATTAATTACCCAACGGCTCGAAGGTCTGCGCGCCCACGATCTGCATGCCCGTGGTCTGCGCGCCCGCGATTTGCGCCCACTGTACCCATGTCGCGCTGTGCCCAGCAGGAAACAAGGGAACAACACCACCCACGTCCGGAACAGTGGCGCGCCCCTCTGTAATAAATGTTGTTTTGCTTGTAACCCCCTATAAATACCTTCTCGCATGAAGGGTTCAGGGTTGGACTTCATTTTCCTGTTTCCCTCATACATAGAGCTTGTGGCTGGTGGTCTGGAGGATAGTCCTTAGAACCTCCCAGGGCGCCCCGAGCAAGCATATTGTAACACATCCTCAAGAAGCTAGTGCAATCCTTTGGGCGTGGGATTATTATCTCCCTGCGAGAGGCGAACGGATCAAAAGCCTCCTCTCGTTACATTGTGATTGTCCCGACCATCTCTATACGTAGCTCGGCAAGCCCTCAGACGACACCCCCCTCGCGAGAAAGGGGCTTTAGGTTGATTCCTCATTCAACAAGTAAGCTCGGTGGGGGTCCGGTTCCCGAATCGTCGACAGTAACGATCCAATATATTTGAGTGATGAAAAAAATCAATACTCTTGAGACCATCAACTATAGAATAAACTCTATTAAATATGTGCATATAAATAATTGAACTTGGAATCAATATACACATAATCAATCTTAGATAACATTTGAGTTTATCCTATATTTGCATTAATATATTACAACTACACAAGTTATATATACTCAAAAGGTTGTTTCAAAGTCTTCATCATTTATATTATTTGGCAAGAAGATATGAATCAATACAATTGGAACATTAAGTTAAAATATGAACTCCCTCTAGATGTGTGTATTCATGTAATATGGATTTAGAAATGTAATACATATTTTTAGTTTAAACTAACTTGAATCCAAAGTATGTGATAGGATAATAAAATGAATATGCATGCATACCTTGAGTTTTCCATTTTTCATCCAAATTTGATACTGTCGGGGGTTGAATATTTTCCATAGACGACCATTGTGCCCCGGCGGCCCCGGGCATGCCCTTGCTCGGGCCTTGTTCCCGAGAAGGGGCTTCGGACCGTCCGACCTTCGGGCTGTCCCCCCGTCAACCGCCATGCTCGCCTCCAGGCATGCTTGCTCGGGTCCCAGACCACAGCGACCAGCGACCGGTCCGTGAAGGACCTCGAGCCTCGCCCAAAAGCCAAGCACGGTCTACGAGGGTGGTGCGGCATTAACTGCGTGGCGGCTTGGGAGCTCTACGCCACAAGAATCTGCGCGCGGTCTCGCGTCGCCATTTGCGCCATCGCACCCATCGTCGCGTTGCGCCCGGAGGCGCGGAACAATGCCCACGTCCAACGATGAGAACGCCCCAGTAATAAATCTTTGTGTCGCTGTATTGCCCTATAAATACCCTCTCGCGCGAAGGGTTGAGGGTTGTTGTTTTTACTTACGATATTCTCACCTGTACTCAACGCTTGTTACACTCAGCCTTGAGGGGTACTCTCAAAACTCCATGGGCTCCCCGAGCAAGTGCATTGTAATCCCCTTTCACACCACAGCATAACCACTGGACGTAGGGTTGTTATCTCCCCTGCGAGATGCCCAAACCAGATCAAAGAGAGACCCCCTGTTCATTGCGATTGTCATTGCCACCTCGTTTTGTAGCTCGGCAGGTCCTCGGAAGCTGTACCCCCGGAGAAAGGGGCCTTGGGTTGATCCCTCATTTAACAAGTAAGTTCGGCGGGGGACCGGTTCTCGAATCGTCGACAGATACTAATAAGAATAAAACTCAATAAACATGCTAGTCTCATAATGATTAGGTTTGTCATTAAATAAAGATTAAACATTAATTTAAAATCAATAGAACTTGAACTTACACCGAGGCCTGGAAAAATTAGCAATGCTGACGGTTGCCCATGTACTCCCTCCCATCATAAATAGTCTTCATTTTGAATGTCAACGTGGTCTCCAAAATGTGACTACTACGTTTTGTTATAATATATTTATAAAATATAGTAAAATTATAATATTATAAAAGTACTTTTCAAGATTAATCTTTCACATATAATTTTCATGTTTCCATTTAAGTACTTAAAAATTATTGTCAATTAATGTTTCAAATATTTGACGGTATATATGTCCAAAACAATAACTATAACTAATAGAAGAGAGTAGTATTTTGGGACACAAAATCTTAGCAACCGTGGGCCCAAGCCCCAGCCATTAGCGCAGCTGACCACAGCGCTCGGCCGCCCGGACCATAACGCATCGCCCAGCTGTCCTGGCTCCCAGCGCCGCCGTGGCAAGCATCGCACGATCGCATCGCATCGCTGCACCGCAAGTCGAACCAACTCTCGATGCTTCCGCTCGACGCAGACGCTCGTTCGATTCCCAGATTCACGCGCACCGGCGCACGCGCGCTCCGCTGCTCCTCCCGATTGACGCGCTTGGCCAAGCTGGGTGCTCGGCACGAAGGCGTCCCTACCGCTGGGCCGTGTCAGGCTGGTGCTGTGCGAGCTCGTCGTCGCCTCGGGTCAGTCTCCTCCTCCTGTACTCCCTAATCTCTACCCCTCCTCCGATCCTCCTCCTTGGGCCTTTCACTGTTCCTCTTAATGCGATGTGTTTTCTGATTATTGTTCATGACATTAGGAGCGCACATGACCTGTTCGATGGAATGCCGCATGTGCCACTAGGTTGGTTGACTCATGTCCCGTGTCATTGCAGCAGCGTTTGAGCATTGCGTACGCCGTTGCTAGGGATCCGAGTTCACTAGCTAGAGAAGCTTCGTTATCGTGGTTTGAATCCTGACATACTTGCAAATGAGTGCAGGTGAGACGTGTACTGTTCCTGAAGTACTCTTTCAATTGATCTTCTCGAATAGGTTTCTATTTACTCTTTTTTGCTTTAGTCGTCCGGTACAATTGTCAAGAACGTTGGATTGTAGTTCATATGTTGCTCTTTTTTTTTTTTATACAAATGTAGAACGACACTAATATGAAGTTTTGGATTACTTTGTGAGTTCTCGCAGGTGGTGCATTTGGTGGAAATAGGGGAGTGAGACCTGTACCTCCTGAAAAAGGAGTTTTCCCACTGGATCACCAGCATGAATGTGACTTGGTAATATTGTACACCTTTTTCGTCTGCCATTGGTATCATTATTTTGCTATATGAGAGCTGCCTGTTCAAACAGGAGAAGAAAGACTACCTTGCCTGCCTGAAATCAACAGGATTTCAGTCTGAAAAATGTCAGCAGTTCTCAAAGAAATACCTGGAATGTAGGATGGAGAGGTTAGTATGCTTACTATCTGTGTACTATTTTCAGCACTACAACTTAAGTTATTGAATCATAGTTAGCTCAATGTCTTTTTTGGCATATCGATACTTAGCTAAACCAGTGACTACTGACTAGTAACGATTTAATCTGTATGTTTAGCATGCCACGGACTACAAGTTCAGTTCATTCAGTGGTAGAGTGAAGCGGTTGATCTTTGCATTGTAGCTTGCATCCAGCGACCACATGTTAGTTTGGGCCTAACAAGACAGCCCCAACTATCTTTGTGCATATAGAGAAGGGGGGTGCGAATAAATTTACTTGAACATTGGTCATTCAAAATTATTGTGGCATCTGGTGCTACAAGACCATTACTGGTTAAGATTTGGTCCATATGCTCAAACTGCTCATTCTATCCAATAACAGTCAACTGAGATAACCAATCTGTGTAAGTTGTACTAGTTGTCTTAGTTACAAAATTGACACCCCGACAATGCCATGTAAAATTAATAGTATATACTCTACACCAATTGAAGTCTTTCAAAATATCAGTAACTTTCATTTTGGCTTGTTGGGCTTTTGCTTGAAATATATTTATTAAATATCTTTTCTGCACCTATTTTGCTTTCAGTAATTATTCTTTCTTGAGGATAGGAGTGCATGGAAGTTAACAATCTATGTACTGGGACCATGACCCAAGACCAAAGGTTTAGAGATTTTATTGGTTTTGATTGGGTTTCTTTCCTAGCCTACCCCAACATGTTTGAGACAAAAAGTTTGGTGGTGGTGGTTGTTGTTATTCTTTCTTGACAAATTGCTTTTAGAAAGGCTGATGTATGTTTTACTTTTTCGTGAAAAATGTTGTTATGCAATTCTCTTCTGGCGCTTGATGGTTTGAGTTGTGGTTCACATGCTCAGCATGTTACATCATGTTCTGAACCTTTTTAAGTTGTTGAGTGAAGTAATCGTTGTTTGCTGCATTGGCCTATAGCAAACCAAGCTTGGCCTCAGTGCATGTTCGATTGTTTGCATCCTCTGGTGCAACAAATGTGCAATGTGCTGTATCAAGGTCTGTGTATTTGGTGGTTGAGGGAAGCAACCAATGTTGCCAAGCACAATTTGGCAGCTACTAGTTTTAGCCTTTTAGGACGTGTTGGCACTTGCACTGGTAGATTTGAAGATCATAAAATATACAGTTGTTTTGATATCTGGAATTCTTACTTCCACTGGTAAGAGCTCTTACCAACTTTGATATCTGAAATTCACTATTCAGGTTAATAACTAGATGCATTTTTATTTTTAAATTTTGGCACAATGCTGCTCTTTCCATTAGGATTCCAAATCATGTTATTCTTGTACATTCAATCTTTGTGAACTTATCTTCCTTCCAGAAACCTGATGGCAAAGCAAGATATGTCAGAGCTTGGGTTCAGGAATGAAGACGCTGTGAATGCACCTGCTGAGAAGAACGACAAACTGGAGAGTCCTACAAGTGATCCAAAAGAGAAAAACTAGCTGTTTGATTTTGAGGTAGCTTTGTCTGTTTCTTATGCTATAGGTCGTCATCCAGGAGATCAGTTGAAATCTGAGTATAAAGAAGGGAATAGCAAGGAAAATGATGGGAATCAACACTATGAAATGTTCAAATTTCTTCGTTCTATGCTAGAATTTTCAGAACTAAGGATAGTGAAACTTATTCAGAAGTAAATTTCTTGCGGTTGTACTTTTCAAACCCTTCCAAATTGTTTGCATTTCTAGTAAGGCAGTACCAACCAGGGCTCACAAAACTGATTTTGAAAAAAACCGCTCGAAAATATCGAGTCGAAAATCATCAAAAACCAAGGGTTAAGAATTCAAATTTTTTGAAAAAAATTAAAAAAAATCGAGAATTGACCGGTTTTGATAGAAAATAGACCAGTCAATTATTGGGTGTTGACCACTGCGGCGTTGCCACACGATTTTGACCTAAAACCGGTCGATTTAATCGAAAACCGATCGATTTTGACCAAAAATTGACGGTTTTACATCGCATAAATTTTTTGAATTTTTTTAATTAGACTGATCTACTAATCGGTTTTGGATATCGAACTGACTCAGGACAGCCGAAACCACGGTGTTCGTTGGTTTGTGAACCTTGGTACAAACTACCAAGTACCAACTTTCAATTTGTCTGGATTTTCTTTGTTTTACTTTCATGGTTTCACCAGAGTAATTTTTGGGAAAAATTGGTGATTTACCCTCTTTTATTTGTGCCATTGATGATTTATTCTGTGATGTCTCACTGACATACGGATCCTCGGGCCACATGTTAGTGAAATATACGAGGCAAATCATCAATTGCACCAACTAAAACGGGACAAATCATTAAATCTCCCAAACAAATAATGAGACCTCTGTTTGATGAATGGCTCAAGGCGTTACCCAGTTATCATAGTTTTTTTAAATAATAATAATAATTGTAATTGTAATAGAGGTCTCAAACTTGTCCGGTCCTGTTAGGTTTTTACACCACACTTGTTAATAACGTACCAGAGTTAATACCAATTTGGCTCTTAGAATGGTATATTCTAGTACTGGTTCATACCGTGTATCATTTTGAATTTAATATAATAATATATATTATAGGTATACACATGTTTAATCATATATGCACCAAATTTCATTAATAATATTATTCCAAATACATAGTACTACTATCAAATATAATATATAGTTTAATAAACCATATTATTAATTCTACCGCTATAATTAGTATTAATCGGTATTAAAGCCAGTATAATCGGTATTGACCTATATTAGAGTTGGTATAATCGGTATCGAGACCGATACAATATATATATATAACTATTTTGTACATACTATTGGTATTGATAACTATGGTATAAACTCCGATATTTGTCGAGCGGGTCGCTTGCTTAATTGTGCCGCTTGAGTTCTTCTATTGGCTAGGTAACATTGACGCGTTTAGAACTGTACTAGTCAAAAAGAAGCCGATGGCAATGGGCCTACGCTGCCAAGGTCGCACTCACTTGTTTGTGACCTTGTGTATCCAAAAAACTGAAGGAAAGGATAAGTGCAGAAACACCCTCAACTCACGCTCTGAGTTTGAAAAACTTCTGCAACTGCTTTTTGTAGCAAATATCATCCCCTACAAATTGCCCATTTGCAAATGTTATCCTTGCTGTTACTTTTTATATCAATGTAATGTAAAACTTGAAAAAAAAAAGTTGAGCAGTGGTAGTTGGCACAAAGCTTATCTCGTGTAATATGTCTTTGCCATTGTATCATGAGCAACAAACACTGCAGAGGAAAGTATGAGAAGATCGAATATAAGTGAAAGAAAGGAAAATTCATTTAAATTTGTAATCACTACCATGTGGGCTAGAATGCTATCGCTTAAGCTTTTTTTAATGTTTTCCAGTAAAATAAGCGATATTGGAGGATTTTCAAACCGAGACAACTTTAGGGGTGTCTTCCAAATTCCGGTGATAGGGTGGGTTTTCCTGAAATTTCCATAAGTAAATGCCATCACAATATTTAATTCTCTGTACCCACACAATTCACGTGTTGACAAATTGCGTCGCCCACTTCACCAGCTCCGTAACTCATCCAGACCCCTTTTCCTCCTGTCCCACTGACTCAAGGACCCCGCCAATAGTTCGTTATCCGGGCCCACTTGCAGTGAGATAACGAGACGTGAACTCTACACCCACCTAGTCAGAGAAACCGCGAGGACCAGAGGCACATCTCGCCCCCTTCTCCCTCCCTCCTCTCCGTTCCTACTCTGCTCGCATACTTCCACCTGATTTGGGATTTCGCCCCCCGAATCGAGGATTAAACCGGCGAGATTTTTCTCTCCAGGTACGCATGGACTTTGAATCGGATGAAAATCAGATGCTTTTACGATTTTTACCGGATTTTTTGGGCTAGATTTGAATCTCTATCGAGAGATTTAAGGGAGTAGATTTAGGAATTTGCGTGATTTGGGCGAAGAGTGGCGTGCGCGCGGGAGAGAGGGGCTTATCGAATTCCTATGCCGTCGCCGGTGCTGTGGGGCCTCCGCCGCTACAGCCGACGACGCGAGGGAGACGAGAGATGGATGGCTGGAGGCAGAGACGCCGTCTCCACCGCCCAGTCGCCATGGAGGATCCACCGTCCGGGCTCGCCAGCGAATCGCCATGGAACTGCACCTCTGCACTGCTGCCGTCGGCAGATGATGTACTGCGCCATCTCCCGCGCAAGATAGGTCGTGGCGCCATGCTGGACCGCCGCCCATCGCTTACCTGTCTGGGCTGCGCGCAGAGAAGCGGATCTCACCCGTCGTCCCCCATGCGAGCGCTCCTCTTCCCACATCCCAGCTCCCTCCTTCCTCGCATGTGCTCGCTAAACATAGGACGCAGTCGGCGGTGGCGGCGGTTACCCTCTGGCCTGTTCGCTCTCACCTAATTTGTCCTTTGGTTCGATTTGGTTGTGGACTGTGGTTTTGATGGGGCTTCGGCGTCTGTTCAGGTTCTATGACCACGAACCCTATAAACCGGCTTGGGTTCAATGAATCCGATTCGCGGGGGTTTACAACAAATCCGATAACTATGTACAAAAGAAAGATAGTTCCTAAGTCCTAATTGTTGATACAACATTTCTTGCTTCAAAAAGCGTATTCTAGATTTAGTATCGTTTTTTCAATCTCTCTTACCCTGATTTTTCATTGTTTTTTCTACCATCCATCCAAACATTTGTTCTAATATTTTTCCTATACAATTTAACTATTTTCCCATTCATGCGGTTTTGCATTGAGGTGTCCTAAAGTAGTTGTTCAGCATCTATGTTTGTGGTGGATTGCTTTGTTTTTATGTTTCGGTATATGCTTACTTATTTATCATGAGCATGTTGGCCATACTGTTACCAAAATGTTGTTATATTGCAGAGATGACAGTTTGAATGGAAAGAACTGTACTGGGAGGCAGTCTAATTTGTCCGTGGTATGTAGAAGAAATTGGTCGTAATTATACATATTAGTACAGTAACCACAACTGGAAATGGAGGATGAGAATGGCCTCTCGCTTAGTTTGGGCCTCTCTTTGGGTGGATTGTCAGGAAAGTCTAATGCAAGAGATGGTCCTCTAGAACCTAACACAGAACCCCAAGTGGAAGAAAGTAGTAGCAAAGGTGGCTCACAAACTCCTGATGCTCCTTTTGTGCATTACTATCAAACAAATACTGAGAACCAAGAACACAATAGCAAACAGAGGCACAGCCCTGCTGCACCGCCATTTGGTAACTTCTGGGGACAACCAGGGGGTTCTTCTGCTCCTGTGGCAGATGGATGCAACGAACCAATGAGCCGTCAATCTCAGCTTCCCAGGTATCCAGATGGATGGATTTCAAATAACAATGAAAATAATTCTGAGGAACAGAAGCCAGTCTCAAGTAAACGAAATTTGCTTTCTGAAGAGATAAGTTTTCAGAAGAAGCATCATACAACTGCTGACCAGCCTGATGCATACAGTAAGAGCTCTGATGGAGGTGTAAAAAATGCACCTATTTCTATTAGTACGGATGACGGTTCAACTGGTGAAAATGAGGATGTTGCAGAATCAGAAGCAGAAGGCTCAAACTCTTGGTTGGTTGCACAGCGTGAAGACAGTGCTAAGGGCTCTATTGTTAACAGAGGATCTGATAGAAAGAGATCCAGTGATGATGCTGCAGTTGGTCTTCAAGGAAAGAGGCAGCCAAGTTTCTCAGGAAGTGAATCAAGCTCTGGAAAGTTGGCACATGGAAATCCTTTATTGTTACAAGCATCAAATGTAGTGGCTATGCCATATGAAGCCCCAGCTCAGGTTTCAGCTCCTCCTAGCATTACTAATGCATCAAATTTTCCTCCCGTATGTACAGTGCAGTTGAGGCCACCCACAAACAATGGACTAGCTGTCCAGACGATGGGTGGTTCCTCCCCGCTGGCATTTGGTTACCCAACAGTTCAGCTACCAACACTTGAAACAAGCTCTTCATGGGCTTTTGGTGCTCCACCTCAGGCTATGTCTTCTTTTACTGGAAAAGATAAAGTTGAACGAGCAGGAACCAAGCAAGCTGATGATGTCAAGAAACCTCAAGGTTAGTTTACCTGTTAACAATCCCTAACATCCCAGAAAAATCCTGCTTCACTTTAATTGTTATTTGAGCAAAAAGAAAAAAGAACCAAAATCCTACTGTTAAGATACTTTTATGTATGGCGTTAAAAAGTTACCCCTATAGATGTCTCCATCCCTAAATAACAAATATTTGTTAAGTAAATACAAGAATAAAAACGCTTTATCTGGGTATAACCCGTGTCTGATTAGTCTGTTTCTGTGAAGATTTATCCTATGATTCCATCCCAAGGATCCTTGTTCGTTACTATTTGAGTTTGGTATGATAAAAGCAAACTAGAGGCATGCCATTAAGCTCATTTAATAATTTAATAATATTTGTGATGACTGTATTTGAGATCTGCATTCTTGAGTGTTTGATATGCTAGAGTTTCCTTTACTTTTAGATATTCTATTATCTGGTAATGTAAAATAAAAACATAATTGCCTTTGCTCCCTGATTTTTCTTTTCCAGCACTGATTCATTTGCTTAAATCCTTTGACAAACTGCAGTGGCCGGTGCATCATCTTCGGCTCAGGTGGAGGATGAGAAAGCTGATAGGGGATCCCCTCTGATGGGTTCTGCTATAAGGCCAGGCATTGCACCAAATGTAAAATTTGGAGGGTCTGGATCATATCCTGATCTTCCCTGGGTTTCTACCACTGGGGCTGGACCAAATGGCAGGACTATATCAGGTGTGACATACAAGATTGGCAGAAACGATGTGAAGATTGTATGTGCTTGCCATGGAACCCACATGACACCTGAGGAATTCATGCGGCACGCAAGTGCGGAAGCCCCGGGTCAAGAAAATAGCACGACTTTACCGGCATTTCCTGTCGGGAACCAAGCAGCCTCAGCCCAAAACTAATTCGTCGGTCCGTGTACTGGTTTCAGATAATGCTTGTGCTCGACGCTCCTTTTGTCTATATCCTCCTTTCCTTGTACCATTCTGTGTTCAGCTCATATTGATATCTATCATGTAAGTTTTAGACGTGTGATGTCGTATTTTTTAGCTTTGTCGTTGAGGACAAAATTGTTGTATTTCTAGCTCCTTATGAATCTTCAGGGAAGATCAAATAAGTTTGGAGCTCCGATATCCTGACTACCGCTCTAGCCAAATGGAGTAATGGAAATGCTGTGCCAATTGGTGGTATGGCAGAATAATTGCGGCATCCATATATTTTATTGAGCTAAATTCGCATCTGGAATTTTCAGCATATTATTTGAATAATTCCATCGATGGAGGTGTATATTTATTGTTTACTACCATGTATTACATTGTTTTGCGCTTTTTTTAAAAAAAATCAGGACACGAGGGCTCCAAATTGATTTGACAAATACTCCCTCCATTGAATGCATATCATATGCTATTATAAAATTCTATGGTGGTTTTTTACTATTTTTTCTTCTGTACCTATCCCCCATTTCCAATGTCATTTACAAACATGAACTATAGGAAAAACACAATTTAAATATAATAAAGAGGAGTAATACAGTCTTTTATATAGATATGCTTCAGTGAAAATGAAATATATCCCTTGATGCTTTCCCAGCTCTCCCTTGATGCTTTTGCACGTCAGCAGCCGCGTCCCAGCTCTCCCTTGATGCTTTTCTTCCATCTGGAAACGTAATCACAAACAACAGGGTAGTAAAAGGACCAAAACACATGAAACAGGGTAGAAAAAGCATCAAAACACACGAAGGTATGGACACAAAAATCACATTTTGCCTGTGACCCTCTATTAGTAAAAGCAATTCATTTGTAATGTTCGGATTTCATACTAGTTTAACTCTCAAGCTAAGAACGAAACATGATCTAAGTAAACAAAACCACTAATCTTTCAATCGTAGGTTTGGTTTCGGTACATGGATCTCCAACTTCCATGCACTCCTATTCAATGCCAACTAGTTGGATACATTCCGATACCAATCTCAGTTGACATCTGTCTCTTCTTATGTTTTCGAAATGACTTAAAATTCTACCAAGCACTGTTCCCTTAGAAGGTCTCCATTAGAAACGTCCAAACCATCTCAAACGATGTTGAATAAACTACGTAGGTTCCTACACAGCCCGGAAGTGAAAACACATGACAATAGCATCAAGGGAAAGATAGTTGATAAAAAATATAATAATGAATGTTCCGAGTGAAAAAGAATTTTAATATGCTTAAGTTTAATATAACTGGCAATGGTAAGTATGTGTACTTACAATGAAAAGATAATATCTTTCTACCTAGAATAGTTCTAAGTTGCTTGTTTAGTACTAACCATGAAAAGAAAAAAAAAATAAATGGAATGCAAGGTTATTAAAGTGACAAGACGAGGCGAAACGACTCACCACCTTTTTATCGCTAAAGTGCATAAGGCGCGCAATGAGGTGACACTATACGCACATACTAACCTAGTATAGCAGCAAATTAAATCAGTAATTTTGTAGGTCATGCATACCTTGATATTGCCAATTTTGAGCCCATGTAGCACCCATATTTCTTCCGATTTATCTTCTCCCACACCCATCCCCTCGCAAGTTCTAACATGTACCTTGTTACAAAACATGACAATAATTTATATTCCAATTAATTGAGTAAATATGGATTAGTGAAATACCTTGTTGATAATCTCTCATCTCTTTTTTCCCAAGCAACAAGCTACATAAAAATACAACAACAATGAAGTAAAGAACTAATAATTAAATATATAATTACATGAGCAATAACCAACATAAGTCCACAACAATAACTAAGCCCATAAGCTTAGAGTCTAATGCCTAATGGCATAACATAATTCCACAAAATAGCATGAGTCCAACTCTCTCATCTTTCAAAAGTCATCCATCTCAAAATCATCTAACATGTTAGTAACATCCATGTTCTCTCCTTCACCATCTTCGATAGCATCGGTTGGATCTTCGCCATAATGAATTTGGTCACCTTTGCCTTCTTTGGTGCTGGAAACTTGAATTAAAGAACAAATTGCATTCTTTTGGAAGTTGTTCCAGAATTTGGTTACATAATAGAGGCTTGAAACTCCTTGCTGGTTGCTCACACTAACATTTCATCTTCTCCTCCTTCATCGTCATCATTTAGGAAGAGTGACCTACCCCTCTTGTTCTTCCACAAAACCTCCTACATCTCTTTCATGATTATTATTATAGTCTTGGCACGTTTTCAAACATCTCTAAACCCACACGCAAGATGCTCCTCGAACCTTTTGATGCCTCCTGTTGCCTTCCTGTCACAAAGTGAACATTGGACAAAATATCGGTTGCCAATAACAAGCCAAAAACTATACTTTCACCCCGTGTCATTAGACTTTACCTTC
This sequence comes from Guadua angustifolia, assembly GCA_036346375.1. Taxonomy (NCBI): domain Eukaryota; kingdom Viridiplantae; phylum Streptophyta; class Magnoliopsida; order Poales; family Poaceae; genus Guadua; species Guadua angustifolia. Next base: position 3,914,232 of record CM070508.1, read on the forward strand.
CATTTTGGATCAGACATTGGATCATACGAGGCCTCAAATGTTGCATTATTTGTCGTTGCCATTTCGGTTGTTGTTCACTATTTCTACAATAAAGAAATCATAGATAACATTAGCAAATAGCAATTTAGCATAATTAGACAAGGAACAATGACTGTGAGAAACATCTCATATGTTTTTTTTTCATTAAATTGAAGCAGCAAACAAAGCAACGCATAATTGAGATACACATATATGAATATATGCAACACAATTGAGACATACACATATATGAATATATGCAACACTGTAACACCAACACATATAGATGAATTATGAATATATTATTCATATGTGTCTCAATAGTAACAGTAACACCAATACATATATATCTAACAACATATAAATGAACACATTACGCATATAGAGCGGAAGCAAGGCAGAGCAGCCGAAAGGAGAGCAGAGCTGCAAGGCAGAGGAGGCTAGCAAGGGAGAAGAGGGAGAGGACTAAAGGAAGAGGAGAGAGAGGCGGGGAGGAGATGAGGAGAGGGAAGAGGACCTGAAGGAGGGGGCGCCCGATTTGCCATGTACCTAAAGGAGGATGCCCACACCAGAGTAGATAAAGCGGCGGCATGGTGTAGTGCAAATCAGAATAAAAAAAATGGAGGAAAACAAAGCAAAATTCATAACCAAATTAGTACAAATTTGGAGGCAAGCAAGCATAAATATGAGCAAGTCAATTAAAATATGAGGAGCAAGTCAGGATAAATATGAGAGGAAGTTGATGACAGTTGGAAGTAAATAGGAAAATAATCTCAAACCAAATTCATGCAGTTGCGAAAAAAATCGGGGTAACTTTGAAAATAAAATCAGTCAACCTTGAAACCAAGTTAGGAAAAATGAGATAGCAAGTCCGAATAAATTTAGAAGCTCTTTCAAAAGCAAACTCGTTATTATTTGGACACATATCAGTGTAGATTTGAAATTGAATTAGGGGAAATTGAAATCGAATCAATCCTCATCAAGCATGATGCTGCTCCACAAGTTCACCGCCGCATCTTGGGTTAACGTGCCACCAAATCAGTACAACAACCACCATCAGAAATGTAGCCTTGTGCTTGTTGTCGCCACTTGGCCATCAATTTTGCCTAGGATACAATCATAACTTGATTTCTGATTAGTCTTACCAGTTTTGCTCACAATCCCCTAATACTGCATCACTTTTGCTCTTGTTGTCCAGTTAAACTACACAGTATACTATCATAACTTGCTCTCTCGCTAGTCTTAAAAATGTTGACCAAGAGAAGCAGTAAAAAGAAAAGACACATGTTGTGTGCAATTTTGCCTATTATGGTATCGCAACTTGCTTTTCTCCAAAGGATGATTAATTTGCATTTTTACTAAATCAATTTTGCAGAAGTTTGACTAGTTAAATTGCCTGTTGTATTACTATAACTCAAACATTGGTTGGTTTGCAAAAATGTTGACAAAATAAGTAGTAAAACACGACTTGCTCTTGTTGATCAAATTAAGTTGCTGACTATATTATACAAGAATACTTCCTATAATTATCAGAGTTGCACTGCCAAAAAATGATGAACATCTTATAGAAACATAAAAACATGTTGGTGGCAATGGAAGATGCGAACCTATTTGATGTTCAAAACCTTTTTCTAGTTCACGTCAATATCTACATTGATGGATCCATTTATATGTGAGAATTTTCCTATGTTAACATTATGACATATCTTTTTACCAAATGCAAGAAACTTCTACATGTCCCAAAGTACAGCAAGCATCAATGTGAAAAAGGACCAAAGTGAATCAGCCATGTAAATTATGACGTAAGAAAATAGAACTAATTTATGTTTAACACCTATCAAAAAGAGCAAAAAAGTTGGGCTAGAAAAATAGTGGTGTCCACGATGTCTACTTAGTATTTAGTGTATGTAATGCATAAACAAAACATGTTTAATTAGTATATCTGACACATATTCTTCCACTTTATGTACCAGATGCACAAGTTGACACATTCTAATTGATAGGGAGCAAGTCTAGTTGGTATATGTAGCCAGATAATACATTTTATTCGGCTTTCCATAACACATAATTAGGCAAATTATCCAGGGAATGTAATTATACTTGTTCTACTAAGAAAACTAATACATTATACTAAGCAATTGTTTTGTTTCATCTTCAAGCAATTGGTGTAATCACAGGTTGAACAAAACCCACGTCGAAAAAACTTGTGTTCGCTATGCAGCAAGTACAAATGTACAATTGTTAGTTACACTATACAAGTAATTTCAATAATATCCCACATTTGACAATGCCTAAAAATTAACACAGGAAAAGTATGTTACATCGCATGGATGAACTTTGCGTTAGTAGAAACCAATGAATTAGATAAGGAGGCCTAAAACACAATTTGACATAAACTACATGCATCCGAACTCTAGGACTTTTTGAACCTAAGCAACCAGTACTAGCGGCAATTGATTGTATATTAAATACTATCGTGCTATAGACCAACCATATCAACAAACAAGAGATAAATAAAGCACACAAAATGGGGCCCAAAAAAAGGCCTGATATAAACTATAGTAGCCGAGCCCAAGCGAACCTAGTAAACAAAAGCTACGTACTCTGTGTGTAGCTAGCAGTAGTGTATTAGTCGCTAGTGACAAACCGTATAAGTTAGTAGTAGTATATTGACAAGCAATTTGTATTAGTATCATGAGCAAATTATGACAAGCACGTACTAACTTGTGTCACTAACAATCCAATTTTAATACATATTACCAATTTATGCAATGTTGACAAGCAAATTGTGCTTCATCGACAAGCAGTTCTTATTTAGCATCACAAGAAAAAGGATAAGCACCACTAATAATATGTCACTAGAATTCAACTTAGTATTAACTACAATTTATACCATGTCGAGAAGAAAACTATGCTACATTGACAAGCATTCCCATGCTATATTGACAAACAATTTCTTTCAGAAATACTAATGCACGGTATACCATGCGTTCTAAAACCGACGGGAATTATTCATTCAATACCAGCAAACAAACGACCTAGATTTAATCTCATTTTTCCCACACGACCTCTTCCTTTGAAGAGAAGCTGAACACAATCATTCTCCTCATTCCCCAACCTCTACCCATATCTCTCTGCCCAGGTGCCTCAATCTGCTCGCTTGATTCGTACTCGGCTACCCCTTTCTTCCCTTCTCCACACCCAATCATGCGGCGCACGGCAGATCGGGCCCGCGGTAGGGCGCATCAGGCCTGCAGCTGAGGCACATTGGGTGGCAGGTGCATAGATTGCACAATGTCGACACGGATCAAGCAGTGGCAACATGGAATGGGCCAAGAGTGCATGGATCCAACGATGGTCTAACGAGCTAGCATCCAGCGGTGGTGATTGGCTACGAGGCCCTACATCAAAGCCTGGTGATGGATGAGATGGCTCTGACTGCCGTTTTCATTGCCAACGATAGGATCCAGCAGATCTGGCAACATCGACCTCGGATTCCGCCGGATTTGATGACGGTGCGACTAGGCACCTCAGTGACATGGTGCGAAGATCAGGCCAAAAGCCGGGAAAAAGAGAGAGATGGAGGCTCCATGCAGAGCTCAAGCACGAATTCAGCTGCGAGCAGCATCGGTTGGCTCCATAGCGACAGCGGTAGTCAAGGCCAGAGCTACAAAAGAGGTGGATTGATAGCGGACAATGTCAGACGGCCCTCGGCGGTATAGTAGTAACATTGTAGCCAGGTGAGCTTACTGAAACTAGCTGAAACTTCTTAAAACTTACTTGAAACTTATTGGAACTTGCTAAAACATTTTGAAGCATTTGGTTTAAACTTGCTAAAATTTGTTGAAATTTTGAGAAACTTGAGTTCTAAAATCAAAAACTCGTTGAAACCTTGTTTGGGAATCTTCTAGAAACGCATGACTTGGAGCTTGCTAAAACTATATAAAATTTTGCTATATCAACGGTATCACTTCCAACAATATAGCGTTGGGTAGCAGCACTCAATTTCTTTTCCCTTTGTGTGTAGGGCTGTACAGGAGCTCAAGAGCTATCGATCGATGAGTATTGACACCAAACAAAATTGGAGTTTTGTGTGGGCAGAAGAAACTAGAATTGCTCTAGAGGCTTTGGGATAGATCGATTGCCTCTGATTCCATCATCCCTTGCTGTACAATTTGCTCCTCAAAGTTGAGGGACCACAGGCTGTTTCCTCTTTGTGATATATGAAATAAAAAATAACCCCAATTAATAGCTAGGACAGGAAGTCATTGTGTTGTAGCATATCACAGTTAACCGAAAAACCAAATCCCACACAAAACCCAACAAAAAATCGCATGAACACGACGTCTCCAAAAAATATCCAAGAAAAAACCAAACCAAAAACACACACGAGATCGAGCGGCAATCCACTGCCATGTAAGACTGTCTCCAGCGAGTTCCCATCCCAGGCGAGTTCCCTTCGTGATGGGAAAACAACGAGGAAGGGAACAACGCCCCAGCTCCAGCGGCTTCTCCTCCCAGCGCGTCTCCGAAGAGATAAGAGAGAGATTCCCGGGCGGGGGATATTCTCTCTCCTTTCCCTTCGACGTGACGAGCGGTTGGAGGAGCGTGCGCGCGCTGGGGCGGAAGAGGGGACGGAGCGGCGTGGAATCGGTGGCGACAACAACTTGGTGACGGGAAGGGCTGGCGGAAGGGAAAGCAGGAAGCGGCAGTGGTTGCTGAAGAGGGAGGCGCTGGGCGTCTTAATCACTGGTGTGCTCGGAGGCCACAGCCGCGTCCACGTGAGGTACATAATTTCCCCCACATTTTCGCGCGAAATTTTTGTTGAATGTGTGATGGCAACCGGATTTTCAAGTGAATGTTGGAAGGCGCTGCGTCGATCTATTATCGATTTGGTGGATTAGGGTTTTGGGCACCAACCATGTCGGTAGCTTGGATCTGTGACTACCTCTTAAATCTGAAATTTTTGTTGAATGTCTGATGGCAACCGGATTTTGGAGTGAATGCATGGACCTGCTCCGATGTATTGTCGATTTGGTGGATTAGGGTTTTGGGCGGCCATCATGTCGGTAGCAACTCGATTTGTTAAATCTGAAAGCCTCTAATTTGAGAACTAAATCTGAAATCTGAAGTTGTCGATTTGTTCAATGTCAGAGCTCTAATTTTCAGAAACTGTGAACTCTGAAGTAATTTGAGAACTAAATCTGAAATTGTGTGATGAAACCTCTAATTTCAGAACTGAAGTCAAAGTTCAATCTGAAATTGTGTGATGAAACCTCCAATTTCATAACTAAACACTAAGTTTCAGATTTAGCTGTAACAAATTGTTTCACCCTGTTAAATTGTCGATTTGTGAAATTGTCGATTTAGCTCTTGTTGTGTATGTAAATCATGGATTGCCCAATTTAGTACAAAGTTAAGCTCAGGGACTCAGCTAAAATATGTTGTTATACATTCAAGGGTTGTCAGTAGTATGAATAATATGCTCATTTGTTCCATCTGGATTTCATTTCAAGTTCTATGTGGATCCTGGTTTTCATATGGATAATACATATCTCAGTCCTCTCGAATGGTTATATTGTCGATTATCTGGTTCTGGTCATATCATCGATTAGCTGGTTCTGGTTATATTGTCGATTGTCCATTGAGTATTCCTCTCCATTCAGTACTTCCATTCTAGCTATTTGCATTGAGTATTCCTCTCCACTGCATTTAGCCGCCCTAGCAGTCTAGTTAGTGTAGGATGCATAACATATATCTCATTTCGGATGAGATTCATTTCAAGATGTCGTTAGTTTTGGTTTCGGATTTCATTGGTTTTGGTTTTGGATTTGGGTCTAGTTAGGTGATTGGTTTTGTTTTTGATATGCATAATATATATCTCGATTCCTCTGCAATGAGATGCATCGCTACTTGTTACATATGTCATTCCTGGGTGGATCCTGGTTTTCATATGGATAATACATATCTCATTCCTCTCGAATGGTTATATTGTCGATTATCTGGTTCTGGTTATTTTGTCGATTAGCTGGTTCTGGTTATATTGTTGATTGTCCATTGAGTATTCCTCTCCATTCAGCACTTCCATTTCAGCTATTTGCATCGAGTATTCCTCTCCACTGGATCTAGCTATTTGCATTCAGTATTTCCATTTCACCTATTTGCATTGAGTATTTCCATTTCAGCTATTTGCATTGAGTACTTCCTCTCCACTGGATTAAACTATTTGCATTGAGTATTTCCTCTCCAATGGTTATATTCAGTATTTCCATTTCATCTATTTGCATTGAGTATTTCCTCTTTTTCATATGGATAATACATATCTCATTCCTCTCCAATGGTTATATTGTGGATTAGTTGGTTCTAGTTACATTGTCGATTAGCTAGTTCTGGTCATATTGTCGATTGTCCATTGAGTATTCCTCTCCATTTAGTATTTCCATTTCAGCTATTTGCATTGAGTATTCCTCTCCATTGAGTATTTGCATTGAGTAGCCGCCCTAGCATTCTGGTTTGTGTCAGATGCATAATATATATCTCATTTCGGAATAGCTGGTTCTGGTTATATGGTCGACTAGCTAGTTCTGGTTATATGGTCGACTGGCTGGTTTTGGTTTCGGATTTCATATTTTATCTGACTGAAGTGATGAAGCAGATCCCCTGAGTAAGTTAATCTGCCGAGGCTGTGAAGTCTTGGTTCGGAGGAGCAACAATCTTGTGTTATTACTGGAGGATGCTACTGCTACTTGCCATGGATCCATCCTATGTTAAACGAACTTGTGTTACTGGAGGTCTGTTGATTCATTCTTTCCCTCATCCTGACTAGCCTGTCAAGTCTGTAACTTGTGAGATTGTGTTATCTTTGTTGACATTACATTGGGTAAGCATATATTTTTGGCACCTGAACTGCAAATTAGCTTATCCCTTTTTTTGTGAAGCATCATAGTTGCAGCCATTTCTTTTTTGTGCTGCTACCACTCAATTTGAGGCATTGTTTGGCAGACTTCACATGTACTCTGTGGTGCTCACAAACAACATATGCCACTTCTAATTTTAGACAGCGTAACACATATTATTTCTGTAGATGGATGAACAAACGCTCCTAGCATTTCTGTGAAGCATGAAAGAAAATGTTGAGTTGGAGGTCGAAGCTCTTAGGAAGATAGTAAAAGAGAATTTCAGCCTGGCACAGTGTTGCCATTCTGTCGACCTCAACTATGCCCTCCTCGTTGTGGATGCCATCGCTACTAGCTTGGATGAACTGAGCCTCAAAGCTGTAGAAGTTGTGGCAGCAGCAGAGAATGCAGGCCTTCATGGGGATGTTGATCCTTCAAATGACGTCGACCCTGACGACGTCATCCCTGCTGACTATGTAGAATCACCGGTGCCTTATCAGACCGGCTGTGATGGGGCTAGCTCAGAGGGATCCGACTCCGATGGATGGGAGTCCGACCGCTCGGGGCATCTTAACCTCTAATATGTGTCGTAGATGTTATCTATGGTGGTGTTTATGTAGAACTATGGTGGAATGTGATAACTTGCCACGTCTAATGTTTTGTGTGATGTGTATTAATATCTACTGTTATTGTGCAATGTGACAAGTTGCCATGTCGGATAAGTTTCTATTGTTAAGTTTGTGCATTGTGTACTAAAATTTTGTGTCATGGAATTTGTAAACAGGGATATCATGGATCCATTTCTACAGAGTATGCTCAATGAGAATGGTGATAACATGAACATAAGCATGGTGCCGCCTGAGGGTATGGATCCTTTGGTCCAGTCCCTGGTTTCGTCCTTCTCACCCGGTTGGGGTGATTCCTCTAGGGTGGAGAGGACCTCATAAAAGGGTAAGAAGAAGAAGTCCGTACCAAAGACTTCAAGGAAAAACTGGAATGCAAAGAAGGAAAACCTGCTACTGTCGGCATGGCTTAATGTTAGCCAAGATTCCATTGTTGGGACAGATCAATCTGCAGCGAGCTATTGGGGGAAAATTGTTAAGTACTGTGAAGATAATGGCAATGGAAACTGGACTATGAGATCTCAGAAGGCTATAATCAATCACTAGCAAACTATAAGTGCGGAGTCCAGCAAATTTGCAGGTTACATGCAGAAGGTGGACGATATTCACCCTAGCAGCACTACTGTCAAAAATAGGGTAAGTAAGAGATATTAGTTGCATTTAAATTTTCCCAATTGTGTTTTCCCTTTATTTGCACTTACACATTTGTTTACTTCACCATTGCAAGATTGGTATGGCGATGAAGATGTTCAAGGATATTGAGGGAAGGACATACGACTTTATGCACCTTTGGTCCACTCTGAGTAAGCACCCGAAGTGGTGCGCTTACCTAGATGGAAAGCGGTAGAAGGCAGAGGATGTGGCCTCAGCACGCTCTACTCCTGCTATAGGACCTTTTAGTCCTGTCCCAGATGATGTGGAGTCCGGTGGTTCTCGTCAGCAGCCTAGGCCGATTGGGCGCGATGTCGCTAAGAAGGCTCGAGCACGGGGTGCATCAGGCAGCACGTTGTCGGGCGGCATGGTGACCGGGGTGTATAAAGAAGAGCTGGCACAAATGAACCAACACAAGGCACAACTAGTGGAGCTATGGCGTGAAGAGGTATCCATTATGAGGCATGCAGAGGAGGGCAAGATAATGGCGATGGATCTCAGCAGCATGGACGAGGCTTCTCGGCAGTACTTCACGCGTCGCAAGGCGGAGATCATAGCCAGTAGGTACGGGCCATGAGGATGCGGACATTTGGGTTATGCTCCCTACGATTATTGTGTTTTGGATTGTTTGCTTTCACAATGTGCTTTGGAATGTAACTTTCACTATGTGTTTTGGACTGTGTTACTTTCAGTACTTCTCCAGGACTATGTTACTTTCACTACTTGTTTTGGACTGTGTTATTTTCACAATTTGTTATCGACTATGTTACTTTCACTATTTGTTATGGACTCTGTTACTTTCACTACTTGTTATGGTCTATGTTATTGACACTACTTGTTATGGACTGTGTTACTTTCACAATTTGTGTTGTAATGATTGTGTTGTGCACTATGTTACTTGGACAATGCGTGGCGATGATTTATTCCATTACAACATGCGGACACAAATACAACACATAAAGATCTTAAACAACTACCTTAATGTGTACAACATAAAGACCTGAAACAACTAGCTTAACATGTACATCAAACTACAAAAGTCACTAACATATCGACGCCTAGTCCCCACCATGAATGGACCAAAGATGCTCCACAAGGTCGTCCATAAGCAGGCGATGTTTATTCCTATCACGGATCTCTTGTGTTGCCTCGATGAAATGGAGGATAGACGGAGTAGGCGGCCTTGATATTGCGACTGGGTTATCCATGAAGTCATATATATATGAAGTCTTGGGTGGGACCGTCCCTCTCATCCTCAATAATCATGTTATGCATGATGATACAAGCAGTCATTATGTCGTGTAGGGTGGATTCGTCCCAGAGTCTGGCAGGCCCTTTCACAATTGCAAATCGAGCTTGAAGGACACCGAAAGCTTGCCCCACGTCCTTGCGCACTGCAGCTTGCACATTGCCGAAATGGACACGCTTGTTCCCTCGGGCTGCCTGGATTGGTTTCACAAATGTCGTCCACTCTGGGTAAATACCGTCGGCAAGGTAATACCCCGTAGTGTATGTGTTGCCGTTGATGGTGTAGTTGACATCGGGGCTACTGCCATCAATTAACCTGGATAGAACGTTAGATCTATGCAGCACATTAATGTCATTGAGGCTACCTGGCATACCGAAGAAGGCATGCCAGATCCAAAGATCGTATGAGGCCACGACCTCCAAAACTAATGTGGGTTTGCGAATATGCCCTGTAAATTGACCCTGCAGTGCCTTCGGGCAATTCTTCCATACCCAATGCATACAGTCAATGCTTCCAATCATTCCCGGAAATCCTCGCATCGCCCCAACGGCAAGCAGACGATCTGTGTCTGCCTGAGTAGGGGTTCGGAGGTACTCATCCTTGAATACATTGACTACGGCCCTAACAAACCTCTTTAGAGCTTCAATGGCAGTGCTGCCTCCAATACAAATATACTCGTCAGTAGCATCGGCAAAGGTACCGTACGCAAGCTGACGGATAGCAGCAGTCATCTTTTGAAGAGAAGACAAGCCCAGCCTTCCAGCACCATCTCTCTTTTGCTTGAACCATTCATCACGGGCCTCGACGGCACTTGCAATCTTAACGAACAGGTTCCTACTCATCCAGAACCAGGAAGGGCATAGCACAAATTAGTGAAATAACAGGGGTCATAGCCGGAAAGCACGACCTCTCACATACCTACGCCTGAAGAGTGCGTGACCGTACACAGGCGTGTCGAAAAAGTAGTCATTGTATAGCCTAGCAGCACCCTCTAGGTGTCCTCGGCGCACCACCGCACGGCCGGGAACTGAGCCCCCCACCGTGGGACGCTATCTTGGACTGCTAGTTCCTCCTCCTCAATGGCAATTTGTGCAAGTAGATCTTCCTCTTCGTTATCCAGCAACAAACATTGATGAGCCCGTCGAGAAGAGCTCGAACCATCACGAAACCAACTCATTGCTTCTAGCTAGCACTCAAATGAGATGAAGTCGGAACTACACACAACCTCCTTCAAAGCCAATGTTATGTTGATGATACCTCTTCACCCTGCCTCTCCTTTTTATGGAGGATGTTGGAGGTTGCTTCTCATGAAAGAAACTATGGGCAAGTGACAGCCCCTTCTAGGACAAGCCAACTGCCTTCTTAGGTAAGGAACCTCTACGCATGCTATTTCTTTCTCCAGTAAGCAACACATATAAAAATTACGTATACACTATTTTTTTAACAATAATGCAAATTACATATTTTTTTATATTACGCAAACTCCTTTATTATAAAATTACTTTTTTTCGTTCGAAAAATATGCAGAATACATCATAAACAAGTCAAATACACTCTCGTATAAAATACGGTACAAACTTTGGCGGTTAAAGTATATGCTTAAAATATGGATGAAGAGATGTGAAGGGAATGTGGAAGGGATGTTGTTGGAGATACCCATCCTTGGCCGGAATCACACCCCATTTCCGCATCAAAAACAGCTCGGCGCCACATCCCCAAAGTCCTGCACCCCGTGTACTCGCAAAACCCAAATCACCGCCGCGACAAACCCCAAAAATCGCACTCAATCTCCTCCCAAAAATACCTACCATCCAAGCCAGATTTGCTCGAAGACCTGTTGATCCCCATGGGAAAACCCTAGCTAGATCGTGACGAGAAGGTCAAAAACTGAGAATAAAGAGAAGAGAGGAGGTACGTACCAGGGGAGCGGGACCTGAAGAGAAAGAATTCGAAATGGATTGCGAGTCGGCGTGACTCCAGCGCTCGGTTTCAAAAACTTCTCGATGCCTCCTCGTACTCACACTGAATCTTGCACTTGCTGACGTGTGGGCCTTCACAAAAAATATGGCCCGACTGTCATTGGCGTAATCCCTGTTTGACCAGGTTAACACACCTCCACGCTCCGGTCCACACAACGTAACATTCTTGGCAATGACAATGACAAGTTGCTCTTAAGGGCAGTCCCAACCCATGGTTTATATAAACAGTGTCTAGAGAAGAGTGAGAACAATGAAATCAATGCATAGTTTCTCAACCCATAGTTTCTAATAGCAGTGTCTAGAGGAGAGAGAGGGCAATAAACCAATACATGCACCACAAACACATCTTGGTTAATGTGCAGAAACGTCCAACCTCGATTTTACTAGTTTCTTGTGTCTTGGTACCCGCACCGATCCAGTTTCTTGCATGAGACATGGTTTCTTTGTTTTTCCTTCTCTCCTTTCCTTAATTCCTATGCTACATCAGATTTTTGCTTAGTTGGCAGCGTAATTAATTCTATGGACACCAGCTGATGTGGAGAGTTGGGACTGCCCTAAGGGCTACAATAAGGTCGCATGTATACATTAATTTTATTTTATGTAAAAGAGTGAGAAAAAATGAGAGACGAGAGAGTCGACTCTTATTTAACAGTCAGTATCGTATGGGAAACAATGTGCTATAGCTAGCAAAGATGAAGTTAGTATTGAATGTCCAAATTAAATGTTTTAGTATTTCTTTTGAGATAACATTTAGAAATAGTTATTATACAAGCTGAATTTACTACTTACTGTAGATGACATAGATGAACAATAGAGTAAATAATAGACTTTATTATTATACTTGCTCTAAGCAACATGCAATGTTTCGCATAATCTGTAGGTACAAACAAGCTCAGGTATTTCATGTGCATTACGAGGAAGTTGTTCTTCCTCAACCAGCAAGCCTCTAATTACATCATGATTGAATTGTAGTAATGGTTAGCTTCCTTCAATCGGTTTTCAGTATTAGGGTCTATTTGGTTTGAAGCTGACTTTGCTATAACTAACCTTAAATAATTGTGGCTTATCACATTTTTATGGCAATAAAATTCAGTGTTGTAAGTATAGCAAAGTTTAGTAAAAAAAACTGAAACTATGACATGTGAGGCATAAGGCTAAGAAAATGTGATAAGTTTGTGGCAATAAACCAAACACACGTTTAAGAATATATAGCATATTTAATCATATAGTGACAAAGTTAGCTTCAAATCAAATAGTCTTAAATCTTTAAACACACTGCCTGCTAAGCAAATAAATCATCAACATTAATTACACAAACCTGCCCAGGCGTCGATTGTTACCCAATGACCCGATCGGTTTTTTTAAGAAGGGCTTTACCTGCAAGGTAGGGTAGGATTTACTAACCACGCGCCGTTTTGTGTTCTCCAATAGCACCTGTTTCGGCACTAGGGTTGCTTTGGGTGAATGACTAAAAAATCTTGTAAAAACAAAGGCTATGCAGGAACCAAAGGGCATAAGAAATACTAGCTAGAATAACGCGCTACGCTACGTCACACACGACGATGCAATATATAAAATTCGAAAAATTTGAACGTATTTTTGGTTTTCTTTTCGTTTAAAAAAATGGGTCGGTAGGACACACCGACGAATCTATAGGCTCCTATAGACCTCCAACGAATCTATATGTTTTTTTAGAAAACCGTGGTTAAAACCCGTCCGCGTATCTATAGGCTACTATAAACCTTCGACGAATCAGTGTTTTTTTAGAAAATCGCGACGGTTTTTTTTACGTATTTTAGGAAATTCGTTCGTATTTTTCTACATTTTTTTAGAAAACCGCGGTGTTCGCCTTTTTTTAAAAAAGGGCACTAGACCCCGCCGGTGAATCCGTGGGCTACTATAAACATTTGATGGATCTGTGTTTTTTTTTGCCGAGACATATCTTTGTTCTTTGCTTTCGAGGTTTTCGCATTTTTTGCGTTTTTTTAGCAAACCGCGGTTTTGGCATTTTTTTCAAAAAAAAAGGGCACTAGGCCCCATTAGCGAATCCGTGGGCTGCTATAAACCTTCGAAAAATTTGTGTTTTTTTTGCTGAGACGTATATTTGTTTTTTGTTTTCGAGTCCATTTCTCTAAAAACCGCTAAGAAGAGCCAAACGTAAACCGTAGAGGGAACTAAAGCAATCTTCTTTTTTCTGGGATCTGTTCCGCTAAAAACCACGAGGACCTAAATGTAAACTACGGAGGGACCTAAACGTAATTTTAATTTTTTGGGTCTATTTTATTAAAAAAACATTCAAAAGGACCTAAATGCAATTTCCAATTTTTGGAGGACTTCCCTGCAAATTTGCTGATGTGGACACAGCTGGAGCTCTCCAAACTCTAACGCTATAATATATAGTATTGATGAGGACTGGGAAATCTCTGACAAGTCAATACACGGTCAACGGAGTCCCCGGCTCGGGACATTGCAGCGAGGGCCCTCGACCACGACCTAAGTGATGCTGGCTCCCGCACGACCTCGAGCTTGGGCAGTGGGGGGTCCCATCCCCGCACGGCCTCGACCTTGGTTCAGGGGAGTGCGTTTACTCGGCGGTTACTAAGACCTAGATGGTGGCGTCAAAGCGGGGCGTGGGCGGCATAGCAAGGCGATTCTGACCCCTTTAAATCGCCAAGGCCACTACTCAGGAATCTCTCCCGTCTTCTGAGTAGCACCCGGGAGGATATAAGATCACACAAGGCATATGTACAGGGGCATCAACGCACCAGCCATAGACTAGTAAACACAAACAGAGCACTCAGACTCGAGCTGTAATCCACTCTTTGTACACACAATTAGTGAATTCCTCCGCCTCCGGAGAAAGGCGGGCGTAAATTGTTACCCTCGTAGGGCTCGAACCAAGATAATCCGGCCCCCCTCCGTGACGCGCCACGCACCAACCCGTCCACACCATTGTTGAGCGGCGCTTCACGGTCCTCGTTCACACTAACCCCTTTTCACTTTCGCGGTCGGCGATCCGTTAAATTTGCATGCCACCGTGTGGCGAAAGCTTCGTTCAACTGGAAGAAGTCCCAGATTTTCGGTATGGCGTCCTCGGCGGCGTGTTCATGAGCTTCGGGTTGAATCGGCCCCAAGCATGGAAGTTCCATGTCTCTGTTCTCCCCTCTCGCCATCGCGAATCGATTCGTTCTCATGGCGCTAGCCATGGCGTGGGCGTTGAGGAGGGCGCGCCGAACCCCGAAGATGCTTCCGGATGGCCAGGTTGCCATCAACCGCCCATAGCGCCCTCGGCGAGGAGCTTGATAAGATTGGAACGTCCTTGGGGCGCTCTAGACTCCCTCACTCGGGCGGCGCCTCGCGCGATCGCCGCGAAGTCATGACTTATCTACCGTCCGACGTCCGGTCTTTTTTCGCCGAGCCCTCGCGACGAGCTCGATAAAGCGGCCCACGGTTGTCTTGAAATCCGGCGCCCGAGGTGAAAGGGCGGTGATGTCGCCTAGAGGGGGTGAATAAGCGAATTAAACTTTTAAAACTTAATTGCGTGAAATAAAACAATCCAAGGTTTTCAGTCCGGAGTGTCCAGGGATTTTATCCGGATACTCCGGTATAAATGTCCGGACTATCCGGGTTTTAGGTTCGGACACTCCGGATTGGAGACTTTGAATGGCCGAGGGGTTTAGCCCGGACTCTCCGGACTTTTACTCCGGATACTCGTTATAAATGTCCTGACTATCCGAGTAATTGTGCGGATGCTCGGGTTGGGGCCTCGGGATGAAATTTGAAATTTCTCCAACTTTTAAACAATCTACTTGAACACAAAGATGATAAACACTAGCAGGAACCTAGATCAAGTAGATGCCTAGCGAGAAACTCAATAATCAAATAGATCGGGCAATTTCAAGATTCAAAATCAAGTAATAAAGCAAGGGCAAGAGGCAAACTTGGAGACAACGATTTTTCACCCGAAGTTCGGATCCTTGAGGGGATCCTACGTCTCCGTTGAGGCAGCTCCGTCACACTTGAGTCGGGGTCTCTTTCAACCCTCTTACTCCCGGTGTTGCACAAATGCACTCGCCGGTTTCAACTCCTTTGACGCTTGAGCCGGGGTCTCTTTCAACCCTCTTCCTCCCGGTGTTGCACAAATGCACTCGCCGGTCTTCACTTCTTTGATTCCTTCCCTTGCGGAGGCGGAATCCGGCCTTCACAAACTTCCTACGGCCAACCACACGAAGAACCGGTGGCTCGTAGGCGACCTCCTAGCCGTCTAGGAGTCCTCAACCTCCAAGAGTAACAAATGCTCACGAAGAACAAGCTTGGAGATGCAATCAAGTGCTCAAACAACTCAAATCTCACTCAACCCGAGCACTACCCTCTCTCACACCCAACCCTTTACTCAAAAGGGGATCACTAAGATCTAGGGTTAGAGGGGCTTTTGGGAGCTTAAGATCACCAAGAATACACCCCAAGGGACCAAGGAACCACCCCAAAAACTCTCCCCCAACGGCTACCCAAGAGGGGGCTTTAAATAGAGGTCCCCAAAAAACTAGCCGTTTGAACTGCGCAAAGTCCGGATACTCCGGACAATTTTTACCCCGGAATGTCCGGACTAAATGTCCGGATACTCCGAAATCATCCGGATACTCCGGACTGACCTAACCGAGAGACCCAACCCGGATACTCCGGACTTAAGTCCGGATACTCCGGACTGGACTCAGCAGCCCGACGAAAACGAGCATAACTTTTGATTCCGGACTCCGATTTAAGTGATTTTGGACTCTATTGAAAGCTAAGAACAAGGGCTACACAACCAATAAGGTCTCACTACCCAAATCTCAAAGGATAAATCCAGATTTCACCGAGAATCCAAGGGAGACCTACAATTCTCACTTTCGGTACCACCAATACCACACTCTCTCTAAATTTCACAAGGATGGATCATTTGAGCACTTGACACATCTAAAAGTCATTCGACATTGCATCCCTCTTAATAGTACGGCAATTCCTTAGACTCAAATTAAATCAAAGATAATACAAGTCTAGAGCTAGTTACTTGCCGTCTTCTTTCTTGATGCCGGTGCATGAAGACCTTCACCATGTAATTGATGACATCTTCGCCTTGTCCAACTTGACTCGATTCACCTCATGAGACTCTCGTCCTATCAACCTTGACTTGATCATCCTCTCTGACGATCTCCACGCCAAGTCGATCTTGACTTAGTCCTCAACTCTTGGTGACACCGCCGTCTTGTTGACCTCGGCTTAATGATCATCCTCCCATATACCTTGGTCGTCATACACACACGGAACCTAATTCTTTCCAAACCACTCATGAAAAGCATTAGTCCCAAAAGCTCAATAGATATGAGGAAATTGATATTTGTGAGCAGTTGATTGCTACAAGTGTTTCATATAAAGAAGCACAACAAAAATGTAAACACTTGACATAAGAAATGTTCTCTACTAAGTGCATCATGATGAATATGTAATTTATCTATATGCATTAGAGAGATAATTGCCGATATGATGAATCAATTAAATCATGGCAAGGATCACAGTCTTTACTTTAAATGAAGCACATGATAGAATATACATGAATTGTACATGTGCAGACAATATTTGGAATAAGAGTAAATATGTGATCCAACTCTAGATTAAACTCCACTAGGAGAGGAGTACATGAGAAGATACGTAACTAAAACATGCATGCACCAAGTCAATTTATAGCAATGTGAAGTTTAACTCTAGTTATTACATGCATACTAAAAGCAAAGCACATAATGAACTCAAATGAACATATATGCACAAATAAATATGATATGAACCAATGTGCATATATACAATCAACATACTACTTGGAGTTCACTATGCATTTGCACAAAAGGAATGCAATAATAAATATGGAAGGGATACCGAGATTGCATACCTTATCTTTGCTTAACCATCCACTTGATTTTCCTCTAAATAGATGAGACTAATACTCAACTTGGCAATGAACATGTTAGTCTCATAGCAATATAATCATATTAGAGGTTTGTCATTTGTTAAGCACTAAGTTAAGCATTTACACATTTACATAGATTGTCATTATATGTGTTTGTCATTAATCACCAAAATAACATTAGTGCGTAGATGCACTTTCACAGGGCCCCCCTTCTGGGTCCCGATCGTTGAGGAGCGACGGCAAAGACCTCATGCGAGTGCCAACACCACCGCTAGTCTCCGCTACGGCCGCCTCGAGACTGTCCCAGACACCGCCATTGTCGCTCCCGAGTGTGACTCGGGGCGGGAATGCGGCGGCAACCGTCTGGTGACTCTCGCTCCAGCAGCGGCACGTCAGGCCTTTCTCCTGACGTCCCACCAAGGCGCCGACAGGTCCACGAGCGCCTACAGTACCTCCCGGGTGATGCTCGGGCCCACCGCCGCGGCCGTCGAGGTCGCAGGACGGGACGCCAAAGCGATCGGGAATCCAACTCCAGCAGCAGCGAGAACCTTCCCAGGCGCCCCCCTGTCCCGGCATATGGCTGCGCAGCGTATTCCGACGACCTTCGGCGGGTGCGATGGCCGGCTCGCTTCAAGCCCGCGTTGATCGAGCGATTCGACGGGACGAAGAACCCTGACGAATTCCTCTCGATCTACACCACTGCCATCCTAGCCGCGGGGGGCGACGAGTACGTAATGGCCAACTACCTCCCTACTGTCTTGGATGGTGCCGCCCGTACCTGGCTCTTTAACCAGAAGCCTAGCACTTTCCGCTCGTGGCGCCAAATCCAGAGCGCCCTCCGTTCAGACTTCCAGAGTTGCTACGAGCGGCCCGGTAGAGAGAAAGACCTGGACCGAGTTATCCAGGGTAAGAACGAACCTCTCTGTGACTTCGTGCGATGGTTCATCCGCACTAGGAACTTGATCCCTAGTGTGTCTAACGAGGACGTGATCAAGGCCTTCAAGTTCGGCGTCTGCGATCGGCGCCTCACCGAAGACTTGGAGATTACAACGAAGCTCACCGTCGGCAAGCTCTTTCGCATGGCGGAGCTCTACGCGGACGCGGACGACGCGGTCCGCTGGAAGCGCGATTACGACCAAGGTAAGCTTGGCGTCAACTCGGGTGAGGCAGGCCCTTCAGGCGCCAAGAGTACCGACCAAGGCTCGGCTGCCAAGAAGCGAAAGAGGGACCGTAAGCGCGATGGTGGCCGACCTCGGTGACCGTTTCGGCAGATGGTCACCGCGAGGTCATGGAGGTGAGGGATTCGGCCCAGAAGGGCCCGCCCTGCCTGTCGGCCTCGACCTCAGCAGGAGCCACGCCGACCTTGGCAGGAGGATCGCCGGGTCCCGAGGGGCGACCTCGGTTTGACGAAGGCAAGTTTTGTCTGTTTTACAGGCTCACAGGCCACGACCATGGGTCACGGGGCCCTAGCGAGGCAAGTGGAGGCTTTCTATGAAGGGCGCGGAGATGCCCGTGCTCGAAGGAGGAGATCGGCCGATAGGTTTAACAGGAGAGGACCAGCCGATCTCGACACAGGTTCAACAAGCCGATCACGGATCGGCGTCATCTTCGGCGGCTCTTCGGCGTATCAGTCCCGGCGCGACATCAAGGATCTTTGCGCGTGGTGGTCTGAGCCACCACCGGAAGCTCATGGACCACCACCGCAAGTGGGCGGGGGCAACAATCACCTTTACGCAAGTGGATGCCCCCCAAGGTATGTCTAGAGATCTCAAGACCGCCCTAGTCGTGACCCCGACCATTAGTAACACTTTGGTCAGGCGGGTCATGGTCGATGGGGGCAGCTCCCTCAACTTGTTGCTGGCTAGCACGCTCGACCGGATGCAGAGATCCCGGTCGAAGGTCAAGAATATCGCTATTCCGTTTTTTGGGATCGTGCATCTTAAGTTCGACCACCCCTTGGGGCGGTGGTCTGCCGTCACCTTCGGCGCCTCGGACTTCCGCGACCGAGCTGATCACCTTCGAGGTGGTCGAAGAAATCTTCCTAGCGCCATCCTTGGCCGCCCGGCTTTGGTCAAGTTCATGGCAGTGAATCACTACGGTCACCGCTGCATGAAGCTCCCAGGACCTGGTGGCATCATCACCGTGCGGGGCGACCTCAAGGCGGCGCACGGCTGCAAGACTCAGGCCTTGGCCCTCGCCGGCATGCTGCCTCAGCAGGGCTCCGAAGCAACCACGAAGGTTGCCCGCCAGAAGACGGTCATCCAACCCAGCGGGGCTACGAAGGTTGTGCCGCTCGAGGAGGGGGACCCCTCCAAGTGCATCCACGTCTCGGCTGAGCTGAGTTCCAAAAGGAACTCGAGCTCGTCACCTTCCTCCGCGCCAACAAAGACATATTCGCTTGGGAGCCGACGGACATGCCGGGCGTCTCGAGGGAGGTGGTCGAGCACAGATTGCAGGTGCGACCCGATTGCCGGCCCGTACGCCAGAAGTTGCGGCGCTTCTCTCCTGAGAAGGTCGCAATAATCAAGGAGAATCTCAACAAGCTGTTGAAGGCCGGCTTCATTCGTGAGATTGATTACTCCGAATGGCTGGCCAGCCCCATCATCGTGCAGAAGAAGGGCGGGAAGTGGAGGATGTGCGTGGATCACATAGGGTTGAACTCGGCATGTCCGAAGGACAACTTCACTCTTCCGCGCATCGACCAGATCGTCGACTCCACAGCAAATGCCAAGCTGCTGAGCTTCCTGGAGGCTTACTCTGGGTACCACCAGATCAAGCTGGCGGTTGATGACGAGAGCAAGACGTCATTCATCACGCCGTTCGGGACCTACTGCTACATGACCATGTTGTTTGGTCTCCGCAACGCCGGCGCGACCTTCCAGCGCCTGATGACCAAGACATTCGAGCCTCAGATCGGCCGCAACCTCGAGGTCTACGTGGATGACATCATCGTCAAGAGCTCCGCCGAAGCCAGCCACGTTCAAGATCTTGAGGAGACCTTCGCCAACCTGAACAAACACAAGATCAAGCTCAATCCGGAGAAGTGCGTGTTCGGCACCGCCTCTGGGAAGGTGCTCGGCTACATGATCGGGGGCTCGGGGGTCGGTCCAAACCCGGAAAAGATCGAGGCAATAGAAAAGATGGCTCCTCCTAGTTCGGTAAAGTAGGTGCAGTGCCTCACCGGACGCATGGCCGCTCTCAGCCGATTCATCTCGAGGCTCGGCGAGCGCGGGCGCCTTTCTTCAAGGCTTTATGCAAGCACGGGCTTCAGTGGGCGCCGAGGCTCGGCGGTCCTTCAATGAATTGAAGGTATATCATCAACCCGCCCTTGCTTACGACCCGCCAGCCGGCGAGAAGTTGCTCTACCTCGCAGCCACCACCCAGGCCGTCAGCGTCGTCCTGGTAGCCGAGCGAGATGCACGGCAGCACCCGATCTACTACGTTAGCGAGGTCCTTCATGGGCCAAAAGAGCGCTACCCTCAGGTTCAGAAGCTCTTGTATGCCCTCCTCATGGCTTCGCGCAAGCTTTGGCACTACTTCCAGGCTCACTCTGTGGTCGTCCCGAGTAACTTCCCGCTCGGGGAGATCTTGAGGAATCCAGAGGCTGGAGGACACATCGCCAAATGCGCCATGGAGCTGGTCGTTTTCGACCTCCAGTTCGTGGTGCGCACGGCCATTAAGTCGCAGGTGCTGGCCGACTTCGTGGTCGAACAGACTTCGCAACCGGCTCCTGAGCTCGAGGTCGAAGAGGAGATGCCCTGGGTCATGTACTTCGACGGCTCATGGTCCTTTAAGCGCTCGGGGGCTGGAATCCTCATTCTCACCCTTGAGCGGCAATTTGAGTCGTAGTTCATTTCGATTCGGCAACAAACAATGCGGTGAGTATGAGGCTCTTTTGGCGGGGCTCCGAGCTTGCAAAAGCGCTGGTGTTCGCGGTTGGTCGTCAAGGGCGATTCGCGGCTCTTCGGCTCATCAACCGCCTCAACAAGGGCTACCAGTGCTCGAAAGATTCATTGGCCAAGTACCTCACCGAGGTGCACAAGATGGAGAAGTGGTTCCAGAACCTGGAGATCACGCACGTGGCGCGAAAGGACAACTCCGACGCAGACTACCTTTCTAAGCTCGGGTCGTCTAACGATGAAGTCCCTCCAGATGTGATCCTGGAGACCCTGGCGTCGCCCTCGATCACCGACCAAGGGGTTTCGGTCGCCTTTATCGAAGGTATTCCCTCATGGGCGGAGCCGATGCACAACTTCCTGGCGATGGGGGAGCTTCCGACCGATCCTGCTGAGCGGAGCAGAGTCAAGCGCCGGGCAAGCTCGTACCGACTTGTGGACGGCAAGCTTTATCGTCGGAACGTCTCCTGTCCTGACGAAGTGTATCACAATGGAGGAGAGTAAGTACCTGTTGAACGACATTCATTCAGGTCTCTGTGGAGCGCATTCTTCTTTCAGGACCATGGTCGGGAAAGCTTTCCGCATGGGGTTCTATTGGCCAACGGCGCTCTAGGATGCCCGTAACATCGTTCGCGCCTGCCGAGCCTGCCAGTTTCATGCTTGAAAGTTGCATCAGCCTGCTTATGCGCTCCAGACCATCCCTCTAGCTTGCCCATTTTTGACCTGGGGGCAAGACATCCTCGGTCCTTTTCCGCAGGCGGCCGGTGGGAAGAAGTTCTTGTTCGTCACCATCGATACCTTCACCAAATAGATCGAAGCCGAACCTGTCTCGACCATCACGGCTCGTGCGACGGTCAAGTTCTTCCACCTGCTCGTGGTCACCAGGTATGGGGTTCCATGCAGAATCATCACTGACAATGGAACACAATTTACAAGTGAACTTTTCTAGGAATGTTGCGAGGACATCGGCACCAAGGTATGCTATGCCTCAGTGGCCCACCCGCAGAGTAATGGAGCAGTGGAACGCGCCAACGAACAAATCGTTCAAGGCGTCAAAAAGCGAGTGTCAGATGAGCTCGAACGACACGGCCAGACCTGGGTGGATGAACTTCCCACCGTCTTATGGTCTATTCGTACCACGGTCAGCCGAGCAACAGGGTCCACACCCTTTCGGCTCGTGTTCGGTACCGAACCATCCTGCCTCCTGAGGTCATGTTGGGCTCTGCCAGGATCAGCTTGGTCGATTAGATCGACTTTGAGCAAGAACGATGTCTTGACCTTAACCTGGCGAAAGAAGTAAGATGCCGTGCACTGCTACGATCGGCGCAATACATGCAAGCTCTTCACAGATATGCGTCCCGATCGGTACGACCTAGGGAGATCCTTGTTGGGGACTTAGCCCTGAGACGGATTCAGGCTCCGTCCAACACCAACAAGTTATCCCCGCGGTGGGAGGGCCCCTATAGAGTTGTTTCAACAGATCGCACAGGGGCTTACCGGCTAGTGATGCCCGATGGCAGAGAGCTCTCTAGCTCATGGAATATTGACCAGCTTCGAAAATTCTATGTGTAACCCTTTTATCTCAAATTTCAATAAAGCTCTTGTTCAATTGTCATGATTGGTCTTTGCGCACCTTTTTTCTATGTTTTGCGTTGGCTCGAGCTCAACTCTCTTTGAGTCCGACCTACGGATGAGCGCGCTTGCTCTTGGCCCAGGTGTCGGGGGCTTACCCTTCACCCCAAAGGGTCGAAGTTACGTGTTTAAACCTCTTCAAGATCAATACCCCCTGCGCCAGGGTTCGAACTAAGCCCATGACCGGGTCCAACGAGCAACGCGCAAATCGTTGTCATGACTCGAGCCTCACTCTAGATCCTAAGTTTTTCCTCGTGCGACCATGTTATGCTCCCTGTGGGCCTTTTTCGATCTTGCAGGTCTTGGTCTTCACAGGATTTCTAACTTGCGCCCAAGGCCGGTGTTGCTCAACCTTGAGCCCAACGGGGGCTGGACAGGATATGCCACGATCAGAAAAGGCTAAGTACATGATTAAGGAAAAAATATTTGATCGGGAAGTGATGAAGCAAACCAAGACACAAAAATCATTTCTTGCCAACATAATGTCGCTCTGTTGAGCCTTTTTCTTACAAACGATCTTGTTTACGGGAAATCTAGCCCTATCTACAGGTCGGCCATCTCTCGCGCGAGCTTCTCCTGCTCTAGTTTGGCGACCTTGGCCCTCAAGGTCGAGAGCTCGCCCTGGAGTCGGAGGGCTTCGGTTGAGGCTTCAGCGGCGCGACGGCGTTCTTCTTGAAGCTGGGCCAAGGCGTTCTTCCCCGCCTTGCTCGCCCTACCCAGCTTCTCCTCGAGCTCCTTGGCCTTGGCCTCGAGCTCGGGGGAGGCCCTCGACATGGCGGCTGCCTGGTCCGCAGCAGCCTTGCGTAGTTCTTCGGCCTTGGCTCGCTCAGCCTCGAACGCCTTGGTCGACCTCGCGCGCTCATCCTCGAGGGACTTGGTCGCGTGGTCCCACTTCGCGGTGATGGCCCGCTCTAGCTCGGCCTTGTGGGAGGTTTCGAGCATCTTCACCGCCTCGCGGAGGCCGGCGATCTCGTTGGAGTCGTCGGTCGCCTTTTGCGCGGCCTCCTCCCGCTCGGCTTGCAGGTCCTCCACAAGCTTGGAGCGCGCCGTCTCCCGGTCCTCCAACACATCGAGCAAGGCCTTCAGCCCGTCGGAATGCGTTTGAAGGCCTTACAGCCCTTGGGTGACTAAGCCGATGGCCTGCGGGGATCAAAGGATCAACACGGCACTCGCCGGAAGAACGAGAGAGAAGAAGGAAAACGACAAAGTTCGAGCTAAGGTTCGGAGAAAACTCATGTACCTGGGCAAGAAGGCCCTCGAAGAGTGTCTTGAGTCTGCGACGGAACTTGCCGCCTGACATTCCCTGGGTCAGGCTTGCTTGCCGCTTCTTCTTGGTCTTGAGGTGCGACCTTCGGGTGCTCCGTCATGGGCGCCTGCGTCTCGAGCTTCCTCCTCGAGGGGGCTCGACTCGCCCCCATGCTCTGTCTCGGTGGCGGCTCCGTCCCCCGTAGCTGGAGGGTCTGGCCTCCTCCTCAGCGGTGGTCCTGGCCTAGTCCATAGCTCGGACCTCTGTGCTTGCCGCGGCTGGAGCGTCTTCAGGGTCAGTGGCTTGGGAAGTCACAACCGCCACGATCGGGGCGACCTCGGTGGTCGTGGCGAGGGTGCCTCTGGCGCCATCTTCTTCGGCGACCTCGGGCGGGTCGACGTCGTCTTCGGCGTCTACTTCGCCGGTGCCATAGTCCTCGCTGGTCGCGGGGAGGACCTCTTCTTCATCCGGGTCGTCGAGCCCTTGGTCGAACTTCATGCCACGAGCTCGCTCTAGGGGCTCGAGGATCTGCGTCCGGGCCGAGGGTCGGCGGGCGCCAAAGACGTGTCGCCTCCTCTTCCTCGTCGGACCCGGACTCGCCCTGGACAATAGTCATTGTCAATACGGGCAGGTGTTGAGCTTGGGCGCTCAAGGTCTACGATTAAGAGCCACTACTAAGCTAAAAAGTTACAAGGAGGGCTGAGCAAATGAAGGACATGAAGTCTACCTGAGTCGGAAGTCTCCGTTTCGCAGGAGGCTGGCGAAGGCCTTGACCTCCCGAGGTCGAAGGGCGCTCCGCTTTCGGGTCCCCCCGGTCTGGGACCTTAAAGCCCGCGGTGGCTCTAAGTCCCCCGCGGCAGAAGTCCCAGGGCCCCCCTCTTGGGACCTTTGGGCCGCCTGAGGGCTTGAAGACCTAGCGGCGGCCGCCGCGCTCACCTGCTGCAAAAAAGACATATAAGAAGATGAAGAAGCGCAAGCATAAGCTCGGGGGCTCGACCATGGGAGTCCTTACCATTGCGCGGTCGGCCCATTCAACGTGAGGCTTCTTAGCCTCACGGTCGTCTACCTTGCCCGAGGGCGACTTCTTCTTCCCCTTCTTGCTCTTGCTCCCGCCGGGCAGCGGAAGCAACCTCCTGGCCGTGTCAAGCAGCTCCTGGTGGTCCTGCGAGCACAACAAACGATCAGGGAAAGGCGCCGATGGAGTACAAACTGAAGAACGGCTTGGGAGTGCCTACCTTGGCCTTCCGGCGCAGTACGTTTTTTGGGACAAGAGCATCGAGGGAATAGTTGTGCGCCCCTTTCCTGAACATCTCATTCATCCTGGCGGCGACCTAGGATTCCTTCGGCGCTGCAAGGAAGCGGACTGTCAAGAGGGCCCGAAGGACTAATGCGAACAAGTCTCAAGGGCAAGAAGTTGCACCAGACGTACCCTCGCGGGTCATGTCGTCGCGCCTCGTGATCTCGTAGAACGGATGTTCCCTCTTCCGAAGGGGGAAAACCCGACTCAAGAGAAGTCGCAGGCGATCGCCTGCCCGGTGAGGCCGCACGTGGCGCAGATGTGTATGGCGGCGATGGCCTCTTCGTTGACCTCCAGGTCATTCGCCTCCGGGGTCTCCTTCTTCCCGGTGATCGGGGTTCCGTCGAACGACAGCACCCCGGTCCAGCCCTTCTTCAGATAGAACCACCGCTCGGTCCAGGGACCGAGGGAATCCCGAGACTGGATCTTGAGGAAGGCCCAAGGGATTCCCGTCCGCAGCCGGAAGTAGAGGCATCCGACCACAGGGTCCTTCCCAGAGCGGAATAGAGTGAAGAAACGAAAGAAGAGCGAGGGGGTGGGAAGGATTCCAAGGAACCCCTCACACAAATGTGAGAAGATAGAAAGGAGGAGGATGGAGTTGGGCACTAGATTGATGAGCTCTATCTCGCAGTGGGCGAGGATAGCCGCCATGAAGTCGCTCTCCGGTGTCCGCAGGGCGAAGAGCGCGTAGTGCTCGATACAGACGAGCTCCTCGTCCCTGGGATGTGGTTCGGTCTCGCCATCAGGCAACTGCCACATCGCCGGGTCAAGCAGCCCCAGGCTCTCGAGCTCCTTCATCCTCGCCTGCGACATGGTGCTTCTTCCGAGCTTTGCCATAGCGGTCGTTTTCAGGCTTGGTCAAGGAAGGGAGAGTTGCGCGAGCAAAAGGCTAGGGGTCAAGGAGCGCAAGTCGGGAGTTCTTTTTGTTTGAAGGTCGCAGAGGGCTTGGGATTATAGGCTCGGGTCGTGGCCAGTTTTTAGACTAAGACGCCTCAAAAGTTGTGCCGATGACGATTTGACAGGCGCAATTAAAGATCGGGAGGCAGTTTCAAGGCGTCGCAGGCACTTTCACTAACCGATCGGATTCGTACCAGCATCATGAAGTCCAAGGGGCGCCAGGTGTCTTGGAGCCGAAGTCTTTCCTGGTGATCTCCGCCCGACCTCGACCGAAGGACCAGGGAGTCTGGAGGTCCGTTCCCAACGACTGCAGGCTCGAGGTCGATCCAGGTGTCCTCCTCGACCTTGAGCCTGCGGGGCTAGCTGACGAGGACTGGAAAATCTCTGACAAGTCAATGCATGGTCAACGGGGTCCCCAGCTCGGGACATTGCAGCGAGGGCCCTCGACCACGACCTAAGTGACGCTGGCTCCCGCACGACCTCGAGCTTGGGCAGTGGGGGATCCTGTCCCCGCACAGCCTCGACCTTGGTTCGGAGGAGTGCGTTTACTCGGCGGTTACAAAGACTTGGATGGTGGCGTCAAGGCAGACGTGGGCGGCATAACCGGGGCGGTTACAGCCCGCCTTAAATGCGCACAAGGCCACTACTCCGGGAATCTCTTCCGTCCGTTACAGGCAGCACCCGGGAGGATATAAGACCACACAAGGCATATGTACAGGGGCATCAACGCACCAGCCATAGACCAATAAACACAAACAGAGCACTCAGGCTCGAGCTATAATCCACTCTTTGTACGCACAATTAGTGAATTCCTCCGCCTCTGGAGAAGACTAGACGTAGAGCTGCTACCCTCGTAGGGGCTCGAACTAGTATAATCCGCTGTCCCCTGCCCGCTGACGCCACGCACCGACCTACGTCCACACCATTGTTGAGCGAAGCGCTTCCTGGGTCCCTCATTCACACTAACCCCCTTTTCACTTTTGTGGTCAGGCGATCCCGATCGTCGACAAGCATATATTACACAGGAGAAACAAATTTGTATGCACAGTTGTGCTTCTGCTGTTGTGCATTTAGGAGAAATACTGGTTAGGACTTAGGGGGTCTTTGCCATA
Organism: Guadua angustifolia; assembly: GCA_036346375.1. NCBI lineage: Eukaryota > Viridiplantae > Streptophyta > Magnoliopsida > Poales > Poaceae > Guadua > Guadua angustifolia. Next base: position 3,941,669 of record CM070508.1, read on the forward strand.
GTTCCAGCTCTACCATAATCCGTGGAGTTTGTGAAACAGGGTATTTCTAACTCCAGAAATTTATGAAATTGGAGTTGTGGGTATGTTAAGAGTGTTTAGATGTGTCATCCTATTTACATTTTAGACTAAAAATATAAAATTAATTCACTTTATTTTAGCCTACAAACTCTAGATTTGAGATGGAGCTGGGATCTAAAACTCTGCCAAACAGGACCTTAAATAGGGGAGTTTCCAAATTTGGAGCAACTGAAGTAATTCATTGTCATTTTGTGACCTGGAAAAGAGTCACTTTATCCATCTCTGCAAGAATGCCAACAGTGACATCTAGACCGTAAAACAGGATGACAGGAACTTAAATTAATAGGATCAACTAGCTAGCAGCCGGTTCATCATCTATATGGAAGAACCTTTCTTTTTTCTTTTCTGAGATCGATATATCGGTAAATTCATGTGCCACGCTGTCTGCAATCAGGGGATGTGCCACGCTTATTTGCGCACTTTTCTTGTCATACACCATGTAAGCAGATGAGAAGTATAATCGCACACAAAGGTAATTTGGTCGATCTGATTCCATATTCCTAGGTAAAACCAGACTAGGCAAAGACAAAAACGAATCGGGTTAGCCATACTACTCTTCGCTTTAACGTCTTCATCTCTTACTAGTGTTGTTCATATATTTTTTTTGACCTATGTCATCTTAGCATCGATTCGCGGATTCGCTTTCTTAGGCGACACAACTCATATTTTGGATGCACTCTATGGACTTGATGATCGTGTGCCTATTGGCTAGCTCGCGAATCTGTCATCGTAGAGTCGAACATCTAAAAATTATTTGTCTGGCCTTGAGAAGGTGGCCGTTGCTATTGGCTAAGATTAAGTGGTATGACGACACTAACTCGGAATGAGGGTGGTTGCAACACTGGGATCTCCGGTACTTCGACTTCAGGGAGAAATCTCTAGGTCTGACCTTAGTTGGTTGTGCCTGGCAATGGCCTTGTTGAAGGCATTGTTTTGTAGTCTGAGGATTTACTCTCCGAGGTGAAAACCTTTGGTCTGGTCTTCACTGGTTGGATCATGGCAATGGCGGTGCGTGTGCGTATCGAGTCCTTCTTGGAGGCGTTGTCATTGGAGAGTTCTTATCGCGGTCCAAGTGTTGCGCCTATGATGGTGGATAGTCTTGAAGACAATATTGCGTGATGTAGTTTGCCGCGACGGTTTCTTTGTCTTTTCTTGTGTGTGTGTTCGGCTGTGTACACCCTAGCTGTGTAGAGGCCGGGAGTTTTCTTAGTATAATTGTATCACCTTGATGTAATTTACTAAGATTAATAAAAGTTTTCTTTATTGAAAAAATACAAAAAGAAGAGTACATGGATTAATTAATTAATTAACCGCGCTAGCTTCAGTTCCACACATAATCCAACAGTCGCACGCATTCGACGATCACAACCTTACTGTATCTTCACCCATGCGGCCGTGCTGGGCACGTCCTTGGCGACCACGTACACAAGGTAGTACCCCGCCGGCGCCAGCTCCGGTTTGGCGGGTGCGTCGACGGTGAGCTCGTACCTCTGCCCCAGTTCGTTGAACCCGGTGACTGGCAGGATGAGCAGGCGCTGGTTCATGGAGTAGCCGTGTGTCGTGAACGGCGGCGCGTACATGGTGACCTTCACGTCGGCCTCGCCCACGGCGTCGGCCAGCGTGTGGAACCTAAAAGTGAACTTGGCGCCGTACTGCATCCCGTCCGGGGGCACCGACGCCATGTCGATCTCCGGGCGGTTGGCAGCGAGCTCTTCGCTGAGGTACGGCGGGGCGAACCGCTCCACGCGCACTTCGGTCGGGAAGTCCACGGCGCTGAAGTTGTAGGCCGTGTTGGTGTTGCCGCCGGCCACGAGCACGGTGGCGTCGGGCAGCACGGCGCTGGTGGAGTGGTACATGCGAGCGATGGTCGACGCGGCCAGCGCCCGAAACCGCGACCCCTGGGGCTGCTGCGGCGAGTATAGGATCGGCGTCAGAATCGGCTGCCGCGCGAAGCCCCAGCCCGAGCAGCCCTTGGCCGCGCCGTTCAGCAGGAGCAGGTCGCCGGTGGGCAAGATGAGCATGTCACCCATGACGCGGGCCACGGGCATCTCCTCGACCGCCCATTTGGCGTCGGGCTTGGCCAGGTTGATGCGGCCGCAGTCGCGGAGCGCTTCCTGGAACGTATTGTTCTCGCCGAACTTGAAGGCCGTCTTGAGGGCCCCGCCGCAGATGATGACCTCCGGCTCGGGGTCAGCACCGTTGCGGAGGTCGAGCGGGAGGAGCGCGGACATCGCCGAGGCGGGGTAGTTTCGGGCCCCGCCGGCGAGTTTGGGTAGCTCGCGGACGACCTTGCCGGTCCTCGGGTCGAAGATGACGGAGCGGTCGTTGGCGAAGACGAAGAGATTGCCGTCGGGGAGGAGGTTGACGAAGGGGTACAGGTTGTTCTCCACGTCATCGGTGGTGTCGCGGAGGAGCTGGAGCGGGACTGCCTGGGCGTTGGTCTGCCCGGGCTGCGGGACGAACTCGTAGCTGAACGCGCGCCGGCCGCCGAACACGATGAACCTGCCGTCCGGGAGCACTTGCTGCGTCGCGTACCATCTCCCGTCCGCGAAGCTGTTGGGGTGCTCGGTCCAGTCGCAGGTGTCGCAGGGACTGAGGTACCTGACGGCCTTCTCGCCCTCGAAGTAGCCGCCGGTCTGCACCAGGTTGCCGTCCGCGTCGAACGCGCCCGACGAGCACCACGTGTCCGTTACGATCTTGAGGGAGCGGAGGGCGCCGGTGTTGTAGTCGAACTCGACGGCGTGCGCCCAGCAGTCCATGGTACCCTCCTTCTTGGCGCGCGGGTCGGAGCGGCAGTTGTTCTGGGGCAGCTGCATGAGGGACCGGCCGGTGGTGCTGGTGTCGAACATGACGGCCTTGCCGTGCCGCATGACCACCAGGTGCATGGCCGATACGCCGGAGTTCTCGCTCACAATGGTCCAGGCGCCTCCAGGCCCGGAGGCCTCGTCGACGGGGAGCACCACCGTGTCCTGGGCCGCCTTGCTGGGCGGTCCCTGGGGCGGCACGTTGGTGAGGCCGGTGGCGGTGGCCGGCGCTCTGCTCTGCTCCTCCTGCTCCGTCTGCTGGGGCACCGTCTGCTCCTGCGCTCCGTCGAAGGCGTTCTGGAAGTAGTCGTTCTCGGAGCGTGGGCGGAAGATGTTGAAGAGGTCGAAGAATGCCTCGCCGGACGAAGCGAGGAGGAGGAGGGCCACGGCGAAGACGGCGGCGCGGAGGAGGGACCCCATGGTGGTGGAGAGATCGAGGAGCTGACCTCTCCTTCCCTCTCTCCTATGGCCGGCCTAGAGGGCGATCTCACCCTCCCTCCTCGGCTTGCTCTATATTTTATTGGAAGCTCCACTAAACCCAGCGTAGCGTCTGCCTAAATTTGGATGCTAGCTCGCCATGGCCTCCCTTTGCTCCATAAATGGTGTGGGGTACGTGCGCATGGTTGGTGTCGACGCGTACTTCGCGCGCGCGGGAGGACATGCACAGCCGGTCAACAGCCGTTCAAACACATGCGTGCCTGCGGTGGGTGGTCTAATAAGAGATCTTTTTACCTTTTAAGGAGAAGAGTGAGAAAAAGAAAAGAAAAGAGAATCGGTTTTTATGTAGCATTTAACATCATACGAGAAATAATGCACTATCGTTAACTAAAAGCTCGTGTTGGAGTAGGTATACTTAGTCAAAATGATATGGATAAGAAATAGTTATCTTACTAGCTTTAATGTTATAGCTAAAAGTGTTTCTTTAGTTAACTGGGAGACAAAATAAGTCATAGGTTGTTATTAGACCTGCTCTTATTAAAAAAAACATAACCACGTTGTTTTTCCTGCTAGTAGGAGGAGGCTGACATCTCTTCCGGATCAGCATGCTCGTGGGTGTCATTTTGACTTGCGAGTAACCTGTTTGGTAGAGCTTCAGATCCTAGCTTCATCTGAGATCTAAAACTTGTAGGCTAAAATAAAGTGAATTAAGTTTATATTTTTTGTCTAAAATGTAAACAAGATGTTCTATCTAAACACTCTTAATGTACTTACAGCTCCAACTCCATGGATCTGATAGAGTTAGGAATACCCAGCTTCACCAGATCCACGGAACCAATGAAGATCAACAAAGTCATTTTCTCTCAATCATTAATTAGTGCGCACAAGGCTTGGACGACTCATATTTGGAATCTGATGTAATAGCAATGAACGCACTTCATCGCAGAATTCTATTCTTATTATTATGGAACTAGCATAATTCTATTCTTATTATTATTATGGAACTAGCAAGGTGGCTCGTCCATTTGTGTTGCTAGATTTATTTTAACATTTATAGTATCAAATGATATAATTTAGATGTTTGAGAATATGTTTATGAATCTTATAACCTATTTAGATTTTTAAAATGTCATAAACATTGGAAATGATAATAGAAGCCTAAAGGATAACTTGAGGATTGTAATTGGAGTATCAACTCTGATTTATGAAAATCATTGAGCATATTAAATTGTTGAGGTTTTTAGAAACGTGACCACTTTTTGGGAAGTGCGGGAGCAGCGACATGCCGCGGATGGCGCACGTGGGAGGCCGCCTCCCGTGGTAGGGGAGCATAGGAGGGCCTTCCGCAGCTAGCGAGCACAGGTGGCACGTGCCGCGGGAGAGGGGGCTAAATTTGCAATTCTGCTCAGGAGGAGTTAGATTTGCAAAAAATGAGGCAAAAGGATCCTAGAAAAGTGATCTCTTCTATGTATTGACTTTCTTGTACGGTAGGCCCCGTGGCCTAAAAAACCAATTGGCTTGCACTGTTGCCAACATACGAACATAGTACAAAATACGGATGAAAGGCTCATCAGCCACGTGATAGTTAGGTCCTATTTGGTATAGATGTAGTTTTTCTGAAAAGTACCTTTTCGGCTAAGTTGTATGGCTGAAGAACTACATGGCTGAACGACTAAACTATAAAGATTTGGTGTTAGACAGTCTAGCTTTTTGGTGTGAGGGGTGTGGGTCAGAAATGAGGGTGAGAGGGATGAGGTTTGGAATTTTATACTTAGCAGAAGGGGCAATTTTTTTAACTCTAGTGGCAAAGTTAAATCCCTAATTCACCGAAATCGTGAGAAGTTATCACAGACCAGCTTTTGGCTTTTAGCTTCTCCTAATGCAAATGGATTGCTGGCTTTTTGCTGTGGAGAAGTTAACCATTTGAAATAACTTTCGGCTTCCAAAGAAGAGAAGTCGAAGCTGAAACTATCCCATACAAAACCTTAGTCTAACAGTATTGTAGGTGTCGATAAGTTTAGATGTAAAGGGCCCATCGTTTGCACCAGTTTGCTACTACTTCCTAGAAATTGGTATTAGAGCACAATGGTACCATTTTCTCCTCTCCGACAGTCTAATGCTTGTAATTTTGCTCTAAGAATGCTTTATTTGGTAATAAAATTGTTCAGGTTGTGGTTCCCCAGAATTATGTGATCTCTTTGCGCTAAAGTAACTTAAAGTTGTTTTTGTCTTCGTACTAGAATATCCTTTTGTTTTATGCTCTAAAGTTTAGAAATTGTTATAAGTGTCTCCCTGATGAAATGTTCGGCGAAAAGAAAAGACCGTGTCATGGACCGCCCTTTTCAGGGAGTGCGTATAAATACCTTTACAACTACCCAGGATTTTAGCTATAGGTAACCAAGTGCACATTGCTTGAAACAAGAACGAATGCGAAGGTTTTACAGAGAATATAAGGGCCTAACGGCCAAGGGTTTACAAAAGGTGCGGCTGGCACCGAGTACATTACAGAACACCCACAGGAAAGGCTTGAGCAGATAGATCAAGACCTTCAAAACCCCATAACTTCGTAATCTACGGTCTTCTGGAACTCGCCAGCTTTATTTAAAATCTAAAGAGGGAATTGGGAGCAAGGGTGAGTACACAACCGTACTCAACAAACCACACGAAAATTCTGAATATTACATGCATGGGTAGACAAAGGCAGGCACGGTTTTAAGTATCGTGGATGCAAGTGGTAAATATCACTTTTTATTTTACATTTGAAATACAAACCATAAATAGCAGTATATCAAGGGGGGTTATCTGCAAAGTTCACATTCCCGACAAGTTTTAATTATAAAAGCTATAGGGGCGCAGTTACAGGAATCACCCTAAATTAACTTAGCTTCATTAACCGGAAGTTCAAATACCATTGATATCACTCTGCAGAGGTGCTTAGCTTTACCCACAAGACATCTATGGTCATTAGTGCCACCGGATCAACATGCAACTTTTATGCATGCGGCCCGACCGAGATTGACATAACCTTTCATTGAATTTCCCTCTTTAGCTCCTACCCGATGGGTGGTGCAAATCCACGCCCCAGACCCATCGCCAAAGCAGAGACGCGATCCGACCGATGAGAAAACCTCATCACAGGAAGCCGCCGAATGGCCTCTTCATTCCGCTCCACCCCAAACCGAATGCCTCTCATTCCCCATTGCGAGTGGGAGTCCACCAGAGGCATTACAAGGAAAAGACAATATCTTAAGACTCGTGGATCGTGCCAATAGAGTCAACCGACCTAACCTGTGGTTGAGCGGGATCTGAAGTTATTTACGTTACCCAAGACATCGATCCTTAAATGCCAAAGACTCAACCAAATGACATACCACAACCCATTGATACCCTCTGTACCATCACCATATCACAACCTTGGCCGCGTCATTGGTTGGGGGTTGGGCCAGCATCCACTTCCCGTGGTCCGCCCAAGCTGTCCCCCACACCGTAGCAATTTTTGAAAATCAACCGAGCCATCTCTCGGAGATTAAGCATTTGTCTAAAAGTAATACTTGTATGAATTGCTACATCTACAAGGGTTCAATATTTTATAGCCTAAGGTTAAAAAGGAATTAGGGCATAACAACAGGTTTAACATTTAGTTGTATCTAATCATGTTATTCGAAACTACCACATTTGCTAGTTTTCTCAAATAACAAAAATAATGCAATACAAGAAATATATATATATATATATATACTATAATGGAACTGGGTTCAACATGTTCAAGGAGTGTGGCTTGCCTTGCAGATTTGAGGGTTCGCCTAGTGAGAAGGGGTTGATGTCGTGTCCGGTTTCGAACAGCTCCTGCTCCTGCGATGGCTCCGTGTACTGCTCCTGCTTCGAGATTTCGTGCCGATGGTTGCTCCGACGTCGGATCTAGCGCAAAGAAATGCAAATGGTAAATAAGCGAATAAAACAAAATAAAGAAAAAGAAATGGAAAGAAAAATCGGAGAGAAAATGGACGGAATAGAGCTCAGGGGTATTTTTTGGAATTTTTCTGGACTTGGTTTGGCGAAACAGAGATCATTTTTGGACTCAGTGGCTCGAACTGGTCAAGAATATATATTTTTGGCATTTTTGGATTTTGGGGAATTTTGTGGAATTTTTAAACGATTTTTCGGACTTTAAATAAATCAAAATCCGAAAAGAAAATAATAGGAGGTAATGTGCAACGGGCCGCACAGTGCCACGGATTTCGGCCACAAGCGCATGCATGGGCACGCTGGAGGGCGGGCGGCTTGGCCGGGACCCACAAGAGCGACGGCTTAGGGAGGCCGACTGCAGGCCCTGGCCACAAATGAGAGGGGGAAAAGGACGCTGACGAGGTGGGCTCGACGGGCAGCGGCTGGGAGAGAGAGAGCTGACGGGGGGGCTACTCGACAATGAGAGAGGGAACAGGCGAGCTCGTGGCTGAAGCTTTGCTTGAACCAAGAAGATGATCGGCAATTTGGCGAACCATGCTCTCGGGGTGAAGGGAGAAATGGCGCGGGAGGAAGAGGATGCTCCGGGGAACTCGGTGGCAGGGAGAAATGGGGAAGAAAGGGAGCGGGGCGGCGGTGGGGACCGGAGCCAAGGAAGATGAAGCTCGGCGAGGCGCGAGGAGGCCACCGGAGAAGAAGAGAAATGGCGGAGGAAGGAGAGGAGAGTGCTGCGGCTCGGGAAGGAAGAAAATGGAGGGCGAAGGGGCTATTTATAGCCGGAACCGAAGGGGAAAATGACGCGGGGAAATGATGGCACCGTGACTCGGAACGGCGAGGGAGGGCTCTAGGCGCGGCGAAAAGCTGGCCGACGCGCGCGGAGAGGTGGAGCGGTGCCAGGCGGCGATTCGACGGGGTGAAAAGGTGATGGGATGGGCGGCGCGATGATGATGCTGTAGCTTGGGGCGACGGCAAGAAGGCAACGGACGGGAAGATGACCTGGCGGGGCGACGGGTCAGCGAAGGAAAATTGGGCCGGGCAAAGGCGACGAAGGAATGGGCCGCGCGAGGATGGCGAAGGACCGCCGGAGGTGCATGGGAAGAAGAACAGGAAAGGAAAGACGCTGGAGCGATGGTGGGCCGGGGCAAGGGCGGAGGCCCACGGGGCGCGCGGGAAAAAGGAGCTAGGCCGGAGTGGGAAAATGGGCCGAACCAAAATGGGTAATGGGGAATTTTCTCAGAAAGGAAAGAAAACCAAAAAGAGTTCAAACAAATTCACATAAATCTGGAAAAATCCAAATAAAATCCGAATAAAATAAATAAACAAAATTTTGAAATTTTGGGGGTGTTTCAGACCGGATTGTATTGATGTTCACCATCATAAGTGACAGCTTCCTATGGTACTTCAGTGTCTTGGTTGGTTCCTTTAGTGTGACCGTGCCATCGTACGTGTGCCCAGGCCCTAGGATGGTCACTTTCTCGCCTCCCTCTCCGCGCTAGAAGTTCTCTCCTTACCAGCGCTTGCACAACCTCCAAAACCACCCGGCTCACGCAGTCATCCAGCGGGAGCTCGTGGAAGCATGAGATTTTAAGGGTCGTTTGTTTTAGCTTTTTCACTAGTCTAGAAGTAAAAAAAATCAAGTTGAAACAAACAACTAGCTTTCCAATTGGATTTTAAAAAATCTGAAGCCATCATACAATTAAAAGCTAAAAGCCAATTTAGAGGAGCTTCTTTTGACTTTTGTGGGTTGGAAATAACCATTTGCCACTGAAATTTGAGTTATTTACTCACTTCTACCAGGGTATAAAACATCAAGTCCCATTCCCCATCCTCTTCTTCTACTCCTCCCGTGTAAAGGAGAGGGTGACACCTCCCTCGCGAGTCACCTAGGGCCTAGGCCTTGCTAGGCTGGTCGCCCTCACGTCGATGACCGGCGACGGCAATTACTTTTCCCAGTGCCACCGTCCACCTCCCTCTTCCTGGCCTTCTCCATCTCCATTGTGCCAAGGACTCGCGCCCATCCCATCCCCTCCACACCTTCCCCACTATGCATCCTTGCACCTCTGATAGCCATCCCCGGCAGTCGTGATCGTGCTCCACGTAGAGAACCAGCCTGCCATGGCCACGGCTCTGAAGCATTGGAAGTATACTACATAATATAGGATTGGCATTGTTTTGTAGTGAACAACAGGTTATGTCTAGTTGGAAGGATGATGGATAGATATTGAACAATCGTTATAATTTTGGCTATGTTTTTATTTAGCATCAAAGATGATTATTTGTGTGAACAACAATTCTAATGTTTGTATGAATTGAGAATTTGGATATATAGTTCTAATGATTGCTATGCATTCATCGAAATCATGTTCACTCAAAACCGAAATTATACAATAAGGGTATTTTGGATATTTCTATTTCACAATAATAAGCTAACCCAAAAAAGTCAAGTCTGCCAAACAGGTTGGTTTGGCTTAAAAGTTGTCTACTTTTAAATTGTTTAAGCAAAAAAAAATCAGCTTTAAGCTATAAGCCAAAAAATCGTCTTAAGCCACTCTTACTTTTTTTTAAATATGGTGATATAGCCTTTTCTTTTTCTTTGATTGCCGAAGCGTCGATAGTTAATGTGTTAACTGCCATGTTCAGGAAACGTGGCAAGTCCTGCCGTCCCGTCAACGCTCCCACCCTACCTGGTAGATGGAGGCTATAGTTTTGGATCTTTATGGCAGTACATGAGCATAATAGATAACAGTTATATTTGTACCGGACTAGATTGTTTTTTTAAAAAAAAAATAGAAGAGGCTAGACGACCGCGTGTAGATCCATTTTGGGCCACGTCTGGCACTGTGCTGCACGGGCCATGCGGCCATGTCTTCTCGGTGTCCTTGCTGCCATCAGCTGCTATCCTGCCACATCAAACTGGTTCCCACTTAGCTACGAGTAACCACAACCATGATGGATTTGTGAGCTACACTGCGCCGAAGGCCGGCATGCCGTCGAGCACCAGGTTAACTAGGTAGATTTCACGCGCTACGCCGCGTGCGGCCGGTTTAAATGCTCTGAAACATTTGTAAAGCAAAACACATCAGTGATTGTAGAATCTAAAAAATATCCATACGATGATCCATTCTACATTAGATATACAGACTAATAGATATCATAGACAAACTAATAGCCGAATAGGCAATATAACAAATCAAAAATGTCTAGCCTACACATGCTAGCTATATGATGTATAGACTCAAGCACAATAACGACATGTTATGTAGCCCAGCAACAAAAACTACTTGCATCATGAACATAATGTGAAGTCAATGGCAAGTATGGATTGTCCAACAAAGCTTAGTGAATGTTGTTGTGTCAGGTGCAGCCGGCATGATATTGAATCATCTGCTTTTCAAAGTAAGTAGCATAGAAGTAACAAAATATTATGTTCATTTAATTTGTCCAAATGTTGTCTATGTAGAGGTGTAGACCCTGTCAACTGGCATCTCCTTAATGAAAATAGAGAGAACAGAAATGAAAGAAGAAACTCTGTAACTGTAAGAGTAACAACAAAGCTTAGGTTACTTCTACCATTCCATTGAACAAGATGTATTCAACTCTAATTTTGTTTCTAAAGCTTATACTGATAGCAGTGCAAGTACTAATACCACACTAGTCCTTCCACAAATATATTGATTATTCCAAATATTTCACCTTGATTCCTTAAGTAAACATAAAGGCACCTCTGAACATGGAAAAAGAAAGAAACAATAACTGGGATTTGAATTCGCATCTCCCACAGAAATAAACAAAACCATGTTAAAAATTACAGAGAATTATTTCTTACACTTTTAAATACAAGCAGAGGATCACAATTGGGAGAAACAATGGTGCATAGCAGATGAGCAAACACCAGATGAGATCCTACAGCATGCTCTTAGCTGGGTTTGTGGTCCTGGTGGTGCAGACTGCACGATGATTGAACCAAACAAATCTTGTTACCTTCCCAATACTGTCAGGGACCATGCATCCTACGCCTTCAACAACTACTAGCAAAAATTAAAGAAACATGATGGTTCTTGCTACTTCAGTGCAGTTGCAATTGTCACTGACCTAGATCCAAGTATGTTTATTATCTGAACTTGAATAATTATTAGGAGCATTCATTTCTTGCAGGTAAAGATTTCACTAACAAGATTAAACATGCAGACCATGCACACATGCATTCACACATACACATGTAAAAACACAAAACGGAAAGCTCACACCAACCCATCACACAGAGACACAGGGCTATACCCAGGACTTCTTTTTGTATGTTACTGATTTATGCATTATGAATTTGCACATTGCACTCATGTCAAAATTATATTTATATATGCCAGAAGGACATGGAAATATGCCTGTGTTAGCTCAAATTCACCTGAAAGCATGAAAGATCACAATAATAGTTGAGACTGGGAGAATTGGTGCTAAATCATCAACAGAGCAACAAATACATGTAGTAAGTGCCATTGGTATATGCCCAAAATACGACTGTATGTGCCTACAGATGCATGCCTGAGAGTTCAAACATCGTAGACAATCCAATGAGGCAAGCAAAGAATGTTGCAGCACAACTAAATTAACAAAACCAGAAATCTTTAAACATGATAATGGGGAAAATACGATTTTCAAATAAACCATTTGGGACACTTGGGATGGCATGTTTCAATATTTTTTTAGAAAAAATGTTCAACCTATTCATGATCAAAAATTGCACAAGAGTCTAGACAACAGACATGTGTTCCAGCAAAATTAAGCTTCTTTGAGCCTCTGCAACAAGTTCAGATGACACATTGCTCACCTCATAAAAGTAACTGTTTTTGTAATCAAAACATCATGAAGCAATACCTTAGCTAGCTTAGAATCACACATACCATTTAAGAATCACAGAATTGGCTCATACGTGCATAAAAGGGAAAGAGGACCAGGAGGCTTATCTCAGTGCAAATGATGAGGCCGGCTCCCTAGAACAGCAGAGGCACCGGTGACGGTAATCACGGAGTATCTTTTCAACAAAAATAATTTAATTGCTTGATGAAGTGTAGCATCATGCTAAAAATGCAAATAAATATGGCTTAATCAATGCCATGACCAATTAGAAGCACCAAGAGAAGAACGGTTCTAAACTTCTAAAGCTTCATGCGAAAGGAAGAGGAAGAAAGCTAAAAATATAGATAGACACCTCATGGCCGCAAAATATCCTGTGCTTATGGAGCATCTCCAGGTTCTCGACGGCGAGGAAGCAGGTCATCCCTTTAGCACGATCCATAGGACCATAAGGAAGAGCATCAAAAGAAGACCAATCAAACTGAACCAAATCATTGAATAAGTTCTTTCCGACAATCAAATCCCAAAACAAATAACATAGGGCACTTAAAAATTTAAATACCCTTGAGCCATCTCCGATGTGCTCCTCAATTTCATCCGATATGCACTTCTGTGGCTTAGGCATTTGTACAAAAAGAACAGGTGTGCACCTACAACGACAAAGATAACACACAAACACAATTAAACAAACACGCATCCTTGCAACTACCTATCAGACAATAAAGTATGCAGCGGAATGAATGAAGGACCCGTTAACCCCACGCCGCCACATAGACATAGATGAGAAAACTCATCCAGTAAGAATCTTTTGCGCAGAGGCATAAAAAATAAGCAATGCAAAGGAAACTAAGAAACGAACAATATATAACTAACTTTCCAAGAGGACTATCAGGATGAGGAGAATCATCTAGAAACCTAGATGGTTGCTCCAATCGAATTCCATCAATTTCAGGAGGATTGTATACATTATCGACCTCATTAGTACGGTTGTTCACAAAAGCCACCCCATCTCTAAAAGAGGTAAGCGATTGCCGAGGAGGCGCTTCATGGAGAGCACAACCAGCGAAGAATAGCCTAAAAACAGATATATCTCATATAAAGAAAAGATAAGCATAGATAAGAATGGAACTAACTCTAAATGGTGCATATGCATCTCTCAAAATTACATGGGTAAAACAAATATGTTCATTTAAAAAGACAAAGTAGTTCTCAAGAGGAATATATAAGCAAACAGCTAACAAAAGCAGCTTAAAACTAAAAAGCATACTGAAGCATATTTAGATATGGGAATGTTTATACCATCACAGTTCAATAGACAAAATAGAATATTGCAGTTGATCACAATTGGAATGTTCTCAGTATAATGTGACCCAACTTGTTCACCTTACATGTGTGTTAAGCCAGGAAATAGGATGTACCTTAGTATCTAAAAGGTTTTCCATCAGAGAGCCGATGTTCACAATCCATATAAGAAGAGCCACTTGCATAGATGATTAAGAAAATTTCAAATCATCGAGAGTGTCATAAATCTCCAAATACAAAGTGAGGCAATAACACTAATCTGAGTTAAAGAAAGGTTCAGGTTATTAAGAGAGTGTTCATGCCTTTGCACCGCCCTCAATTGGATCTCAAAAATGTAGAGCCCGGTAAATACAAAGGACATCTCAATCTTTGGATATCAATTGGAAGACCATTGTTAGAAAGCGAATCGACTGGGATTGCGAACCACCTGTAAAAAATTGAGGTGAGTTCAAATAAATGAGTTTCATACTTCTTATCCACAAAAGTAAAACTTTTAAATAACTCGGATAATTTTTTTTCAAGAAATCAATTTTTCAACATAAAAGGGCAGCGCTGCTCAAACGATTTGTATCAAGTTGAGAATCTCTAGTGCATGTTCCATATCATGAAGATGCTTTCATATAGAATAATGTAAATGATCGCAAATAGAATTAATGCTTGCAACATTGTGAACTCTCTTTGTAAGAACTAAACACAAACCACCGTGATCACATCAATTCAATATCTTGAAGGAGAAAAGGCATAAATAAAGAGCAAAAAGATAAAGCATGAGACAGAACATCTCGCAACTATCCTTTGTTTGTCCCGCAGAAACAAAATGCAAATAAAACATAAAGCTACAATGTTATATTGTTGCTGCAGCCTAATGGGATTCGTAAATCTAAATAGCTAGTTATCTCATGGATATAGTAGAACGTAACATAGAACATAGTAGAAGCGGCATCAATCATTGTTTCAGAATCCAACGTATGAGACAGAACCTAAAACTTTGTATAGTTCCAAGATTAGTATTTATTGATGCAAGAGACCGAAAGCAGAAGTATGAGATGAAGTAGCGCTAAATATCGCTTTTAGAACTAATTGATCGTAAGAGATGAAAAGATTTTTGTAAGTGCTAGTATAAGGTACGGAAACCCAATAAAAGTAGAATGTGAAAGGTACAGTCAATAAAAGTATGTTTGCAGTAATGCCAAATCGTAATCTCTTCCTTAGTTGCACAAACCATCAAGTTGCAACCATATCATCTCATGAAAGGAAGCTCATTCCTATCTCCGTAACTCGCACGTTATAAGTTATCTTAGAAATTTTATAGTCCACAATCCATATAGAGCTACACAAAAAGACATCTTAACAAGATGCATAGAAGGCATCACATTGCACACCGATGGTCATCATCGCTTGATAGGCTAACAACCCTTGTATCTGTAAACATCGGTGCATTCCTACCAAAGTAAAGGTTTTGGATCATAGCACAACCAGCGATATGAGTCTAAAACAGATATATACATTACGATAAAAAAGATAAGCATAGATAAGAATGGAACTAACTCTAAATGGTGCATATGCATCTCTCAAAATTACATGGGTAAAACAAATATGTTCATTTAAAAAGAGAGGCGTAGTTCTCAAGAGGAATATATAAGCAAGCAATTAACAAAAGCGAGTTAAAACTAAAAAGCATACTGGAAGCATATTTAGATATGGGAATGTTTATACCATCACAGTTCAATAGACAAAATAGAATATTGCAGTGATCACAATTGGAATGTTACGTATAATGTGACCCAACTTGTTCACCTTACATGTGTGTTAAGCCGGGAAATAGGATGTACCTTAGTATCTAAAAGGTTTTCCGAGTCGGAGTGTGATGTTCACAATCCATATAAGAAGAGCCACTTGCATAGATGATTAAGAAAATTTCAAATCATCAGAGAGTGTCATAAATCTCCAAATACAAAGTGAGGCAATAACACGAATCCTGAGTTAAAGAAAGGTTCAGGTTATTAAGAGAGTGTTCATGCCTTTGCACTGTCCTCAATTGGATCTGAAAAACGTAGAGCCTGGTAAATACAGTGACATCTCAATCTTTGGATATCAATTGGAAGACCATTGTTAGAAAGCGCGAATCAGACCTGGGATTGCGAACCACCTGTAAAAAAATTGAGGTGAGTTCAAATAAATGAGTTTCATACTTCTTATCCACAAAAGTAAAACTTTTAAATAACTCAGATAATTTTTTTTCAGTAAATCAATTTTTCAACATAAAAGGGCAGCGCTGCTCGAAACGATTTGTATCAAGTTGAGAATCTCTAGTGCATGTTCCATATCATGAAGATGCTTTCATATAGAATAATGTAAATGATTTGCAAATAGAATTAATCTTCAACATTGTGAACTCTCTTTGTAAGAACTAAACACAAACCACCGAGATCACATCAATTCAATATCTTGAAGGAGAAAAGGCATAAATAAAGAGCAAAAAGATAAAGCATGAGACAGGAACATCTGCAACTATCCTTTGTTTGTCTGCTTGAAACAAAATGCAAATAAAACATAAAGCTACAATGTTATATTGTTGTTGCAGCTAATGGGATTCGGTAAATCTAAATAGCTAGTTATCTGCGGATATAGTAGAACAGAACATAGAACATAGTAGAAGCGGCATCAATCATTGTTTCAGAATCCAACGTATGAGACAGAACCTAAAACTTTGTATAGTTCGGTATTAGTATTTATTGATGCACGAGACCGAGCGAGGAAATCTGAGATGAAGTAGCGCTAAATATCGTTTTAGAACTAATTGGTTGTAAGAGATGAAAAGATTTTTGTAAGTGCTAGTATAAGGTACGGAAACCCAATAAAAGTAGAATGTGAAAGGTACAGTCAATAAAAGTATGTTTGCTGTAATGCCAAATCGTAATCTCTTCCTTAGTTGCACGACCAATTGTTGCAACCATATCATCTAATGGAAAGGAAGCTCATTCCTATCTCCGAACTCGCACGTTATAAGTTATCTTAGAAATTTTATAGTCCACAATCCATATAGAGCTACACAAAAAGACATCTTAACAGTATGCATAGAAGGCATCACATTGCACACCAGATGGTCATCATCAGTTGATAGGCTAACAACCCTTGTATCTGTAAACATCAATGCATTCCTACCAAAGTAAAGGTTTTGGATCACTTGCTTTCCTCGCAAGCGTAACAGGAATAGATATTGCAACCAAGTAGATGGATAGATCATTGGTCCAAAAGAATTTATCATAAAGCTACAACCCAACAGCAGATTACTTCTTAGCATTTGCGATTTTGAATTTTAAACAAAAGTATGTCATGCGGGACTCTAAACAGAAGTATATCATCTGCAACTAAAAGCACTATCGCCGCCTAGCGGTAGTTTGTTCTTCAAGAGCTGCAAGTCAAAACCAACATAATTTGAGTTATCGAGTATCTATCCGAACCTGCTGCGGTTCATGCCTTGAACTTGTCTAGAAACAAGGGATTATGGGCAAAAGGCGCTGCTAGGATACAACCCTCTCCATGTAAAGTGGCAAATCTTCAAAAGCAGTATGATTTAATCATCATTGTCTCGCATCGAGAGAAGCTGATCCAAAAATAGAATGAGTTGAAGGTAGTGAAAACAGAGCTCTGCGATCAACATGCTAGGTAAAACACTAAGATTACATTTAAAAAGTGCACATAGCAATGACATCACCACATGAAGAGATTGTAGCCTACCCTTTTTTGGTTGGCACATTTCCTTTCCTCGTATAGTAGTCGCTCATTGTCTCCGCTGATGTACCATTCATTCACGACCTAAAACATATCGTGACCATTCATGCTACAGCGACACGTAAGAAAAAAAAAACTGGTCGTAGCCATATAATTACCAATCAAGAGCCTGATATAGCAGTATCTACAAATAGTAAATGGCGAGCACAATAAGAATGCCATGAAAACAACAAAGGTAGAGTACAACAAGAAAGCTTACACGCTTGTGTCGATGTGAAGGCTCTTAATTTGGAGGAGGCGGTGGCGTGAATCAATGGACGAGAACCGGGCCACTGTAAAAGTAGGGGAAAAAGGCTTAACAAAGGACAAAGTGGATTCGGGAGGCAAAAAAGCGGGGAAGGACACGCAACCAAGAGGGATACCAAGGCGGGCGACATGAAATGGGGCGGAACATAAGAGGGAGTGACCGAGCGACGGAATGAAACGAAGCGGAGAAAGAGCGGATTGGGCACCGGCGGATTGTTGAGCAGGATTCGGAATGAAGAAGGAAAAAGGAGAAGAAAGCAAAAGGCACAGGGCAATATACTGTGTGTGGCGGAGCAGCGAATCGATGGCCAGCCATGGGCGTGTGAGAAATGAACACCACCGGATCACGAGCAAGGCTGCGATGGCGGGCCCAGCTAACTGTGGGGTTCAGGGCTTCATGCGGTGGCTGGAACATGGTCTCCCGGTCAGCAAGGACAACGAGCTCCTTGTCGGCGAGGTTGAAGAGGTCCCGAAGACATCTTGAAGTGCGACAGAGAACTGAAGAGGCTGCCGTGGAGAGGGCCAAAGGTGAAGGGAGAAGCGGCGGAGCGCTTGAGGGAAGACGGAAGGGGCACCACCGGTGCGCGAGGATAAGCCGGAGGATGCGAGAGGAAGGCTGGATGGGGAGCACCGGTGAGGCGCAGGAGGCGGATCGATGGGAGAACCGGCCGAGGCAGCGAGAGACCGCGGCGGAGCCGAGGGGGCGGACGCAGAGCCAAGACGCAGGAATCTAGGACGGAGGAATAACCAGCGGCGTTAACACGGGAGGCGGAAAAGAACGGCGGGCCGAACGAAAGGATCTGCCTGCGATTCCATTTTTTGCGAAGGTTTTTTTCGCCAAAACAGTGACGTGGCGTAGCTAAGCGCTCGGCTGGCCTTCCACGCTTAATAGATAACTTATTCAAGCAATGTAAGGGAAGATTAATAACTTCACGAAGCTTTTCTCTCTCTTTAGACAAAAGAACTTCACTATGTTGGGTGCGCCTCTCCAGATATGGGCCAAGCTTTCTTCAGCTGGCCCGTCATTTGTTTTGTTGGACCCATGTCATGGTCTAAGCCGATGCTGATCGATGTATATATACACACACACTACAGGATGTGCATCGAGATTCATGCATCACTCTACCTACTACCTCCATCCATTTTTCATAAAAAAACCCAACTCTTCTTTTCCTTCTCCTTTTCCCCTTCTCTCTCCCTTCCCTCTGGCCTCCGGTCCTCGAGTGAGAGACTGCCACCCCAAGCCACCGGAAGCCGTGTGCCGCCCATCGTCACACATGTTGGAGCCGTGCCGCGGCAGGTTGTTCTACACCGAGAGGAAGCCACACTGCAAGCCCCGCTAAAAACCACGCCCCGCGCCGCCGGAAGCTGGTTCTGCCGAAGAGCCAAGTGACTACCAAAACAGAAAGCCCTATCTGTTGAGGGCGATCTGCTTCATGTTGAAGTATAAGCGAATTGTCCACCTTTTCTCATCAGTTTAAACTTTTAGGTGAACTGATTGGTGCATATAACTCAATATGGCATCAGAGCTAAGAGATCTCGAATTCAAGACCCGATTGATGCAATAAAAAAAATAATTACAGCCCACTTCTATTTTTCTATCCTAAGTCTCTGGTTAGTCTAGAGCGTACAAATGAAGATGCAAAAACACCAGGTCATGACATGGAGATACCACTACTACAGAAAAAGTTATTATAGATGGTTTAAAAATATAATCACAGATGGTTTTTTAAATTACCTGTAAACATATATCAGTAATAATATATTGCATCACAGACGGTTTCTGAACCCTCTATAAAACACCAGACTGCCACAGACAGTCTGTATTAAGAACTGTCTTTGATAGTCTATTATCACATACAATTATAGGAGAGAATGAGACGAGCATATGAACATGGCACCACCACGACAGCTCCGCGGTGTACCGCGAAGCAATCCAATGTTCCAAACAGATAGAATCATGACTGCACCAAAGCAGAGCCAAAAAACATGATAGGATTACGAACAAGAAGCAATTACTTAGTAGCAATAGCAACAATAGTCTTTAACATCTATTTACTCAGGCTCAAATCAAAAGAAAAGCACAGTAAGTCTTTGTAACCATCCTTACAAATCAACGAGCTGATGACGGCGCTCGTGATCGCCTTCCCGCTGCTTCGTCGAACGGCACCGAGGTGGCCTAAGCGCGCGAGCAGGATGTCCTAGCTTGGGCATGTTGGATGGTGACACGCTTGGCGTGGATGGCGCAGTGGTTGGTGACTTGGTGTCCTCGAAGAGCCCGACGAGGTAGGTCTCTGCATTAGGTATAAAGGATATAGAACGTTTTGTCCGAGTTTTTAGACTTCGGTGGTTTTGGTTCAGATGGAAAAACAATAAAAGGGTCTGGACAGGACTGGACTTACCCTGTGATGAAAGGGATATAACCCTCTTCAATGCTTCAACAGTGGTCACGGTTGGAAATGGTAAATTAGCTGACTTTTGGAGATCAAGCTGGATACAAGGAAAAGCTCTAAAAAACATAGCACCGACCCTTTTCCAAATGGCAAGAAGAAAGAACATCTCTGTTCAACAAGCATTGGCAAACAACTACTGGATCCGATTTTGTACCTCGGTGAACTCTCAAAAGGAAATACGGGAGTTTGTAGAACTCCATGAAACAATTCGACGAATCACTAGAGATGAAGAGAGGGATGATCAAATAATCTGGCGTTGGACACCCGATGGATAATACTCAACAAAGAGTGCCTACCTAGTGCAATTCGAAACGGTTTACTGTAAGATGAAAATATCTCCAATATGGCAGGCGAAAGCTGAACCTAAATGTCGATTTTTTGCATGGCTAACATTGCTTCACAATAAAATTTTAACAGCTAATAACATGCTCAAAAGGGGTTGGCCATGCAATGCGATCTGCAGCCTTTGCAACGCGGCACCGGAAACAACGAACCATCTCTATAAAGACTGCTATTTCGCTAGACAAGTATGGGAGCTTCTACTGCGATGGGGAAAGCTAGATCGGTAGCAGACTTTGAGTTGTAACGGCTCGGTATATAGGTGGTGGAGAAGGCTAAGAACCCAATATGATAGAGAGAAACGCCGAGATCTGGATGGTCTGCTCATTTATTTATGGTGGAATCTTTGACTAGAGAGAAATCAACGCATATTTTAAGGGAAGAATAGAACACCTGACCAGGTGACTACATCGATCAAGGATATGGTGCAAGTTTATGGTTTTACTTGGTCCACGCAAACTACTGTCTAGCGTCTTAATGACTTTGTATACATCTTAATGACTTTATATACATTCGGGTGGGTGTGAGTAGGGTTTAATTCTGAGGATATGGGTATCGGTGGTGTAAGTGGTGTAATGGTTTATTGTAATAGTTTGCTGTGAGGTTTTTTCAGGCCCGATTTTTCCTTGATAAAAAATTGGACCGTCTCTCTTTTTCTTCTTCTTAATAAATCTTACGGCAACTCTCTTACAGTGCCAGCACAGAATGGCTCTGGAACCGGAGGTCCATCTTGAAGTCCTGAACGACCTCGGTGGGGCTTCTTCGCTCCTCCGGTCGTCGGCACCGACTTCCTCGCGGCCTTCAACACAAATCGGGACATGTCTAAGCGAAAACCCCACAACGAAACAACAGATCGTAACAGGGAGAAGGCAGGGAGAGGGACGAGGAGACGCACCTTGGTGGCGAGCTGCTTCCTGGGGCTCTTGTCGCCGGTGGACTTGCGCGTGATCTGCTTTGTACAGGCCATCTCCTCCCTTCCTTCCTCGACCTCAGGGGCTGCTGCTGTGGATATAGGGGGAATGGAACTTACGAATATCGAGGGAGGTCCCACTCGTACCCTGAGACGCGAACTCTCGTGAAGAAATGTTGAATCTCGTACCCCACGGACATGACACAGGTATACCTTGTGAATCTTTCAAAGATAGTGTCAGAAAGGGATCACCGTTCTTTCCACAACTTTGATTTAAGAAAATCATTGATCATATTAAGTTGTCGAGGTTCTTAGAAACGTGACCACTCTTTGGGAAGTGTGGGAGCAGCGACATGCCACGGATGGCGCGTGCGGGAGGCCGCCTTTCCGCGGTAGGGGAGCGTAGGAGGGCCTTCCGCGGCTAGCGAACACGGGAGGCACATGCCGCAGTGGGGAGGGGGCTAAATTTGCAATTTTGCTCAGGAGGAGTTAGATTTGCAAAAAATGAGACAAAGGAAACCTAGAAAAGTGATCTCTTCTATGTATTGACTCTCTTGTACGGTAGGCTCCGTGGCCTAAAAAAACCAATTGGCTTACACTGTTGCCAACATACGAACATAGTACTGAGTAGTACAGATGATAGGCTCATCAACCACGTGATAGTTAGGTCCTGTTTGGTATGGATGTAGTTTTTCTGAAGAGTACCTTTTTGGCTAAGCTGTATGGCTGAAAAGCTGCATGGTTGAATGACTAAGCTATACAGGTTTGGTGTTAGGCAGCCTAACTTTTAGTCTAGCTTTTTGGTGTGAGGGGTGTGGGTCGGGAATGAGGGTGAGAGGGATGGGGTTTGGAATTTTATACTTAGCAGGAAGGGCAATTTTTTTTTAACTCTAGTGGCAAAGTCAAATCCCTAATTCATCGAAATCATGAGAAGTTATCACAGACCAACTTTTGGCTTTCAACTTCTCCTAATGCAAATGGATTGCTAGCTTTTGGCTTTCGGCTATGGAGAAGTTAACTGTTTGGAATAACTTTTGGCTTCCAAAGAAGAGATGCCGAAGTTGAAGCTATCCCATGCAAAACCTTAGTCTAACAATATTGTAGGTGTCAATAAGTTTAGATGTAAAGGGCCCATCATTTGCACAAGTTTGTTACTACTTTCTAGAAATTGGTATTAGAGCACAATGGTACCATTTTCTCCTCTCCAACAGTCTAATGCTTGTAACTTTGCTCTAAGAACGCTTTATATGGTAATAAAATTGTTCAGGTTGTGGTTCCCCAAAAATATGCGATCTCTTTGCGCTAAAGTAACTTAAAGTTGTTTTTATCTTCGTACTAGAATATCCTTTTGTTTTATGCTCTAAAGTTTAGAAATTGTTATAAATGTCTCCCTGATGAAATGTTCGGCGAAAAGAAAAGACCGGATTGTATTGATGTTGACCATCATAAGTGACAGCTTCCTATGGTACTTCAGTGTCTTAGTTTTTTTAGTGTGACCGTGCCGTCGTACGTGTGCCCAGGGCTAGAAGTCTCTCCTTGCTAGCCCTTGCACAACCTCCAAAACCACCCGGCTCACGCAGTCATCCAGCGGGAGTGCATGGAAGCATGAGATTATAAGGTCTATTTGTTTTAGCTTTTTCACTAGTTTGGAAGTAAAAAATTAAGTTGAAACAAACGACTAGCTTTTCAATCGGATTTTGAAAAAGCCTAAAGCTATCATACAATTAAAAGCTAAAAGCTATTGTAGAGGTGCTTTTTTGACTTTTGTGGGTTGGAAATAACCATTCGCCACTGAAATTCGAGTTATTTACTCACTTCTACCAGGGTATAAAACATCAAGTCACATTCCCCATCCTCTTCTTCTACTCCTCCCATGTAAAGGAGAGGGTGACGCCTCCCTTGCGAGTCACCTAGGGCCTAGGCCTTGCTAGACTGGTCACCCTCACGTCGGTGACCGGCGACGGCAATCACTTTCCCAGTGCCACTGTCCTCCTCCCTCTTCCTGGTCTTCTCCATCTCCATTGTGCCAAGGACTCGCGCCCACCCCATCCCCTCCACACCTTCTCCACTATGCATCTTTGCGCCCGATAAGCATCCCCAGTATCGATGTGCTCTCGTAGAGAACCAAATTATCAGGCCACGTGTGCAAGCCACCGACCCTCCTGTTCCAAGTGGGCCACGGTTTCGATCTCCACCACCTCAAGCCGGGCCTCCCACTCATCATCAGCGGCATCAACATCTCCCAAGACAGCAGCTGCGATGCCCACTCTGATGATGTGTGCATCACTATTTATTATTGCTTGCTCTTTTCTTGTGCTTCCATTCCTTGCAACATTTGCGTTGCTGACGTGCAAAATCTTTCCTTTGTGCGCAGGGGACGTGCTGATGCACTATGTGGTGGATGCAATTCTTGGCGCGCTTGGGCTGCTGAACATCGAATAGATCTTCCTAGACTCAGACCCCCACTGGAAGGGCGCCGATTCTTTGATGTTCATGAGGGAAGCTACCAGTTTATCAAGCTCTCAAGTTAGCTCCAAATTTCATTCTTTGGGACAATTCGATATTGTTTCTATGAGTAATTTAGGATACTATGTGTAGTTAGGAAGTTTAGAGTGCGTGGAATGCTTTTATCAGAACAAACTTTAGAGCTTGTGTGTGATGCATTTGCTGAATGATTCCCAGTTTTAGATCATGTGGTAGTTTGTATTGGGAAAATTATTTTTCTAGTTTAATTAGCAATAGGTAAGTCTACAGTCTTATGTGGTGAACCCTTCAAAGGAAGTGTTAGGAAAAGATCTCCTCATACCCCGCAGATTCTCTAGAGGAAGTTTTGAGGGAAGATCCCACAATACTCCGCGAATTCTCCAAAATAAGTGTTAGGGAAAGGTCCCCTTACACCCCGCGAACTCTCTTAAATGGAGTATGTCGAATGGTCTCCAGTCCTCCCAAAGGCCTTGCCTTATCATCCGTCTACAGGGCATATGGTGAAACACCTAGTCCTAGAGAGCGCCCCTTGATGCCTCCATGGAGATGGGTGGACACCATCATTCCATTTGGGACCAACTGCCAAGTGAGACCACCAAGTCCCCTGTGGAACCTTGAAGCCAGAGGTCTACCCCTACAAGACGATACGTGTGATCCATTACCTCCTCATGGGAATGACCAATATGTCCACACTTAAACCACTCTAATAGGGGTAGGATGGTATTTATGTAACAAGCTAAGCGCATATAAAAGCTTACTATAATTCATGCTTGTAACTTGAGCTCTGATTAATACAAGACATACAACTGGTGTGCCTCGGGGAGATTGGACTAGGAGGTACCCCTCTACTCCCCTCGGAGCACATCAACAGGAGTAGGGCATCTACCCTACCACCCAAACTTGTCTAAACTCCCGTGTCAATTCTCTCTAATGGACGACGGCCCATGAAACGGCCGGTGTCTGCCCCACTCTCGTGTCCCGTTTCTAAACATACGACAACGTCAAGCGAACTGATGCGGTCTCATGTGACCATGTTTTGGGTGTTGGACTAGTTAGTGCTCGTCACTGGTTGGTCGATGAAATCGAACTTGATGTCAAGCAAACGGTAGCATCCGACGGTCGGGTTTGCCCGGAGAAAGCACACAATCCGTGTGCTCGTTTCTTGGTCGAGAGCGAGGAGGCGCGGATCACGGTCGGGTTTGGGCCGAGATCTCCTTGTGAGCTCGGCTTTGGGCCTCGGCACGCGTTGGACTAGTTAGTGCAAGCGCCAACACGAATCATCTATGAAATATAGTCATGTGGTACAAACTGTCTGTGATATCAACTTATTACAGACGATTCTTAGCATATCCAGTAACTTAGACGGTCACACTAGTAAAACCGTCTACAATTAATTTTAATATAGACGATTTTTTAAAAGTTTAATATAAGTCTTTCTATAGTAATATATATATATATACTGCACACACTGTCTCTACTAAGCACAGAGATTTCCTGGAGTGACACATTGCTCTCAAGATGCACTGGAACACAGGAATCTGACGGAAAGTGGTACAGATCTGTTAGAATTCCTTTGGAAATCCTCCGCTCCGAACGGGCCGAGCATATAATAGCACTGACTCTGAGTCTGATCTGATGGACAGATCAGTGCTTCCCTTGCAGGAGGCAATGAGCGGCATGTGATCGAGTGTTGGAGGCTTACACGTTCGAGAAACTCACAAAGGCGCCTCCCTTTTTCTTTCAAATCTTCATCGAAATAAGGTGGTCACAACACATGTTCACGATGACGAACTAGTTTTAGAGTGCAATTGGGGCTTTGTGCTGCTTGCACTACAGATTTGTGGGCATATATACAACGAAGAACTTCGTGCTAGGTTGGATGATGTACCTACAGATAAAAAGAATGAGAAGAGAACAATATATGGTAATGTTGTGTATCATCAAACAACAAGGCCGGGATGCGTAGGAGGAACTGCACATCAACATTAAGGTAGGAGATAGGGCTTGAATTCATGACCTCAACTACGGCACCTAAGCGTTTTACAAGCAAATAATGAAGTGCTCCACAGGTTTTCATCACTAACTAGCCATTGTACACGAGACAGAATCAAAGGAATTTTCTTAATTGCTAGTGCCCACATATACTGCCAAAAAATTCCTGCTTGAACTACCGATCATCAAAGATTAGTTCGCAGAATCAACACAATGGTCCAAACCATTTCAACATTATTCTGATACCTGATTTCACACATGTCTAAATAAAAAGGAACCATCAATGATATCTCAAGGCATTTCTAACAGCTAGATAGACATATGGAAGAAACTATTCTGAGATCACAGCTTGAGCTCAAGATCAACGTCTTCTGAATAATCGGAGTTCTTGCTAGTCGATTCCCCCGATTGATTGTGGTCTTCCTCTCTCTTCAAATCAACAGATTCCACTTCCTACAAATAGTAGTGTAACACTTATTAATGAACATAATAATCTGTGTAATAAAAAATAACATGCACATATATTTCAACTACTACTCAAGTAAGAACAATGAGGACATAATTTATGTATGTACCTGACGAACAGGTACTTCAAAGACCGGCACCGTAACTGAATTTATAGGTGGCATGACGATACTTGGATTGGAATAAGATGCTGCTTTAGAGGCGCCGGGAGGACTATATGCAGATGTTACGTACGTTGGTCAGACTATGAATCTTTGATCACAAATTAATGAGTCCTGGAATTAATCATATACGTACCAGATGTTGGTAGACTGAAATTGCCCATAGTTCATGTCCCCACTCACTCCATATGCCATCTACAATAAATCATAAGGATGGTCGCAGCTCCATAAGACACCAAGATATACAGTCTAAATGTCTAATTAAGAACATCATCAGGTGCCTGGGAGAAACATTCTCTTGCTGCAATAGTATAATTGTTCTTATTGTTGACTTGAGTGTATATGTTATCCTTGATATACTAAAAAAGTTTGGACAATCTCGGGACAGAAAAACATTGGAAACAAGATTTTGGTTTTGAACAGCTATTAACAAGAAAGAAGTTCAAATACCGCATTGTTTGGATAGATCGGGTAGGGGTAAGGGTAGGGGTAGGGGTAGGGTAGCGAAGCACCAATGCTAGCTTGGGAAAAAGGTGAAGACTGTGACAATGTGTTCAAGGCCATCATAGTGCCATCCTGCTTGATAGGTCCATTAAAAAATAACATCAGATTAGAAAAGATAATCATAAATATATACGGTGATATAGACACAATTATGGAACATAAAAAAAGAATCAGACAAGCAGTGGCAGAGCCGAGCCACGGAGCCATGGCCCGAAGCCTTGGAGCAAAAGGCTTTGAGACAGGTTGGCTCGGGCCATAGACTGTCTCTGCCCCAGGCCCGAGAACAGCATGCAGTCTGGCTCAAGGCTTGGGCCATAGGTTGTCTCCGCCCCTGCAGATAAGCGTGCTTTACCAAGCTAAGGGCACCATTTCCATAGGATGGAGGTGGCTGCAGGCTAAGAGAGTTTTTGATGTACTGCTCATTCATTTCATTCTGTACCCTAATCCTCTCTAGCTCCGCAATCCCGAGCCCTCGCCTTCGTTCCCTTGGATTGCTCGGGTCGTTGTTGGTGGTTCTTTTTCCCTTCCTAGATCCAGAGGAACCTCCTTCGGCCCCTTCCTTGCTGTTGCCGGAGCTCCTTCCGTCCATGGATGCCTACTAAGTTAACATACATAGAAGAAATTAAGAAAGGTGTTGGCATGGATGATGATACAAAGTAGACTCTAAAATAGAGAAGGGTAGATAGTTGTACACACCTACCAATATCCTTTCTGATGAAATGAGACTGGCTGCCTCTGCCTCAATTTTTCAAGTGATGCAGCTATATATAATGGCACTATTCATGTCACTCAAACCCTAACATCAAAATAAAATGAATAAAGAATTTGGAGATATCCATATTTTTTTTTGAGATATTCTCAAATCTGTGTGATAAATAATGAGCGTCCCTCATAGCTGATAGATTTAGATACAAGATTATACTAGAATACAAAATTTATTACACATAGCCATAGATATGGAAATTGAGTAGTGTAATAAATGCATATAAATTTAATTAATTAAATCGTGGAGAACTGGAGATCAAGTTGGATACTGCAATAGTAAATGGTAGTCATTGGAAGATATATAAAGGTTGAGATCGCTTATATTTATAAGCTTGTGCATCTAATTAATTAGATATATCCAATAATATTTTCTTTATTGCTCTAGATGCTATTGAGATGTCAATTAAAATTTTATATGGCAGAAAAGTATCCCACCTATTTGAGGTTTTTGTTTCTTTTCCTTTTTTGAGAATTCGGAGTTGATTGTTTGTATTATCATGTATGTATGTAATTTGATTATATTAGCTACAACTTACATCCCCGTGATAATTTGAAGAAAAATGTTATAGCTTGTGTCTTCCATTTACATTTGAGTTGTTCAATGAGTATCGTGTGTAAGAGGTGATAATATTATTATATTATCTTATATGTAGTTACGTAGTACTTGATTTACTATATACACACACACCCTTTTGTGCAAGTTATACATGTGTAAACACTAGGGGTGAAAACAGATTGAATATGGACAGATAAAGTCTTTACCGTATTTGTTTTTATATTTTTCTCTAGATGAGGATGCAAATATGAATATGAATAATATTGAATAAAAATATAGAGCAAATACGTTTGAAACGAATCCAATATTGTCATGAATATTTCTCGGAACATAAAAACCTTTAAATTATAAGTACAAAATGAACAAAAATATAAGTAGTTTATTTGATCTAAAGATTCATGAAGAATATGTAACTGCCCAAGATTTACATTCTCTATTAAATTATGTTTTAAAAAATAAATTATGCATTTTTGAGCTTTTCTATATTTTGGCCGCTTATTTAAAATATTTTCCTATTAAAGACAATAGTATTTAAATTTTATTAAAATTTAAAGCTAGAAAAATCTTGAAAAATAATTTTTTAAATGATATACTGTGTCAGGAGTATCCACAAAAAATTCATAATTTTTGGACCTGGTTTGCTAATTTTAAAAAATAAAACTTAATTTAGATTGATTAAACTAGAAAACAATTTTGAAATATGGAAGTCTTTTTGGGTCGAAACAGTAGCCTCATCCCAGCCTAAGCGCCTGAATATCCAAATAATACGGATCGGTCGGACACTATCTAATCCATTTTTACCCCTGCTAAAGACATTCAATTCCTGTTTTCACAAACAGTAGTGATTAGAATAAGTACTTTTGCTAGCGTGGCTTTAATCAATGTTGGTCCATGTGATGACACTTCAGCTACCACTTGTTGATAGCTAATCGATCGATCTTTTTTTTTCAAGAACACGTATGAGACCTGCGTATCTTTTCATTCATATATAGGAAGAGTACGAAACAAAACAAAGTACAAATCTATACACAGAGTATTGACAGGTTACATTCGCGCCGTCTGAAACCAAGGAACAACTCAAAGAAATGACCGAGCTTCCGCATTGAGCTCCCGCAACCCAGTCTCCCCCGCGGCACTCCAATTTCCGCGCGCGTTCAGCTTTGATCGATCCTAGACAAGGTCTCGACAATAGAAGGGGAGCTGTCCTTGAACACAATCATTCCGTTGTTTCCAGGTCATCCAGGCGGTCACTATAATCATGGATTTGGTTCCTTTTCTGAGTTGCTTCGGGGTAGCATCAGCGCAGGTAGTGAACCACCAACCAACAAACGATTTTTTCGTTTTGTTGGGGATTGGGGCGCGGGTGCTCAATCCAGGAGGTTACCAAGAAACCAAATTTGGCGGCTGAACACGCAACCGATCAAGAGGTGGTTTATGTCCTCCGTTTCCTGGTCACGGAGCTTGCACTTGTCCGGGAGTTGAAGTCCACGCTTTGCCAATCTATGGGCGGTCCAACACCTGTTCAGAGCTGCGAGCCAAAGGAAGAACTTACATTTTAGATGTCCAAGGTCTTCCAAATCAGTTTCCATGGATGAAAAATTGCGCTGTCCAAGAAGATCCCTAAGTAAGCAGATTTGGAGGAGTGTTCACCAATCACCATTGCCACTAATTAAGTTTCCAAATGGTTCTGTCTGTCATGTTGCTCTTGATTAGTTGTGGTATCTGCGAGAAGGTCCAAAAGTTGTAGATATTCTGTAGACACCAAGTGCTCCTTTGATGTTGTTCACCCACTGCCTGTTACGCAGAGCATCACTTACACACCGACGATTGGTGAGACTTGTTGGAATCGGGACAGATTGGGAGCCACCTCGATCGGCGATTAGTTTGCCATGAAGCCACCTCTCTTTCCAGAAGCAGGTGTGTGCTCCATTCTCCACTAGGGATTGTACATGTGGATGCAAATTAAGAACAATGCTCGCATGTCCTCATTGACATCCAGCCTGAATCTGCTCCATGGCTTGTCCGGTTGGGTTCTCTGTAACAAAGCCAGCGCAAGAGCAAAGCCTGACCAATGATTGTAATGCCATGAATGCCCAGACCGCCAAACTGTAAGGGCCTGTAAACTCTTCCCCAGCTGGATCCTATCTCATGCACGCAACCAGATCAAGCTATGGAAACGTGATTGACTATTAGATCGGTTCATCCCAAGACTTTTCTAGGTGGATCACGTCCAACGGCAAGCGAAATAATTAACTGCTGAATTAGCGTCGGAGGACACCATATTGAAGATCTTAGCGAGCTGACCACCGTAATATATTATTGAACAGTGCTTCAATGCTTTTTTCTTAATATAAATTGTGCAAATCTTGAAGGACTCACCTGAGGAAAGGATCAGGACACTTTTATGTACACGGAAAGGTCAAGCAACCGAACGACCACGTACGGTTCCAGTCCACAAATAAGACCCAAAAGGCCATATGCAGAAGTAATCTTTAACCATTTAAATTCTTTGTGTATCTTTGCTTTCTCTGTACCTCAAAAGTAGCTTTAAATTTTAGCCATTAGATCGAATCTTTCCTCTGTAATTCGACGATAATCAATATTTTTTCACATCAACATGTTTATCTTCATCGGATTACGCTTATCTAAGAGTTGTCTATGTTCTATATTGTTTCGCATCGACGTGTTGTTCACATCGATTTTCGCCCAAGTTATCTTGCTATCAACGATCACCGTCGGTTCATATCTTCTTACCAATTTTGATCATATCAGCTGACACGCATTGGTATGTACTGTACTCGACCTTTTTGCACCCTCTGTACGGATGCGGTGCTGCTATCCAGAAATCGCCGAGCGGCAACACCTAACAAATTACATGTCAGGTTAAACAGACCAGCTAGAACAAATGCGGATTATATTGCATAACAAAATTAGAACCGCGCCGTAGACTCTTAACGAGTTACTCCCTCTGGTTCAAAAGTAAATCGTTGAGTACGTAACGTGTGCAGCCAATCATTACGAACTTAGGATATCTATATCCTTTTAAATATATAAAAGTGGCACTTGAAAATGATACAAGTGATTTATTTGTCTCGAAATGTTCTTTCATGATACTATAAAATTTAGTGGTTTTGTAAATATACAACAATAGAAATGGGTAGTTAAAGTTGCATTTTGCTGACCATGTCGATGTCCAAAACATCTTCCTTTTGTGACTAGAGGAAGTATTATATGTCAGTAAACCACTATATAGGAAGCATTTTCCTGTACATATATATACTATATATATTGGCAAACGGCAGCAGATTGCCCTCTGAAGACGCAAAATAAGTACGCACAGAATTTTCAATATACGGAGAGATCCATGGCACCACAAGTAGGGGTGCAAACGGAGCGGATAATTCCCGACCGATCCGAGACCAAATTCGTTTAAAATCCGATTCGAATCCGAAAAAATTCATATCCGGTTATATCCGGATTCGAATCTGCCTATCCGAAAAAAATATGGGGTAAGATATGGGAAGAGAAGTATCCGATCCGTATCCGATCCATATCCGCATATCCGAGATATCCGAAAAATATTAGTGTAAATGAGTGAAATAGATATCCGATAACAGATCCGATAAACATAAACATTCTTCATCATATAAGTTCATATGTTGAATGGAATTATACTTGGCTGCATATTATTTTTATATAGGGAAGGCAACTATTATTGAATTTGAAACACTTATATGTCTCCAAGGTTCTAGTAAAGTTTTGTGTATGGTTGATTGATCTTAATATGCGATATATATGGTTTCGCTTTCACGATTATCCGACTAACTATTCGTGAATCGAGACTAACCGTATCCGAACGATCTCAGATTCGCCCGTATTCGCGATCGAAATTATCCGTGATTCGTATTCGAATCTAGTACTGCCCGTATCCGATTCTATATCCGAGAAAAAATTTGGAATAGGATACGGAATGAGCGAAATCCGTTCGTATCCGATCCGTTTGCACCCCTAACCACAAGTACCCCGTAGGGAAAGAAGACTAGGCCGTCTAGGACTCTCTGGGAAGACCCTTAATTTGCAACTTGCAGCGGCAGGTGCAACTTGCTTGTTGCGTGCATATATGCCATATTGGCATCGATCGATCATGGCATGGTAAGTTGTAGAATGGGGCATTTGCAAAATACAAGGACACAATTAATTAAGATCTTGTTTGGATGAGTGGTAATTAATTTTTTGAAAGGTTTTGAAATTTTGTTTAAATTTAAACTAGATATAAAACATTCCAATGAAATATCACTAATCCAAACAGCCCCTAAGTATGTATAAACATATGCATGTTGGTTTTAGAATTGTTGCGGCATGCGATCGATCGAGAGCTCGGCGTTTAGAGCAACTTGCAAGGCCATGATTGACCCTAGCTTCCACGCTTGCAATTCTCAAATAGAATAAACCGCGCCACACATGCACGCGATGATTAGAAGATCCTATCACTAACTAGTTTAAAACCACCATTAATTAGAGATTCGCGAATTCAAAGTCACAAAGCTAGCTGATCGATCAATCGATCCGCGGGTAGTCTACGCAGCCAGAGCGTAGAGAACGAGCTTCGTGTCAATGTCACTATGTGTCATCGTGTGTTGGATTTTCTTCCTGCATACATATTACGATTGAAGATTGAGATGAAAATAAATAATATTCTATTGCGATTTCATCGCCGGCTAGCTATCAGTCATGCATGTACAACAAAGGGCAGGTCGGGGGCTTCACAAATTCTGGTAGTGAAGGACAATAACATCTTTATGCATGGTATGGATCTGCATAATATTAGTTAGTAGTATATTATATCATGAAGACCATGATGTTATCTGTAGCTTTTTTTCTACTGGAAACAGAAAGGGCATTTGGTGTTTTGTCAACCGTTATTACTCACTAAGGCACTACAATTATTTGTTCACCAGAGGAACAAAATTTGATGGCACTAAATATATTGCTACTTTCAGATGTCATATAGCTTATGCCTTATAGTACATTGATGGATCAAGTGATTGTTTATCTTGCAATCTCTAAATTACAACACTAAAGATCATGTTAATTTATCAAATTATTTATGTTTGTATGATAAACCATTAAAAGTGTATGTACAACCTACAATGCATGTGCTGTATAACTGTATTTAATGAGTTATTCAGAGTCAGGACCAGGGGTGAATGCACACCAAATGGATATGTATGCTCACTTCTATATCATTAGACCAGTAATTCCACTAAAGATTAGGCATAGCACACTTGCTAGCTAACTAGCACGCACTGCTCTACACGTACTCTAAGATATGCATGCGCTGATCAAAATTATCGTAGTAGCATCTGTAACAACTTAAAGTGCCCTTTTTTTCTAACGAAAACTTAAATGATTACGTTTTGAGGGTTGCTTCTATGTCACTTTTTAGAAGATATACAGATATTAAAGTATGAATAAAGAATACATAGTGATTATTTACGCTTTCACTTGTTTTAAGATTTGTACGTATTAAGAGGACATGTGTAGGATACGTACTCCATATGTAAGATTTACTTTCACACAAAGTACGTTGGATGGATGATGCAGTATTAAAATGAAAACCATGCATGGGAAACTTGAGTGTGTCAGATGGCAGAATCATGCCTACCCAGGGTATAGATGACCTCTTCATCCCGATCTTCCCTATGAAATACATAAAAGGAACGTATTCTCGAAAAAAAATACATAGAAGGAACCACTGTGTTGCATTAGTTGATCCAAAACGTTCCAAGTGTCATTGCATGATTAAATGTTAGCTATTCTGTACGAGTGTGACTTACCAGTATACCTCGTATATATCCAAAGTCTTCGGAGCACATGAAGATATCGTCACCATATCATGCATGCTAGCTGCAGGCAAACTAAACCCATAGTTGGCAGAGAGCATGCATGCATGATCATCAACAAATGAGATACAAACACGTATAATTGTAGATACAACCTGCTGCACGAAGATATCTAAATGTGTGTGTATGCATGTACCCAAATGACATGCCTGACACGACGCCAACATGCATGGTGCGCCGAGATGCTTATACCAAAGCACACGAGGAAGATCTTATATATCATTATACAGCACTAGGTACAAATAGCAATGGGAGCCTCTCTATATATATTGTTATTTCTAGCTATACACCTAGACCTGCCTTGTGCCTTGTCCATCTGGATTGTGCATCAGAAGCTAGCATTCTGAATTGGCAACATTATTTTCTGAACTCAGAAATGATAATGTCAAATACCATATATACTTGCTTTGCAACATCGCCCCGGCCTCGTGATCGAGAAGAATTGATTTTATGCTCCGAAGTTTACACAATTGTACAAATTGAAGTAACTAGCTAGCCAGCATATATCACCAAATTCAGTTTTGCAACTCGATTACACACCATGCGTCAATTTCTTAAAAGAAATGCGCATGTGCGTCGTATCTTTGTCTTTACTCCTGATATCCATGCATGCATTTCACACAAGACTGCACGCCCATTAGTTCTTGTGGCATCAATAAATCAGTCAGCTAGCTTAACTGAGAGGGGGCTGAGGATGTATATATCTTTTTGAAAGACAGAGGGGGCTGAGTATATAAGGACATGCATGTTCAGGATCATAGCTTGAGCTCAAGGTCCACGTCTTGTGGATCATCTGAGTTCATACTCGTCGACGAGTCTACCGATTGGTTTAGGTCGTGATGTCTCTTCAAGCAAATAGATTCCTACAATGAATGGCATACATAGAAATGGATTATATATCAACACACCGAACTTGTAAACGACAAGCGCTTCAGATCTGCGTGCACATGCCTCAGGTTCGAAGAGTCGCAACGTGGCGTCGCTGCTCGGATGAGAAGAGTAATGCTCTGGTCTATGGTAATTAGGCGGCAACCTGCAGGTTAATTATTGGAACGGCACACGCATGTTATTGATTTGGAGTACTACTGCAATATTGCTGTTCAGATCGACTTTGACCTCATACCTGATGATGGGAGGAGTCGATTGGAATTCGCCGTATCTGATGTCTCCTCTCCCTCCATATGCCATCTACGTTACAATGCATAACAAGTTAGGTCGTACCGGCCATAAGATATGGAGGCTAACGAGGCCATCACGTGCATGGGAGAATAAAATCTCGTTGGCTGCAATGATACTCTTGTTCCTCTTTGTGGCTTCATAGATAATCGATCCCAAAAATAACTATTCTATCATGTGCATTATTGACATGCTACTCGAAAAGTTTCAGCATAAAAGCACCGGAAACAAAAAGGCAGTAAGATCAATTTTTGTCTAACTTTTCTTATCTCATGGTCTACTAATTATTTGCTATTGAACTCTATTTAATCAACTGAATTATCAAAACGAAAAAATCATATTTTCTTGCTATTAATCTTGGTGAGGTCCAAATTAACCTAGATACCAAGAAAATAACAGCATTTTTGGCAAATTTAAAACGATCTCTACTGGTACTAACTAATACTCGATACACTTATTGAACAACTATTTTTAAAAAATGCATTTACCACAAGATTTGGTTGGGTTGGGTAGGGCGATGAAACGTTGATGTTAGCATGGAAGGAGGAGGATGGAGATGATGATGATAGCGAGTTAGATGCATCTTCCTGCTCGATCAATCAATTACAGAAATTCAGAAATTTTACTCCTAAATATGTGTACAGACAGTACAGTACATGAGAAACCAAGAATCAAAAAATAAATAAATATCGCATATGCATGAACATGCAATTACCAAGTTTAGGCTACCAGTTCTGTGGATCGGAGGTGGCTGGCCAAGAGGGTGGTGCAAGTATTCGGCCATTTCACTTTGTATCCTGATCTTCTCTAATTGCGCTACGCCGAGACCTCGCTGCGGCTGCCTCGGCTTGTCGGAGCTGCTGTTGCCGGCCCTCTTGCCCTTCCTGGAGCCAGACGACCTTCCCTTGCCCCATTCCATGCTGTCCCCAAAATTGCTTGCACTCATGGATCCCCAGCTACCAGAAGACCAGACCTAGAAGAAGACCAAGAAATGGGAGCAAGAAAGAGAGAAAGGAGAAGTTGGATGATGCAAAGAGGCCTCTTAAAGTGAAAGGGAGAGATCTCCTTACAAGCCCAATATCCCTTTTATCAAAAGGGGACTGCAGGTTGCCTCATTTATTATTAAAAATTTTAATTTAATCTATACAGTAGCGTGGCTTTCATTAGTAGTTTATATAATCAGGACCACGTGACCCACCCTATCACTAAAAAGAAAAAGAAGAAAAGAATTTAAATTAAGTGTTTTGTGGTTTTGATTTGTTCTAAGATGATCGCGGATCGGAGGATCTTTGTCATCAAAGTGCCCCCTTGATAACTTGGGCAAAGTACTCCCTGTGTTGATTTATATAATACGTTCACGTATTTCGAAATTCTAAGTTTGTAAAGTTTGTTCAACAATTAGTCCAACAATATATAGATTATATATCGCAAAAATGATATAGTTAGATTCGTATTTGAAATCACTTTCTGATAGTTATAATTTTATAGCTATGAACAAAGTATTTAAAAAAAGTAACAATCAAATTTTAACTTTAAAGCCTGTACCAAGATAAAATTGTGCCTTATAAAAATAAATAGAGCAAGTAATTTACAGTAAGATTCTCTACTTTACTCAGCACTGGCATAGAAAAAGGAAAGAAAGATAGGCACCTAAAAAAATAGCGGGATCCCTTCCAGCATGCTTCTAACCAGTAAAACCGAATCTTGGACACTACACAATGTGTCAAATATTTCGAAGAGGAAGGACAGTGCACCATCAATTCGAAGTTGAATCGATTGTTTGGACTTTGAGTAATTCAGTAAGCATTCAACTTTTTTCGCTGTACCTCATTTACTTTCCATAGTACATAATATGCCCTAATGACTCTATAGCACTACTTGACTTGTCCCTAGCTAGCTAGAGGCCGTGCTGCTAACCAAACAACACTACTAGTCATCTAAGACTAAATCCACATGACGCAATTGTTGTGTGCATGTGTCGTAATGAAAGTGATTCCCTCCTGAATTTGAGTCCTTGGTTGCTCTAAGGTGGAAAATTAATACCTCAGGCAGTGGAATTATGCAGATTATATATATATGTATCAGTGCTATGAAACAAGGTATGCACTCAACAGTTAGACGTGGTATCATATCAATTAATCGCAACACGTCTCATTAATCGGAATTTAACGGATGATTATATGTTGTTATTAATATATTTCATATTTTATATTTAGAATTAATTAGAAATATTTTATTTACCGAAAATTGTTGTAAATTATCACTCTACAAACACATGTTTTACATTTTGCTATTTATACTTCATCTAAAAGGTACATACTATATGAACACTATGACATAATATTATAAAACTATTTTATCGTACTAAGTGAATAAAAATAAGCTATTTGTGATTAAACGAAAAAAGGATGATTAATCATAAAACAGTCGATTAATCGGATTATACAGTCAATTAATCGTTTGATTGTGTTTAAATTAGTCGTGACGGTTTAGTCACCGTCACCAATTAATCGGTCAAGTCGG
The DNA here is from genome assembly GCA_036346375.1 of Guadua angustifolia. NCBI lineage: Eukaryota > Viridiplantae > Streptophyta > Magnoliopsida > Poales > Poaceae > Guadua > Guadua angustifolia. Next base: position 3,979,377 of record CM070508.1, read on the forward strand.
TCGTTTTTCACAAAGAGCAAAGAGCAATAATATACAATAAAATCACTGCATGCATGGAACAAAATTATAAATGCCAAATCTAATCATATGGACCATTCATTCTTTTCGATCTAATTAATCTAATTAGCTAGTATTTATTTATACTTTCTCTTGTGGTAGAGTAGCAAGAATATACTCAACAAATCAATAGCTAGATCTGATTTCTACCCTCTACTGTATACTGCCAGTAATGCACCATAAGATTTCTCTCTATATAAACTAGAGTATATATCGACATGTTGGATTAGTTTGGATACATGATCGACTACAGATTAGTTTGGGTACTTCAAGCGATATCTACACGAGATTGGAGAGGAATTTTGTAATGTTTGGAGTGGGCAAAGACATTGTGGGGGTGCAACCGTGCAAATCTTCTCGGCGATCTCGGGAATCAGAAGCTTCGCTGGAAGCTGCATGCATGGTTCAGACTCACTCAAGACATGTGGCGTGGGTGGGATCATAGTTTAGGTGGAAAGGATCCTCCTCGATGAAACACAACCGCACATATTTATATACATTGCTCAGCACTCAGCAGGTCCGATACGTGTGTACAGCTGCGTCGATCTCACCCTGTTATATACTCCTTCAGGTTATACGTGCTGTTTTAGACATAGGAACACAGCTCAAACTTTTGAAATGTTAACAATTAATATCTTTTTAAATAATTAAATTAGATACATGAAAAATCGTTTGCGTAGATTTGTCTCCAAAAGTACTTTTATAATATTATAATTTTATTGGATTTTATAAATATATTGTAATAGAAAATAGTAGTCCAAGTAGTATTTTAGGATTGTCTCAAAAACACAGTTTCGACCACTAATTTCTATTATAACATATTTATAAAATCCAAAAATTGTAATATTATAAAAATGCTTTTCGAGACAAATGTGCATATGTGATTTTCATGTATCCAATTTAAATGTTTTAAAATATATTTATAGTCAAAGTTTCGAAAGTTTAACTACACATATATCTAAAACGATAACTATTTGTGACCGGATGGAGTAATTAATATGCACAGATAATTAGATGGCAAATCAAATAATGAAACATTAGCCAACTGCTGAGGCACCCATATATTTTGTTTGGCTAAAGGACGGGAAAAAATTATCTTGGGGAATGGGGACCCCTCCGTTAGAGGCCATCTCCTCTAGATTTCACCACGTGGCACAGAACTAATATTGGAAAACCGTTCTTCTCCTCGCCTAGCTACCTCCTTCCCGATCTCCTCACTCACCCAAGTACCCGATCTGGCAATCCCCACCATGCTCACACATGGAGGTGGAGGAGGAGGGCAACGTCAGCGCCGCCTCTTCGAGGAGCGGCACGCCCGTTCGCCGCGCCGGGTACCAACGGCAAGGACGGCAGCCACTACATCGCGTTTGAGCTCGACCACGGCTGCGCCCGTCGGCGGTGCACGCAGCCACTGCGCCTGCTCGCTGTCGAAGCCGCTGCTGGCAATGAATTCATGCCAGGTTGCGGCGTTTCCCACCGTCGAGTTCTAAACAAAAGGTAGCTTCACAAGGCGTGAAGAAGGATCGAACAGAACTGGAACTATGAAAAGGTGCACAGCATCAACCGATCGATATGATGCTTGATTTTTCAGTTGATTAAAGAAAAGGGTATTGAGATTTGTAGCATCCATTCCCCTCGAACTCCTTAAAGGGGACAACACGTAATCCTTGATGCATGACAAGCTTATTGTCAATTTCTTGCAAGCTAATTAATTAGTTAGCTAGGGAGGTAGTGATCGACCAATGTGGTTAGAAAACAGCAGCACGCCATGCGTGCTCCTCCATATTTTAGTTGCATGTGTAGCAGCTTTTCGAGACTAGCAGATTGCGACTGTTTTTTTTAGCTCTTTCACAGTGGATTAAAATCAATATAAACATCTATTCCTTTGAATCTAACAGTTGAAATCAATTTAAATATAGTTATACTACTATCTGTAGTATTGATAGTAAAGTTCAGAAAGGGGTAAAAGGATAAAAAATTATGTCATACTATTTGTCCTCTATGGTAAAACACGTCCTGTGATCTTGATGAATGGCGGATGAATGGATAAGAAACGTCTGAAGATCACTAGGTATTCGGTAAATCCAAAACTGTGAATGAATTATGAAAAGTCTAAAATACCCCTGATGAATGGATAGGAAAAGTCTAAAATATCCTTGAGGAATGGATGGTTAAATTTGATTTCTACTACCACTACTTACTACCTATGTTATCCATTGTAACATTTCTCTTTTTTTTCCTCTTATCAGTTGCTTGTACCAGAGGTGCATGCTTGGGTTAAGATTTTTTTAACCATCTTATAGTTACCAAACTATGAGAATTTCTACTATTCTTGAGATATACTAAACTATACATTGAGCTATCAAGGGGTACCAAAAAGTTTAAAGGATAGAGGTACCAAGACTCTTAAGAGGTACAAGATTTTAATTGTAATTTGGTGGTACCTTGTAGTACCTCTCAAACATGGTAAAAACTCTACCAAACTATACATTTAAGCTACCAAAACCTTAAATGATGTAAGTATCCAGCGGTATAAGAGTTCAAGGGTAATTTGGTAGTATACGTCACAAGGATAGTAAATAGTCCAATAATTTAACAAGCTAGCTCAGCTCCATTTTTTAGGGATATTTCTTCATAGAGGCTGGTTTGAGATGTTTGAGCCCGGCCGGGCGGCCTAGATGTGTGGAAAAGCTGGAACAAGATAAATTAATTAAGTGATTCTTTCTTATCCTTCAGCAAAAAGCTAGCACCTCAAACTTAGTTATTTTGTTTAGCTTGGACCAAAGGGCCATGTTGTGCTGCTACCTCGCTATCTATAATTTCAAAAGAAAAACAAAGCATTGCTTTGCTGATATATATATATATATATATATATATATATATATATATATATATATATATATATATATATATATAAAAACGAAGCATGCAGATATGTCTAGTACCTGCTTGCATGCCAGCATCAGAAAAATAAACCTTTTCCACACCCACTAGTAGCAAAGTTAAGAGATTCTTTTGAGTATCGAATGAAAGCAACAAGAAATCCATTTTCATCGCGAGATTATTATTAGCGCATCTGCGCGCCTGGATCCTACATGTTCTCTAGCTACACGCTTTATCAAGTTAGATCGATATTAACCATATGTTTCTATAGTTTTTACCATCCTTAAGGGGTATCATGAGGTATCACTAAATTATCTTTAAACTCTTACACCTTTTGTTATCTTCACCCTTTAAATTTTAGTACCTAGTACTAGCTCAATATATATTTTGGTGCCTCTCAAGGATGGTAAAAAGTCTGATATGTTCCGCATATAATTTAGTCACTAATTTTGGGAAACTAACTTGCCCTAAAGGTTAGTACACCAGTTTATTTTAGTAGTAGTATATTAGTAGTTGACAAGCACATGTGGTCATGGATTAGCCACACGTTTTCTGTCACAAACACCATATAGCTAATGGTTTGCTGTCTCACTAAACACCTTGTATCTGGCTTGGAGCTAAAGGAATAAAGAAAAGAAAAAGAATCACAAGCTCTCTCCACCTTAAAGACTAAAATAAAGGAAGAAAATTCAGAATGGCAAGCAAGCGATTGCTGCGGTGATGGATAGCGCTATCTAACTATTGACTGACGTTAGGTAGCTAGCTTCGGTTGCTGTTGTTCGATCGCTACATTTCATGATTGGGTGGCGTTGTGCGCTAGTAGCTTATTAGCTTATTACATTCCATCAATCAATCCCTTCGTGTGCTATCAATCACGTCAAGTCTAATACACAGAAACAAACACGCGTTCCCGTGTTGAACATAGCGTCTTTGAACAGACTATGCGTGCCTGATTTGCCTAGGAATCGGCAAAGCAATTTCTTAATTTCTTCCACCTTTGCAAGTAGAAGGGAGAAAAATTGGCATTGCAGCGTACAAGGCACCAAAAGTCCTCCAAACAGTTAAGACTTTAAGCTAATTTTTTTTATAAGGTAGAAACTATATATCTAATAAAAGTCAAAAGCTATATTGGATCTGTTTACAACTTATTACTGAGAAAAATTAAATATTTATTAAATAATTTTCTATAAAAAAACTATAACTACTTTTTAACTCAAAAAATTAAAAAAAATATTTTCTTGTTAAAAAGTTACGGTTCCCAAACAATCTAATAATTCAACGGCCCGCATCACTCTTCCGCCTCGGTCCAACCGGCCCGCAACAGCTTTCGAAAACTGGTGTCGAATCGAGCTCAACAACAACAGTATCAGCTTCAGTGCGACCATCCTTTCGGGGGATGATGTGATGGACGACCAGCTAGAATCTTTTTCTCTGCAGTGCAATGTGCGTGTACTGCAGCTGAAGATTTGACGAGAACAGGTGTCGTTGATGCAATAATTGAAGGCATAAGCTGTGAGATTCACCCACAGTAACTAGGGTTGGCTCAACGGGCTATGATGCCATTATCACTGTCTCATTAATTTTTTTTTGTTTGAAATAGAATTGTTTTAATTTTAAATATATTACCTAATGTAATCAAAATAATTTTGATTCGAGTTTTAATAAGTTTTTTTCGGCCCTTACAGTAAATCTGCTTTGTTTGGTGGTATAAATGAAAAAAAGAAAGATAAAAGAAAACGATGTGGCACTCTCATCGTCAGACTGCAATCTACAAAGCAGTCGGTTAGTTCTGACTGACAGATGCCAAAGTCAACTCAAGAATGAAATAGAGAGTGAAGAGTCAGAAGAACGGGAGCTACTCTTGCATGGGAAAGCAGATGCCAAAGTTGAGAATGGCAAAAGCATGACAGGATTGGGTTTTCTTGCAGTAGCTAGGTTAAAAGAAAAAAAAGTGCCACTTCTACAGTGTTACCTCCAAACGCACTGCTTCGAGGAAAGGAAAAGCTCAGCATTCTCAGATGAATTAACGGAGCTGCACCGGATGGTATGTTTGGACAGAAATGCATGGTTTGGGAATGGGAAATTGGGATGCACAGGGAATGCGGTGTTGCAAACTTGCAATGGGAGAATGAGTCGTTTTGCGTTGCACTGTGCAGAGTCGTTTTGCGTTGCACTGTGAATTTTCTACATGGCTCTGATTTTTTTTGCTAACTTTGGTGAGATGGTATACAGGGTTCGGTGCAACCCAATTGCTCAGTGGTATAAGCTAGGAGAGACATGTCAATTTTGAAGCGAGTAAAGGAATAAGTAATTGCTATCTACTATTTATTTATGTTCAATCTTGAAGCAATTAAAGGAATAAGTAATTGCTATCTACTATTTATTTATGTTCAATCTTGAAGCAATTAAAAGAATAAGTAATCACTATCTACTCCTTATTTATACTTTAATATTTATGTAATTTTTAAAAAGAAAAGTACAGAAACATCTCTCGTCATGGGCATTGCCTGATCTGCACTTGGCGGTAAACTGCCTACCAAGCCCTAAGCGCAGAAAAGATCAGTACCATGCAGGGGCGGACCTATTCTAAGGCGACTTGAATTGCTTCCCACCTACAATTTATATGGTCAAGGTATGTTGTATATCTGATATGTATAGACCCAATATATTTGGAAGTTGGAACGTTGCACTAAGCAAGAAACGTTGGGCACTTGACTTATTGTCTGCCATTTGCATGACGAAGACTTTTGGCCACCCACAAAGATAGTTCGATCTCTTGCGCTTCCGCCTTCCGGTGGAGTGGATTTGCCATCGCCCGACGGCCGACGCCGAGGCCGATTTAAACGAGCCCATCTGCGGCGAGGTCAGCGAGTGCGACATGTCAGATTCGACTAGTTGAGCGGTTTGTGAAGTCGGTAAGTCCTATCGTCCTTAACTCCTGATGAAAGCATTTGTTGGATGTGGATTAGCATTTGAAGTTAGAAATTCTGTGCTTTTTACTTAGAACTGAATCTAACTTAGAACTGAATTGTTTCTTTATGTATGTTTCTTTAATAGTACTATTGTTGTTACGTACATTGCATTCTTTTTGGCGTTTTAATACTACTTTAAACCTCCCTACCATGCATGTTTAGGTTGAAGTTTAGCCCTCCGATTTGGGCCGACCCAAGATAAACGCTACTGAACATCTACTGAACAAGGATTGGACGACGAGAAATGAAACAGGATCAGCAATGGACGCTACATAGGGTTTGCATTTTTTTCCACATAATACATGCGACATTAGTCGAACAGCAACGCAAACGTTGGCTAATTGATGTAGGAATCTGAATTTTTTAAAGGCAGATGAATTTTGATGCTCGATATAACAGCAAAGAAATGGGGGTAAGATGCGTCATGCGTGGGACAAATCTCACGGAATAGATCGTACAAATCATCACAACCTACAAAGCAATCACCGGCCACCACCGTTCCATTATCGCTCATCAACCAAAGCCGCCGCAGCTGCAACCGTCCTCGCCCGGCCCCACACTTCAGTACCGCCGGCCCCACCCCCACCACCCAATCCAATCCACTGCCCACCTGTGCGGTCACTGCGGATGGGGCCCGCTAGTAAGCCTCCAGAGCAAAAAACACTGTTGAGAGTGAGACCTCAGCTTTGGAGGCTGGCAGCTTGGGCCTCTTCGTGTCAGGGGCTCAGGGCTCACCGACGCCGTCCCACGCGAGTCCGAGGCGGCCGCCCTCCTGCAGCGCGCGTAGCAGCTGCGCGCCCTTGCGCCGCCCCCGCGCGCTGCACTCCCCCTGCATCGCTGCTACGACGGCCTTGACGACTTCCGGCGGCGGTGGTGACGCCCCGTCCTCGCGGCCGCCGGGGCCGTAGATGGCGGCCAGGACGCCGATAGCACACTCCCGCCCGCGGCCGGCCATCCCCTCCACCGCCCGCGCCAGCACCGGCGCAGCCAATGGCTCCCTCCGCACCGCCGCGGCGCCTCCCACGGCCGTGCACAGCAGCTCCAGCGCCGCCAGCGCGCGCTCCGCCGTGGCTCCGGCCGGCCCCGACGCCGCGACCGCCTCCACGGCCGCCGACGCCGCGCCCAACTCGACCGCCGTCTCCCTGTTCCCCTCCTCCAGCAGCACGACCAGCAACACCTTGGCCGCCAGCCTCGCCGTAGCCGGCTCCCTCACCGCGGCAACCACCCCCGCCACGACCCCCGCCGGCACGGCCCTCGCCGCGGCTTCCATCTCCCTCTCCACCGTCCGCAGCGCCGCGACGAACTCCCCCGCCGCGAACTTCTCCTCCGCGCACACCAGTGCATCCCCGGCCCCTCCTGCCCCCGCCGACGCCGACGCCTGCGGCGGGTGGTGCACGGGCAGCCTCCACTGAGTGAAACTCTGCGACGCCGAGGACGAGGAGGACGAGGAAGACGACGAGGGCCCGACATTCCTCTGCACCGCCGACTGCGGCTGCTGCTGACGCTGCGGAGGCTGCGGCGTGGCCACCGCCTCCACCACCGGCGACGCGGACGCCTCGGCGCAGGGCGTGCTCGATCCACCCTTGGCACCACCCCCCGCCACCACATTGTTGTTGGGAGTCGCGGTGGGGCTGAGCGCCGGGTGCGTGCAGGTGCTGAAGATGCCGCAGGAGAAGAGCGCCCGCGGCGACGCCTTGAGCTTCGCCGCGCTGGCCCCGCCCCCGCCCGACTGTGCGCGGCTCATTTGGCGATGCAGCTACGCGCGCGCGCAAAAGCGTCACGTACGCACTACGAGTGCAGACGCAGAGGCAGACGGGCGGGTAGGCGCGGTGCGTGAGGCGAGGGGGGCTATAATATAAGACCGGCCAGCCGCGACCGGTTGATATGGAGGTGGTGAGGTGGTGCCGTGGTGGCCCAACTGAATTGAATGTTCGGGCTGTGCGTACCCGCGCTGCCGAGGAGATTCTGCGCCGCGATGCGAGCTGAGCTGCCGCCGCTGCCGCTTCAGCTGCGCCTGTGTGGCGTGGTTGCCTACTTAACGAGTGAGATGAGCGAGCCAATGGCGCGCGCGCCGGAGGGTTGTTTGGTTGACATTGGGTATGCTGTACGTTACGTACGGGCCTCGCGTTTTAACGGCGCGGTAAAAACATCGTAGAAAGGGCGGGGACTAGTAGGCTAACAGTGGGGTGTGCAGTGGTGAGCTACGCCTGCAGGGTACGGTTTTACTGTGATCAAAAGCAACCGAGATCCAGAGCGTCGTTACCACTGCTGTTACAGTTAGATACTGTTGTAACAGTTGGATTAAAAAGTAATGGTTCAAATCTTTGGTATTATTATTTGACATTTACAGCATCAACATTTCAATTTCAATGTAGCTAAGCGTTGTTCCTTGATCCAAACTACTTGGATCGTAACTGTATGTTATAGAGTCTGTTACTCTTTTCCAACTACACAGTAACTCTGTCCGATCAAGAGGGGACAAACAAAGCGATCAGCAAGACTGCGAGGTGGGCAGGGTACTATAAAGTGGAAGGATCCCTAGAGCATGTGCGGCTCCGTCCTCGCGACGCAGTTGCAATCCTGCAATCGTTTCTCTTTCTCTTCGATTGGCGCGTGACTGTGCCGCTGAGGCTGAGACGCAGACGCCAGAGGGAGATGTGACAGTGGTACGAGCGAGCGAGCGAGGAGGAGAGTAGATTCTCGTTTCAAACGCTGCGATTGCGATCCGTGCCTGCCCAGCGTACGGCGCACTGCGCAGCCATAGTCAATTAACTCGCAGTGAGGGGGCGTGAGATCGAGAGAGGCCATCGGATCGGATGGGCAATCATGTCACTGCTGCCGCTGCCGCTGCCCAGAGCGAGAGCAAGATCGGCTGCATCTGCATTATTGGATTGGAGGAGCAACTAACAGCCTAGCACTTTGTGTAGGAGCCAAGGATCGAGGCATCCTCTCGTTACCTAGCAATCTAGCATAACCCAATGAACGATAACTGGTTACGTAATATTTCCTCGTCTTTAATTTACAATTAGTCACGCTTCTAATACAATTTGTATAAATATTTATATAATATTTAAACAGCGGTATATAAAAGCGCAACAGTAATATCAAGGATGAGAGCTCTGGAGGCGGCCACGTAGAAAATGGGATGCACAATGTATCCTCTTAGGACATCAGATACTCAGATAAGGTTAAGGTACAGTCGCAGCTCACAAATGTAGTACGTACGTACGTACCATTGCAGTTGCCTGTCGCGTTGGTGTTTTCTCTGTGCGTGGTTGAAATTATAGTAACCGAGGGTGTGGTAATCTAAGGAGTACGTATGCCACTGCTGGCGAACAGGACAGATCGTGCATCTCCAACCACCTCCGGCGTAGCGGGCTCTTCGTGAAATAGGAAATGCGCACATACACAGGACCATATCATATAATTAAGTTCATGGGCTAAATTAAGACCGCGCACTTGTCACAGATACATGTCTGAGTGTTCATTTAAAGCCATGGCATGGTGCGTGTACGTGCGTGTGACATCCATAACTCCGGTACTTGTACCGTTCTACGCCTTCACACTGCATTTGCTTCAAATGAACTTAGCCTGGATCGATTGATTTGATATTCCTAAGAGCCCTGGAGCCATTCACAAACTACTGCTGCTGACTGCTGCTGCAAGACAGAGACCCTGGCGGCCGCATGCGCCGGCACGCATCAATCGTGAAGTCATATCAATTTTTTTTAAAAGAAATTAGCTTCTTTCCGAACGTAATTTCAAAAATAACTGTCGTTGTGCCCTACCGCAACAAGTCACCAAAGCTACCACGGTATAGAACAGCAGCAATCGCTTCGCGGTATGGAAGCGTAGAAGGTAACATATATCACCTTTTGGCGTTTTCGTAGTCGGGAATCAGTATTTTTATAGTTACATTATTAAAAAATAGAGTTAGTCCACAGGTTAGAAAGGAACGATTTCTCGATCAGACAGAGCTGTTGGGCGCAATCGCATGCACCGCAGGGGGGCCAGGGCCATGTGACCGGTGGGTGCTCGGCCACTGGGGCACTCAGCCCAGCTCCGTGGCGCTACGTTATGGGTGCGCAACTGGTCGTGCTCCATCCATCGATGGCATCGCGCTGCATGGTATGGTCCCTATCTGGCTACCTCTCATCTGATGCGCACCGCGCTGCAGCACACAACACAGAGAGGCACATTCGCATGCATGCAGTCACTCACACATGCTAGCTAGCTCATTTGAGCTTCTTGATCGAGCTAGCTAGCGAGGCAACGACGACGATGATGATTTATGCTTACGTTATCCATCGATCCTCTCGATATATCGATCGTCGAGTGGACGACCGGCCGGGGTTTGAAATCTGAAGTCGCTTCGTCTCTCTTCTTCTCGGCCTTGCTGCTTGTATGCATGCATGCATTCATACCCTGTGTTGTCAAACTCCCAGTGGTCCCGGCCGGCCGGCCGAGCCGTGCCGTGCGGATGGTCCCCTCGGCCTGGCGATCCGGTCGCCTCCGGCCTCCGTCGGACGGGCCCGGCCCGCTCCCCCGTCTCATCATCAATTCCTCCCGAGCTCGTTGTACGACCGTCCTGATCGAATCATGGAGGCAGCGCGCTAGCGAGCCGCGCCTAGCTAACTCGGCTCGGTCGAACAGGGACGTACGCCCAACCGCGCCCAAGCGGTAGTGCCAGACTTGCTGTGGGGAGAAGGCCCGGCCGGGAATCCCAAGTTGCAGCTCTGCTTATCCTTTACAGAATGATTTGTGTCTGGACGTCCGAAATATTTGAACGCATTGCAACATTTTTTTTCTATACGTGTAATATTTTGTTACAACGCGTACAATATTTTCCTTCAACAAACAATGAAATGCGCTACAGTAAACGGATGTTGCAAGTGTTCAAAAAAATATTGCACACGTTGACAAAAAATATTATAAAAGTAGAAAAAAGACACGTCCAATAAGATGAATAGAAATCGAACGTCCGAAGGTTTGTTTCTCCCTATCCTTTAATTTAGACACGAGGTGCCCGCCCTTGGACAACATGACAGCATGGCATGTTGTTGCTGTTGTGTACTAGCTAGCACTGTTCCTATTTGTACAGATGCACCTTAGATAAAGAGGACGTACGTCGTAATTATCTCATCGCATGTTGTCTTCTCTCTCTTTCAGTTCGGGCAGATCTGCTTCGAACGCTAGAAGCTAGAGCTAGCCAGTTGTGACTTTGCTCTCCTAGCTTAGTCGTTCGTCGGGGATTTATCGGGCCTACGTGAGCAGCAGAAGCGCAAGCATGCCAGCAACCGAGCCCTGTTGAGGAGGGCACGTACGTACGTCCGTGACACAGCAATGATCTGGAGTTTGTTGCGATAGTTGGTACGAACGTCGCGCCGAGAAAGAGAAAACGACCAGATCTCCCTGCTCTAACGCTCCCACTGCTACAGAACTATACAACACTATCTTTCATCTGGATCGGTTCTTAACTTTTTAGGTAAAAACTGATAGTGATATATAATTCAATATAGGTAATAAATATGGTACAAAACATCACTATCGGTTCTGAGGTCAGAACTGATAGTGATTATGATCATCAAAATCATCTCGGCTTCTCCTGATCCCAATGCATTCAAATACCACCAAAAGCCGAGACGTCCACTTTGCGATTGACCTATAAGCTTCACTTCCATTCTATAAAAAAAAGAGTTCTCTCCTTGTCCGCATCGTGCCCCTCCGCCTCTCCTCGCCTGCGTTGCACCCCTCAGCCTCCCTAACACCACAGTGCCTACGTCACCCCTCCACCTATCCTTGCCCGCATCGCCCCTGGGCCTCCCTGGCTCCACAGAGTTTGTGTCGCCCCTCCACCTCCTCGGCTCCTATGTGGCGTGCTCCTAACTTCGACTCACCCATGACGCCCCTCGGCCTCCCTGGCACCACGGTACGTGCATCGCCCCTTCGTCTGAATATATTGATTATGATTGCTTAGCTTGCACTGTTTATAGCCTTTGTTTAGTCAGTTGTGATATACATGCTTGGTTGAAATATTTATAATCTGATTTTGATCATTTGAAGAGTGAATCGCTGCTGGTTGTATGCTTAATGATGCTATGGGTCTATTGGTGAACTAAAACAATTAAAGTAGCGAATGGGGTGTTGAACTATAGAGTTGCTTCCTGTTAATGCTAGAAAGTATTGCTTTTATTTTATTGTCTTTGAGCTTAATCATCATATTCAGTATCTAGTTTGATAATCGTTTAATTATTGCTGAATATAATGATTATGACTGCTTAGATTGCTCTGTTCATAGCCCCTATTTAGTCAGTTGTTGATATACTGCTCAGCCGAACTATTCATAATTTGATTTTGATAATTTGAATAGTAAAATTGACTTTAAATACTTTAACATGCTTAGCCAAACTATGCATAATTTAGAAAGTTAAGAGTTCAAGACCTTATTCACTTAGTTAATTGTCTAGCTCAATTTTGATTATACGATCCTGGTGTAATAGAGGTAAGAAATTAGTCTTTAGTAGCCCTACACAAGCTTGTGACGAGGAGGCTAAAGGTTTATCTTCAGTAGCTCGATACCTGAGAGCACTCTATCCTATAATTATTCATCATATATTTATTTATATCCCAAATTCGGTGTAAAACAACCGTTACCACATCTGGAAAACGAATCCGACAATGGAAGCAGGATATTAAGAAAGGCTGTGTAGATAAAATTTTACAGTTGTTAACTATTAGAAGAAGATAATATCCATTAATGATAGCATGTGATTAAATCGGCCTTACAAAGCTGATTGTAGAGTGTTATCAAATCGGCCTGAAAAAGTTTAAAGCATTGGGCAGAGTGTTGCAACTTGTTACTACAAAAGGTGATGGATGCTTTCTTTTTTGACAACTCATCCTGACAAAACTGCTACCTATGACTTGTCTAATCAGCCTGACAGAGCTACATGCTCATGAGTTGTCTAATCGCCCTAAAAAAGCTACTGCACGGGAGTTGCCAATTTAGTCTGAGAAAGTAACAAGCATCGTGTTGTCACGTTGCTATGAGAAAGTGCGAAAATCGTACAGTCTCAGAGCCTTTTTCAGGCTGATGTGAGAAAAAGAAAGAAAAAAATATGCAGCGTGCCGGCTCCGGCAACCTTATCATTTAGGATATTAGCGTTAATGGAATATATATGCTAAGTAAGTTGTAAATAAGATATTTTTCTATAATATGGTTGTTCAAATACTAAAGTGTGTTCTTAGATTGATTCTCCCAACATTTGTATTTAGACAAGTTGTTTTGTGAACCACCGAAAAGGCTTAAGTGTTTTAGAATCCGCCCCTGTAGTGATCGTTTAGGATGTTTGCTTTGGCAGGATTCAGATGCAAAGCAAGTTTTAAATAGGATTTTTTCCATATTATGGTAGTACATATATGAAAAAGTGTTTCTAAGCTATTCCTCCATAATTTTTCATTTAAACATATTATTTTACGGGCCACCAAAAAGGCTTAAGTGACTATGCAGTTCACATGATAGCAATCCAGTTTTCTTTCTAAATTTGCGATTGCACCATATATGATATTTTAACCATTATTGCGGTATTATAGGGGATATTTTAACCATTTTTAACTAATTAACTCTTCATGCTTGAAAGCAGGTCCTACTGTAAAAAAAACAGTATTGCATAACCAAATATAATAGTTCGTGATCATAAAAACCATATGTCGTACAACATATCTGGAATAGATTAACAAAATACATAAGATAAAAATTTCCAACAATCCAAGTTCCATAAGAACCACAGTCAACTCTCATAGTTCTCGCTTTCTACAAATACGAAAGCAACAGGCAGAATCTGATTGTTTCCATCAATGCCCACAGCTGTCATTATTTGCCCTTTATATTTCCCGGTTAAGAGTGTGTCGTCCATGCATAACAATAGATGACAGTGATAGAAGGCCTTAATGCAAGCTCCGAATGCGAAGAAAACTCTCTTCAAATGCCTCTTGGTCGGCCACTTGCTTGACGAACAGTCTTGATAATCATAATAAATGCTAGGATTTCTTCCCTTAATGCAAATGTGCAGTGCGAGTAGATTATGGTAGGAGTCTTTAAATTTTCCAAACCTCATTTCTAAGGCCTTCTGCTTCCCCCTCCATGCATTTTCGTAGCTAATGGTATACTGATATCTATTCTCGATTGCTCAGATAATAGCACGAGGCTTAAAATTGATGTTCTCCACTATCTCTGGGTACATGATATTTGCAACATACCTGGATAACAAGTTCCTGTGAGCCATCAGGGTTTCCTCGGTCTTATAGATATACTGCTCAACCTTCGAACATAGCCAGTGGGTACCCCATTTGGGCTTGTACGCGTGTACTCTCTAGAGGCACCTATGATCTCGCACACCACGTCGTAGCAGGTTGGGGTGGACTTCTTAACCCTGAAAGTTCTTTTCTACTGATAATGCCCAATCTTTCAGAGCATCCTACATTGCCTCTTTTGTTGGGTACATACTGTTAGGTTAACCTTATTCTCACTATACTCCCAAGGTGTATCGCTGCTTTCGTTCACAACCAGCTTATTAAATTGATGCGTGCTCCAATCTGTTGGCACAAGCGGTTCCGTACCTTCATCTTTCTCATCTGAGTCCTCGTCATCTTCCACTAGTCTTCTGGTGTACTCACGATCTTCCTCTTTCCATCCTTACTGTTATTTCCTTAATTTCCTCACCTTCGTCTACCTGTCCCATGCTTCTTGTCCAATGTTTTCATTATCCTCCCCAACCTCAATTTGTTCACTACTCTGGTAAATGATATCCTTGTTGCATTCCTATACATGCTACTCACGATTAGATTCTCCAATTTCAGTGTCACCATAACTGAACTCATTTTGAAGCTCACTACAGTCACCGGCGTCCAACTGCTGTTGTGGGGCAATAACCCTATCATACGCTTGCACTAAAAGCACCCAATACCATCCACGTTGCTCCGCCCACCTCACATATGACATCCACGATGCAATTCCCTTCACCTCAACTAACTCCCAATGAATAGGATCATTTCGCATACTATAAAGGCAAAATAACTTCAGTTGGCACTAATCTGGTTCCATCCGAAAAGTATAATAATACCTGACGAGGACTGAGAAACCTCTGACAGGTCAACGCATGGTCAACAAGGCTCTTAGCTCGGGCTCGGGGCGCAGATCCATCGATCACAACCTAGGCTGCACGGTCCCTCTCGACCTCGAGCTGGCGGAAAAGGATTCGGCTCCCGGCAGGGAGGTCTAGCTCGTGGACCAGGACGTGCACCTACTCAACGGTTACCAAGACCTTGAATGCAGGAGTTGAGGCAGTCGTGGGCGGTAGATCCGAGACGGTTATAGCCCACTTTCAATGCGCATGAAGCCACTCCTCCGGGAATCTCTCCCGGCCGTTTCTGGTAACTGCCGGGAGGGGTATAAAACTCCTCGAGGTGAGCGTACTTGGGGACACACGACATCAACGCAAAAGCAGTAGGACAGTAGCCATAGCCAATACACTCAAGCTCGAGCTGTAGACCATCTCTGTACTCAAGCATAGTGAAGTTCTCCACCTCAAGGCAAGACTGGAGTAGAGCTATTACCTTCACAGGGGCTCAAACCAGTATAATTTGATGTGTCTCGCTCTTTGTCGTTTTGCCTCGACCAACGTCGCAGCAAACCTGTTCCTCCATTGAGCGGAGCTCGGTTTGGGTCCCTCATTCACACCAACCCCGTTTCACATTTGCGGTCAAGCGATCCCGATTGTCGACAATACCAATTCAACATAGAAAGAAAATGTGCCCTCTTCGATCCTACTCAACCTTCTGTCCACATACTAGAAGTTACTCACATTCGCACCCTCTAAATCATATATGACAACCCCTTCTCCATAATAGATTCTAAATGGAACTCGTTCTAACGTATTTACGAACCAATTCATTAACCCACAAATTAATTACTTTTTGTAAAAAATACTGTGACACCTAACATAACTATATCTAAATGTTCAAAAAAAATCTAGATCTATCTATATCTACACTTCTAAAAATATATGTCTATCTAGATCTATCTATAAAAACTATCTACATTCATAAATATATATATATATACACACACACACACACACTTCTATTTATAAAAAACATTTACACTCCTAAAAATATATATATCTATATGCTTCTATCTGAAAAAATCTACACTCCTAAATATATATATATCTATCTCAGTAAAAATAACTACATTCCTAAAAATATATATCTATCTAGATCTATCTCAGTAAAACTATCTACATTCGTAAAAATATATATCTATATACTTCTATATGTAAAAACATCTTCACTCCTAAAATATATATCTATCTACTTCTATCTAAAAAATCTACACTCCTAAAAATACATATCAATCTACATCTATTTGTAAAAACAACTATATTCCTAAAAATATATCTATCTAGATCTACCTGTAAAAACTATCTCGCATTAAGTAAAAATATATATCTATATGCTTCTATCTATAAAAACATCTACACTTGTAAACATATATATTTATCTACTTCTATCCGAAAAAATCTACACTCCTAAAAATATATATCTATCGTAAAAAAACAACTTCATTCTTAAAAATATATATCTATCTAAATCTATCTCAGAATCCTAAAGATACCTATCAATCTACATCTATTTGTAAAAACAACTACATTCCTAAAAATATATATCTATCTAGATCTACCAGTAAAAACTATCTGCATTCATAAAAATATATATCTATATACTTCTATCTATAAAAACATCTACACTCCTAAAAATATATATATCTATCTACTTTCTACGAAAAAAATCTACACTCCTAAAATACATATCTATCTATATCTATATGTAAAAAACAACTACGCTCCTAACAATATATATCTATCTGTAAAAACTATCTACATTCGTAAAAATATATATCTATCTACATAAGTGTATTTGTACAAGCCAACTAAATAACTACAAATGTACTAAATCTATCCATAATCTCTAAATTGAACTAGATCTAAAAAAATTACCTGCAAAGCGAGCAGAAACCTCAAATCTAGCTTTCTTCTCCCCCTTCCCTTCTCTCCCTCCCTCCCTTTCCTTTCTCTCCTCTCCCTCCCTCTCCTCTCTTCTCTTTCTCTGAACGCGAACAAATGACAAAGCTCACGGGTGCACAATAAACATAAACATATTGCATTTATATAAACGTCTCTGCCAAACCAGGTTGATTTTGACCTATTGTTGTATGGTTTGGTGACAGAGAGCCCGAACCATTTTTTCGCCTACGTGGCTCTTTGTCGTCGGTTGAAATGGCAACAAGTGTCTCTGTCGTCCGATGATACGGCGACATTTAGCTCTCGTCATTTCAAACGGTGACAGAGGTATAATTTTGCAATTTTTTTAAATCGATGTATATTTTTGCTATTTGAATAAAAAATATATTATTTAAAAAAAATTCTTCTCTCCTCCAGTGGCTCGCGGGAAAGGATAGGCTGTCGCGGCGGCTCGCATCCAAGGAAGGTTACCTGCTGGGAATTGAGCAGAGTTTTTTGCCCTACCGGGGTTGGACAGATCTCGCCGGATCTATCGTTGCAACGGACGGGTCGGAACTCGCCGGATATGGCAATGCCGAGACGGAGCAATTGGCATTGAGGGGCGAAGAAGCAGTGGCTCATGGCTCATGGCGACCTCGCCCCGGGTAGATCCAAACTGGCCAGCAAGGAGGCAGTGGTGGCGTCATCTGTCTCCTTCCTCCTCTCGTAGTCTCGTGAGGTTGTTGCACCTTGCACGTATTACTAATGTTGCAGACATTTCGTCATTTGACGCAAGGCCTATCCCCGGGTATTTTCCCATACGAGATACTATGATTTCTAGTATTTTTCTCTTCTTCTTCTTCTTTTTGGCATATTGCTTAACGGTCAAACTCTGTTGACATGCTAGAATGGGTTAGCATGATAAAATTGAACATTTTTCTAATAGAATAGTGGCAAAAATGAGAGGGTAACAAATTTAGTGGTATAAATGAGCAGCAGGACGCAACTTATGGCAAAAACGAAAATTTGCCAAAGAAAAAGGTCACAGGACAAGCCATGATTTGCTAGTACCACTGCCACATACTGTTTGCCGAACCAGGTCTGCTGACTCCAGCTCCAGCAGAGAGTAAAGCGTACAGGCTGCCCTGCCACAAAAAACGCCTAAATGGTGCACGGGAAACATCATTTCAAATGAATGATAAGGGTATGCAGCTAAATACCAAGCGTTCACGGGTAAGACATCAGAGTGGGGAGTTGAGGCTGAATAATTTAGGTTGGCTTGCAGGCACAGCACAAGATGAATTCATATGTGACAAGATTGGTAATTTGTATTGGCTAGTGCTACAATACATAGTGCAGCTTCAGAATATATATAAGAGAATTGATAGAAGTATCATACAGGAAGCAGTAGGCTTGCCTGAGCTGATCTTACAGAGACAAAAGCGACCATCTACAATGACACAAGATAACCTCATGGCCAAAATGGGTGTTTTACAGTAAGCGACTGATTTTACTACACACGAAAATAAACTAGCAGCAGAGAGCCAGATACTTCAGATAAACCATTGTACCCTTCAGCATCATCCTGCAGTTAACTTAGTCCATACTTTCGTGGTTCAGATGGAGGCCGGAACATCTATTTGTTCTGACCTATCTGTTCCAGTGCTCTTGGGGCTGCAGGAAGATTGAATGTACTTCAGACCAAATCAATAATCATAATAAAACTGATGCATATGTTAACTGCAAATTACTGTCAAATGAGAACAACTACTGTTCATTACTAGTATCAGATATCAACTGGAGAATGAAGATAACATTGGGGAAAAAAATAGTCCCACCAAATCCAGATTCGATCTTAATTGTTTTAGCATATTGGCAATATGGGCTTGTTCAACTTCAGCCAAATTACAAGCAATTTATTGAAATAAACAGCTTAATAGTATGTTTTCACATCAGTCAATATTTATGTCCCCCAAAAAAAAAAAAGTCAGACGAATTTATGTCATTATGGTATACCAAGCACGAAAGAAGATGAGTATTTGCTGGGATTTGACCTACGATGAGGGCCATAACACATAAGACAAAAGACCAGCAGTTTTAGTGCATTTCATTTTTTTTCAAAGATGACTTTCCCCCTGTTTTTGTGCCTCAGCATTACTCCAGCCATTTTTTACAGGTTACTGAACAGCGATAAAGAATTTAAATGTGCAATGTAATTTATTTTTAAATTACCACAACACCGAGGATTGTTACTAGTAATCAGTAATACTAACATACTAATATGCAACTCGAGATAAACAAAAGCATGGCACAAGAACATCAAATTTTGCTGGAAAGATTAATTTGTATAATAAAGCCTTCTCAAAGGTGGTCAAGTATTACCGATATGCTAGTGTGTGTGTGTGTGTGTACATACCCATTCCAGCAGCATCAGAGCCTCTCATGATCCTCAGTTTCCGACAAATAGAGGTAAACAAGCTGCAAATGGTGTATAGATAGTAAGCATGCATGAATAACTACTGAAGCATTGAAAAGGATGCATGGTAACTCATTCAAAAAATTCATAGGTCTCCTCAAAGCTGATAATCAAAAGTTCACAGGACATATCCACACATTAGCCACGAAAGGGCAAAATTGGACTTCTAAGTGAACTAGAGACTCATATGGCCATTTTTACACATTGCTCCATCTCAGCATTTGAGCAAGTGTTGGGTATTGTTTTGCAAAAAATTATCTGCCTTTAAACCCCTTGCAGGAAAAGAGTAGGCTACCATATTAAAGTTATACCAAGTTCCATCACTCTGCTACCAAGATCTCCTAGGCCCTAACAACAGTAACATCAACATCAAAAGGGATATTGTCGTCTGGATGGGTAAAGGTATTATATGCATGAGAAGAATGCCACAAGAGGAGATCATAAAAACCATCATTATTTGGATAAGGTAAGCTGCATGAATCTCACAGGACACACAAAGTTAGGAACTCACTCCCATGGAAGATCACCAACAAGCATCCAGTCAGCATCCTTGTCTTCGTAGGTAAGGACATACTCTTGGTCCTGAAGGGCGTCAGCCCTAGAACCATCAGTAAGCCTGTCTCTTCTTGATGTTTTGCACGAACTGCTTTTACCTGTAATGCCACAAGCTTAACCGTAAATGTGTTTCCTTGATGTATACATCTATATTTTACAGAACCATAGAAAGCACTTCCATAGTTCTATCACACAAGGGTCCTAAGTAGGGCTAGCTATGTTTCTTGTAGAGATAGAAATGCTATTTTCATTGACAAGGAGATCATACTTTGTAAACTTTATAAGTCTAGATATTTTGTTACAAAATGGGTGACCATAAGATGTTTCTTTTGCTACAAGACTTATGGTGTATTATATTCCTTTCTGAGGGAAAACAAAAGGGATATTATTAATGACCTTTATTACCACTTTCATTTTGTATTGATGCCATTTAGGGAGTAAAAAGGCTTTTAGCGTCTAATTAGCAAATGTTACTTATCTCCTTTTCTTCTCTTTTGAAAAGGAGATTCTAGAGTTAACATTTAGTTGTTGATTCAGAGTATCATTGTTGACTAGTCAAAATGGTCTAGCCGTCAAAGTTTAGCTTCACCAAGCAATAGATGCTTTACCATTCTTTCATCCTATCAAGAACTTCACTAAGCAGAAAAACGATACGGAGTATCTTCACATCTACTGCAGGCAAAAACATTGGCCTGTTTCATCAAAGTAATCGCCACCAAAATACTCCATAGGAAAGGCAGTAGATTGAATATAGTTACAAATTAATACGAAAGAAGCAATACTCACCAGTAATGAAGCAGCTGAACATCTTCTCAAGAGCTAGCGAAAGATCCTCATAGCTCGAATAGGTCTTAAGGTCGACCTTCCTAAGGTATGGGGCTCCATCCATGCTAACCTTAACATAACAGCATCCTGCCTCGCTTCTACCTTCGTCTTCCCCCTTGGTCTTTGTGGAACTCGCAGCCAACGTATTCTTCCGGTAGCTCCGAACAGGTGGCCACCCAACAACTTGTGCCCTAGTGCATAACACTCACTATCAGACCAGACCAGAGCAAACGAAACATCAACCGAAACGCTTATTAACAAGCCATCAACCTCACGAATGTATTGTGTCCACGGTGATGTACACATTTTACTCTAGATTTATCTAGAGAATACAAGGCCTAGTTACTGGTCCCATATTTCCATCTTAAACAGCTTAGTTATGTCTTCTGCAACAGTAATAGTAGAAGTGGAAAATTAGGAGAAGCAACCGCCGGTTAAGTGGCGATTTTAGCAGGAAATTTGCTCTTCTGCGTTTAATTTACGAAGCAACTAGTACTTCATTTCTATATTTCAGCAGGAAAATTAAGAGAATATCACTATTAATGGTCATTACTGCTTCTATTGTGATACAAAAAACTGACTGAGGTATCATCACACCTACAGATTAACCCATCCTTCTAGCAAATGTCCCTCTTAGGTGAATCTAGAACCCAGCCAATCTAACTCGAAACCGAACTGAACCCGGCTTACTTGGCAGATCGCTGAGCTCCGGCGGCGGCTTCGCCCATCCCCTTCTCCTCCTCCACCCTCACACCCCCGGCAGCAGCAGCATCGCGGTTCGCGGATCGGTCGAGGGAGTCGACGAACCCGCGCTTGGCGGAGCCCCTGGGAGGAGCTGGACAGAGGGTGAGCGCGACGTCGGCACGGCCCGGCGACTCAGACCCCGGGAGCCCGAGGCGGAGGGCGAGGTGCGGCCCCACCTCCCCGGCAGCGGAGGAGGAGGACGAGCAGGAGGAGGAGGCCGGGGCAGCCGGGGCGGCGCCGAGGCCGATGTAGTCGCGCTCTTCGAGAGGCGGCGGCATTGGAATTCGGAGGCGAGTCACAGAGAAGAGGAGAAAAGAGAGGGACTCTTTTTGTTCGCTTGGAGAGGAAGGAGACGGTGTGGAGTTAAAGACTTCTGATGAGAAGTGGCCGACCGCGAGGACGGCTTTTTATTTTGTTCCCCTTTTTTCGGGCGGGGTGGTTTGCCGGGTGCGCGTAGTGATTTATGGCTCGAGACTGGAAGTTGGGGATGGTGTAGGAAAACGTGTGCATCAGCTGTGCTCTGCGTCGACCGTTTGACCCTGGTCAATTAAGAAGTCAAAAGGTGAGTCAAGAAGTCAAAAGGTGAATTGGAACGGTGACGTGGTTAGCAAATGCTTACATGTTTAGGTTAGATCAAGTAACAGCATTCCCGTGAAAAATAATGTAGGGTGATATATATACCTTTATACCATCTAGAGACACTTATAGATGTTACTTCTTCAATAAGTAATCTACATATAAGTACAATCCATAAATTGGCATATTCTCTCTCTCCCAGTGATTAATCCCTCTCTTCTCTCCCACTGATCGCCTACTCCCTCTCTCAAGGATCTCATCGGCTAGTCGTCACGTCCACCCTAATCGGCATTGGCACTCTGCTTTCTCCCATATCCAATCGGATCTGAGATGACACTGATGGATGGCGATGAGCGGCAAGGCGTAAAGCGGTTTGGTGGCCCAATGTGGATCAGCCCGACGACGCGCGGCGGCATGGCACGGAGCGACCAACACGTGCTCTGCTGCAACAATGCCATGGGCATGGAGCTGTGGTGAGCCCCATAAATAGTGTGGTACACATCCCCTCCTTCCTAGGGATGTTTTAGCCAATATCTTTTTAGTGGATTGTACACACAAGCAATGTCTTGCATAAGACATGGCTTCTTTCTCTCTTTAATTTGCCTTCTATCTCAGCACTAATCCTAATTGGCATGCTCATTAATACTATGGACATTGCTAATGTAGGACTGTTAGAAGTGCCTAGCTAAGTCGTTGAGCAATCTAGAACTAGAAGTATAGCAAGACACTGGTTTCATGTGTAAATCTCGTACAAGTCACAATTGCATCCACTCATCGGTGAATGTGGGCTTAAGTATTTAGATTTGTTCGGTGATATTTTTTAACAATTATCGTACAAGTAGAAATGCTCAAGGTAATGCATACTCCTACCAATCTATGTATCGGGAGAATTATTCCCCTCATCAAGCAATACGACTTTACAACCCAAATGAATTCAAAATAGCGATTTGATTACTCCTTTCCAATCGTTTTAAAACATTATTTACGACTGCCACGATGATTGTAATTTGGGACATTTTAACAAGCACGGTGGTAAGAAGCAAAAATCTAAACTCAAATTTTTGATGCCAATTTTTTATAGCCAGGAGATTTGCTGTACATCGAAAGTATAAGTATGTTTGATATACCCGCTTATACTTCTGATGAGATTTGCGGTACCGCGAGGACGTATAGTTGCACCCTTTAAAGCGCTGAAGATTGGAGAAGAGCCAGCCCTCCCACGTGTCAACTTGCGACATCTGCAAAAAAACCCCTTACATTTCTTCGAAATTACGTATAGGTCCTTCTGAATTACAAATAGTTCCTTCGTGATTTTTTGTGAGACAAAAATATATTTTTTTCCTTCGCGTTTAGGTCCCTGGCGCGGTATTTTACGGAAAAAACCTCCCGTTAATTACAAATCACGAACAAACCCTTTTCTAATTTTTCAGGATAGCGAACAGGTCCAAAAAATTAACAAACAGGTCCCTGGTTCTTACATTCAGGTCCTTTCTCCGTTTTTCCCGAAAAAATGTTTTTCGCCACAAAAAAAACACGTTTTCCCCGAAAAAAATATTTGCGCCACAAAAAAACACAGGTTCGTCGAAGATTTATAGCGACTTATCGATTTGTCGATCCGTTTTTACCGGAAAAAATGTTTTTGCCACAAAAAAAACGCGTTCTTCCCGGGAAAAAATATTTCGCCACAAAAAAAACACGTTTTCCCTCGGAAAAAAAGTTTTCGCCACAAAAAAAACGCAGATTCGTCGAAGGTTCGCGTTTTTCCCGAAAAAAAAGTTTCCGCCAAAAAAAAAACGCAGATTCGTCGAAAATTTATAGCACCTTATCGATTTGCCGATCCGTTTTTACCGGAAAAAATGTTTTCGCCACAAAAAAAACACGTTTTTCCCGGAAAAGATGTTTTCGTCACAAAAAAAACATGCTTTTCATGGATTCACCGATGGGTCCTATCGACTCTACAAAGCGGTAGAAGAAGAAGCGCTATTATTGCCAATAGCTCTAGCAATCCAAAGATTCACCAATAGCTTCTAACAACCCTTTTTTAAAAAAAAATTTAGAAAATCAAAAATACGCGGGAATTATGCAAAAGAAAAACCAAGAATACGTTTTGATTCATTTGCGTTTTTCTTTTAAAAAAAGGATTCACCGATAGCTCCTAGCAATTTAAAAATTCGCCGACGGCTTTTAGCATACCTTTTTTTTTAAATAAGAAAAGCGAGATTATCCAATTTTTTTACAAAAATATTCGTCAAACAAAATTTCGCGCGAAGCAGCATCGTGACCGAATATCCCAAATTTCACACAACACGTAATGCAACTACAAAATTTTACGCGACGCGGCGTAGCGGTGTAGCGCGTGACACTGGCTAGTATGCTTTAAGAAGTATGGAAGTGCAGAATGGAAATTTCAGCCTCGATCGTAACCAAAAGTATGCGCTGGCCGGCAGTTAATACATTAAAGTAGTAAAGTGGTTTTTTTTTTCCTTTTTTACAGCGACAGGATCTTCAGGAGGATTGCCTTTTTGTATTTATAATTCAAAAATTCAGACAGCTACTGCACCATACTCTTCCTACCCGCTTGACAGCCGCACCTATCAAGCTGGCCCCACACATGCACATACTAATGGAAGCTTTGCCACCCTCTCCTTGCTCGTCTCTATACATCGCTCCTAGGTTAATTCTAACAGGAAAAAAAAGGTACTCACTTCGTTTTTTCATAATCTTATTCATAAATATATTACATTTTTATATTTTAATTTAAATTAGTGTGATAGTCTCTTTATATCTTCAATAAATATTTAGATTCACTTGATATTATCTACATATATACATTAAATATAGTACTTAAATATAATAATCAAGAATAGTTTAATTATCTTTAATATCTTCTCGGCCTCTGGAGCGAGAGAAAATACTTTGTGCAAATCTGAAGGGACAAGTAGGCGAATATAGGCTCTCTGTTCCTAGTAGTGGCGGGTGTGCACGTCAGTCTCGTGAGAAACCAAGTTGATAAACTAATGGCGTGGGAGGTGGTGACCGCCACGGCGTTGGGGGGCAGGAGCAGCAAAGAACCGACACCGGGGCGCGCGTCCACGCGACAGCGCCGCAGAGACATCGCTCTCGGCTCTCCGCTCCCGCCGCGACCCGACGACTCCCCCCATCCAAACCCACCACCCTCCCGTGCCGTGTTCCACGGTTCCACCACTTCCACGTAATAGCCGAGCCAGTCCACCACACCACCCCCGCGTCGCAGCCGAAGCGCTAGTGGGGGAGGGCGGCACCGCCCTGTTTCCGCGAGCCGTGTCGCGCCGGTCGTGTGCCACGCATGCCATTGCCACCTCGCCTCGGTTTACTTCCGCGTCGGGCGCGCTCGATCCCGTGCCGGAGTGACCGAGCGGCGCCGGTGCTCACGGGCGCGCGGGAGAGGCCAGCCAAGCGAAGGTGCGCACGGCACGGCAAGGCAACGAACGGCGAGCGTGCCGCGTAGTACCACCACTACCAGAGTTAAGTCGTATCGTGGGCGTGCCGGTGTTAGGCGAGTATTGACCCGGATTCCGTGGCGAATAATGCCGTCTTCTGCTGCACACCTCGCGTAGTTTGGTGGTTGGTGCTCCTACGTCCAAAATGGCCAACACTACGGTTTCCACGGGCTTTTGCATTCTCTGCTTTTACATCTCTCTCCGTCCGATTCTCCCGGCAACGAGAAATGGTCGTCCATGTATGGGCAACCTTTCACTATGAAATGGATCGTCATCTGTAAATGTACCACTACCAAACTCAGGACAAAAGTTTTGTAATGTGGTTTCACTGAAGAGCGGCACATGTACAAGTTGCAACACAAGATTCAGAGCAACAGCCCGTTGGTGGATCAGAAATATATTCATGACGCTGCCGCTGCGCTGGCCTCTTTGGCGCGACAATGCCTGCGCAGGCATGCATGCAGCGGGTGCTCCTGCAACTGCGAGGAGGCACCTATACGGCCACTACAAGCAGCAAGTGGAGTATTTACTAGCCTCTGCTCCCCTCCCATGCGTGCATCATCACCGCTCACCTCGCCGCCCATCATGCCGCGGGTGCTCGAGAGCACCGCATTTATTTCGCTGCTGCCTCTCAGCTAGTACTACTCCACTGCGAGCCCGTTCGCTCCTATTCGTTCACTGATCACTGCAACTGCGAGGATAATTGTCCGTCAGAACAGTAAAGTTGCAGTCTATGTCTATACTATGCTACGCAGAGCATGCATTGTAGAGGAACTTTACCGACAATGCCAAATGTTTCTGCACGTCAAACGGCAAATCTCCGAGTCCTCAATCCTCTGGCATCAGCCAAACCATCCTAGCATGATAAGTGCTTCATTATACAAGTACTTGGATAAACCACTAAACAGCCATTGCATATATATGCTGTGAATGATTCATGTCGATAAATCATCGACGTCTCTGCTCTGTAGCAGTAAAAGTTTAGTAGTAGAGGTTTCACTGCAACTTGCTAGTTTGGTGATTTGGCCATGGAAGAGGGGGGCTTCAGGTGAAAAAACCGATCGTCTCCATTCCCGAAATCCTGCTCCTTCTGCCGGCAACTGAGAGGAGCCCGTGCAGCGGCAGTCATGATGAGCCTCTCCTTTCCAACGCCACTGCCTGGCCCCGGTTGGGCAGTGGCGCCAGACACTCCAAACAAAGGCAAAGCCGAGTTGTTCGTTTGGCCGAGGACAAACGGGAGAGCTATGCCAGCTTTGCCCGTGTATGACCACAGCAATCGATGTCTCCTTCCCGTGCCGTGCCCATGCATTGCTAGGCTGCAGTTTGCGTGCGTCGCAGGCAGGCGGTGGGGGGAACGGAGTCTGGCAGTGGTGTGCACAGTAAGTGGCCTCAGCTCGGCAGCTACTCAAGTCAAACCTGCCGTGTCCTGAGTCCTGACCCTGAAAGCTATGTGTCGAGCCCATCTGGCACTTCTGGTCCTTCTGCTTCGGCTAGATGTAGGAAATGTGTAATACACTTGCTTTGCTTTGTGATTGCTTTACTTTGTGGTCGGGGTCATCTTTGGCGAGCTTCAAATGAAACTACATTTGAAGTCGTCAAAAAACGCTTAAACTCTTGAAACAAGGTAAGGCCCCTCTCTGCGAAGAAGTTGTTGTCCTCTCACTAGAATGAATCTCTAAGATGTTTGCTTTTCCGACAACTGATTACAAGCATAATATCCGTTCTATTAGCACTACACCCACTAGACACCACCACCTTTAAAAATCCTGGTTTTAGAGGAAGTTAATAACTACTCCCTTTGTTTTTAATACATATCATTTTAGTTTCCAAATTTTGTTTTTAAATACATGTCATTCTATAATTTCGAGATAACTTTTAACAATTTTTTCCTTTGCATGCCCTACAATTAATTATTCTCAATGTTATTTATTACTATAGAATAGAGTAACACACGACATCTAAGAGTAATAAGTAAGCTAATGAATAAGGACAATTTAGATCTGTTTGGGGAGTCTTTGAAATTTGAAAAAGTCGCTTTTGGTTTGTTGGGCTATAAAACAATTGTAGCTGGCGGTACGTGGCTTTTCTTGTTATCTTTGTTTGTAAACCGGTTGTTGCAATGTAGTTTTTGGAGGGCCAACCTAGCGCGGAGGTAACAACATAGCGAAATACAGGGGTGTCCGAGTGAGGGGGTGACGTGGAGGCGGCAAGGTGGGGTGGCGAAGGTTGAGAAGGCAGAGCGACTGAGGTAGGAAGTGGTTAAGCGAAACCACAGCTGAAAAGCTCATCCTCAGCAGCTTCAGCTTTTGGGGGTACTTCTGCTGTGGCTTAGCTTCCCAGCTGCTTGAAGTCATACTGTTTGGGGGAGCTTTCAGCCCATCTCTATACGTGTCTTGGTTGAAGTGCATAATCCTAAAACGTCATTTATTCAGGTCATAAATGTACACCTTTTTTACAACTAATTTATATTATAATATATTTATAAAATCCAAGAAATTTATAATATTATAAGAAGTATTTTTCAAGACAAATCTATATGCATGGCTTTCATGTATCGATCTAAATATTTAAAAAGATACCTATAGTTCAATTTTTAAAAATTTGACCGCAGGTATCTGAAATGATACATATTTGTGACGGGAGTAATTAGCTAATCCCTCAGACAGGTGATAAGTGAGAGGAAATATAGCAGCAGCACTGCAGTAAACGAGATTGTAATATAGCTATTGGGCCATACCCAAATTTCTATGGGGCAACTGGTCTAGATCCATAGCTAAACGCAATCATTGCAGAATTTTAAGGCGGGCGATGGCCACCTAAGTCTGGCCTATATTCCCAGGAAGTCCTTAAATTTCTAACCCACTATGTATTTTTTTTAAATCCAATTAATAGTAAAAACCACATAAAGCGTCGAAAAGCAACATATACCATTTGCCACGCTCTTTCGCACTACGGAAGGACCTACCGAGCTCCCCAGAGCTCAGCAAACCACTAAAGCTACCGAGCTTTGAGAGTTTGGTAGGTCTTTTCACAATATAGAAGCGTGACAGGTAACATATGTCGCATGTCGGAGCTTTCGCAATCCAAGATATGACTGTTTTTGCAATTGCATTTGGAAGAGAGCTAGATTTTTTTTTTAAAAAAAAAGGTTTATTACCAGACTAGAAAAGTGACGATTTTTGCAACACAATGCCATATGGGATCTTGCTGGTGAGAAAACGGAATTTTATTCATTTGCAGTCATGCTCGACCATCCTTACTCCTTTGGTTGGTGGCACCGAACTAACTACAGTAATGTAATGTCGTTGTTTTTCGTGAGGTCAACTAATCTCATGTTTGCACAACATTTTGCTGTAGATCTGCCTCGCCATGTGCAGATGTGAATTGTGATTTAGGTTAGTCGACCAACTAGAAGCAGGACCATCCATTGCAGATCGAGTTACACTAAAGGGAAGCTTATGAACAACAAACTTCTAAAACACAAGGTACCACATTGCATTGCTCCCTCCCCCTCTCATATTTTATGCAATCCGAGACTTCGAGTTCTCACACAATGGCATGATGCTGATTAAACGCATCTTGAGGGGAACATGAAATTAATCAAAAGTATCCTTGCAACGCAAATACAAACAAGGTGGTAGGACAACTGGCCAGCGCAAAATATCTAAAACTAGGTTCTTTTCATAACGTAGTGGATGAAAGTCACATCAGCTAATGGAATTAGTTAGAGATTTGAGCTTTCGCTGGTGTTAATTAAAGCCATCAACACCAAATTCGGTGGACCTGTGGAAACCGATAGATCATTTACGCACTTAGTATCTGGTGTTAGTATCTGGTGGTTGCTCCAACAACTGAGATATTATTAGACAAGAAGTTCAAGGCATACCTTCATCTTTTCAATCGATGAAACTGCACTGTATTCGACTATTCGGTCAGTTATGTACACTCAAGAACTATTGGTTAAGTAGTAGTAGATGTTAGGCATGCAGTTGCACAGTTCATGTATAGTGCCAATAATGCGGTTTCTTTCTTAATTATGGGGCATATAGTGAAGGCGATCAAATGATAGTGCTAGCTACCTACCCCTGGTTGATTGCTCCCAAGAAGGATAATTTATCGACGTAAATACCTTTTTCTGTACAGGACACAACGATCCTATTTTGACTTTGATTCTACGACAAATATTATTTCACTAAAAGATTAGCGAAAAACAAAATGATTAATTACATTGTCTAATTAAAGAATAAAAAGTATTTAGTTACATGGAGGAACAAGAGTGCACGCTGTCGGTCAGTATTTGTTCCTCCCACGTGACCATAAAAGCTAGCAGTGTAGCTTAAGCACGCTGTAGTGAATACGCATCCACGTCACTGCCAGCTGGGGCCCACACGTTCATCCCGCTAGATGCGCTGGCCGTACGGAAGGGACGGCTGCGATCCGTCCTGAACCGAACATGCGAACCGACGTGGCAGCCACTTAAACGACTAGTCGTTAATCTGGGACCACACGTCATTGACGACTTACCCTATCGCGACAAGCGGACTGTCCGACTGACACTCTGATGGCTCCGATGGGCGACACTTTGGAACCCGGAGGAGGGTGGCGAATTCAGTGCATCTGTAGCCCCCTCTACATTTTTTTTATTCAAATCTAATCTACGTGTGAATATAATTATAAAAATAGTAACCTTTCTAACGTAGAAGTACCAAAATGTCACTTTTCGTACTCCTGTACTACAATAGCACAAGTTGCAAGGCAGGAGTTCGGTGACAGAACCTGCCAGGCATCTCTACATCGATAAGTATAAGGTAAGTGATTTAATTAATTTAAATCATTAATTTAAGTGATTAATTCATGAAAGTAATTAATTAGTAGATTTGATTGACAAATTCCTGTCAATAAGGGGAGCTCGGTAGAATGCTTAGGGTGACAATGTCACCTGTCGCGTCTTTCACGGTCAAAGAAAGGACTATTTTTATAATTTTATTCAAAAAGGACTAGATTTGAAAACTAAGTATGTCATAAGATTAGAACAGTGATGGACCCAAGGGTGGTGCATCCCTCCTAGGTCCCTCCAGCTATCTTACTGCTGGTTTAAAGCTCGAGACCATTTTCTGGTAACACCTTGTACATTATGGGATTTGTGTTTATAGGCATGGAAATTGTTAAACATGTTCTTTTTTGGTCGTATGTCTAGAGTAAAGCTGCTGCTTCAAACGCTGACACGACTCGTTCTCATTCACATAACCTTATCTAACTTCACCACCATCTCTATTTCCCAAATATTTAAATTCCCCTCTCCAGCTATTCATGTAGATATGAATGCACATGCTCTCTTTGTTGTCTTCTCCCTACTGCTCTCCCTCCCACAACCTTTCTCTCTCTCCCCACACATAGGCATGGCTAGATGGGACTTCAAGCTCCTCTCTTCTCCGTACCTCTCTCGATGTACCAAAGCTCCTCCCCATTTGAGACCAGAAACACTTGTGCTTGAAGACTCCGCTACGGCTAAGAGGGATCCGGTGAGGAGTGGCAACAAGGCAATGATGCCGGCAATGAGCCACTGGCCAGCCTTGGTCCTACCAAATCTAGGCTTGTTGGTAATGAGGCTCTGAGTTAGCCTCATCCTTCTCCTCTGCAATCTCAGGCATCAATGGTCTCCTTGTTCACCAGGCTTTTGTTGCAACTATTTTCTTGAAATGTTGCAGCAACTTTTATCAATTATTGTATGAGTTATTGAATTTTGTTGCATAAGAGTAATTATTTTGTTGTGATAAGTATTTTTATTTGTTATGCTGTCGCCATAGTTTAGTGCTAAGTGCCTGTGAAATGTTGTGGGATTCTTGGGCAGCTTGACAATATTTGTTGCAACAATTGTCGATAATGGTCACACTAATGGATGATTCAGTTTGTGGGTTCTCGATTCTTCGGATCAAGTCGTAATGGAAATTGAGGTACAAGAGATGCTTGTGGGGAGTAGTGAGTTGATGCCCCATGGCCTAAGCATATGAGGAAGAAATGGGATGGTGAACACTTTGTTTGCACATGAAAAGAGAATCAACCAGTGGATACCGAGGCACATATTAATCCAACGACAAACAAAGCATATGGAGTGAGAGTTTGATCCGGGCACTAGCCGCTCCCCTTCTAAGATCATTGCAAGTAAATTCTACTATAAAAGGACTTATATTAGACTCCTCATCACTTACGGTTTTCAAAAATCGTCTGTGATGAAATGTCATCACAGATGATTTTTTGCAAAAATAGTCAGTGATGAGTTTCGGGCACATCACAGATGGTTTTTTGCTAAAATCGTCTGTGATGAGGGGAACATCACAGACGGTTTTTTTTTTGCAAAAACAGTTAGTGGTGTGTCTCGGGCGACATCACAGACGGTTTTAGCGAAAAACTGTCTGTGATGTGCCCGAGACTTATTAATGGCGGTTTTTTTGTTAAAACCGTCTGTGATGAGGGGAACATCATAGATGGTTTTAGCCAAAAACCGTCTGTGATGAGGACCACATCACAGATGGTTTTAACCAAAAATTGTCTATGATTTGGATCTCAATATATATTTGCCCACTCGCATCATCTTTCCCCTTGCTCAAACCTTAGCCTAGCCCCACACGCGCCATCTCTCCCCCACCGTCTCCCTCGGGTGTCCCCCCGAAGCCCCCACCTCACTGTAGGATCGAGGATGCACCTAGAAGGGGGTGAATAGGCGTTTACAAAAATAATTGCTTTCTAAAACGACAAGCTCTAATCAATCCCTATGTTAAAACCTAATCAAAGATAATACAGAAGCAATAAACTAGGTTTTGACAATAAAAGCCTAAATCAACTAGGCTCAGTAGTGCACTAACTAAATTAGGTCTCTACACAAGAATTGCTAGGATGAACAAGCAAACAAAACTAAGCAATTCTAACGCAATCAAGCAATCAATAATATAGCAATAATGTAAATGCTTGAATGTAAATGAGACAAGAGATATGATACCTTTTACCGTGGTGTTCGGAGACTTGCCGGTCTCCCCTAATCCACGTTGAGGCTAGCCCAAACTAATTGGACCAGCTCCGCGCTTGAGCACCCGCCTCGATTCTACTAAAGGTGATTTTTCACGCTTTCGCGTAGGCTCAACCCAAACCTTCACAAACTCGCCGGGGTTTCTCACAATTCCTTCGAGAGCTCCCACGCACGACACTCTATGCCGTCTAGGAGTCGGCAATCTCCAAGAGTAACAAGTCGAGTCTCCGCACGAGCTTCACCTAGCGCAACACATGCGCTTTCAGTGATCACCTAGTGCAACATATGCACCTAGGTCTCCCTCAAGTGCAACACATGCACAAGAGGTCACTCAATCCACTCCTAATTGCAACACATGCAATTTACAGCTCACTCTTAGCTCAAGAATCAAATGTGAGTGTGCAACACATGTAACACCTCACCAAAACACTCAACAAAGCCAACAACCACCAACCAATGCCCCCATGGGGTCTATTTATACTCCACCAAAGAAAACTAACCGTTTAGGGGCATTTCGGGCAAAAAACTAGCAAATCCGGCATTACCGGCCTCATAGCCATGGCAGTGTCGGCCTTGGCCTCAACGATCGGCTAACGGCTACTTTTTCGGTACTACCGCCCTCTAGAGCCTGGTAGTGCTGACAAAAGCGGCAGTACCGGCCCCTCTGGGTGGTACTGCCGGCCTCAGCTCCCAAAAGAACACTTCGTTCTAGAATAAAGCTACCGACATTATATTGCCGGTAGTACCGACTTAGCGGCACTACCGCTCCCATAAGCGGTAGTGCTGACTCTGTGGTACTACCGCACATAACACGTCGGTACTGTCAGCTTTTTGAAGAAAACCAAATTTTCTACACTAAAATCATTTCTCCAAAAATCAAATACTATTCTTTGAGCCATTAGATGATCAACACATAATCATACACTTATGCAAAACACATTTGCACCAAAATAGCTCATGTTCAAAGAATCTCAACCGAATTGCGAAAGCACATTTCGTAATCAACTCAAGATCTATTTGCAAAACGTATTAAGCAAATCAAACCTGAGTCTATAAGATTAATCCCCCTAGCCATGTGAAGGTCAACACGAGACCCAGTCAACTTGCAAACACCCGTTGCAAGCCCTACTCACATGCTCTCGGGATTTCGGACTTATAGACCTCGGTTTATTCGCACAACGAACTTGCAAATAACACATTAAACCGATTTCATACTTGAGCACTACTCTTTGCAATACATGAAAAAGTCTAACTCCAAATCAAAGTGCATGATCTCTCTAATTGCAACACATGCAACTCTAATTCCATGCAACCATATAAAACCAATTCAAATGTATGAGCTCTCTGCTTACAACACATGCAAGCCTCTAGCTCCATACATACCACATAAACACCAAATCATGCTTAAACTCTCTCCTTTTGCAACACATGCAAAACTTAGCTCCAAACAACAACTTTGATTTTGAAAGATTTGTTTTGCAATTAAAAACAAAAGGCACGAAGCTTCAACAATTTACAACATATGCGAAAAGTGAACTTTATGCAAAAGCCAACGCATGAGCTTATCCCATTTGCAATACATGCAAATCAAAACTTTATGCGAAAACCAAATACATATGCTTTTCTTCTTTGCAACATATGCAAATCAAAGCATAATGCAACAACAACCAAGCATAAGCTTAACTCATTCGCAATACATGCCAAATGGTTAGCTTTATGCAAAAATAAAATCTAAATAAGATTTGAGCTCGAGTGAACATGGGATTGAGATCATCAACATATGATGAAACTCAAGCTAAGACTCAACCCCTCTTAATAGTACGACGCTAAAAACTAGACTCAA
Organism: Guadua angustifolia; assembly: GCA_036346375.1. NCBI lineage: Eukaryota > Viridiplantae > Streptophyta > Magnoliopsida > Poales > Poaceae > Guadua > Guadua angustifolia. The sequence goes on from CM070508.1 coordinate 4,013,871, forward strand.
AACTAAAAAGTATCCTTAGCCTATCTAATTATACCTTGAGCTGTCGCACGCGAGCAATCCCCTTTGGGTCTTTGTGATCTTCACTCATACGCTCCCCCGGAATTGTCACCCAGCTCTCCTCTTAATCTCTACGGGATCTCCTCTTGACACCCATCACCTCATAATGTTGTCGTTGTCCCGTTTTCACCTCATAATGTTGTCGTTGTCCCGTTTTCATCATCTTTGGACTTAACCTAGCTCAATCACAACTCATGAAAATAGTTAGTCCAAGATGCATGGTTGTCTCAATTATCTCTTGCACTCCATTAACACATAATAGATGCCTTTAGATAAATTTGAGCATAACCCAAATCAAATTAATTGATATAAATGTGTCTTGAGTACACCGATGCAACTAATGCCTCGTTATACTCAAGAACTATCGATTATCCTTAATCAATCTAAAAGACACCATCAACTCATAATGAAATGTCCTTTGATGATTAAAAGATAACCGACCTCAATTTAAATTTTCATTTAAATTGATATGAGTATATATTAACTACACAAGTTTTCATATACTCATGTTGATGCAAAGTAATGATCCATAATGTGTAGACTATACGAAAATGACCATTACTCTAAGCCATCAACTATATAATAAACCCCACATGTATATGTCCATGGATATAATTAACTTAGAGACAATATGCACATATTCAAGTTTGATTACATTGGAGCTTATCCATTATTACCATGAGTATATTACAACTAGGCAATTCAAATATATATACTCAAGGATTTAGTTTCAATATCTTGATCCTTATATGTGTCAATAAGGAATAGATCAATACAATGAAACCTTCAAGTTAAATTATGAACCCCCTAGATATGTGCATCCATGTAATTATGGATTGAGAAATATGATGCACATTTTGTGGTTAATACAATGTGGACATTTATACTTTAACTTGAATCCAAAGTATGGAATTAATACTAGAAAGAATACGCATACATACCTTGGGTTTTCCATTTTCCATCCAATATGAGACTACTAAATATTTGCTCAATAAACATATTAGTCTCATAAATATTAGATTTATCATTAAACAAAGATTAAGCATGAATCTAAATCAATCACCAAAACCAATGGCGCTTGAACTTACACTCACAGTGTCCCCCCGACCTCACCCCCGCTGGCTGCTGCATGGCACCTTGGTCGTTGCAGCGCTGCTCTCCTTCCTCCTCTTCCTTGCACTGACTGATAGCATCTTCCTCTTCCCCTTTGCTGAATCCTACTCACCCTATGCGCACTGCCCCTGGTACTTGGGATCGTGCCATATGCTGTGGGAGGCACCAGGATCTAGATACGAGCCAAGAGCCAGCCGCTCTACGAGGTCGCCATCGCCAGGACGCACCCTACGTTGGCGGACAGCGGCGGGATGGTCGGCGCCATGCTGTGGTTCTTGGGGGAGTGTGGCACAATCGAGCTGGACGACGCATTGTTGTACGACGCCAAGATGGAGCGCCTGGTTGCCGATCTCATCTTACCCAATTTGCTCATCATCCATGTAAAAGGAGGGGACTGTCTTTCTCCCCAACATGTGGTTGACTCAGTAGCGTTAACTTCAATTCAACTCATTATTTCTTGGACAAATCAATCTACGCGTAATTGAGTTTAAAGTTGGCTATTTTATGACTAACATTAGTGTGAATACTAATGCATGGCGTAATGTTTGGGTCATCCGTGTGCTCACTGGAGGAATTTGATGAATTTTTTGTCATTTGGGGGCAATTTTACTTCTATGCTCATGCATTTGCTAGTTCTAGTTGTTTTATGGACCATATTTAGCTAAGTGTTCAATTTTACTATAACTTGGACAGTCGAAATTTAGCCGAGTGTCCAATTTTATCATGACTTGGATAGCCCAAATTTAGCTAAGTATCCAATTTTGCCATGACTTGGAAATATGTGCAATATTTTTATTCCAGATTTTATTTTAAGGCAAATATAACAAAAGACTAAAAATGTAAAGTAGGCAACACATTGTACTTAAGAATATAATCAAGTATTATAATTTAACAGAATTGAACGATAACACGAATGACTCACAATTGGGCTTGATGAAGAATAGGAAGTAGTGCAGCACAGATGTGGTCGTGAAAGTAGTCGACATTGAGAAGAAGAAAAGCAGTCACGTTGATGCACTGCCTAGAAACCTTGTTGCTGCCACCGTGCAGGTGATCTCTGCGGCAACAGCTTGGAAATACCAATTCCTCCATTATTTCTCCTCCTCTCTAGATCATTGTACTGTTGTGTTGAGCTACTAAACCTAGCCAACCTTCCTCCTCGGTGTGCATAGTGAAGTAGGCATGCAAGTGATCTCTGCGACAACAAATCGGAGATACCGCTCACCCTCCTTCATGCTTCACGTTGAGAAGGAAGGTCAACAAGGTTTAGCAGCTCAACACAACAGTACAATAATCTAGAGAGGAGAAAGAATGGAGAAAGAATTCAGTATCTCTGACCTGGATGTCCCCAGGTGTTTATATACACATATGTAACATATCAATTTTTGTATTTTATGGATTTATTTTGTATTTTATATTTTTGAGAATTTTTTGAATTTATTGGAATTATTTGGAATTTAACGGAATTAAGCCTTTTATTGAAGTCTATTTAAAAATTTAAAAAGTGTAATTAAAGCTTTATTGAAAATATTTTATTTGAGTCTCAAATGTCTTGAATTATTTTTTTAGATTTTTTTGGGTATTTTTTCTATTTATTTTGGCTTATTATAATTTCTAGAATTATTTTAATTAGAAAATTCAGAAAATGTTGTAAAAGCTTCTTGGGCCGAAACCCATGGGCTTGGCCCATTTTCTCGCAACTCACACAGCCAGCCCATGCACCGCAAGCCGTAAAACCGAGCTGTTAGATCTTGATCGTGCGGCTGTCCTTCATCCACGTCGCTCTTGCGCGCAAGCCGTCGGATCGTCGCCATGTGGATGCTTCTGATTGAGCCACGTCATTGCCAACGTATCCTAACCGAATCCATCGCCACCACCTTTTCCATTTTGGTTTCCACGCTATACACAAAAGTTGAGGGCCCTATTTAAGGCGCCGCCTTGCGCATCATGAAGCCCACCTCGCGTCGCACATCTTGCCCCAGAGCTCGCAGACCGAGAAGCCCTAGTGTCGTCGCTTTAGCTCATCAGAGTTGCAAGGTGCACCACCACAATTTTTCATCGTTTCTGTCACCGTCGAAGCCTCTCCGCTATGCTTGAACCTGGATCTGAGGTCTCTACATTGAGCCACATCAAACTAGTTAGGCCTCATCGCTAGAACAGCACTGGAATGCCACAGTCATCAATAAGGACTCTACCGATGCGCCATTGCTAAGCTTCACCATCGCTGTGATCATCTGATCTGGCATGAACCGCTCAAATCTCGCCACGTAGCTACTGCCCATATCTGCCACGTGTGCTTGCCATCGTCGCTGACCTCACGTAGCCACCTCCATTGGATCCGAAATGGATAGCCTAGATTCTTCCATGTGTGCGTCGTCGCCTCGCCTACCCGTGTGCAACCACGACCGTCCGATCGGACATGAGCAACCTAGATGCAATTGCGTGTCGACACCATGTTATGGCCACATGTCGTGTTGCTGCTGCCTTATCCGGATTTTGACTGTCCAATCTAGATTGGGCGAGCAAGATCTTACCGTGTGTCACATCCGCAGCCCACCGCATGTCACCGCTTGCATCAGCCGTGATGTCATGTGCAAGAACCGAGGAGCCATGGACTAAGTCTATCGTAGACTGCACACTGTTCCGTGGACCTAGTCTATAGACCGCGAGCCCACATGTCAGTCTAATAGAATTAGTTTTAGATTTATTTTATTTTGGTAATTAGGCGTCTAACTCAACATGATGTCATAATTAGATTTTACCGTAGAAAATTAATTCGATCAAAAACCAAAAATGCCATGACATCAGCATGCTATCATTATTCTGAATTTTCAATAGAAAAGTAATTCAATTAAATAGGTTTTATTTTTTCTTTTATTTTAAACTTTAGATAGCCTATTCTCTCTCATATGAGCTCCAATTGAGGTGATTCTGGTTCTTAAAAATTTGTAAAATTAAGCACTATATAATGATGAATTTTATTTAATTTTTTGAATTAAGTTTGCTCTCTATTTTTAGTATTCATTACTTTATTTAATTGTTTCATGTAGATATTCAAGTACTCGAGGTGTTTGTGAGCGAGGAGCTAGCTCAAGTGCAAGGTCCAAAACAGGAACACAAGCTTTTTGAAGGCAAGTTGTGCTTTGATCATGTTTAGCTCATGTTTTAAAATATTGCATAATAATTCAGTATATAATTATTTTAATAAAATTGATATTAGTTATTCAACCTAATTGAACTTATGTCAACCTTATCATTTGTATGCTATGATTCATTTGTCACCCTAGTATGGTTCTTTATTAGTTGGTAGCTATTAATTGCCAACGTGGGATGGTTAGAACGTGAATAGTCTGCTTAGCAACGAGTTATTGATATCATTTTGAGAATGCAAAATTAATCTTGCTTAATAGAATATAGAACATGTTTATGAAATGGGTGTGTCAAGTGTTGTCACACAATGTTGTTGATGGCACGTGGTGTATGATAATCAATCGGGGTGGTAAGATGGTTTAGATTGGGGCAAGTGGCAAGAGTTGTGAATTATGGTGGACCAGTGTGGCATTTGGGTGGTTGCATTGTTATTTTAATAAATGAAAGTTGATAATATGGATAATGGTTATTGTGAGTTTTTAAAAAATCTTTCCTTAATCAATTAAGGACTTAACCTTGTAAGTATTTGAACTGAGTCAAGCATACAACTACATGTCTGGTATGGAACAGACCTAACTGATTAATTTGTAATGTCTAGATTTTAGTACTGTCATGGTTGTGTGGATTCCGGATGCATAGGTAGATTCACATGGTGCAAGAGAGGGCCTTAAGTGTGGTAACCAGTTCCATCACTATTAAAACCTCAACAGGCAGTCCTGAGTTTAGATAGAACATTGTAAAGGCTTTGTTATGATCATTTGTCTGTGTGGTGAGATGATTATAGCTTGTGGGTAAAGTGTATAATATCTGCAAGGTGTCAAACCTATTTGAATAGCCGTACTCGCAGTATTGAGTAATGCTCGAAAATTATAGTCAAGGGTTAGATTTTGATAAAATAAACTTGGGAATGGAGGCAGTGTGCTTATGGAAGTATGCAAATTTATCTAAATATGAGAGTCACTTTAGTTGGGAAATAACTGAGAAATTTATTATTGTTATTATTTGATTTATTACCATTTCAATCTATTTATTGTATTCTTTTATAAATGATGATTTAATGCAAATAACCAATTCAACCATTCTTTTGGAATAAGCTATGCATGTAGTATAATAGACTTGCATTTTGTACACAGCTTATTGAGTGCTTTATGTACTCACCCTTGCAACAACTAAATCATTAGTTGGAGAAGAGTCTACACCAGCTACAAGGAGGAGACGGTCAACTAAGGTGCGAACCTTGTTAGTTGCCTGTGGCAAATTGAAGGTATACTACAAATAATTTATTTCCATTGCAGTATTATTCATTTCTTAGTCTAAGTTCTCTGTGGTGTATTTGTGTAAGGTTGACCTTAAGGTCATTCAACATGTTATATTTAATAGATGAAGTCTTTTTATTATATTTTCGTTGTGTATGATTGTGATATTCATCTATGTTGAGACTGTATACACTAGCGTGATTCTGGACTAGTGCAGAATACACAAAGGATCTGAATTTGCATATTTGGGTCCCAACAAAGGTGGTACAAAGCCAAATTGATTGTAGGTCTTGCCTTAGATAGATTGGTCATTCTTAGAAGCTCCAAAACTATGTTCTAAAGTAAGAATTAATTTAAAGATCAATAATTTCTTGACTTATTCCATCTTTTTTGCTTCCTACCTTTGCTGAATTTTCTGTCTTTCTCTTTGTTTTTAGTTGAGGTCTCACTAGAGTTGTCTTCTACAGATAAGGATGGAGAATACATATGGTGAATGCTAAGGTGGATATGCCACTGAGTTGTGGAAAATGCTACAGGTACTGGGGGCTTTGACAGACCCATCTACAGAGAAACCAGTTGGATGGTTAATGGTAAAGGACATGGAACAATATACAAGGTCACAATCTACACTCGTGAGAACACTAAAGTAAGCCGCCCTATCCAGATCATGGTAAGGAGGTCTTCTTTTGAGGCGAGGATTCAGGAGTCAGCACGTCTTACACTTTGATGCATCGCCCAAGACTACGTTGATGAGCTACAACAAACCGTGTTCAGATATCACCCTCATGGAGGAGCCAACCGCAACACCAAGATCAGATATGAGGAGGATGTCACTATTGTTCATCTTGCTCACTTCACCACCGCATAGGAGGACGTGATGAAGACCACCACTCTAGAACTCAAAGAAGCCTATGAAGCCCTGGAGAAGACTGATATAGATCTTCGTGAGTCCAGGATGATGGTAGCTAAGAGGATCGCAGAGTTGAAGGAGGCCCTCTACCTCAGAGAAGAAGCTGAGCTGAAGTAAGAGGACGAAGATCCATAGGAGGACTCAAAGGAGGTGGAGCCCGAGGGGCAAGAGTCTGCATCTTTTAATGAAACTCCTGACCACTGAAACCAATTTGCACTAATGCCGCTGCACCAACTGTACTACTCTTCAGGAGGACCGCATCCCAGTTGGATTAGTGATTAGAGGAGTCTTAGTCTAGTAATGGTAACTCAAGAGTGTGAGTTATATCAGTCAAAGTTAGGAATGTAGCCCTTTAAGCGCTGGAGATGTGTACTCAGGATAATAAGAGTTTTCATGATTACTGAGTGTGTAGTATGTGTTGCATGGCCCTTAGGCATTTGTAAGCAACTATACCAAGTTATTAATAAAGGTCTTTATATTTGGAGTTTGGATTTAAAACTTTTCCCTCGCATTAGTTTCTTTATTACTTATCTATACTTTTTCTCTTTTCTCTAAATCTTGGAGTGATCAACAGATGATTCAGACTTAAGGAAACAATAGAGCTAGTAGAAGTGGTTCACGACCTAGCTAGTGAGAACTCGAATGAGATGCTATTTCCCCAACCAACACCCCAAGTTGATGTATAGACTTTTAGAGATTTTCTCGCCGCACAGACTAATTTGATGCATAACATGATGCAGCAGCAGCAAGTGCAGAACATCACAGACCAAGCAACTGCTAATAATGCAAACCAAGCTGCTAATAATAGGACGTCCATACTCTAAGTTGTCAGACTTTATAAGCACTTGTCCACCCACATTTCCTGGGAATGCTAACCCAATAGAAGCAGATGATTGGCTTAAAACAATTAAGAGGAAGCTGCACATCACTTAGTGTGTTGGAAATGAGAAGGTGGTTTATACTTCTCATCAGCTGCAAGGAACAACTGCTGAATGGTGGGAAAACTAATGTGCTGCTCATGAGAACCCATAGGAGATCACTTGGGAAGAATTCACTACTGCTTTTCGCCAATACCATGTTCCTGAAGGTGTCATAGACTTGAAGATGGAAGAAGGAAAAATTCAAAGCAATCAACAAGGAAGCCAATCAGTGGCTGATTATTTGAATAAGTTTACACAACTTGCATACTATGCGCCTAAAGATGTTGCAATAGATAAGGCAAGGCAGTCTTGTTTCATGAAGGGATTGAATTTAGGATTGCAAGTTGGGTTGATTACCCATATTTTCCTGATTTCCAAAAGTTGGTCAACAAGACTCTTGTTGTGAAGTTTAAACGCACAGAGCTTGACGACAACCGTAAGCGCATAATGGCACAACAAGGAGCTCGTTAAGGACAGTAGAGAGTGTGGGCTGCACCTCGCTAGTTTGTCAGGTTTCAACCAAAAGTTATGTTCAAGACACCATCCCCTACACCGCGTCCAGTTGGTCAGAATTTTTAGACACCTGCTCAGGCAAACAACGTGTCAGGAGGAAATCAATAAACGACAATCCAACATGTAACAACTACAACTTTAGAGGTTGTAGATTGACTATTGGATTAAACAACAATGGTATAGATCTTTTGTAGTAATCTGTTGGAAACTAATGTAGCAACATGACACTGTAACGAGCAATGTAGTAATATTATGTAGCTGAGCATTGTTTGCCGATCTGGGTCGTCTGCTGCTTTGATACAATGGTGCTGATGGTCAATGACTGGTTAAGTTACAGTCATTCTTATAACTACACAACAACTCTATCCATCTTCTAGTGATAAAGTGCATAGGATTCTTTGAATGGTATATTCTAAAAATGGTGATTGGGATATTCAAATATGGTGATAGGTATATTCCAAACATGGTGATTTTTTTTGCTATTAAACCATTTTTTTAAATACTTGCCTTACTAAATTTTAGTAGCGTTGACTAAATTTAGTAAGCATTTGGTTTACTACCAAATTTTGGCAAGATTCTCTTTTCTCTTGATTTTTTAGCTCATTTTCTTGCCAGCCAATTTGGTGATTACATTTTAACAATACCAAATTTTAGTAAAGTTTAGTGAGACAAGTTTATCATCAAACCAAACATGCCTCAAACATAATTTTAGAAAATTCAGACGATACTCGACTTGGCCTATTTAACCAAGACTTGACCTGCATGACAAAAATGCTCACCTACTGTACAAATACTGCTGGCAATGATTAGCATCCGAAAAACCGCGAGAAGCGAGGGTGCTAAGTGCAACAGGAGAAGCAACCTCCGAAGGCAAGTGGGCCGCCAATTGTTTACTTGCTGCTCCGCTTCCTTTTCCACTGTCCTCCCATCACCTCACCAACCCCCCTGTCTCGATCTGCGGGGAGTCGAAAGAGAGGGAGGGAGCTGGCCAAGCTGAAGCCAGCAGCAGAGCGGGGAGAAAGCCTCGAGGAGCGAGCCGACAACCGTACGTCGATCCATCTGGCGTTTAGATCCCAATTCGGAGGTACTCCATTCATTCCCTCTGTTCTGCACTCTTTTGGGTTCTACATTGGAATTTTTTTGTGTGAATTTGGGGGCTTTGTTGGTGTTATCGTGCACTCCCTTGCTCGGATCAAAGGTTCGGTTCACCGTTCTTTATCTCCTTTGGCTTCAAAGTCTTTTTTCTGTGTGGTGGAATCCGCTTCGGCCTTTTGGATCAAGAATTGAGTCTTCGGGCGGTGATATTGTTGTTTAGAATCCGAAGTAGCTTGTTGATCCAATTGCTTGGCATGGGAAAACTGTCTCCTTTTTGTGATCTTTGCGGTGACCTGGGCGCCTTTAGCTATGGATGTTGCTGATTGTAATGCAGCGGCAGAAGATGTTCTAATTTGACATGTTATATGGATGCGCCTGGACTAAAGGATTTGATCTTGAGGTGAGCTGAGCTGAGGTAATTATCGCGTTTGCTTGTTTTGCAGGTTCAATTCTGCTCCATATCTCCACACGATTAAAAGGATAGGAAGAGCAGCAATTTTGGACTTAAAAGTTACGCTTTTGAGCAATTTTGGAGGGATACATGCATAATACATGCATAACGAGACCTTGATCTTGGAATGGTGTCCAGTCGAAGGAACACCTGGGCAATCCAGCGGGAGGGGTCGGTTAAGGATTGGTCAGAGTTTGTCGACCCCTCACCGTCTCCTAAACTGCTGTATTCGCAGTCGTACGTCGCGATGAGGGGGCTGGTGGCTTCGTTGGTCTCCCTGGACTTTGTCCTGCTGTCAAGCAGGCTTAAATCTGCATGGGCTGCTATATTGTCCCACAGGCGTACTCGATCTCCCGACAGGTCAAAATCAAGGGGGTTGAGCTGCAAGAGAGCTGCATTTCATCTGTTTGTATGTTTCTTGGTTGGCATCTTCATTGGGTTCACACCGTTCTTCTCGGTCGATGTCTTTCAGAAGATAGTCTCCAAAAACGAGAGGCTTCCGTTCGATGAGGGGGTGATCGAGAGGGAAATGGTGGATACTAGAGTTAAGGACCTGGAGGCAGTCGTAGTGGAGAAAGAGGTCGAGGTGATCGATGAGCCCGAGGTCGAAGAGAGTCCTCCAGTTCCTGCAATGTTGGATGATGAGGCTGATTTTGTCGAAGCATCACCTGCAATACCTGCCATTAACGATTTGGACTTCACTGTGAGGAAGCTTCTCATAGTTGTGACAATCACTTCCGTTCGGCCACAACAGGCGTATTATTTGAATCGTCTGGCTCATGTTCTGAAAGCTGTACCACCTCCTCTTTTGTGGTTAGTGGTGGAATGGCCTGAGCAGTCCCTTGCAACTGCAGAAATACTGAGATCTTCTGGCGTTATGTACAGGCATCTTATCTGCAAGAAGAATACTACCAGTGTACGGAAGATTGCTGTCTGTCTGAGGAATAATGCTATCTATCATATTAAAAAGCATCGCCTTGATGGTATAATGCATTTTGCTGATGAAGAGCGGTCATACATGGGCGACGTATTTGAAGAAATGAGGAAAATCAGGTGACAATTCTCTACCGAAACTCCATTTGCTGTATGACATATTCGATGAATTTTGAGTGCATCGATAAATCCTCTTGATGATCCTAAATATAGTACTGAAAATTTTTATTGCATAATAGGATTATGGGATTTCCATTTTTAGGAATGATTTTTTTAACCATTACGCTTTTGTGGGTGTCGAATTTTAGAAACTACTATTCAATTGCTCATGGTAGTCTACTAGCCTTGTTATTTTATAGTATTTTGGGCGAATGAAATGTTAATGTTCCGCTTATGACATAAGTCAGTGCTAGGTTGAGTGTTACATGCTCCTTGCTTATGAAATCAGTGAACACTGAGTAGAGTGCTAAATGCTTCCTTCTCAAGGAATCTATGGCCTTATTTGAATTCTGCAGTTATGTTGTAAATAATTCTGGTTGAGTAATGTCTTTGATTGCAATTTATAATATGCAACTTTTTTACTTGGATAGACAGCCAGATTTTGATAATAGCCAACCAACCAATTTTCAAAATCTCACACCCATGGCTGGGATTTCTGCAAATTAGTAGTAACTGGTTTAGAAAACCATGGCAATAACTGAATGTTTCCTAGAGTTGTGTGAAAAAACATACCAAAACTGGGACTGTATTCTGCATTGTAATAGGTTCATTTCTTTGTTGCAACAAATCAGAAGAGTTTCTTTTACTTTGCAATTGTTCACCTACCGTATACTGGTATCCGTTGAGCAAAACCTTCTCTATCTATACTAGATACATAATGATCCGGTGTTAGTGCCACGGCCCCTTACATTGTAAAAAACATGGAAATGATTAAGATTGACAATCCCGCTAAGAATAGGACCTAACTCCTGCAGACTTGATCCATTTGTAACTAGTTATGTGGACTTGCCACAGAATGCTTAATGAGTGACGATTACCCAGGCTCAGGTAACTTCTTAGTTCCAACCAGTACCTTTTTTATTGTATATATGTATGTGTGTGTGTGGAGAGAGAGAGCCTATAAAACGGCATACCATACAAAGCATATCGGACGGAACAACAATTGGTCGTCTGATCCCACGCATTTGACGCTTCTTATGTCCTCGCGATGTGACTCTTGTGAACAACCAAACCACTGCGTACACCTCACTCAAACCCTCTCGACAACAGCATGCCGATCTATGTAGCCTTTAGATCCCAATTCAGAGATGCTCCATTCTTTTCCCAAATTTTGTATTCTTTACATTGGAATTTTGTGTGTGGATTTTGGATCGGAACACATGGATCTAGCCACGGCTTCACGTGAGCACGAAGAGCCCCTACACCTCCTTCAACTCCAAAGTCACCCTCCCCCTCCTTCACCTTCGGCTCCAAATCTAGCAGAGGTAGTGACGCAGTGCTTCACCTTCAGCTCTGGATCTGACGACGAGAGGCAACGGTCTGACTTGGGAAACACGGATCTAGCAGTGGCAAGGCGCGAGCTCAGGCCTGAGTCGAAGAAGAGAGAGATGGAGGCTCGGGGCGGAGCTTGAGCACAGATTCGGCGGCGGGCGACGTCGTTCAGCTCCATGGCGGCAGCGTTGGCAGTGGATGGTGTTGGGGGGCCCTCGGTAGCTTGGTAGACTAGTGTAGATAGGTGAGCTCACCGAAGCTTCTTGGAAAACTTGTTCGAAACTTCTTGAAACCTTTGGTTGAAACTTGAGTTCCAAAATCTGAAACTCATTGAAAGTTTGGCTTGAAATCTTCTGGAAACGCGTAAAACTCACTGAAACATAAAACTTTTCAAACGTTCTCTTGAAACTTGCTAAAACTATATGAAACTTGTTGCTATACCATTGCAACAGTATACCATTATGTAGTTGCTCTCATGCGTGCACACACACTAGGAAGATTCCAGATTCCAGCCAGTACCTTGTCAATAAAATTTTCAAATATTTTTAAACATGGTCTTTACTGGCAATTTTTTTTAAAGAGTACCATACTGGGTGCTAAAACTCAAAGAAGTTATGAGAAAGTAGTCTTTAAATGGTGAAACTTGTGAAAGTAGGATTTTTCTTTAGCAGGTGAAACGACATTGCTGATTTTGTTGCCTTATACTGACTATCAGAAATTTCAGACCAAAGGAATCCCTAGTAATATCAAGGCAGAATGAAATTGAACTAATGATCTTGTGATGTACGCTAGAACATCAGTAGGGTAAACATCCATCGGAAGGAGGTCTAATGGCGATGACTTGGGAGAGAACAGTGCCAGATGAAGTATGCCACTGATTAGGGAACGAATAGATCTAGAATAGCTGGTCAAAGTGGGAAGAACACGGCAGGACTCAAGAATACAAGCATCCTATTAGTATTAATAACCATACTAGCTGGCTGATAATTATCCTAACCGAATGCAACTAAAGCCAATTCAATCCTAACAGCGTGTAGCTAACAAACACCTAAATCAAACTAATAGATAGTAGGTCCATGATTCCGTTGAATTCTCCTTGCTGCCGCTGTTGTTGTGCCGCAGGCTGGCCGTAAACGTGCACATGACAGATCTGAGCCTTTTTTTTCATTTTTGGTCCCTGATAGTTCCTCCCTTTCTTATGAGCTTGTCCTTTTTTTTGAAGGCGCTTTGGCACATGGCCTGTAGCAATCCATGCTGGAACTAAGTACGGGGTGGTTTTAGAAGGTCCTATTTGTAAAGGTAATCGAGTCACTGGATGGAACACAATTCAGAAGAAGGGTGTAGCTCGTCGATTCCCAGTTGGTTTCTCTGGGTTTGCTTTCAACAGTACAATGCTATGGGATCCTCAGAGGTGGAACCGCCCACCTTTGGATTCTGTTGTCGTACACTCAGGTGGAAGAGGTGGTTTGCAGGTGATTTTGTTCCTAAAGTAATCTGCATACAGCCAATCCTACTGGAAATATTTTTACTTAGCTAATGGAACTTGTTTTCATGTAAAATCCTATTGCTGCTTAGCTGAATTTCCATTTACAGATCTCCATGGAGCAAAATGCAATCCTTAACTATTAGAGAATTGCCAATTGTGTAATGAATAAAATACCATAAAATTTTTGTCAGCCAAATAAAGAAATTATAGCTTTGTAATGAAGGAAGATTCAGTATAAATTATAGCCATCCATAGGATCTCTTAAAGCAACTACAGCCACTATATATCAAGAAGAAAATGGAAATGCATAATGGCTAACTTTGTGACTCAATATGAAACCATACAATAAAAATTTATATGGACAACCAAGTCCTATACCATAACATCAAATAGATGATCTGACCTTATTATGTTTAATTGCAGGAATCGCGATTTATTGAGAAGCTTGTTAAAAATGTGCGTCAAATAGAGGGTCTTCCAGACGATTGCAACCGAGTTATGGTTTGGAATTTTAACTTGGAACCTCCTCAACTCAACTATCCCACAGGCTGGTCATTGTGGAAGAACCTAGAAGTCGTCATACCTGTAACATAAAATCTTGCTGCTGCTGCTGCTGCATTGTATCTGCTCCTACAGGTCATTTCTCTCGGCAAGCCAGAAGTTTGATCTACCGTCTGTAATGGCACGGAAGTTCTGAATTTCGACTTTCTTTGTCAACAGGTGGCTGCGATGCTGCTGACTGATGCCCTCCTGAGCAGGCTGCACACCGGATTACACGAAGATGCTGTGCCATGATCTGCCTCCCTCCAGCAATGTCATATCAGTAGCAGCGCCAAGCAAGACGCCTGACCAAACTTTTTCCATTTTCTGTACTTTATTCTTGGCGGGGGAGCCGGGCGCCATCCAGAACCACCGTCCATCAGCAGCTAGATATTGCTATATAGTTTTTTTAGCCGAGCAGTGCTTCAATACTTTCCCTCCTAATATAAGGTACATAAATCTTAAAACAAGCGAATGGACAAGTAATCACTATCTACCATTCATTTATACTTTAATATTTATGTAACGAATATGGACACATCTCTTTTAGCCTAATCACAACCGGATGTTTTTGTTGAAATCTCTACCATTCATTTTGATACTTTAATATTTATCCAATGTCCGTGATTTTCGGTGAGGTATCTAATGGTCCAAAATTTAGATGTTAAAACATCCGATATGGAATCACATCTCTTTTGTTAGTTAAGAAAACCTCCTATACACTCCCTTTTATTATATGTGTTACCTTACAGATGTAAAAGCCTGCAGCCATTGTAACTGTTGACAGCAAAGGCAACTCTCTTCATACGTGAACATATTTGAATCAGATCATTTAGGTTGTAGTAAGTTGTAACTGATGGAGCCGCTGTGCCTTGTCTCGAATTCCTTAGGAGTCTTCGCCATGACACTATCAAAGAATCATTGGTCGACGTGTAAAGTTTGATTACTTGGTCAGTCAACCGTCTCAACTTGGCCCAGAGAAGCTCCCGCTGGACGTATGCAAATTGGCCCAGATAAGCTTCAAACTGTACTGACCTGACATATTAGACGGCAATAGCACTATAGCAGTTTGCGCCTTTTGAAGAAGCTATTAAGTCTTCGATAGACGATAGTCCACACAGAAACACCATGAGCCATCTTTCTTCTTAACCAAGAGTACTGGCAAAGCAAAGGACTGACACACCAAACAATCGGTATGATACATAAAGCTAATTTTTACCAATTTAAATAATAAAACGGTACATACCATACCGGCATCTACGATCTTCCTTCCGTCATTCTTGCCTCGTACCAACACCTACATAACCACACCTACATAACCGACGTGCACAAGCATACCAAACGTTCACTGCAGGCAACAGGAAGAAACCTCACAGAATCAAGGGAATCGTCACAGCGGATTCCTCCACTTATCATAACCTTCTGCCCCGGCTCCTCTACCTCGGTTCCTTGATCGGCAGGCGCCATCTCTGGCTCCCAAGCTTCCCCCACGTACGCGATGGTGCAGCACCTGGACCTCCTCCTCGTCGCCACCTCCCTCGCGCTGCTCGTCCTCCTCGCCGCGGCGCTGCTCGTGACGCTCGCGCTCGCCGCGTCCGACGCGTGCAGGCTCGTGGAGCCGGCCGCGCGCGCGATCGACGCGGCCGCGGCCAACCTGAGGCTGGCGCGCGCGGTTGCCATCTGCGCCGTGCTCAAGACCGCGGTCCGCACGGTGCGGGCGCTCCGGCCCAAGGTCGCCGCGCTCGCGTCGCGCGTTAGGGAGCTCGCGACGGGCCGCCGAGAGTACAACACGGTGAATTTGTTACGGAAGGCTGAGCGCTTCACTGTTGTAGCATGAGAATGTAGTAAAACAGGAGGCGCGCATGTAACAAGCATGCTCCCTTCAACAACAATAGAAGGCTCAAGAAACATTTTGAAACTTGTGGAGAGCTTTGAGAAAAAAAAATACCAAATTTGTCTTTGAATTTGAATCAGAAAGATTTCGTTCATGCATACGGTAGCTCATCGTGGCTGCAATGGTGTTACACATAGACGAGGAGAGTAAAAGAGGACCCGACTAAAAGGGACAAAATGAGCCCTCCATAATATTATTATTATTTGCATTTTGCTGTGATAGACTTCTAGTTGGGTCCCAAACAATGAGCGTAAAACTGTGAAACTATTCAATTTAGTATACAACAAAATATCCTATTAAATCCAACAACAAAGGTGCTTGAAGATGTACACAAATGAATATCTCCTGCCTCGTATGATTATGAACCTTCCACATTCGCAGCAGTTTGAATTTCGAAGAAACAAGTTCAAGCTTCAAACCTGTTATCTTCAGCTTGGTAGATGCAAATTGATAACAATTGGATGCCATGTCAAAGCCAAGAACAGCATCACTATACACGAGCACCCAATGTCTGGAGCTAATAAAAGGAAAGTTGATGGTTTAGGACCAAACTAGGTTATTACGTCTTCGAAATGAAAGGCGGAATTTCCAATGATACGGTTCAAACCTGGCTAACAAGAAGATCCACTTGTTCTCTGTACATCTCTTTCAGATCAACAATATCATTTCTTAGTTCTTCCAACTGCAAAACAGCAACAAAATTTTAAAAATAAGTTGCTTGAAATAACAGATAAAGCTTTACAAAACAATGCGCTATTTATTGTGAAAACTCAACTGCAATGTCCTGACTGTATTGTAAACGTAAGTCGTTTTAGACTTGCACAAGAATTAAGGAGATGGCTGATTGTTTAATTATTTCACACTAGAAAAGATGCCTCGTTTATTCATGAGTGAATAGCATTCATTTAGCAAGAGCATAAAAGGAAAAAAGGGTGGAAAAGTGCCTGGAAATTGTAGAACAACTTATATTTTGAGCAAAGTTGAGAAGGCTGAAACAACTTATATTTGGATACATGGAGGGAGTAACTGTCAGTCTATGGTGCAATGAGAACATGTCCAAAAATGTGTTGTTGACACACAAGTTCTAGCATTGAACTCAAATCCCTCTGATCATGGGTCATGACAGCACTAAGGTCCTATGTTTGGCCTGCTTAAAATAAGGCAACCAGCTCAATCGTTAAGCTTTAGCAGAGGCGCATCTCCAAAGAGAAGGTAAAGGCAATATGCGTACAAGATTAAAAGCCATCGAGTTCACTCGCACAATTTACGCCTCAAAACCTAGCTAGCCCAACCAACTAAACAAAAAACATATTTTGGACACGGGTTATTTATGCATCTTATGATGAAGTCATCAACAAAATGAGTAATGATGAGTGATAATTTATGATGTGCTGCATGGGAGCAATACCTCTTCATCACGTTCCCCCATAAGTTCTAGAGCTTGGAAGTGTCTTTGTTTCAGTGCTTCCAGCTCAGCCCTTAAGCCAGGCAAAGCGGCAGCTTCAGTCTGCAACTTTTCACACTGCATAAAATTCAGTTAGTTTGCACACATCTAGATAATGAAATGAACCTCTGGTTGGCTCATCAGGATTTACTTGTTCTGTCATTTTCACTAACACCTCTGCCAGTGAATTTCGAATGGATTCCAAAGAAGCCTGCAATATAGTAGTAACATTAGTTCATTGACGAGCATCTGCATGACTAGCGTGCTGCGTGCCACAACTGCTGGCTCAACTATTTGCAAACAACAACAACAACAACAACAACAAAGCCTTTTAGTCCCAAGCAAGTTAGGGTAGGCTAGAGTTGAAACCTAAAACGATCCGCTAACAAAGGGAGGAAGAGAGAGATGAGTAAGTAGAACAAAGCCTAAAACTATACCAAAACGAGGCATAAAGCCTAATCAAGGTTCAGGCACGTGGATAGCTGCTTTCCACGCACTTCTATCCAAAGCCAACTCTTTCGATATATTCCATCCTTTTAAATCCCTTTTGATTGCCTCCTCCCAAGTCAAATTTGGCCGGCCCCTACCTCTCTTCACATTATTATCGCGTCTTATGATGCCGCCATGCACTGGTGCCTCCGGAGGTCTCCGTTGTACATGTCCAAACCATCTCAACCGGTGTTGTACAAGCTTTTCTTCAATTGGAGCTACCCCTAGCCGATCACGTATCTCGTCGTTTGAACTCGGTCCAATCTTGTATAACCACAAATCCAACGCAAAGATACGCATCTCTGCGACACTTAATTCTTGAACATGCCGCCTTTTAGTAGGCCAACATTCGCACCATACAACATCGCAGTCTAATAGCCGTCCTATAGAACTTGCCTTTTAGCTTCTGTGGTACCCTTTTGTCACAGAGAACGCCAGATGCTTGACACCATTTCATCCATCCCGCTTTAATTCTATAGCTAACATCTTCACCAATATCCCCATCTCTCTGTAGCATCGATCCTAAGTATCGAAAGGTATCCTTCTTGGGCACTACCTGACCTTCCAAACTCACATCTCCCTCCTCATGTCTAGTAGTACCGAAGTCACATCTCATATACTCAGTTTTAGTCCTGCTAAGTCTAAAACCTTTCGACTCTAGGGTCTGCCGCCACAACTCTAGTTTCCTATTTACTCCCGCCCGGCTTTCATCCACTAGAACTACATCGTCAGCAAAAAGCATACACCACGGGATATCTCCTTGAATATCCCTCGTGACCTCATCCATCACCAAGGCGAAGAGGTAAGGGCTCAGAGCTGACCCTTGATGTAGTTCTATTTTAATCGGAAAGTCATCTGTGCCACCATCAGTTGTTTGAACACTAGTCACAACATTGTTGTACATGTCCTTGATGAGGGTAATATATTTTGTTGGGACTTTATGCTTTTCCAAAGCCCACCACATAACATTCCTTGGTATCTTATCATAAGCCTTCTCCAAGTCGATAAAAACCATGTGTAGGTCCTTCTTCTGCTCCCTATACCGCTCCATAACTTGTCTTATTAAGAACAATGCTTCAATAGTCGACCTTCCAGGCATGTACGCAAATTGTTTCATGGTGATACGCGTCATTCTTCTCAAACGATGCTCTATAACTCTCTCCCATAGCTTCATAGTGTGGCTCATCACAACTTTGAATATCTCCCTTGTTCTTGAAGATTGGTACTAATATACTTCTCCACTCTTCGGGCATCTTGTTCGACCGAAAAATATGGTTGAACAGCTTGGTTAGCCATACTATAGCTATATCCCCAAGACATTTCCACACCTCGATTGGGATACCATCAGGGCCCATCGCCTTGCCCCCTTTCATCCTTTTTAAAGCTTCTCTAATCTCAGTTTCTTGGATCCTACGTACAAAGCGTCTATTGGTGTCATCAAAGGAGTCGTCCAACTGAATAGTCATGTTCTCATTCTCACCATTGAACAAATTGTCAAAGTACTCACGCCATCTATGTTTGATGTCCTCCTCCTTCACCAAGAGTTGATCCCTCTCATCCTTAATGCATTTAACTTGATTGAGGTCTCTCGTCTTCCTCTCGCGAATCCTAGCCATCTTATAGACGTCCTTCTCTCCTTCCTTTGTACTTAGCCGTTGGTAAAGATCCTCATAGGCTCGGCCCTTTGCCTCACTCACGGCTCGCTTCGCGGTCTTCTTTGCCACCTTGTACCTCTCTATATTGTACTATTAGCAAAAACTAAACTAATTAACAACAGAGCACACACCCTTCACGCCTCTAAGACTATATATAGCAAGAGTACTGAAAACAGAAAATATCCAAAATCAGAATCATATATGAAACATATAATACTAAATCATGAACATTTGAAGGTGCCAATGATAAAATGCCCTGCAAGGTTGCCAGCACATGTAGCTTAATGTGGTGTAGGGAAATTTCCTAATGGCGAAAAGGAAATATCAAAGGCTGGATGAGCAAAACATATTATCATCCAAACGTAAGTCACGGAACTATCCAAAGCCATCGCTTCCATTTCTGCATTACCTCGTCCGTTACATTCCAGATGCTGCTGAATATAAGTTGGGTAACCAGGCACCCAACTACCCAACTGAGATACAGCCAAAAACAGACCAGTTTTGGGTGAAATATAGTTGGGCTCAGGTTGGCAGGATTTGAAAGTTTTCCTCATTTTTCAAAGAGCATTTTTAAACAATGTTTACGGACAAGAAAAGAGATAAACTCAGAAGAAATAGGTGTAAATCATCCTTAGTACGCGAACTTGGTATAAATCAGCTAAAAACAGCTTTTGGTTCCAGCTGGTTTACTCGGTGACAGCCCCAGCTTGAATAATCAGTTACTGTCAGTCCCCAGAACTCTGCTATAATATTTTACAAACAACAGGAAAAAGAAAAGAGAGACAATAATTATTTTGCTTGAGTATAAAGACACGTGCTTGGTTGTTGACTAGCACGGGAGAACGTGGATGTCGACGCCGTGGTGGCTATCAACGTTTGATTAGCGAACAAAGCTACTGGCCTTGTTCAATGGAAGGCACCGCCAAGAGATAAGTTGCGGCAAAAACAGCATACCCTTTTCACTGATTTTCTCCAAACATATAGAAGCCTACTGTCCTGATCCGCATGGATCAAAACTGATCAAAAGATTAACTATCCAAAAATAACTTACTACTAGATGACTTTCCAAAGCTAACAACCTGGCCCCGGCTTTAGCCAAACCTGTGCATGCCTTACGCCTGCATTCAGTTGTCTAACCGCCGGCCCAAGGCATCGCCAGGCTGAGCTTCCACCGGTCCCTTCTTAATTCTGTGCTTCCGGTAATACACATTATCAAAGCCCATGACACAAGACTTCACCGGGGATGGAGCATTATTTAAAAAATCAAAGTGTTTGAGGAGATACATCAAAAGGATGTATATACATACCAAGCGTGACATGTAAGAAGCCAGCTCTCCATCCTTTTGACGAAGTGTTGATTCAAAAGCACTTGGCGTCATGCTCCTAAGATAATATGACATATTACTTTCTGCAGACATTCTCCTCTCTACTGAAGCACTGTCCGATAAATCCAATGATGCTTGAAGGAAATGGCTTTCTTCCAGACTATTGATACTCCCAGCACTAGAGAGCTTTCTAAGAGGGGCATTTCCTTCAAGGGAAAAGCAAAGAGGAAACCAAAAGATAAACAGGTAAGGCAACAATGCCAACAAATGAATATAAAGAAGATGGATTCAACTCAGAAATTAATCAAAAGTAAATAAAGAGCATACTTGTTTGGTCTGGAAGCGGAACTTTAGGTGCTTCACGGGAAGACATTTTCTCAAGTTCTGCCCTGGTCGCCTTTTCCCTTTCAAGATCCTGAAAGTGCAATTCATGCAAGAAATTATTGAAGACATTACATTCTAACCAAGTCGGTCACGTATGAACCAGAAAACGAGTAGACTGCTCACAAGGATGAACTGATCTGGTAAACCATTGTTTTTGTATTAGAGATATGATCGTAAATATAGACACCAATGGTATCCACTTCACAATAAAATGGCTGGTCTGTTGATCCTAAAATAACCTGCTGTAAGAGAAGTCTCCAAAGTTCAAAGTTTGTGTTATACGAATAGGTAATGAATTAGTTTACTAAGTTTAAAGATGGCAATTCTAGGGCTCATTAATGAAATTAGTAGGAGAAACATTGCTTTCATACACAGTTTTCTCAAACCAACCAAATTAGTCACTTGCCTAAACAGTTTTGTTATTCTGAAAGACTGATTCACATAGTAGGTTGACTACCTTCTCAAGGAGCTCCCGGTGTTCTGCTGCTTCTTGCAGCTCCTTTTTGTGCCTAGCCCTAAGCTCCTTTATTTCTTCTTCAAGCTGTTTAGCCCGTCCTTCTTGTATTGTGGCCTCCTCCTTAATTGTTAGGTACTCTTGTCTACTTTCAGATGCTCTTTGTCTCTCCTTTTCGAGGGATCGACTCAGCTGTGTCTGCTCTGTTCTAAGGATTGCAATCTGCATGAAACCCAATGTTCATGTCAAAAGAATCACTTATCTGACTAAAAGTCTGAACCTGAGCCCCTAAAACCCTGGTTATAGCAATGTAACACATTGTTGGTTTCAGAAGAAATTGATGCACAAACCTGGGTCTCTAGAACAGTTATTCGGGATAAACTTTGAGACAATCTCTCATTTACAGACCGCTCCTTTTCTTCTGCGGCAGCAGCTTTTGCTTCTGCTTCCTGTATATTTGAGTAAAGTAACAGATAAATGAAATAGTTCATGGAGAACAGTTACTCCAAATCAAACAGGGAAACCAGACCATAATCAGTGACTCGGTGTAACTAGACGATTCAGTAGGTTGGTAGCAAGATCATAGTTCATGTCCATTTCTTTTACTGTCACTAACCATGTGTGTTTTGCAATAATTTCAACCTCTTGTTTATAGTTCTACTTTTCTTGATTGATTTTATGGACACAACTATTAAAAATAATTAATCAGAACAACAGACCTGAAGGCGAGAGTTTAAGGTTCTCTCCACACCAGCCCAAGCTTCTGCCCTTCGAGCAGCTGTCTCCTGTTAATATTAATAGGCAATTGATTTATCAACACACAACAGTAAAAGAATTATAAAACTACAGAAGTGCTATAGCTATACACACATCAAATAACGGAAGAACAGTGAAATAACTACACACAAGGAAAAGCAAAGGCAAGCACCAATACCTGCATGGCTTCAATTTGCCTTAGCAGTGGTCTGGTAGACTCAGGAACTTGTGTGACCAGTTCATTATAACGAAGTTCACTGGTCTGAATTATTTTTTTATATAAAAGAAACAAGGTGAGAGTTGGTCATACTGTGCAGTACCAGTTAACCCAGAAAACATTGCTTACTTGATACCGCTTTTGAAGATCATCATAATCCCTTTTTAGCCTTTCTTCCCTGACAGCAGCCTGAAACGGCCCCAAAAGAAACATTTGATGTCAGTGGAATCAAAATTGGACAACTACAAAAAAGAATGATCAAATAGAGATTTTTTACCCATAGAACATAAAGCATACATTACAGTTAGGTCAGAACAATTTTCTGGTTATTTCTACTGAGTATATTGAAAGATATCTGTACAGATGTGGATACATATGTTCATGATTTACCTCCTGTTCTTGTCTGGTGATAGCATGCCTCAGCTCCTCAATTGTCTTAATCAGCACATTTTCTTTTTCACTAGCTTCTCTCAAAAGGTTCTCAAGTTCAACTTTGGCTTCGTTGTTGACTCTTGCTTCAGCTAATGCCTCGGCCTCTTTAGCTGCATTAAGAGCATTGGTGTAGAACTCCTTCTGAGCTGCAAGTTCAGCTTGATTTCTTTCTATTGTTTCTTGTAGCAACTTCTCAGTTGCTGCCTTGTCTCTCTTAATACTCTCAACCTTTGTTTCCTCAACCTGTTAAGTCATAAATTGCTAAGTACATGACTACACTTGAGGCCTGACAGCAAATAAAAATTGATGAAGGGAACACAAGCGCTTCCCTCAAGAAGTGGAAGTAACTCCATTATTCTTTGTGAGAAATATTTCAAAGCTATCTAGCAAGAAATAGAAAAGCTTGTCTAAATGAAACTAAATCATAAAAGTGTAAACAGCTATAAAGGTGATACAAACTACTGTTTAAATGAACCCCACCATGTCATGCACACATGCACTATACAAACAGAAAATTAAAAAATCAGCTAATAAAAAAGTGGCACAATTTTTTATTATTGCTATGTAATCCAACAAAGATGAATTTCAGGATGTCTTGACAAGGAAAGTAAAATTTAGTTGCTTTGTGTCGCTAAAGTAGATAAGAAAACAACTTAGTTCTGATAAAGCTAATTAAATATACAAAGTTGATCTTATTATTACCTGAATCTTTGAGTTCAGCCGTTGCTTTTCCTCTTCAAACTCACGAATCTAGCTTAAACCAAAAAAAAAGGACAGCACACTTAATTAACTTTATAAACCCATGTTATTATTTGAACATTGTATATAGTGACAAAGTTTTAATACATGCCTGTGCTCTCAGTTTCCGTATAGTAGCTTCTTGAGCAGCTTGTTTTTTTGATAGCTCTTCACCTGTTTCATTGGTAAAAACAAGATGTTGATGCCAACAGATGGCCCAAAACCTACTCCAAATAAAGTGGGAAATAATCACAGGGGTCCTACATCAGCCAACCAACATACACTTCATATCCTTTTCACACAAAAAATGTCTATGCCTGGTTGCATACCATTGGCAGCCAAAACTGAACCTTTATAGCAGAGAGTGGAGGACTTCAGCTTCGACCAAAGCAGTAAGGAACTAATCCAAGGCTTGCTTCAGGGCATATAACATTCAAATGGCACAGAATGAACTGCAAGCCTGAGATGAGATATGTACTGAAGTGATACATGCAACTCTCCAACTACAGGATATGTTTTCAAAGTTTATGACATTACGATTATCCATGTTCTGTAGTCGATTGCATGTTTTCTAATGTTGTTAATGTGTACATACTACCTATTTATTTATACATGATCATCGAAGTCACAATTGCAATGACCATCATTGACAAAGGATACTCAACATGGTGCAGCATATTCTATGGTAATAATAATGCTTGAAATGGCCGCTAGACAATATTTTAACTAAAAGAAATGGCAATTTAGTATGTTCTAAGCAGAGCAAACATTGAATAATGCAAATTTAACATTTGTTCACACAAACATAATAGAACAGCGTAAAAATGTTGGTTCTGTGTACCTTCAGCCATGACCTGACTAATAATCTCATCCTTTTCTTTCAAAAGAGCAGCTGCATCACTTTTTTTATTTTGCTCTCTCCTCAATGTATCCCTTTCTTTTGTTAGTGCATACACCTACACATCAACGTATGCAAATCACAAACTATTCTGCCCTACACATAATATTATGTATAGATGAACCAGAGCAAACAAAAAAATCAACCAGTTGACCCAGAAAACAGAAAAAAAAATTATCAAAACATGTGAGATTCAGGAGGTAGCATTTTAATGATCATCAACAATGCAGCTCAATTTGATTTCCACCTTCAGTATTAAACACTGCCTCAATCATATCAAATTTAGAAAAATACATGAACAATAAAAATATATACATTATGAAGAAAGACAATGTAATGGTATGTAAGGCGCACCCAACAAGTAAAAGGATTCAACTGTAGCGACGAGAAAATATAAGAGGTACTGCACATAGCTTACATTTTCTTAAAGACTATGCCAAAAGCTATTGTTTCAAGATGGTTTTAACTCCTGTTTTAAAAAGAAAAGAAAAGAAAAAAGGAAGAAAACCGATCAATGTTGTATAGCAGTTATCCACCAAAGCTGTTCTATGGGTAGCTAAATAGATAATTGTCGAAGCACCAAAGAGAATCTTCAGTTATTCCCACCACTATCATATTGAACAACAAAAAATGAACCACTGCACCAAAAGCAGGTGATAGAAATTGCAATGTTGCATATGGCCATATGGGCATACCATGTACTGTTTAAGAATTAACTACTAGTCTAGTCTTAGCAAATGTATATCTACCACTTCTACACAGTTATTACTTATTAGTCCTAAATCTGATCATCACATGCAATGGCCAACTGACCATGGAAGCGTTGTGTTGTGTAACAAGAAAATTGATAACGTGTCTCACCTTCCTTTCAAGAGTTGCTACTCTTTGGTGATATTCATCCTTAAGTGCATCCATTTCTGCTTCAGCTGACTTACTCTGTACCATATCAAAAAACAATTAATCCAAAATTCATCAAAGGCTAAGGGTACTAACGAGGTACTCAGAGAATAGTTGTATAACACTAACGAGTAACTCAGAGAATAGTTGTATAATATTTATCTTTTTCAGTCTTCACATAGATTAACTAAAAACTCTGGCAATTGCTAAAGTCAAGGCATTATAAATATCTGTTTCCAGAACTCATAAGATGAAGAATCTGCTAGAAAACATACCTTGAGATCATCAATTGTTGATTTCAGTTGCTCATTCTCATTCATCAGTCTAGCAATTTCGTCAGCTTTGGACTGCAGTAAGAATTAAATGTTGTTATACACTAAATTAATAGTGAAGGGCCAGGTATGTTGCAAAGAAATGACAGAACATGGGGGCATGAGGCATTCAAATTATACAATGTTGTGACAATGTACTAATGACCATGCATGATTCTGAAGGACACGTGTATCATATAACTGTACAACATGATTTATCCACAACAGCTTGGGCCTTGGGCAAGCTTTATTGGTTTCCTCATGGTAAGAAAAAAACCTAGCTAACATAAATGCTGAGTAGATTTACTGCCCCTGTTTTAATGCATTCACAGAATATATGATTACGAAAAGAAAACTGTGTGCTGTGTTCCTTTTTGACACTACAAAAGCATTTGAAATATAATATAACTGTAGCTGCCATTTGTGTTTTTCAGTAAAGTATGCTGCCCTAAATATAAGTATATAACTGTAGATGCCATTTATGTTTTTCAGTAAAGTATGCTGCCCTAAAAAGGAACGTATAGCATGGGTGCACATAACCGAGCAAATAGACTCATTGAACGAAGCCGATATGAACAACTTAGCAAGCGCTCATCAGTTCAGTGCCTTGTAACAAATTGCGATACATTCAATTTCAAATATGTGCGGTAAGATACCATGCTCCAACTAGTGTTCTGTAGGATTAGAGTGTTTTCCCAGATTTATCTTCTTTTCCACAACAAATAAGCATGAATTCAGAAAACTAAAAAGGTTTCTTTCCAACTGGAAAATCATCTAGGAGTAATTTTCTTAATGTGAAGCTTCAACTTCACAAGCATTAATGAATTGCTACAGAAGATAGAAGGGGATGCGGAAATTATACCTGGGATTGTCTTGCAGCACCTTGCAATGCAGCTTCCATCATTTTCATTTCACGTCTTAATTTCTCTGGTTCAACAACAGAACCAGCAGACTCCAGAGAAGTTGTGGCTGTTACAGAGTCCTGAATCTTTTTTTCTTTTCTCAAATCATTTGCGTGAGGACCTACTTCTACTCCAGCAGGCACATCTGCAGAAGTGCATACCAACTCATTTTGCGAATTTGAATCATGCCCCACAATTATGGGCTTTGAGCTAAGGTCTTCAAGCTGCACCGTTGTATTATCCTCCTTTTCAGCAACAGATGATGTATGTGCCTCTGTTTGATTGCTTTCTTCCCCATTTTCAGCAGCATTAGTGTTGTCATCATGTACTTTGACTTCCAAATGACTGGCTTTGTCAACGGTATCACTGTTCTCACACGGGCTACTTGTTTCTTTTTGGACATCAGATTCTTGAACAATCTTCACCTCAGCTTCATTTACATCATCTGAACTGGATAGCATGGAACCTTCAGGTTGTGACTGCATGATGTCTCCGTCATCCGTGCCTTCCTTTCCAGCTTGAAAAGATTCTGCCATTTCCATAACACTTGGTTGATCTAATTTGGTAGGTGAAGAAGATGCTCTACCATCAGGTATGTCTCTGTCAGACTCTCCAAGCTGACTTAATAAAGCTTCATCAGGAGCAGGATGTTTGGCATCTTGATTATCCAGATTTTCCTTCTCGGTTGGATTAATGGTCTCAATGGAGCTGCCATTATTTTCTTCAGCTGTTGACGGATGTGTAGGAGATTGTGGTGTTTCTGATACTTCAGAAGGACCACCCTTAGATGTAGGTAACTCAGTGGAGCCATCATGCTTTTCTTCAGCTGCTGAAGGATGTGTTGGAGTTTGTGGTGTTACGGATTGCTCAGAAACATCTGGCTTAGATGTAGGTGACTCGGTGGAGCTGATAAGATTTTCTTCCAGTTTTGAAGGCTGCTTTAAAGATTGTGTTGTTCCCGATACTTTAGAAGCATCTGCCTTAGATGTAGTTGGCTCAGTGGAGATGCTACGATTTTCTTCTGCTTTTGATGAATGTTTGGAGATTGTGGCTTTTCTGATCCTTCAGTGGCATCCTCCTCACCATTATGTCCCATGAATGCCATGACAGGATTGAAGAATCCTATTCTATCAGAGTTAGATGTCTGTGATCCTGATCCTGCATTTTAAAATAACATTTTATTTCAGCACATAGATAACCATATAAACAACACAATGTTAAGCTCGTTATCCCAGTACGCTCCTACTATCCAGAGAATGAAGACTTTTTGAAGCAGGTTAGAAAAGAAGCATGAATAAGTCACTGCTTCTGGGAAAAATGGATAAGCATAGAAGATCATTTCTCTGGCAGGGAGGGGTTAAGAAGGAAAAACACCATCTTTTCAAATGGGAGAAAATCTGCCCCCCGCAACAAAAAGGAGGCCTGGGAATCCAGGACCTTCTAAAACTCTATCGGTCTTCTGTGTAAATGGTGGTGGAAATTAGAAACTGAAAATGGAATGTGGCAAGAAATTGTGAGATGCAAATAACTTGGTGGTAAATGCATTTCTCGAGTGAAACACAAAATTCCTGTCTCAGCCTGTTGGGCTGATTTGCTAACAGTTAAAGGTATATACTTAAAACGAAGGAAAATGGTTATTGGCAATGGAGAAAAAGTGACTTTTGGAACTATTGTTGGTGTTGTGTGGTTCCTTTGAAGGGGAAATTCCCTGTTTTGTACTCTATTTGTGACAAACAATCTGTGTCTGTTAAAAATCTAGCAGCTGAAGGTTGGAATCTCACCTTCAGAAGATGGCTAAATGAGAAGCTGCAACAAAATCCAGGGAAGCTAAAAAATATTCTGACCACAATAGCTTTGAGCGAGGATGCAGATTCACCCAGATGGCCCTGGGAGAAAACTGGCATGTTTTCTGTAAAATCAGTTTATGAATCTTTGTATTCTCATTTGAATGATGTCAATTGCAGAGCTCTATGGAAAGCAAAAGTCCCCCGTAATATAAAAATATTCATGTGGTTGATCTACGATAATGTGAAACTAACCAAAGACAATTTGATCAGGAGAAAATGGAAAGGCAACCCAGTATGTTGCTACTGTAATGAACCTGAGAATGTCAATCACTTGTTCTTCGAATGTGTTTCAGCAAAATATGTTTGGAGTATCATTGGGTTAGCTTTAGGGGCAGGGTGTAGACCTGATAATTTTACTCTTTTCCTGTGGTGGATTCAAAAATACTTGAAAGGTAGCAGAACAATACATATCTTTGGCTTAGCAGCAGTGTGTTGGGTGATTTGGAAGCTCAGGAACAGAACTTGTTTTGAAAATAAACTGGTGAGATCTGCTGCTGAGATCATATGCAATATTTGCTCTTTCTTGATTTACTGGGCAGGACAGCATAAGGGAGACACGGGAGAAGCTGTGATGAAACGAGCTCAAATTATCCATACGGCAATCAGGAGTCAACAAGCTAATGCTTCAAGGGCAGGAGTGCAGAACCTGATGCTGCTAGAAGGAGGTGATGACAACAAGGATCATGGCACATCTGAGGAGGGAGCCTGCTCTACAGAAGGCGACTCTAGCCCCAAGTGAGTGAGGTTCAAAAAAGTTTGCTTGGCTCTGAGCTGAAACAAAAGGGGTTGTAATAGCTTAAAACTAATCGAATGCTTGGTACTTAAATACTTGGTTCTTTTGTAGCTTAGTTTAGTCTCTGTTTTTGCTGGCATTACACAGGTTGGGTCGGCTTTTGCTTGCTGCAATCTACTCATACCTGGTGTCATGCCGAAAATCGTCACTGAACCTGTGTCTGTAATAAGTTTCCGTTTTGCTTAAATGGAAATCCGAGTAATCGTTTTTAAAAAGCCACTGCTTCTGGCCCTTCTCAAAGGAAAAAACAATACAAAAATTACTATAACTCCAACACCACTAAAAGGTACAGATAGGCTTTGATCACCCACCTAAACCAATCATACATAATTCAGCAAATGATACAGACAGAACTTGGACAGTAAGGGGCTTGAGGTGAGTGTTGCTTAAGTAAGGACCTACGACAGATTTTGAGAGGATAATGGAACCAATGATAAGCAGAATTCAAACTTGCACTTCCTAAAATCAATTAACTCATTCTCTACAGCTAGCCAAATATCAAATGAACACATGCATTGCCACCATTGATCATCCCATCACAGTTTCAATTTAACACTTGTACACAACCAAGCATGCCCCAATGCAGTCCGATTACAGAGGAGCGGGAGGGAGAGTTTTAGCATCAGTGGCGTTACGATACCTTCTTCATCGTCGCGCTTCTCCTCGAGGCCGAGCGCGCTGTCGAAGTTCTTCTCGATGTTCTTCACGCTCTCACTGATCTTATTCACGGCACCGGCGATGTCCTGCAGCCCGCCGAGCGACACCTTCCCCGACCACCACGCCATCCCGCTCCCCCCACCCTCCGGCTCCGATCACCAGCAGCTCACCGCCGCCCGCCTAGATCTCGCGCATAGATCTGATCCGCACCGCCAACCCAACACTCTCACTCGGACGCGCGGGATCTGATCTGCCTGGCGACCTCGCCCCACAACCGAGTCGGCAAAACACCGGAATTATAGGCCGCGGTGAGCCCTCGCTAGGGGCGAAGGCGGGAGCGGCGGGAAGAAGCTCCCGCCGGGGGGGTGGGGTTGGGTCGGGCGCACGACGGCGCGAGTTTTTTTTTTTAGTGCGTTTGGCCGCTGGTGGCGTGGGGGCGCCGCCTCGGCGATCGCTCACCGGTGCGGTGTGATCCCGCCCGCCCGTTCGGTGGATCTCGGCCTGAACCGATCTACTTATTCTACCTTCCCAAAGTCGCCGAGGACGGTGCGCATCCACCGTCCCGTTGCGCGTGCATCACCGTGCAATGCGCACACTCCAATCACGATGCCAGCCTGTGCGCTGCACAACACGGTCGTCGCGTGGTGGGTTGGATACGAGGAATAAAATCTGGCGAAATTTCGCGCATCCTGGATTTTACACGTGATTGGTATTCAAAATTTCGTCGGATTGAAAAATTCAAAATGCCATAGTAAATTCAGAAGATTTCACCACTTTTCATCGAAATCTCCAATTTTGCCCTGAATTTTGAAATTTGAAAACCAGATTTGACTAGATTTGGATCAATAACCCTTAAGAATATCATCTTCCAAGAAAATTTGTTGAAAAAACAACTACCACAGGATATGAGCTACGAGATTACAAGCAATAGTATGAGAGAAAGCATCACG
The DNA here is from genome assembly GCA_036346375.1 of Guadua angustifolia. Taxonomy (NCBI): domain Eukaryota; kingdom Viridiplantae; phylum Streptophyta; class Magnoliopsida; order Poales; family Poaceae; genus Guadua; species Guadua angustifolia. The sequence goes on from CM070508.1 coordinate 4,044,829, forward strand.
AGATAATTGTCGATAACGCTTGAGTAGGCAGTTTCACCATACATGTACTACTACTTGTAAGTATGTCAACACATAGTTCTCCATACTTCACATATTCGTACTCCTTTAATTAGATATTTTCTTGTAAAACATATTCATAGTTCATAATTCGCATTCATTCTTTAATTATGCCCTTGTAGGTGGTTCGGGTAGAGCGGTGCGTTCGATGTCATCCAAGTTTTCATAGGTAGTTCTCTCATTTATTAACCATCTTTGCATGGTCATATACTCATATATATGGTGGATATGCTCGTATGCGCTTGTATATGTGGTGTGTATACTCTTGTATGCTCATATATGTGGTGCATTATCATATGTCTTAATTTTATTTCATTTATATCATTTGTGATGATATTATATATTGATTGTTGCCAATTGCGACTCTCATAATCCAAAATCAGTCAAAATGCCACTGGAATTTGTACCTTTATAGTCTTTTACGTCAAAATATGTAGTATGTCGCATTCAAACAAATAGCACTATCAGATTTTTAAAAAATTCCTAAGACTGATCATCATCTAAAAATCATATGGCAATATTATTGATGCATCATAACTATCCACAAAAAAAATTAAAATTTTCTAATGTGGTTTGAATATTTTTTATTTGGTTGAAGTTTGCTGGTAAGGTTTTTATCAGGATAGCAGCAATATTCGAATTTTTAAAAATTCCTTAAGATTGATCTAATTTGAAAATTTTATTGGAATATTAGTGATACATCAGCACCATGCACATGCACAAAAAATTTCAAATTGTTATAGCATGGTTTGTTCTATTTTTCATTCATTCAAATTTGTTGGTCAAAGATTTTATCATGACAAGAGTACTATTCAATTTTTAAAATTTCTCATCCTTAATCATCATCTAAAATTTTTATGAGAATATTAGTGATGTGTTACAAGACCAACCACAAAAAAAATTCAAAATTTTTCCACGTATTTTTGATCATTTTTTATTCCGTTCAATTTTACTGAAATCTTAACAAATCTCAATGAAATTTTGGCACTTACCGCCGAAATTTGAAAAATCTCGGTGAAAAAAATGGATTTGAATTTTTATTTTTTTTATTTTATTTAAACTTATCTAAATTACGGGATCTCACCAAAAATTTCATGAATCGATCCCCACCGAGATATCCCCCGAACCGGAGATTTGAAGCCTTGGTTGGATAGCGGTGGCTGCTCGGGCTAGTCCGTTTTTTTCCTAAGAAACTTTTGGCCCGCATGGCCTGGCATGCCCGGTTCGCAAGACGCTCAATTAGCAAGATGCATGAGTGTGATCTTCTCAAGGACAAGAAGCACAGGCACCAGCTAGACATAGAGGTGGGCATATGGGCCGTGCCTTAATGGGTCGGTCCGAAGCACGAAGAGTGCAACGCGTTAATGGGTCATCTTGCGTGCGGCTGTTCTTGTAGCTCGGGCGCGTGCCTAAAAACACAACCTGCGACGGGCGGCGGCCGACCATTTGGGCGTGCCGTCTCGCGGCCCGCCCGTTGGCTGCACGTGAAGCGCGTGAGGCCGTGGCGGCTTTGGCGCGAGCGGGGCGGCGAGCACGTGGCGCGAACCCGCGGAGAGTGGTGGCGGCGCGTCACGCGACGCGCCTCCACGCGCTGGGCGACGTGGCGAAAAGAAGGGCAGCCGCTGGGCGTTAAGGCGTCTTGGCGTGTCACGCCTCGCGCGTGGCGTGGCGTGAGAGGCCGAGGGCGAGCGGTGGCCGCGGTAGCGTCCGCAGCGTGGGTGCGTCCGCGGCGATGGTAGCGCCACTGGCCATGCCCAGCGGCGAGACCAAAAATCGAAATGGTCTTGGCGGGGAAAAAACAAAAAGCGCCAAAGATGGAGAGATAAAGAGAAAGAGAGAGAGGAGGGAGAGGTGTGTCCATCGGTTAAATGACCGTATGTGCTTTTTACGCGCCGGAGACATGGAAAAGACAGAAAGGTAATTGTGATGTGAAAAAATAAAGACACTCGTTCCGTCGCGTAGGATGTTTGGCATCTTGATTATCCAGATTTTCCTTCTCGGTTGGATTAATGGTCTCAATGGAGCTGCCATTATTTTCTTCAGCTGTTGACGGATGTGTAGGAGATTGTGGTGTTTCTGATACTTCAGAAGGACCACCCTTAGATGTAGGTAACTCAGTGGAGCCATCATGCTTTTCTTCAGCTGCTGAAGGATGTGTTGGAGTTTGTGGTGTTACGGATTGCTCAGAAACATCTGGCTTAGATGTAGGTGACTCGGTGGAGCTGATAAGATTTTCTTCCAGTTTTGAAGGCTGCTTTAAAGATTGTGTTGTTCCCGATACTTTAGAAGCATCTGCCTTAGATGTAGTTGGCTCAGTGGAGATGCTACGATTTTCTTCTGCTTTTGATGAATGTTTCGGAGATTGTGGCTTTTCTGATCCTTCAGTGGCATCCTCCTCACCATTATGTCCCATGAATGCCATGACAGGATTGAAGAATCCTATTCTATCAGAGTTAGATGTCTGTGATCCTGATCCTGCATTTTAAAATAACATTTTATTTCAGCACATAGATAACCATATAAACAACACAATGTTAAGCTCGTTATCCCAGTACGCTCCTACTATCCAGAGAATGAAGACTTTTTGAAGCAGGTTAGAAAAGAAGCATGAATAAGTCACTGCTTCTGGGAAAAATGGATAAGCATAGAAGATCATTTCTCTGGCAGGGAGGGGTTAAGAAGGAAAAACACCATCTTTTCAAATGGGAGAAAATCTGCCCCCCGCAACAAAAAGGAGGCCTGGGAATCCAGGACCTTCTAAAACTCTATCGGTCTTCTGTGTAAATGGTGGTGGAAATTAGAAACTGAAAATGGAATGTGGCAAGAAATTGTGAGATGCAAATAACTTGGTGGTAAATGCATTTCTCGAGTGAAACACAAAATTCCTGTCTCAGCCTGTTGGGCTGATTTGCTAACAGTTAAAGGTATATACTTAAAACGAAGGAAAATGGTTATTGGCAATGGAGAAAAAAGTGACTTTTGGAACTATTGTTGGTGTTGTGTGGTTCCTTTGAAGGGGAAATTCCCTGTTTTGTACTCTATTTGTGACAAACAATCTGTGTCTGTTAAAATCTAGCAGCTGAAGGTTGGAATCTCACCTTCAGAAGATGGCTAAATGAGAAGCTGCAACAAAATCCAGGGAAGCTAAAAAATATTCTGACCACAATAGCTTTGAGCGAGGATGCAGATTCACCCAGATGGCCCTGGGAGAAAACTGGCATGTTTTCTGTAAAATCAGTTTATGAATCTTTGTATTCTCATTTGAATGATGTCAATTGCAGAGCTCTATGGAAAGCAAAAGTCCCCCGTAATATAAAAATATTCATGTGGTTGATCTACGATAATGTGAAACTAACCAAAGACAATTTGATCAGGAGAAAATGGAAAGGCAACCCAGTATGTTGCTACTGTAATGAACCTGAGAATGTCAATCACTTGTTCTTCGAATGTGTTTCAGCAAAATATGTTTGGAGTATCATTGGGTTAGCTTTAGGGCAGGGTGTAGACCTGATAATTTTACTCTTTTCCTGTGGTGGATTCAAAAATACTTGAAAGGTAGCAGAACAATACATATCTTTGGCTTAGCAGCAGTGTGTTGGGTGATTTGGAAGCTCAGGAACAGAACTTGTTTTGAAAATAAACTGGTGAGATCTGCTGCTGAGATCATATGCAATATTTGCTCTTTCTTGATTTACTGGGCAGGACAGCATAAGGGAGACACGGGAGAAGCTGTGATGAAACGAGCTCAAATTATCCATACGGCAATCAGGAGTCAACAAGCTAATGCTTCAAGGGCAGGAGTGCAGAACCTGATGCTGCTAGAAGGAGGTGATGACAACAAGGATCATGGCACATCTGAGGAGGGAGCCTGCTCTACAGAAGGCGACTCTAGCCCCAAGTGAGTGAGGTTCAAAAAAGTTTGCTTGGCTCTGAGCTGAAACAAAAGGGGTTGTAATAGCTTAAAACTAATCGAATGCTTGGTACTTAAATACTTGGTTCTTCTGTAGCTTAGTTTAGTCTCTGTTTTTGCTGGCATTACACAGGTTGGGTCGGCTTTTGCTTGCTGCAATCTACTCATACCTGGTGTCATGCCGAAAATCGCCACTGAACCTGTGTCTGTAATAAGTTTCCGTTTTGCTTAAATGGAAATCCGAGTAATCGTTTTAAAAAGCCACTGCTTCTGGCCCTTCTCAAAGGAAAAACAATACAAAAATTACTATAACTCCAACACCACTAAAAGGTACAGATAGGCTTTGATCACCCACCTAAACCAATCATACATAATTCAGCAAATGATACAGACAGAACTTGGACAGTAAGGGGCTTGAGGTGAGTGTTGCTTAAGTAAGGACCTACGACAGATTTTGAGAGGATAATGGAACCAATGATAAGCAGAATTCAAACTTGCACTTCCTAAAATCAATTAACTCATTCTCTACAGCTAGCCAAATATCAAATGAACACATGCATTGCCACCATTGATCATCCCATCACAGTTTCAATTTAACACTTGTACACAACCAAGCATGCCCCAATGCAGTCCGATTACAGAGGAGCGGAGGAGAGTTTTAGCATCAGTGGCGTTACGATACCTTCTTCATCGTCGCGCTTCTCCTCGAGGCCGAGCGCGCTGTCGAAGTTCTTCTCGATGTTCTTCACGCTCTCGCTGATCTTATTCACGGCGCCGGCGATGTCCTGCAGCCCGCCGAGCGACACCTTCCCCGACCACCACGCCATCCTGCTCCCCACCCTCCGGCTCCGATCACCAGCAGCTCACCACCGCCCGCCTAGATCTCGCGCATAGATCTGATCCGCACCGCCAACCCAACACTCTCACTCGGACGCGCGGGATCTGATCTGCCTGGCGACCTCGCCCCACAACCGAGTCGGCAAAACACCGGAATTATAGGCCGCGGTGAGCCCTCGCTAGGGGCGAAGGCGGGAGCGGCGGGAAGAAGCTCCCGCCGGGGGGGTGGGGTTGGGTCGGGCGCACGACGGCGCGAGTTTTTTTTTTAGTGCGTTTGGCCGCTGGTGCGTTTGGCCTCGGCGATCGCTCACCGGTGCGGTGTGATCCCGCCCGCCCGTTCGGTGGATCTCGGCCTGAACCGATCTACTTATTCTACCTTCCCAAAGTCGCCGAGGACGCTGCGCATCCACCGTCCCGTTGCGCGTGCATCACCGTGCAATGCGCACACTCCAATCACGATGCCAGCCTGTGCGCTGCACAACACGGTCGTCGCGTGGTGGGTTGGATACGAGGAATAAAATCTGGCGAAATTTCGCGCATCCTGGATTTTACACGTGATTGGTATTCAAAATTTCGTCGGATTGAAAAAATTCAAAATGCCATAGTAAATTCAGAAGATTTCACCACTTTTCATCGAAATCTCCAATTTTTGCCCTGAATTTTGAAATTTGAAAACCAGATTTGACTAGATTTGGATCAATAACCCTTAAGAATATCATCTTCCAAGAAAATTTGTTGAAAAAACAACTACCACAGGATATGAGCTACGAGATTACAAGCAATAGTATGAGAGAAAGCATCACGAGATAATTGTCGATAACGCGGAGGTACAGTTTTCACCATACATGTACTACTACTTGTAAGTATGTCAACACATAGTTCTCCATACTTCACATATTCGTACTCCTTTAATTAGATATTTTCTTGTAAAACATATTCATAGTTCATAATTCGCATTCATTCTTTAATTATGCCCCTTGTAGGTGGTTCAGGTAGAGCAGTGCGTTCTGATGTCATCCAAGTTTTCATAGGTAGTTCTCTCATTTATTAACCATCTTTGCATGGTCATATACTCATATATATGGTGGATATGCTCGTGTACGCTTGTATATGTGGTGTGTATACTCTTGTATGCTCATATATGTGGTGCATTATCATATGTCTTAATTTTATTTCATTTATATCATTTGTGATGATATTATATATTGATTGTTGCCAATTGCGACTCTCATAATCCAAAAATCAGTCAAAATGCCACTGGAATTTGTACCTTTATAGTCTTTTACGTCAAAATATGTAGTATGTCGCATTCAAACAAATAGCACTATCAGATTTTTAAAAAATTCCTAAGACTGATCATCATCTAAAAATCATATGGCAATATTATTGATGCATCATAACTATCCACAAAAAAAATTAAAATTTTCTAATGTGGTTTGAATATTTTTTATTTGGTTGAAGTTTGTTTGGTAAGGTTTTTATCGGGATAGCAAACAATATTCAATTTTAAAAATTCCTTAAGATTGATCTAATTTGAAAATTTTATTGGAATATTAGTGATACATCAGCACCATGCACATGCACAAAAAATTTCAAATTGTTATAGCATGGTTTGTTCTATTTTTCATTCATTCAAATTTGTTGGTCAGCATTTTATCATGACAGTAGTACTATTCGAATTTTTAAAAATTTCTCATCCTTAATCATCATCTAAAATTTTTATGAGAATATTAGTGATGTGTTACAAGACCAACCACAAAAAAAATTCAAAATTTTTCCACGTATTTTTGATCATTTTTATTCCGCTCAATTTCTTCAAATCTTAACAAATCTCAATGAAATTTTGGCACTTACACTGAAATTTGAAAAATCTCGGTGAAAAAAATGGATTTGAATTTTTATTTTTTTATTTTATTTAAACTTATCTAAATTACGGGATCTCACCAAAATTTCATGAATCGATCCCCACCGAGATATCCCCGAACCGGAGATTTGAAGCCTTGGTTGGATAGCGGTGGCTGCTCGGGCTAGTCCGTTTTTTCCTAAGAAACTTTTGGCCCGCATGGCCTGGCATGCCCGGTTCGCAAGACGCTCAATTAGCAAGATGCATGAGTGTGATCTTCTCAGGACAAGAAGCACAGGCACCAGCTAGACATAGAGGTGGGCATATGGGCCGTGCCTTAATGGGTCGGTCCGGCTAACGGCGGTACGCAACGACGTTATGGGTGTGGCTGCGTCGCTCACATCAGAGCTTCGGCGTCGGGCCTAAAACACAAGACCGGGCGGGCGGCCCGCCCGCCATTTGGCCGTGCGCGGCACGCCCGCCCATAGCGCACGTAGACGCGTGGAGAGGCCGAGAGCCGGCTTCGGCGCGGAGAGCGGGCGGCCGAGCACGTGGCGCGAGCCACGGAGAGTAGTGGCGCGGGCGTCACGCGCGACGCCACGCGCGGGCGGCGTGGCGAAAGACCGGCAGCCGCCGTTGGGCGTTAGGCGGCGTCTTGGCGTGTCACGCCTCACGCGTGGCGTGGCGCGGAGACCGGCTGGGCGGCTGGCGAAAGGCGTCCGCAGCGTGGGTGCGTCACGCGGCGCGGCGCCAGGCGCCATGGCGGCCATGGGAGACCGAAAAATCGAGTCTTTGTCAAGGGAAAAGACAAAAGCGCCAAAGGACGAGAGATAAAGAGAGAAAGAGAGAGAGGGAGAGCCGGAGAGGTGTGTCCATCAGTTCGTGACCGTATGTGCTTTTTTTTACGCATCGGAGACATGGAAAAGACAGAAAGGTAATTGTGATGTGAAAAAATAAAGACACTCGTTCCGTCCGCGTAATTTTGAACACGAGGGAATCACGGAAAAGAAATGATGTGATAGAATGACACAAAGTTGCTGGCTGCTGCTCTTCAAATTTCGTCTCGTGCAGGCGCGCCGCGCGCTTCTAATTTCATTTTATAACGGACATTTCAATCTTTAAGCTATAAAATCAGCAGGAAGGCTACGATTTATTTAGTTCGAAGACATCTCTCTTGCGCTCTCTCTTCTTGCTCATTGTTGCTCAGCATTCTGCACATCTTGCTCATTGTCCCTCGTCGCCGTCCAGCCAGTCGCCGTGAAGGGCCTCGCCGGCAGCTCCATCTCCGGCAGGAAGCTCGCCGTCAGGCTGTCGTCCAGCGCCCTCTGCCGCACCACCCGCAAGTACGTCCATGGCCATACATACGCACGCAGACTTCTTTTCTTAGCTTGTGTACGTAACACGAGTAAATAGTAACGTACGTGCACGTGGTTAATTAACCGCAGGCCTCGCGCCGCCGTGGTGGCCATGTACGGCGAGAAGAGCGTCTACTTCGACCTCGAAGACATCGGCAACACCACCGGGCACTGGGACCTGTACGGCTCCGACGCGCCGTCGCCTTACAACTCGCTTCAGGTGCTTGCATCTTTGCCCAGTGCTCTCTCTCTCTCTCTCTCTCTCTCTCTCGCATTACTTTCTGCAGTTTCACATGTGCTAATCCTGCAAGGCAAACCTGCATGTTTCGTTGCAGAGCAAGTTCTTTGAGACGTTCGCCGCGCCGTTCACCAAGAGGGGCCTCCTGCTCAAGTTCCTGCTGCTGGGTGGTGGCTCCCTGCTGGCCTACGTCAGCGCCTTGGCGTCGCCGGACCTCCTGCCGATCAAGAAGGGGCCGCAGTTGCCGCCGCAGCCGGGCCCGCGCGGCAAGATCTAAGTTATTTTCCTCCCCCTTTGCCTTCCTCCTTCCTCGCTTGTACTGCTAATCCCCGGCCGGATCACCATGGATTGATTTCCCTCTATTTATGTGATGTTGATATTAATTGTACTCCTATGGCGTATTTACAGTGCATTGTACTGCTAGTATATAATGGGTAGTAAAAATCAGATCTAACTGTTTATTTATTAAGAGTGTTTTTACTACTCTACTACTAGAGGAAGTATAAATAAATAAGCTCTTTCATAGTAGATTAAAATCAATACAAGCCGTCTATTTCTTTTAATCTAATGGTTGAAATCAATTTACTCGAGTGATTTAATTGTCCAGTGCTTGCAAGCAGTAGTGTTCATGGCGTGCATACATGGCAGTTGGCACATTTACAGTGGTCAGCTGATGTACTCTCCCTTTCAGTGGCGTATGCACCAGGGGGCATAGGTGGGCTGGAGCCCCACCCGTGCCCCCCCCTCCTCCCCTTAAGTTAGATAAATTTAAAGAAAATTCGTCTACAAATTTAGAGAAGCTACTGAGTTAAACAATCGGTTCAATGAATTTTCGATAGAGCTTTTGAGATGCATTACTTGTCTAGATCCAAGAGATTTATTTGTAAATTTTGAACATAGTAAGCTTTTTCGGCTTTCAGAGATTTATTCAGATGATTTCTCATCATATGATCGTGTGGTTTTAGAAGCACAACTTGACTTATTCATTGATGACTTGAGAAGAGAAGAATTTTCAAGTTGTGATGATCTTGCTAGTCTCGCGGTGATGATGGTTGAAGCAAAAAAGCATGTTGTTTATCCATTAGTCTATAGGTTCATTGAATTAGTATTAGTTTTACCTGTGGGTACAGCTACAGTTGAAAGGGCTTTCTCGGCAATGAAGATTATCAAGACAAATTTGCGTAATAAGATAAGTGATGACTAGTTAAATGATCTCATGGTATACTACATCGAACGAGACATATTTTCCAAAATAGACATGGAAGATATTTTGTAATGTTTTCAAAACATAAAAACCCGTAAATATCAACTATCAACTCTTAAGAAGCAATGATCGATACATTTTTTTTCTTTGTAATGTTATGTATCTATATTATATGCGACTGTTAGATAAGTGTTGGTATTTTTATATTATATATATCATTCTGTCATGTTCTATGTTCTGAAAAAATACTATATATATTAATATATTATATATATTGGTTTAGAGGTCTCAATTTTAGCTCCCTCCTTTCTAAGTTTCTGGATACGCCACTGCTCCCTTTGCTTTATGTCACCAGGCAATATTTTCTGCCGTATTCATGACTTCCAGATGCAGAAGTCTGTGTTCTGTGTGTATGCGCGCGCATGTGCTGCTGCTGGTAGAGCAACAGGAAGAATACATCACTCGTTAATTGAATACGATAGCAGGATGTATATCAAAATTGAGTCTTCGATTAATGTCGGTAATCATTTTATGAAAGCTATGAATTGGGATCATCTTGTAATACAAGATATTCGGAAAGAGTTTATAATACTAGCGCAGATATGATTCTAAAAGTTAAATGATAGATTATGAGGATGCCAAATAACCGACTAACAAGATAGCGCCTCCTAAAAAAATTTGAAAGATAACTGAATATAACACTCGCTGAAAACTTGCATGGATCATGGTCTATAAACAAAGTCTACAGTTGCTACTGCAGAAAAGGAGTATACTAAATCCTATAGGTCCATTGTTGAGGGTCAGTGTGAAATCTTATGATTAGTTCATGTAAATCAGGGCAAAATCAGCACATTATCTTGGCCTCGCGTACCAAAACTTCCATTGGGAATGGAGGTAAAGCTGACTGAAGTTTACAAAACTTCACATTGGTACATAGGGGTGGAATCGAGCCGAGCTCGGCTCGGCTCGCCGGCTCATTATCTTTGTCGAGCTGAAAACCGGGCTTGGCTCGGGCTCGATCGAGCCTCGAGCCGAGCAGAGCTGGCTCGTGAGCCGCCTGGCATGTAGGCCCGCCTCATTGCGTCAACTCTCAAGTATGTTCATTGTATTTTTCTTGTTCAATATGACTGTATGAATGCCAAGCCGATTGAATGTCTGTGGGTTGTGGCTAATTTTGTATTAAAATTAAGCCTCATGTAATTTGGATAATCGATTAATTATTAGTGATTAGTAAAAGTGATTCTGAATATCTGAATTTTACCGAGCCTAACGAGCCAACGAGCCGCTCGCGAGCCGGCTCGGACTCGGCTCATTGTAGCACCGAGCCAGATGGTAGGCTCGGGCTCGGCTCGTTGATGCATCGAGCTGAGCCGAGCCACACCGAGCCGAGCCGCGAGCCTCGAGCTATTTTTCCACCCCTATTGGTACACCTTCAATTCTGCACCTCGTAATGCTCTGAACATCTGAGCTATTTACACACTTCTTTCCGAAGCCTCTGCCGTAGCATCATTCGTCTGCCTTTTCCCCTACAGCAACTACTGTCTAGATATCGGGCTTCTTGTTCCACCCAAATGCTCAAGCTTCTCTAGTTAAGAAAACCAAGAGGTTGCGATTGGCGAAACCTTTGTCAGCTTTGGACCGTGAGCATCCTCCCTGCTGTCTGTGTTCTGTGAATCTACCTTCATTGCCTCAATATCTTGGTCTCGCCGACCCACCAACTCAAATAGTGTCTCTGAAACTGGTTCCATTCTTCTCAGCCTCTCTACCTCGGCCTAAGCATTTAGAACAACCCAATCTGTGTCATCTGCTGACAAGCTCGGCATTCTCATTGATTATGCGTTCTTGGGATTTTGAGTGAGGGAGTCCGCGCAAAGAGCATCTTCAATTCGAGACAAAATTTTGAAAGCTAAACTCTCGAGTTCTGGAGTAGCTCTCCAAAATGGCATAGCCAACATCCCGCAAAAATACAAAGAGAATTGTATGCAAGGGACATGAGTAAACAAATCACCGTAGCAAATAGGAAAAAACAGTGGGAATTGTAGACGCTTTCCAGTACCATACTAAGTTGGATTTTGCTTATATCTAGAGCTGACTGAGCAATGCCGGGAAATCTGTGCTTAAGGAGGAGAAGAACATTCTCCGCCCTCCCTTCAAACCTCTCCCGCTTCTCGAAACTGACACCATGCCCCCGCGACAACTTGCCGTCCTTGTGCGTCATTTTCCTCTTCCAAATGACCACCGAGGCTTCGATTCGGTTCTTCAAATCGGCAATGTTGTGCTCGATTGACAAATATACAGATTTTAGGAGTTCTTCAGGATCAAAACGATCGTCGCTTATAATCTTGTGCATCGAGTCTCCAAGGCTAGACTTTCCATTCTACCAATGACAATAATGGTGATTATATCTTGATTTTTTAGCCAGAACCAGTACTACCATCCATGTAGGACTGATAGTGCTGACCACCGAGTTAACAGTTGAATTTAGCATTTAATGCGGTATTAGGTGAAAAGAGAAAAGAGTCAATGCTAAGTACCCCCGATACTACTATCATGTACGATCAGTAGTGCTGGTGTTGAATCTCAAAAAGATGCATTTTAACTCATCTTTGTTAAATAACTACCGACAATAGAGGCCAGTACTACCGAACTTACAGTAGCACCGGCCTGGTACATCAGTTGTGCCGCCCTGAGGGAAAATGCCCAAAAAGACATTGTTCTACAAAAAACGTACCACCCTAGAGAACCGGTACTACCGGACCTACGGTAGTACTGCTCCCAGACAACGGTAGTGCCAGTACTCTAGTTTTGTCCTAAAACACCTTCTTCTGTAAAATAACTACCGTCCTAGGGGGCGGTACTATCGAACTTGCGATAGTATCGTTCCTAGCTAGTGGTAGTGCCGATTTTATCAGGTAGCAGGGTTTTTTAGAAGATTTTGTAAGGAATGGACATAACTAAGTATGAACATGAGTTGAGCCATGATTTTTAACCATATTCAAGCTACTAGCCAAAGTGCCCTCTTGATATTACGACATCTATTCTAGCAATCCAATCTTTTCTCTAAACACCGAGATTGCCAAAAGCTATGAAAATATCCTTAAAATTTGTATACTTTTGCCTTGAGCTTGATTTGACCAAATCTTTTGCTTGTCTCCTAGCAGGCGGCCACACGGTCCAAGCCATGGAGCAGGAGGAACGGACGAACCTTGTACATATTTTTTTTTCAAATCTAACTTCTTACACATGTTTTTGCAAAAATAATCTACGCCGTCGCAAAAGACATGTGTCTCCTACCACCAGTTAAATTCAAAAATCAAGAAAAATTTATGCGACATAAATATCACGATAATCGCTGAATATCGCTCAATTTTCGATGAATTTCAAGCAAAATCGTTCACAAAATCAACCACCGGAGAACATAAGTTCACAAAATCGCTCACAAAATTTTCAATCGATTATCGAGGTATATTGAGTGATTGTCGAGGCATATCGAGCGATTATCGGTGAAAATCGATTTTTTTTTAAAAAATCTTCAAAAAGTTTAGTTTCGAAACCCTTCAATTTTGACCGATTTTCAACCTAATTTTTCTGATATTTGAAAACCTCGATATGGTCGATTATCACAATATCGATATTGTTAATCCTGCTGGAGCTAGGCTCAAGCAGCAAAATGGATGCTAGGTGCTTTGCTTCAGTCGCGCACCAGTTACATGCCTCTTCCTAGACGACATGAATGACAAATTGAACGCTAACACTAAGGCCCTGAAAAATCCTTTTTCGTTCCTTCCATTTTCCCCAGCAAAATAAAATAATCAAGGAGTGAAACCCTTTGTGATGGTAGACAGTGAAGGATAAATCATCAATTCCCACCATTTTGGGAGGTCTATGGATGGGGGCAATGAAGCTGGTTGTAGTTAGGGTTGAAAACGGTTCGGATATTTTCCGACCGATCCGGATATTTTCGGATACGGATTCTGTCGGATCGGATATTTTTCGGATAGTATCGGATCGGATACGGATACGGATATTTTTTTGTCGGATACGGATACGGATTCGGTAGCTCATTATCCGTCGGATACGGATACGGATTCTGATAATCCGGATAATAGTGGGTCGGATATCCGGATAGCATATGGGCTGGGCCAAGACTACTCTTTTGGCCCAAAAAAGTTTCTTAATTTCAGAATTGTTTTCTAATTTAGTTAATCTCTAAAGAAAGTTTTAATTATTAAAATTAGCAAACCAACTCTAAAAATTATAAAAAAAATTTGAGAAAGTTTTAGTAACAGTATAACATTTAAAAAATTATTTTCAAGATTTTATCAGATTTTAATTTTTTCAAAAATTCAAAAACTCCTATTCTTGATAGGAAAATATATTAAATAAGTAGATAAAAATGCATAAAAACTCATAAATACATAATTTGTTATTTTAAACATAATTCAACTAAGATTATAAATCTTGAGTCATTACATGTAATTGTTATATACTTTTCCTAGAGATATGATATCTAAGTATTATCAAACATTTAGTATGTTATGTGTTTGCTTCTATTTGTATCTCTGAGCAAAGATTACCTTTATTTTGTGTTTAAATCTATGTGTATGATGAACTAATCATATGTGTGTGATTAACTAAACCTTATATAATTTTGCTTGCGATATGGTATCTAACTATTGACTAAGTGAATGAAAATGCTTATATTTGTTCAATTTTCAATAATATTTTGATCAAATCAATTAGTTATGTGTTTTTGTTGATTTTTTATGTATAATTTAAGGGGTTATCATGTTTCGATAAATATTCGAAACCGTATCCGATTCGATTCGTATTCGATCCGTATCCGTATTCGATACTATCCGTATCCGTATTCGTATCCGGACTATCCGTATCCGTATCCGCATCCGAGAAAAAATATGAAAACAAATATGGTAGAGCTATTATCCGTCCGTATCCGATCCGTTTTCACCCCTAGTTGTAGTTGCTAGGCCCCACTCCACTAGCATATTAAATTACACATATTTCTGGTGAAGAAATGATCCCATAACAAATGAATTGAAATTTCTAAGGTACTGTAACAGAAAGGGTAGAAATAAGAGTTAGTTCACCCTCTCACTTGAAGATGTGCCGCAGTCCAAACCCAATTTGCAAGAGAAGCCAAGCAAAAAACTTGCATTTGGAAGGCGCCCAAGCTTTCCAGATAAGGAGGTCAAAGGAGGAGCTCACATATTCTGCAAATTGTATCATGTAGGCCAATTTTGTAGTGCACTCATCATTAGCAGTTAGGATCAAAGAGATGGTGTCTTCCTCATTCCCGGTGAGGATGATATTGGCCATTGTCATGAACTCCCAGATGTTTACATAATCCTGTAGGAGGCTAATAGTGATGTTGTGATTGATATCTCTTATAGAGTTTGCACAGCAAAAGGCATTTGCCACCGATCGGTTTTTCCTCTTGGTGTGACTGTATAATACCAGGAGTAGCTGCAAGCCGAGAGGACAAGTAAATGGATGAGATGCTAATTTAAACCCTACTCGAGCGAAGGAGGATTGTTGGATTAAAGGTTCGCGGGTGGAGTAATGGTTAAGTTAGTGTTTGTGGATAAGACCTGTTATGTTGATGGATTGCGGGTTAGCTCATATATAAGTGAGAGAGTGGATCTTAGCCCTTGATAAAGCTTCTTGAGGGCCAAGTTGTTATCTAAGGGTAGAGACTGCTCTCATTATGCTATAAGTAGAGGAGTGGAGGGATGCATCACCCCTAAGTCTTTAGAGAGGATTTTTGGTTTCCTTTGTGCTCATGTGAGCTTTGCCCACCCGGTAGTGTGGCTTTGTAAATCTTCCTCTCAAAGCAATGCAAGATTAAATTTCTTCTATATTCTGAAATTTCTTTTACTTCTTGCGTTTTCGCTTATTGCACTTTGGATTTGCCTCCTCTTCTTTTAAGTGCTTTGGATCTTGTGATAAAGATGAAAGATTGCTAAATTAATCTTCTATATATCATATCCCAATTATCTAACCAATCTACAAAATCTTCTTTTCAGTTTTGCAAGAAATCGATCTTTGTGCTTGAAAAAAAGAAAGATCCTTATTGATCGTATTCTTGTTTGTTTGAATGGTCGTTTATTGGCGATCTTATTTGCTGTGATATGTGAAAGGCCATCTAAGATCTTTTCGATCATCAATTCCTCACAAGCAAGTTAAGGATGAAGTTTTTATGTTTGACTCGGTTTTTGTACAACATTCATTAAACTAGAAAAAAGTCAGAATTTTGACGTCAATCCTTGCGATTGAAGGTTGAAATAGATTCCTGACATACATAGAAAGGTACACATAAAGTTTCACGAGTTTTGGATCAGTCGATCAAAAGTTAAATCGATTCTCGTTTTTGAGATCGTGCTGATTTTACTTTTCGTGAATACTATTCATTTGAACACTGTTCATCCGACCAATATTGTTGACCAGTTCGGAGTTATTGTTCATCCAATTAGCGCAATTTTACTATTCATCCGACCAATTTGTTATTTACTGTTCATCCAACCAGTGCAATTTTCATTGTTTATCTGAGCATTGTTCAGCCGACATCCTGGTCGGGGGTACTGTTTATCAGACACCATATTAGGATTGTATAGTCATTCGATCTGTTCTCTTGGTAATTTGAATTTTAGAGAGAGAATTTTATTTAGCTCCTATATACTTCCCCTCTAACTGCCTTTTAAGTCCTACAAATGCTAGCTAAGTTGATCCAGGTGGTGGAGAGCATCCCCCACTCAAGGGTCATCCACCCTAGACCGGTCCAGAACTCCCATGGACGAGAGGAAGGTCTCGTCGTCAAGGTGAGTGATGGCCGAGACAGCTTCAACGGCGTGAGCCGGAAGAGGCTGCTGGAACATGGTGATGAAGTGTGTAATGGCCTCATCTCCTACCGGCTCGCCGGGCTGCACAAGTCCCAGTTAGCGCACTGGAACGGAGGATCTCTGCAAGGCAAGGCGTTTGCTGTGGCGCAACGGAACGATGTCAGTCTCCCGATATACCGCACTATAACCACTGCCGGCTTTACCGGCGTCTGGAGGAGAGGGGAACTGCCCTGAAGATCTTGTCAGCGAAAGCAGTATCATCCTGGCCTGGCTTGAGCTCAAGGCGGCGGACCTGGTCAGTGATGTGGACGAGCTCTCCGTGGTCCCCCTCTGCCTGAGATACAGAGCCATGCAGACTTATCTATGTCGGCTTTGGCCGGCTGCGTGGCCTGACCATACGACCTTGATCATGGCAAAGTAAAAGAGTATTGCTCTGGCGTTGGCACTTTCCTATGGATGGTTTCAGACTTCAGAGTTTTTAGTATTACTCGCTTGTCTTTTGGTTGCATGATAGTATCAACCGTTTGTTGATGTAATATGTATTACACTCTAAAAGATTTTATCACTGCAAGTTTACAGCAGAAAATATGGACAGACAGAGACCCACAAAGTTGCATAACAGTGTGCACAGCGAGAGCCTGTAGAGTGTTGTCTTCAGGAGCATGTCAGATGAACATTCCATCTCGCTAACCTGCTTCCGCTGATGTGAGGACCTCCAGCTCTGCCCACCAGAGCGGAGACAGTCCTGGCGTTGCTGCATCCGGCGAGATGGCTATGACTTGTCTCAACCTGGCGGTGATCTCCCTCATGCTTGGTCTCTTCCTGGATCACTCTGGATGCAATCGTGGATTACATGACAAATGATCTCTAGCTCGTTTTCTCTATGAGCCTCCAGTGCAGGATCAAGCAAGCAAGCTATACTCTGATCGTTGTTTATGCACTCGAAAGCCTGTGAAGAAAAGAATATAGAACATCGATCACTTGATTTTTAGAGATGACAATGTTTTTCTTTGTGTGTGTGTGCGCGCGATTGGAAGTATTATGTTGTCATTACCAAGTTTGCGAGGGAGCCCTCTTGTTCAGAGTATGGAAGCTTGCCCGACATGATTTCAAGCAGTACTAGACCAAAACTGAAGACGTTCCCTGCTAGGCCAAAAGATGTTTGTTTGTCATGATCGACAAGTTCATCTTTTTTTGGCATTTTGCCTTTGGAAATCACTTCCTGCCAAACACTCATGTCTGCAATCTGCAGAAATTACAAGAGTTAAACTGACCCTATACTGTTCTGTGGTCGAACACTCGTTGGTGCCAACAATTTGTAAAATCAGGTGCTGAAACCCCAAGGTGACAACTGCTTATGGGCTAAATACCCGGATAGGAGAGATCATTAAATAAGACCACTTGCATGTATGTACCTTTGCAGCACCATCTTCAGATATCAATATTGCAGCCGAATGCAGGTCAGGGTGCACAAGAGGAGGATTGAGCTCATGCATGTGTTGTATACAGTATGCTATTCCCATAACAATCCTCGTTCTGCCTCTCCAATCGATGTGATCAAATCCCTCAGCTGCGAAACAATTTCCAAACATGCTATTAATTCAATAAAATGATTTCAAAATTTACCTTGTTCCATCAATGCAATAGCGAGAACAATTTTTACGTACTTACCATGGAGATTCTCATAAAGTGTCCCATTGGGCGCATATTCTAGCACCATCATCCTCATGAAAGGTTCCTCCTCCTCACAAAAGCCGAGCAAATTGATGAAATTCTTATGGTTTATTCGCGAGAGTGAGTCTATCTGCTAATTCATAAAACGAAGGTAAAAATTTCATACTAGTGCAAATACATAACGTATAGGATGAGTTGTTCATCTGGTAGGCAAAAGTTCAATAACCTTTTTTCTAAAGCAGCTCTCTGAATGTTTTGACCAATCTTTGTTGGATGTAATAGTAGTAGATACAACGGCAATTTCAACACCACTTGATAAAGTTCCCTTATAGACAGTGTAGTGTGGATAACTTGCCACAATATTACTGAAGTCCTCACAAGCATATTTCATCTCTAACCGCTGTAATTTGGGTACTCCTGAAACACAGTGGTCACCAAAATCAACCGCAGCTCTTAAGTAGATAAAAAACTTTCTGATTATGTAATCCAAATGCTGCACAAATAATTGAGAACTTAACTGAAATGTTTTTTTTGTGTGTGTATGTGTGGGTGGATAGTACTTTTTAACAATTCTATCCAGTTCAATTATTCTACTAATTTCGCTTCATTTTCTGGGAGCAAGCATGCACCTTAAAAAGAGTACAGTTTTAAAGTAAAAAAGAACCGAAAGAGATGAGTGAAGATGGATTTGAAAAGCATACCTCGGTACAACGAAGAACTACAAGACTAGGATGCAAAAAGTATGAGCATATACATGTCAAACAGCAAATATACTAGTGGTACCTGTCACAAATGCCTTCTGCAGCTGGCCGCTGAGACCAGTCTTCCAAGGGCCTATTGTTGCAACTGTACTTTCGCGGCATGGCAAAAGCATACATGCTATGCCAATAAGCAACAGACCGATTATCACTGGAAGTACGATCGTATACAGCCATCTCATGGACTCTTTATTTGGTACTGTCTTTGCAGGAACATCAGGCGACTTGGATGGCGAAGGCGCAGGCGCAGGCGCTGTCTTGCTTGGATAATTTTGCCCTTGGCTGGATGTTGGAACAATATCAATAACAGTAACATTTGTGGAAGCTGAAGCAAGATTTCTGCCCTGAAGTAGTCTTCGATGGCTAAGCTGCGCAGGTAGATTCAGCGAGGAGCAGCCGTTCATGACAGACTGGAGCGTCAACGCAACAAGAACGAAAGAACTCAATGCATCCATCGCTGATCATATGTCCACCGCAGACAACGTCAGATGATTCTCTTTGAGAGCCTCTTGAACAAAGTACAACCCATGGGCAGGATCATGAGACCAAGAACAGCCTGAATCACTTCAGGCGAGAGTGTTCATTTCTCTGAAGATGCCTCTGTCGGGTGCCCCTGCAACTCAGAGGTTAGAACAACTCAGGTGTCAGAAGTAGACAGTGAACAACTCAGGTTTGAGAAAAGTTTTTCTCAAAAAGGAATTTGATAAAAGGATGGGAACTGGCGATACTCGGATCACCATAAAGCAGACGAAGAACATACCTTTGGCTTAATCACCCTTCCGAATTTTCCTCACACCGCACGCGAATCAACTGCAAAGAGGATCTGGACTCTGGAAAGAACAGAGACGGTGCAGGGTGGAGAGGGATAAGAGAAAGAAACATGGGTTGCTTCTTGGTAGTAGTTGGAGAAACCTAGAACACGTTTATCAGGGAGGGACAAAAGAGGGAAAGGAAAAGAAGAAGTTGCAAAGACTAAAGAGAAGTGCGTAAAATTCTTCCTGCGTTCCCATGTATCGTTCTCTACGTCAAACATCGGTTGTGCTGTCCGGTAAATGGCGGGAATAAAGAAGAACGAGGACGAAGACGAACCCCATCGTTATCTCAGTGGGTAATTCCACTTCCACACTACTTCTAGAACAGCATTTGAAAAGAGCTTGATGACACGTAGGTCCCAGCCGGGCAGCAACCAACCACTCTGCATTCTGCAGCAATGTCGTCGATCACCGGCGCCGAACTCCACACGGATTTTCAAAGCAGACGCAGTTGTACTAGCTAGCTCTCATTAAGGAAAGAAAAAATGAAGAATCAGCTGAATCTAAGGGTCTGTCTAGTAGAGCTTCAGATTCTAGCTTCACCTGAAATCTGAAACTTATAGACTAAAATAAAGTGAATTAAGTTTATATTTTTGATCTAAAATATAAACAAGATGATCTATCTAAACACTTTTAATGTACCAGCCTTTCTCGAAGGTATCATCTCCACAGAGGGCGGAGCCTCCGCGATGGGGCGCAGCGTCATCTGCTCTCACCGAGATTAGATCGTGTGGGGGTTCCCACGGCCGCCGCCATGCCCCTCTCCTCCTCACGGCCCTCCGCGTTCCTCGGCGTCGCGCGCTCCTCCCTCGCCATCTACACGATTGAATTCTCTACAAGTACTCGCTGCAGAGGCGGGCTCCTAGAACGGAGTATTACCAGGTTAAGCTCTCTGAGATTTGTTTTTGCGAGGCTCACCAGATCGTGGTTCCCGGATCTATCTGTCGGGATGTAGGGTGCGCTGGCGGGTGATGGTCTGCTACCGCTGTCGCTGGCTACCGAGGCGGCAGCGGGCTCTATGTTGGACGGGTCGTGCGGATTGGGCAAGATCGGATAGTCTTCCAATAGGGGGGAGAGGGGAAGGATCTGGATGAGACGACGCCATGGTGGTCGTGCTCATTCCTTTCGGATGGCCTTCATTCCGAAATCTGTTTTGGATGAAAGGAGGTGCAATTTGCAGGGTGAGTTGGATAGTGCAAGGTATCATCTTTCTTCTTCAAATTTGGAGAAGATGCATTTGTCGCGGAGATTTTCGGCCCCGGTTGCCGGAGGCAAATTCCAGTCCTCTTGCAGCAATGTTGCCTTTGTTCCTGAGTCCAATCTCGGCGAAGTGCAACCGGTTGTGCGACGATGCTTTAAGAATCTATTCAAAGTCATGGCAGGCGGTGCGGCGGCTGCTGGTGGCGATCGATTTCATGGTCGCAGCTATGGTGGTCAACTTCATCCTGCTCGTGGAGGTCTTCGTCCCTCAAGATTTCAAGGGCGTAGTCGTGATAAAGACTACGTTCAGGGAGAACATTCTGGATGCGGTTTTGGGCTCTATTGCAGTCTGAGGACAATAGGGAGACCATTCGACTGGTTTGCAATGCATTGGAGGTTGTGGCGTTGGACATTTTTTCCAAGAATGGATGGAGAAGCAATTATAGAATTTGCTTTTAATTTTACACTCTCTTTGTCTCTATTATTCAATAATGATATGCGGATGTGATATTTGTAAGAACTCGGCTGTATGCAATTGCAGAGGCCGGATTTTAATCCTTTATTTAAAAATGTACTCACAGCTTCAGCTTCACAAATCAACTTCACCAGATTCACGAATCTGGAGAAGCTGAATCCCTGCCAAACACACCCTAAATGCGTACAAACACGTCTAGAATCAGTTTACCTGAATAACCATAAACCGCAGCCCTGCCTATTTGCGCTCCAACATCACCAGAATGCTTATAATCCGTCTTAGCTATTGAGTTGTATTGCATGTGATCAGCGATGCATGTGATCCAAATTCGTTCAAAATATTTGAATTCGAGTATATTTTTTCAAAGTTAAGTGTTTCATTTGAATTGTTAAAGATAGATATATACGCTACATCTAAATTTTTTGAAAAATATACTCGAATATAGCTTGAATTCGCGTATTTGAAATTATGATGCCCTATTTCGGCTTCCATATGTATGTATAAACATATTTAAGGTACCTCTTTCATTTAAAGGGCAAGAAAATCACATAATTCTAGAAATTCTCATATTAATCGAAAGAAAAGAAAAATGATTTGCACCACTTATTTTAGTGGACCAGATTATAATGATGCAGATTAATCATATATAAATGGAGTTATATAACAAATACAATTGTATTTCAATCATTTTAAGTAGAATTGTATATCAAAAATAATTGTATATATCATAATATCTAGACGCTCAATTGCGTCTGTAAGTACGCTAGTTGTTATAGAAATGTAAACATGTAGCCCTTAATCTAGTTCACCTAAAAGGCTAGTTGATAAGAAAAAAAACGGATTACTTCAACACATAATCAAGGTTTCAAATTTCATTTTCAGATCACATCTCGGAGATGGCTGAAATTTGGACGAAATTCAAAAAGCAAATTTCAAATCCAGTAAATTTGAAAATAAAATTTCCAAAAACTTCTACTAAAACCACTGAAATTTCGGTGATTTTCAACCTCCTAAGTACAGACCTGGCCCTCTAGTTTGTTGCAAAATTTTTGCATGCAAACTCATAAATGGTGTTACAATTCTCCACGATAAAATTGACACAAATCTGGTTCAAAAAACATAAAATCCAATCAAAATAGCCGAAATTTCAATGAGATTTCTAAAATTACTATAGCAATTTAACTATTTTTTAATTATTTTTATCTTGGCGGAATTTGGAATCTCGTGTTGGATCAGCCACTGTCCGCAGGCGCGGCGACGAACTCGGGGATCGGCGAAAAGGAGCGATCACCAATGGATTTTGCCGTTTTCTGGTGCCACCGGCTGCACCGAGCCGCGCGCGCGTCCACCGCGCGCCGCTGCCGTCAGTCGTCACGGCGTCACGACCTGCCTCGTCTTCACATCCGAAACGGATATGCACGAAATCGAAGCCCGCCTCTTCATCACGAGCCACGACAAATTCATTCTTGATCTGAGTCCGTGAGTCGGTCGATTTCGAGAGCCCAAACCATGTGCCTCGACCTCGCGATCAGGATCCCGACGATCGAGAAAGTCCGCGTCAAGGCACGAGGGAGTCAAAAACAACTTAAACACGCGACTGCACGGGCACGGCTGCATCGATAGTTCTGCGAGCCTCGACTTGTTGGACTGCGACACTTACCTAAAGGCTGCAGCTGAATTGATCTTCCATGGCTGATCCTTGGTAGCGCTAGTTCACAGGTTACAACGTACTCCTGCCTTGTCGTTATTCTACGAGTATAGATAGATACAGCGCATTGTATTAGAGTCATACAGGCTGACATCATCCTAATCAAGAAAACCAAGGGAAAGTACATGGCCGCTAGGACGATGGCAACCTTTAGTTCGGCCAACGGAAAACGTTGAAGCAAACGATTTTTCTAGCCCCCGACATATTTTCCGCGAATCTACTCTCGAGCGAATATAATTATAGAAATAGCTCTCTCTCATACTATGTAAACGTCGACACATAACATATGTCACATGCCGCTCTTCGGTATCATAGAAAGGTCCTGCCGAGCTCATCTTCCTCAATAGGAATATGCCAATCAAAATCAACTAATTAATCTCTTAATTAACCACTTAATTACTTGCTTCACTTAATTAAATCACTTAATTACTCTCTTTATTTAATTGAATCACTTAATTAAGTGGCTTACCAATCTACCGAACCATGGATGCTCGGCAAGTGTTGTTGTCATGCTCTCCTTGCTCGGCAGCACTAGAAGGGAGCTCCTGCTCTACGGCAAGTGCTGTCGTGGTACGGGAATGTGTTGTCGTATTCTCTATGATTAAAAGAAAGTTATTTTTATAAATTCGTTTATTCGGTGATCAAATTTATAAAAAAGAAGTGTGAGAGGACGAAAGGCAAAGCTTCGAAAAGATAACGTCAAATGTTAAGATTGGACGGAAATGTTCTTCGAATCCAGGTTAATTTAGCGTCACCACACTCCTCTACCGTTCAATTTACTTAGATTCATGCGGAAAGATTCAGCTCTAAATCATGGTCTGTCGTTTAAGGGAGATTAAGGCACTAAGGGCATGTACAATAAGGTCATCTCAGTTTATTTTTAATATGTTCACGTCAGTTTTGTTTTATGTGAAAGAATAAAAAAAGATGAGAGAGAAGAGAGCTCACTCTTATTTAGTAATAAGCATTGCATGGGAGTATAGGTAAATTAGTTATTTATAAGAGAGAAGAGATAGTTAATGTACAGTATCTAGAGTCAACTTTTAGAGATAACTATTGTCCAAATTAGTTTTAATGCTTATTCTAAATAATATGGATATGAGATAGTTATTGTATAAGCTGGTTTTTTTCCTAATCTTAAGACACGACAACGATAACACATTTTCCGATGTGGAGCACACACTTATAGCATAGCAAGGTGCTTAATATTTAATTTCTAGAATATTCAAGTATATACAATGATACGATATTAGCCGTCTATATATTTTGCTAAGTAAGATTTATCTGATGTAGAAGAGAGAATATAGCTGTCTCTTTGTAAAGAGATGACCATATAGACGACATAAATCACAATTACATAAGTTATTGTATGTAATAATCACTTTTTTCATATCACAATTAAAAAATTATAGAATCTTATTGAGCCAATCTTAAAATACTCCCTCCGTTTTTTTTGTTGGGCGCCATTTCTAACGGTGCTTGTTCTTCAGTTTTTTTGTTGGGCGCCATTTCTAACGGTGCTTATTCTGAATTGTAAGGGGCTGTTTGGTTATCTGGTTCCACACGGTCAGACTCGTGGGAGCTACAAAACCAACATTTGGTTGCTCGTTGTATCGTGTGAGCCTACACCCATACATACAAGATAGCTATTTGGTTGCCTGTGCGCAGTGCGGATGTCAGGCCAACACGATGCACAAAGCACTCGCAACTAGGCTCGTGGGAAACGAGCTCCATGATCGTTTCTCCGGAGTCAGGCTAGGACGGTGCAGGCTCCCATGGCCAGGCTCGTGCGAGATGGCAACTAAACAGCCTGTAAGGCGTAGTGCAGGTTCTAAAATGTTTTGATTTTGATTTCTTCCGGTCCTACCCTTTAAATGGATTGCTTTGTAATTATTGCCTTCGTAAATCAACAGCCACATGCAAAACTTTTTAACTGCCGCATGCATGTAAAAAAGCAATAATTCATATGCTATCCGATCTATTTTACCAGTCCATAAACACAAACAAACACATCTAATATATAGATTTATTAATGAATGTACTCATTGCGTTTGATAGAATTATTCTAAAACTACAGAAAACATGGCAAGGATATCATCATCTCAACAGACAGACTTGTGCTCTATTGAGCCAAAACAATCTACAACTTGTTCATTAGTAGAATTGAGAAGGCACTAATTCAAATAGTCAATGGCTTTTTGCATGAACTAATTTTTCTTGTGATCATAGTTCTGGTTCAAATGCGCATGCATGTATGCATGCATGCCAATTAATGCGGTGTAACAGTTAGCCACTGGTGATGCATTGTTTCAAGCACTAATCAATGAGCACCTTATAATTATTAGG
Organism: Guadua angustifolia; assembly: GCA_036346375.1. NCBI lineage: Eukaryota > Viridiplantae > Streptophyta > Magnoliopsida > Poales > Poaceae > Guadua > Guadua angustifolia. The sequence continues at coordinate 4,070,103 of CM070508.1, forward strand.
GGTATAGAAGTAACTAACCACTTGCACTTGGTATAAGAGCCATAGCAAAAGGCGTCCAACAAAAAAAACAAAGAGAGTACCATTTACTGTAGAAACTGTATTTAATTTTGTCTTTACATGATATAGAATAGTATATAGGAAACATTCGTCCCTTAGGCGTAATATTATAATTTACTGGATTTGATAAATATAATATAATAGAAATTAATGTCCAAAACAACATGGTTTTTTAAACGGGAGGGAGTATTATCAATTTGTTGCTAGATGCAACTCTCATAATGTGTTAATTAATTTTTTAGTTTTTCGATTCCAATGTGACATGCCCTAGGTGAATTATAAATTTCCTGTTCATCTACAAGCAAGATGTTCTTGCATACTCCTTCTTTTCTATTTATAATTATGATTTTGGTTTGGCACAAATTCTATCAATGGCATGCGCCACGCGATACTAAATGTCATACAATAATTTACTTTTCACCAAAAGCTGATTCATTCCTATTACTGTACAATGATGACACTTCCTCCACTCTCAAATATATATCGTTATGCAATATATACGGTTAAACTTTCAAAACTTTGACTATAGATATCCTTTTTAATATTTAGATTGGATACATAAAAGACATATGTATAGATTGTCTCGATGAGTACTTTCATAATATTGTAATTTAATTGGATTTTATAAATACATTACAATATAAATTAGTAATCAAACATACGTTTTAAAAACCCGTAAAGAAGCTGTGCCTGGTGCTAGATAGCTACTGTGTATTTCGGTAGCTACAATGCGTGTTTTTGAGCCTCTTTGGAACCTAGGAAAAGCAAAGGAATTTTGGAGAAATTCAATCCTATAGAATTTTTCCTATTGCATACCGTTTGGATATTGGAATTAGGCTGGAAATTCAGGAATTGGAATTGTGCCTTAGCAATATCTGCTGTTCGCATGGTAAGAGAATTGGAATTGAATTTGAAGCCCAATTCCGCGGGTTTTTGGCAGACTACCCCGCCCCCAGTGCCGAGCTCTACCCCTATGAATCCAGTGGACGCATGGACGCTCGAGCGTAACCGCTTTTCCTCCTTCAAACGCCCGCCGCCGATGAGCCCCGTCGTTCCGCCGCCGCGGAGCCCCCATCGACTTCAACAGTGCTACTGGTACCCACAGCCTACTACTATTATTTGTTGAAAAATCAGTTGATGGATACGGGATACCTACCCTTGGACTAACACTTTACGAAGTCAGAGCTCACATCAGAATACAGCGACAGTTCACTCATGAGGTCAGCTAAATGATACTACATCTAGGTCAGGTGTTATTCGAGCCAAGGCTATAGCTAGATCAATAATTTGTACCGATTACCAGTCTTCAACTAGCGACGGTTCTATCAAGCGTACGCACATAAGCCTATGCAGATGATCAGCGGGCACTTGAAGAAACTTTGCAGAATTTACCGAGGAAAATGCAGATAAAAGGATTAGGAACTGGGAAGGACAACTTGCGCTTGTAACTTGAAATGATGATGCAATGATGTTTTTGCAAACCAAATAGGGGACCGGGGAAATGGAAACACTCATTCCAGTCCATCCATTCTGAATCAATTGTGCAAGGAAATCAGACGCCTGTGGTACAAAGTTACAGCCTTTTAGCCTTTAGAAACACTAGATAGGATCCCGCGCTACGCTGCTCCGTATGAAATCTAGTTCGTTGGTTCTTCTTGAAAAAAGAAAGTTGGAGGACCCGCTCGCGAATATACGAAACCATAGGGTCCTTTTTGCAAAATCACCGATAGAAGGACCTGGATGTAATTTTTGTGTTTGCAAAACTACCCATCGGAGGACCCACCCGCAAATATACAGACTACCGAAGCTTTTTTCGCAAAATATCTTCTTGAAAAAAGAAAGTTGGAGGACCTGCTCGCGAATATACGAAACCATAGGATCCTTTCTGCAAAATTACCGATAGAAGGACCTAGATGTAATTTTTTGTGTTTGCAAAACTACCCACCGGAGGACCCACCCGCGAATATTTAGACTACCAAGGCTTATTTCGCAAAATAACCGGCTGGAGGACCTAAACGTAATTAAAAAATTTACAGAGGGCTTTTTCGCAAAAAAACGCGTGACACATGACCACCCTGGTTGGCCTCTAATTCTCCCGGCTTTCATAGATAAGATATTCCACTTTGCACAAAGAGAGAGAGAGAGGAATCGGATCAAAAAATGATCACTTATCTACCCCTTCACCCCTCTCTCTCTTTCTCGCGAGCGTGTAAAAATAGCTTCTTTTCTAATAGAATTATAAATCTAGCATCTTTCTAACCATGGAAGGCACCTCCCACCCCCCTTCGTGACACCCTTCCTCCCGCGCACTGCCTCCGCTCCCGTGCACACCAGCCATGGAACCTCCCTCTCGCGTGCCGCGGGAACGCTGGTTCTTCTCGCTCCTCTAGAACGCAGTAGTTGCCTACTGATGCGCTCGCTGTCTGCTCCTATGCTTCTCACCTTCCGCGCTACCCCCCGCAGCAACTCTTCCTCCCACGCTCCCCGAGCGAGGCAAGCACCTGCCGTGACTTTCACGGTTGGGGAGGGGGCTAAATTTACAAATACTTTTAGAAGGGAGTTATTTTTGCAAATAAAAAAGAAGGTAGAAATGAGACTAGAAAAGTGATCATTTCTCAAATCAACCACTGCCCATTTCCGGTATGTTGCCAAATGTCGGATCCATAGCGCAAAGCCAAATCTCCGCTCGGGGGGAGATGTACCTTTTTCTAAAAGAGCTGTTTTACGGTACAATAAATTCAATATGAACCATTCATTTTTTTTATTCAGTGGATCAGATTAGCTAAAATTTATTTATACTTCATTTGGTAGTAGAGTAGCAGAAATACTCTTAACAAATTAACGATTGGATCTGATTTCCACCACCCACTGTAAAATTTCTCTTCTAAAAAAGCTAATTTTCGTGTTTTTCGCTGAAAAACAGCCGTAACCGGTGGTTGTAACTTTTTTGAGAGACCATTTGGTAATCTGGCTTTTTGTTGGGCTGGCTGTCTATTTTGAGTTATAAAATGACCAAAATACCCTTGATGTAAATAATGGGTGTTGAGTCTTTGTATGATACGAACATGTTTTCTACTCCACCTCAAAAACTAATTCTACGTAAAATTTATTATGTTCTACTATAAGTATCCCTGTAATCCATAGGAATAGCACAGGCTTCGCTGTAAACATCTCCTCATACAGTGATATTGCTATTGTGTGCCCGTGGTTTTTCCTTTAATATTTTTCATGTAAAATCCATGTCACTCATTTCCTTTGATCATATAATTTTGTCGTATGTTTTGTAACAAGTGGTATCGAAGCTCCAAGTTCAAAACCCTAGCTGGTACCTAGGAGAAGGCTAATTCCCAAGGACAGACATTTGCGCATTACACAACATCATCAACACAATCAAGGCAGACACCACGTGGCAGTACGCCGTATGGATGACAAGGCACCAGGGTAGCACCCACCATGACAAAACTATTTGTAGTTGGTTGCATTTGTGATATGGTAACCGATCGAAAAATTATTTGTCGAAAAAATAAGATATTCATTGTAAACATGTCTTTATATAAAGATATACATTTGTGTATCTGTGAATTTTCTTAAAAAGATTTTCCCTATCAAAATCATTTGTCTTCTGTTTCTTTCATGGTATATTTTTATTAGGCATTTTGTAACGAGTAGCATCACAGCAGCAGATAGAAGGCCTCGGTCCTTGGATCCTTGCATCGGGAGAAAAGAAATCAAAACAACGAAGCAGTGCGACACGATGGAGGAAGCAAGCGGCATCAAAAGGAAGATTGGAGCCTCCATACTGCTCGGGACTTCATCCCCGTAAGTGCAAGTAGCTTCCTATTGCTAAAATCAGATAAGAAAGGCCAAAGGGCACGTGGCTACAGCGACGCTTGGTGACTCCCTCTAGCCCCCGATGAACTAAAAAGCTGCTTTTACTTACTAAACTGTAGAGTAATTATAGTTGATGACTATATCTTTTTTTTAATTTTATTTAGCAAACTAACAGCTATAGTTATAGTTTTTAGGGCAACCGAGCGAGAAGACAGCAATCTAGCGAAACATAGCGACAACTGAACAGAAAAATGATATGGAGGCAGCAATGAGAGGCGGCAGAGGTCAGAAAGATGGAACGAGTAAGGTGAGAGGTGATTAAGCAAAATCACAGCTAAAAATCTTCTCTTAATCTTCCCTTCGGTGGCTATAACTTTAAAAAGTGTTTTTATTATAGCTTACTTTCCAGCTGCTTTGTGCCCGTATCAGCTCGTCGAGAAAGGAGAAAATTGCATATATGCCCCAAAGTTAAGTGGCCCTCGTTATTTTGCCCCGAAGTTGGATGACCTCGTTATTTTGCCCCATAGTTTGTGTGCCCCCTTGTTTTTTTACCTTTTTTTACTTTTCTGGGTTTTCTTTTTCTTTTCTAATTTCTTATCATTTAGGGAGACGATTTTGCCCTCCTCTAATCTAATCGCTACAGTATCTAAAATGGGATTAGCTGATTTGTTGAGCGTAATTAATAGCTAACCAATGTTTAGTGGGGCAAATCAATGTTAATCTTCGGTGATCAGCGCGCCACACTGGCTCTGTTCATCTTCAAACTATGGATTTGAGTTTTTTTTTGTTGGAAATGATGGAGCACAAAATGTAGCGATTAGATTAGCTTCAGCGATTAGATTAGAGGAGGGGCAAAGTCGTCTCTCTAAATGATAAGAAATTAGAAAAGAAAAAGAAAACCCAGAAAAGTAAAAAAAGGGTAAAAAACAAGGGTACACAAACTATAGGCAAAATAATGGCGCTATCTAACTTCGCAAAAAATAACAAGGGTCACTTAACTTAACTATATATATATATATATATATATATATATATATATATATATATATATATATATATATATATATATATATATATATATATATATACAATTTTCTCGAGGAAGTATCACGACATGGGAGTTCCGACTTCCGAGTGATTTTCCCACGACACCAACGAAAGCACAGCGAAGGAGAAGAGAGGAACGAAGAAACCCTAGCGCGCGAGGGGAGGGGCTAGGGAGGAGCGGCGCGGCGGGAAATGGCGGCTCCGCCGGAGCCCGTGGAGGGGGAGGTGGCGGTGGCGGAGGAGGGGGATGATAGGTGGGCGCGGCTGCTGCCGGAGCTCGTCGCGGAGGTGGTGCGGCGCGTGGAGGCGTGGTGTCCTGCGCCTGCGTCTGCCGGCGGTGGCGCGACGCCGCGACGACCGTCGTGCGGCCCCTGCCCGAACCCGGCAAGGTCACGTTCCCGTCCTCCCTGAAGCAGGTGAGGAGCCCGTGGGGATTTGTTTTGGCGCAGCGTTACCAAATTTTGCTAGTTGGTTAAAAAAAATTGGTACTCCCTCATTTTTTTTATAAGTTGTATTTTGATTTTGCATAAGGATTAAAGTTACATTGAAATTAAGAAAGATACAAGAGAAAATGACTTAGATGCCTCCGCATAATTGTCTTGGAAGATAAAATATATACTTTGTATGGGTAGTAATGAATAATGCATATGAATGAGAGAAAATAAATAGGAGTATAGAAAGAAATGTCTTGTTAAATCTAGAGGCAAGTCTTATATTTATAAACAAAACCATTCAAAAAAATAGGTCTTATAAAAAAAAATAGGTCTTATAAAAAAACAAACGGAGGGAGTATCTGCCCCGGAGCTGTAGCGCCTGTAGGGTTGTAGTAATCTCAGTTTCGTGGAGGATTATGGGAGGTCGGATTGGGATTGATGGGGTCTAAGCTGTGTTTACGCTAATACCAATATGCCATTTGGTGCGCCTGTTGGGCTTCGAAGTTCAATAAGATTTGGGCATCGACTATTCAAGTGCTAGGTACCTAGAGAAGTCCTTAGTTCAGTGTGAAGGTTTTTTGAGACTGGTGAGTTTATATATTTGAGTTTGAAGAAATCAGAAATGTATGTTCCAAATAGGCATTGGAGGTGGTGGCGTTAGATATTTTTGCCAGAAGTGGATGGACAAGCAACTATCGAATTTGCTTTTAAATTTCGGTTCCCTTTATTTCATTTTCATTACATATATATGACTGTGAGATTTGTAAACACTCGGTCGTGTGTGATTGCAGAGACCGGATTTTAATCCTTTATCCAAAAAAAAAAATGTTCCAAATAGGCCACTGGTTTTAGGTGTAATGTTTCTGTAGAAGTTTACCTTCTTACCAGATTTAATGCCAATTAGGACGACAGTCACTAGTGTGAGTCCACAATCTTGTTCGCGGCATGCTAATTAAGGGCTTACAAAGTCCGTCTTTGTGTTTGAGCAACGTAGCACATGTTTAGTGTGCTGATTTTTGTACAGGGTTTGGAAGAGTGGGTTAAGATATCTACTCTAGTTTATTTTGGTCAGTTCTATAGCTATAGCTGTTGCCTTTGTTATCCATTCCCTGTGGTTTGAACAGCCAGGACCAAAGGACTTCCGATCCAGTGCTTCCTCAAGCAAAACAAGAAGAACTCTACGTTTTATCTCTACCTCGGCTATGTTTCTAAGACATGATGCAACATGCAAGTGCCACCGGTAAAGCCCTAATATGCTATCTTATTCTGCTTACTGCTGAACTTTAATTTGAAAAGTTCATGTAGTGTGAATCAGTCTGGTTTGTTGATTGAAATGACGTGCCAATCTCTGCAATTTCTTCAGCCAGTTTTTTGTAATGCCCGCACACAGAGCTTTTTTGTTACTGAATGCTGCTGTGTTTTTGTGTTTCAATTGCTTCTACTCGTTCTTCAACGATTTAGAGGCTATATATAATACATCGCAGCTGGGCCACTTGGCTCCTGTGTGCCGCTGAGGTCACAAGTTCTTGGCACATTCTTCTAAAAACAAATGTTCTCGGCACGTATAGTCATTTACCCGTTTGGTTCTTGCAGCATCAATAGTTAATTAAGCCAACATATTGTGTTAGTTTTTGGTTGTTGAGTTGCTGTGCTCTATTTGCAGTGCAAGTGTGATAGAACTCGATAGGGGATTGTGTGCACAAGCTGGATGAGAAGTAATAGAATATACAGAAGTTTACATGGGTTGCATTGGGCATATTTATATACTATTATTCACATGGGATTACATGGGTGTCCTTTCATGATTTCCTTCCTCGCTGTTCATTTTGTTGCAACAAATGTTTTTCTGATTATTTAATATTTTTTACGTCTGGCAGCTACCGTGGATAAAGGGAAGTTTCTCATGGCTGCTAGATGGTTTAGGCACTGTGCCCATACAGAGTACATTATTTCTCTTGACGCTAATGATCTTTCACAAGGAAGCAATGCATATGTGGGGAAAGTGAGGTACTTTTGATGCATATGTGTATCCTACAATGGATTGCTTTCTAAGTAGTAGTTGAATGCCTGTGCTTTGCTGTGGATAAAAAGAATCATATTACTCCCATCACGTCGAGTCGACATCACCATAATTGGCTTGCCCTTAGCTCCTCATTCACAGGTGGCTCGCCCTCGGCTTTGTCGCGCACCCATTAGAGCTACACCTCTTTTTGTTATTATGTTTAGGGAGGTCGAATTTGTTTGTTGTTATATTGTTTTTCTGTTTTTGTTAGATATTTTTTTTAGGAGGTGGAAGGGGGAGTTGGGAGGGGAGGATGCACCACCACCACCATAAGGTTCTTTTTGTGTAGTACTAGTCGAATGTTTGTGCGTTTCTACGGAAAATCACAATTGGATGCAATGTTGTGCTAAAGTGCCAAGTTTCAGCCTTAGGGAAAATAAAGGGAACTTGCAAAATGGCAGGAGCATGCAGTAATCTTTCATTCCTTATATTTTGCTCAAGCGAAAAACTTCAGTATTTGGACAAATGGAAGGATAAAAGGAAGTCTTCCATGTGATCTGTCATGCACATTTGGTAACAAAACTAGAGGAACTTGGTGCCATGCATTTTTTCTTCCTTGGTTTTGTGGATTGCAACTTTACAGACCAACAGTTGCTAGTTGGTAGGAATTTGAAGTAAGCCATTCACTGTTGTCGATCATATGCTGTAGTATTACTATCTTCTCCGTTCTATTTCTTGGTGCAGACATTTTGGGAAAGTTAATGTTTTGTTCAGTGTCGTTCGCTTGTGCTGCAATTTTTTGGCTGGTCAACCTGATTGCACTTCTGATGAACCGTTTTTAGGTCTGATTTTTGGGGAACAAACTTCAAGATATATGACAGCCAACCACTGTATGATGGTGCAAACTGCAAAGGCATCAAGCACTCGATCTAGCTGGCGTTTTGGAAGCAGACGACTCAGCCCCCAAGTATTGACCGGCAACTTTGATGTTGAGCAGATTACATACAAATACAACCTGCTCAAATCCAGCGGGCCTAGGAGAATGTTTTGCTCCATGGAGTGCCCTTCGACTCTAGACACCTCGGAGAACTGCCTCAAGACAAAATCTCTGAGGCGCATAGGTAGCACTGTCCTAAGGAACAAGGCTCCCTGGTGGCACGAGCACTTGCAATGCTGGTGCTTGAACTTCCTTGGGCGGGTGACAGTTGCATCTGTGAAGAGTTTCCAGCTGGTGGCTACACCTGACCCCAGCTATCCTGAGAGCGTTGGGGACGGGGAAACCGTTCTCCTGCAGTTTGGTAAGTTTGACAGCGATATCTTCACCATGGATTACCGCCAGCCGCTCTCAGCATTTCAGGCGTTTGCCATCTGCCTTAGCAGCTTTGGTACCAAGCTAGCTTGTGAGTAAACAAAGTCTTGTTCGGAAGCTCTTCATGTCATCGAAGCTGCTAATTCTTGTTGGCCATATTTTCTTGTAGCTTGGACCATAGTACTATTTCTGTGATCTTGTACCGGAAAAGTACCACTTAGTCGTGCGGATTTTGGTCTGAAACGGAAATATGTATTCTCAGCTTCTGCTGGGAATTGAAGCAAAAACAGGGCCTTACGTATATATGCCCATGATGAGCTACTGTTTTCCCGTCTCTTCGAGAGCCACCATTTTATGTTGTTGTATATTGAACAGTGCAATTTGAGTTATATGATAATGGCGATTGCTGATCGAAATTCGGTGAATTTCTATGGGCTGCAGTTTCCACAGAAAATGAGAATGACGGATGGACTCGTAGATTCGTTGAAGGAATAGCAAGTATTTTTTTTTTTTGAAAGAGTAGCATGAGAGATGCCGCATGTTATATTAAGAAGAAGAAAAAAGATGCCGCATGTTATATTAAGAAGAAGAAAAAAGAGGGGCGGCCTAGTTTTTATCAGGAAAAAATCGGGTCCGAAAAAACCTTACAACAAGCAATTACATCAAACCATTACACCACTCATACTCACGTCACTCACCCCACCATTACACCACTCACCCAACCATTACACCACTCACGCCATCAATATCATTTCGCCAGAATATGAACAAAGTCATTTCGCCGCTAAACCGTAGTTTGCGTGGACCAAGGAATAGCAAGTATATAACTGAAGAATTGAACCCTTAAAAGCGAGCTGAAAATTCCAAGTTATAGCGCTCGTGCTCGTCCACTGCTCTGCTGCAAACGTACGTTTAAGCTATCACCTAAATTCATCTGCTAAGTCACTGAAGCTGATGTAAAGACTGCTGAATCGCTGCTCGTACGAGTCGCTGCTCGCCTTTCCGACCTCGGTCTCCAGTGTTTCCATCTGCAGCTCAAGCAACCTCAGCCTCTGGTTCATGCGAATGCGATACAGCCTCTTCGTCGCAGCGTCATCTGCCAAAGGAAGCAAAGGGCAGTAAGTTATATTTCTCTTTGCCGAGCATTAGTCCAGTAAAATGGTACGATCGTCGGAGCAGAGAGAGTTCAGAATACCGAGCTGCGAGTTAAACTGGGAAGCAGTCGCTTGCTGGCCGTTGTCAGTGGCGATGGTGGAGCTAGCCCACGGGTTCATGGGACTTGGATGACAAGCCACCTCTCTTCGGCCGAAGCATTTCTGCAATCTAGCTACTCTTCCTGACACTACACTTGCAGACTGCCAGACTGCAGTATCAGGCAGCGTAGCGAGGTACTGAGGTGTAACGACAAACGAGCCTTATACTGTTGCTGTCGTATATATGTGACCGGGTGTTCTCTAGTTTTGACAGCTCCCATGGCCGGATGCTTGGATTAGAGTTGGATTTTTTTTTCCTCTAAAGATTTCACAGATTGGGTTCCGGTCAAAAGTTGGACAAGGGTACGTCAGTCGGACCCGGCGAGTTAGACCGGCCTCCAGGCCGCCGGTTATGATGACTAGGAAAAATTCACCGTGACTTCGTTGACTTGTGATAGTGGCGTTATAAAAGGAGGTAGTCCACGCTTGATGGTAACTAGCAATAATAGCGCGCGTGCGCCGTTCTGTAGAGTCGATAGGACTCGTCGGCAAATCTATGGGGGTCGTATTTTCGATTTTCATATTTGTTTTAAAAAATAGGTCGTTAGTTATAAACCTTCAAGGAATCTACGTTTTTTTAGAAACACGCGGTTACAACCCGTCGTCTGATAAAATTTGTCGAATTTTTTATTTTCGTATTTTTTAAATAAAATGGGTATACACAAGTTGTTATAAACCTTCGACGAATCCGTATTTTTTTGTCGATGCGTGTTTTATTTAGAAAATTACGGTTGAATCTGTGTTTTCTTTGTTTTTTTAAAAGAAAAGTGTGGGCTTTTTTTATGTATTTCCTTTTTTAAAAGGTCGCTTTCGGACCAAATGGCTTAATCCGCGGAACCGCTATAAACCTTCGATTTAACTGGTTTTTTCGTTTTTGGTTTTTGTGTTTGTTAAAAAATGGGGTCGTTAGGACCACGGCGAATCTATGGGTCGCTATAAATCTTCGGACGAATCTACATTCTTTAAATAAAACCCGCGGTTATGACCCGTTGGCAAATCCATAAGTTGCTATAAACCTTCGACGAATCTGTGTTTTTTGGGTGACGAAAACATTTTTTCCGGGTTTTTTGGGTGACGAAAACATTTTTCCGGGAAAAACGGAGAAAGGACCTGAACGTAAGAAGCAGGGACCTGTTTGTTATTTTTTTGGACCTGTCCGCTATCTTGAAAAATTAGAAAAGGGCTTGTTCGCGATTTGAACTTAACGGGAGGCTTTTCCGTAAAAGTACTGCCCCAGGGACCCAAACGCGAAGAAAAAAAATTATCTTTGTCTCACAAAAAATTGCGAATGACCTATCTGTAATCTGCAGGGACCTATCCGTAATTTGAACAAACGGAGAGGCTTTTTCGCAAATGACGCAAAATGACAGCTGGATGCTCTCTCCTTGCGGCAATTCTTCCCCATGTAATAGATGTATTATGTATCTAAGGAGAATAAATACAAATAGTAAGTACACGTAATGTAGAGAGAAAATTCATTAAATTAGTTCTCTTGCACAAGGTTGTGCTAAATATATAGTAGATGATATTAAGAGATAGATTCGAATTCGTTCATACAGAGATGAGTTCAACCAAATATGGATTCAAATCAATCTATATCTTAAAACTCTCTTTAGACGAATACCGCGTAATGCACATGTCTCATTAAAAACTCCACTCATTATAGGATAATAGGTTTCATCGTAATCGATGCCAGGTCTCTGCGTGAACCCTTATGCTACAAGCCACGCTTTATATCTCACCACCTGATTATTTTTATTTCTCTTTAGGATGAAAATCTATTTTGAACATGTAGGGAACACTTTAGGAGGTGTTCGATCAACAGGACAAAAAACTTTCCTCATATTAAGTGAGCGTTGCCTTAATTGCTTCTTTTTATTGACCCTACCTGAGCGATTTTGGCACGCTACCATGGATTTTTGTTCTAAATCCAGCTTTTAGCAATTTTAAAGACGGAATATATATCGACAAATGTAGTCTTCCTTTTATACAATTCTCCTGCATCACTTTAGAGATATCTTTTTATTAATTTCTTCCAGCTCCTCATGATTTCCCACAACGATGAAGTCTAGGTATTCCGACTTCTCAGCATTGGATTGTACAACCAAATATACGTTGGAGTTATCATCTTCAGGATATTTCACTTTAGGGATGTCACCATCTCTAGGATGGCTCACTTCAGAGATTTTCTTAACATCAAGTTGAGCTTCTTCCACTGTTACGGGAAGTGTTCTCATTTGTTTTGTTCTCTACTTCTGCGGACATCTCCACGGAAGTGAGTTCCGTGCACCTAGAGGCCTCCTACTCTATTTACCATGAGGGGCAAGAGTGGGTTTAATATCCTTCTAGGGTATTCACTCTTTCAAGTGCATATACTGCAGGTATATAAGATTTTTTCACTCCCTTATCATCAATGAAGTCATTTGACAGATTGTTAGTTTATTTATTACAGATTTATTTTCTTTTGAACTTCAAGTTCGATCTCTTTAGTGCGTGAATCTAAGGACTTAACATTCTTTAATGTGGTAATTATATCCCCCTAATGCTGAAAAATGTCATTAGTACAATCAGCGTACCGATTCGTGCACAAATCCCCTGCCGTAGGCTCTAAGTATTAAATAATTAACATAGATTCATAACCTACATAAATCTCCAACTTTCGGTGAGGTTCCATGATGGTACACTGTGCTGTAGAGCTTGGTATGTATACAACACAATTAAATTTTCACAGATAGAAAATACTAAATTCTTTGCCATGCACTATCTGCAACAAAAAAATTTCAAGATGTGCAGTTGGTCTGAGTTGAAATAATACTGCAACGTTCAACAATGCATAGCCCTAACAGCTAGTAGGTAGCCTACTACCCTGCAAGAGTGGCTAAGCAATAAGTTTATTATTTTAATTTAATGACTCTATAAGGCTATTTTGAGTGTAAACATGAAGTACGAGATGCTCTATATTAATTCCTAAAGCCATACAATAATCATTAAATGTTTTGAGATAAACTCGCTAGCATTATCCATTTGAATACACTTGGTACTTTCTTCTAGAAAGGAGGCTTTTAATAATTTGGGCAATTAATCTTGACAAAAACATAGATCCTAGTGGATAAGAGGCATACATGGACCATTTAGTAGAAGCGTATATAAGTACCGAGATCTTTAATATTTCTAGGTTTTCATCACAACACGAGCTTAAAGTTTTATATATACATAGTATAACCTGAAAGAGAAGGAAGGAAGTTTTTCAACTACATATTTATTACATCTATTAAACTTATTCATGAATAGGTATTCTATACCATCCTCATTCTCTGTGTCCATATGGAAAAGATTCAGACTGATATCTTTAAAACAAAAGAGAGTACGATTGGATTCAGGGTATAATAGAGCATTCTTCTAATGCCAACTATGAGAGCATCGCTTTCAACGATAGTCATAATATTCCCAATTCACTTAGCGTAGCACAACTATCTTTTAGATAGATTTCATCTTATACCATTGGATTTTATTTTGTTCTACATTAGAGGTATGATTTAACAATCAAACAATTCTTGCATCAGGAATAAATAATATAATATAGAACAAACATAGAACAATTAATCAAATATCTAAGAAATAGGCATTTATTCAATTTAAATGATAATCACTCAATAGGAGCGTAGATTAATTATTTGTTTAGGAACTATGGCTAAATTTATAAGGAGACTTATAAGGAATACGTGACATCGATCAGCAAAGTTAAGAAATACTTAGAAGACTAATCCAGATCTCCATATGAGTCGTGTGTATCCTTCTGGTACTCCTCAAACTCAATAATTTCAAGAACCATATCATCACACTTCTTAGTATTTGTATCAACAACAAATTAAACAGTGAAATATGATTCAACATTATTTCCCTAGTTTTTATTGACTTTTTCAATGGATTGCATTTAAAGATCTATCACATGCTTCAGAATGTCATAGTTGCATAACCAATGGTTAGCACATCCATACCTACAACAGGGTTATTCAGGGTTTGCAACCTTATTATGCTGAATCTTACTTCTGAAAACTCTCTGGCCCTTTATCTTTATTTTTCCACTATGGAATGCCCCTTCCCCTATCTGATATGCCATTTATTAAGGCTCTGATACCACTTGTTAGGGTAGATGCACCGCACAATAACTGGAGACAAAGATTTAATATGAAAAAATTCTTACGGGAAAAAACCACGAGAAAGGTAAAAGATTTAATGTGAAAAAACCATTGTGAGAAAAAACCACGGGAAACAGTCTACTATAATGCTTCAAGATTACAAGTATAGGGGGTTGCTTATATAGTCAAAGAGTTCTAGTTGTAGAAGACTTGACTCCTAACAAACTATGGATAGAATCAAAAGATATGGTAGTTACAGATATTGAGTTATCTCCAACAAACCTTCCCTTAACTAAAAATCTATAACGAAGTTGTTTCCGGAAAACCCTGGAAGATAATTAAGCACATGAATACAAGTGCGTTTAAAGTCCAAAGGACTATTGAACGAGGAAGACTGGAACAGTCAAGCCAAATACTTGTAGTACAAAAAACACCAAGGGTATGAAAGACTAGAAAGTCTTATCCAAATGCTTTTTAGGAAGCGAGATTGAGCAAACCGATAGTAGGTCGAAAGAAAGACCGGAATAGTCAATCCAAATACACAACTATAACGAAGCAAATGAAGAATATAGGTCTTCAACAATTCATAACCCCAGTAAAGTCTGAGTCTGTGCAACTGACCTCCTGAATCAAACACTCAATCATCATATGACATAAACCAAGATATTACCTGTGGTGTTGGGTAGATAGCGAAGAACACATAAGATAGATTTTTGGAATGCTCCATCTAAAATATAAAATTCAGCAAACTGCCTACTGAAAATCCATAACATGGTTGAAATTGCTCCTCCAAAAATGCCAAGATGAAGAAAAACTATCGTGTTGCCAATGGAGTATAAATTGCAGTAGACCCCTCATATCGAGTAAAGACAACAAAACAACATTATAGTATCCACGCAGAAACAACTCCTTGCACTTCAAACCTTCTTATCAAACTGATATTGAAGCAAAACCTTTACTAGAAAAAACTTCAAAGAGTATAATGCTACTATCAGGGTGTCATCAGATCCCAAATGAGTGTTGCCAAAACCTCTATAACGGTCAACGTATCTAAACAGTGAATAAACACCTAGATAATAGTGGTGAAACACCAAATTCCAATGAACGGTGATGAAACACCAAAATCAGTTGTCCTCAACTGATATTTTTTTTTCACCAAAGTCTCTAAAGTAGACGACGAAATATCAAACAAATTGTCGATGATAAATCTCTCATGAATACCGCCAATAATATGAGCACAAAATAATAGGTATAATTCCCTGGATTGTGCATGAATACCTGCCAATAATAAGCATGATAGCTTGAATTGCACATAAAATATCTCTAATAATAGGCATAAAAGCCTAAATTTGCGTATAATATCCCGCCAATAATGAGCATAATAATCATCCAATAATTGCATTGCAAAGGGATCCCATTTTTTGGCACTAAAACAGTCGTCGCGATAAAAAGCAATTCTTTCCTCACCCCCACTAAGAACGGCTCTTATTTGAATCTGGTATACTTCGAGTGTACGTAGCAATTTGTGGTGCGTTCTGATGCACCGCGGGTGCACTTAGCAAAATTTGCTGAAAATTGGAAGCCAATGGAAGCTGACTGGAGCCGAAGCCACTAAAAAACCGGAGCTGCACAGGAAACAATCGAGAAGCTAGAGTCGAAATCAATATCAAATGGAACTCCCGATCTATTTGGAGTCCAATCAAAAAAAACTCAGCAGTTTGATGATCCTTGCGCTCGGTCACGGGCGAGTGGAAGGGAGCCAGGGCAATGTCGCACGTCGACTAGAGGGAGTGGATCCAAAGGATGCAGGAGCCCGATGGCTAGGCTGTCAGGCGCAGAGCCTGGGCTGGTGACCGGGAAGCGGAAGTGCTGGCGGCAGGTGTGGGCCAACAAAGTGGCGGCGGCAGGCCTCCATGAAGGGCGTCAAGAAGCCACTGGAGGACGCCGTGGACATCTCGACCGTGTACACGACTTGGATCTTGGTGCTGCAAGTTGTGCCTGAATTGATGTTTATTGTCATCCTTTGCAATGTGACTGAGAGGGATCGCGAGCTTCTGCTTGCAGCTGCTGCAGGGTGCTCACCATTGTGTTGATCTCCATGTGACGAACCGCCCTTTTCAGGGGGTGCGTATAAATACCCTCACAGCTACCCAGGAGTTTAGCTGTGGGTAACCAAGTGCACATTGCCAGACATAAACACAAATGCGAATATTTGATAGATAAATTAAAGGCCTAACGGCCAGAGTTTACAAAAGGTGCGACTGGCACCAGATACATTACCAAAAACTCCCACAGGAAAGGCTTGAGCAGATAGACCAAGGCCTTCAAAACCAAATATCAACGCCATCTATGCTCTGCTTGGGGTCATCGGCTTCTTTGGAATCTAAAAGGAGGATTAGGAGCAAGGGTGAGTACACAACCGTACTCAACAAACCACACGGAAATTCTGAATATTACATGCAAGGAATTTCAAGGTATTGGCACTAGTTTAGTACTTGGTGGATGTATGTACAGATAATTAGTCCTTAAACATATTACATTTGAAACACAAACCAATAAAGCAATATCCACATCATCCATAACATCCATACCACAGAGTTATTAACAAAATCCTGGTTACGGTTAATTTATTATTAAAACTACTCAACCTTAGTTACCGGAATCACCCGAAATTAACCCAGCTTCATTAACCAGAAGCACGGCGTATTCGAATACCATTTGGTTCACTCTGCAGAGCTACTCAACTTTACCCACAAGACAATCTACGGTCGTTGGTGCCCTGCGCAATTAACATACAACTTTAATGCATGCGGCCAGACCGAGATTAACATAACCTTTCATTGATTCTCCCCTCTTTAGCTCCTACCCGAGGGTTAATTTTATTCCTGACCTCCAAGGCCCACAGCCGATCTTGAGCGGCGTTTTGGTCAACTGAGGAATACCTACCGTTATGAGAACCGGTAATGGCCGCACCATTTCGTTCCACCCCCAACCCACGCGATACCACCTGTAGGTATTCCAAGGGGAAAAACAATATACCGGGCCATGTTGGATCAGGTCAACAGAGCTGACCGGCCCAACTTGTGGTTGAGAGAGGACTAAGTTATTTACTTTGCTCAAAGGGTTGATCCTTAAATGCCGAAGACCAGCCCAATACACAAAACAACACTGGTACCACTGTACCCATCACACATCACAATGGGCCTGGTCATCGATTGGGGGCTGGGCCGCAACCACCTTCCGTGGTCCCCCCAGTGCGATCCCCCAACCGTAGCAGATTTTAAAACAAGCCCCAAATCGACATTCAGGGTTTTGAGTAATTAATCAAAAGTAAAGATTATAGTTTTAACTATCCTACGGGGTTCATTTCATGATAATCTAGGGTTGACAAATGATTATGGCGTAATCAATAGGGTTTTAACAAGGGGGTAGGTTTTAACTAATCAAGTCATTCTAAATTAGCTTTTTTTAAATTGCTACTCTATTTACAATCAAATGCAATAATTAAATATATACAGTAATTATACGGAATAATGGGATCAACATGATCAAGGAGTGTGGCTTGCCTTGCGGGGTTAGAGGTTCGCCTAACGAGAGACGGTCGATGTCGTGTCTGGTCTCGTGCGGCGCTTGCTCTGGCGCCGCCTCGACTCGGTTTAAACCGAGAGTTGTTCGAGGTCGGATCTAACGCGGGAAAAATGCAACCAATAAATAAATGAATAAAAAACAACTAAAGAAAGAAAAACGGAAAAGAAACTAGGGAGGAAAATGGCCGGAATGGAGCTCAGGGGCATTTTTGGAACTTTTTGGACTTGATATGGCGAAACGGAGATCATTTTTGGACTCAGTGGCTCGAACTGATAAGAATATGTATTTTTGGCTATTTTTGGATTTTTGGGAATTTTGGGGATTTTTGGAGAATTTTTGGGATTTTCTAGAATTTAAACTGAATTTCCGGATATCAAATAAATCAAAATCCGAAAAAGAAAAAAGAAAAAGAGAGACACAGGCAACGGCCGCATGAAGAATCGATTTCGCCCATGGCAAACACGCGTAGCGCGGAAGATGGGCCGCCTAAATGGCGCCGAGCCACCGACAAAGGGCTAGGTTGGCGATGATCGGGGAATCGACAATGGGCCCCGCGATGCAGCGACTGGGAGGGATGGTTGGCGCACGGGACCCGCAGGTCAGAGAGAGAAGGGGACGAGCGAGCTCACGGCGGCGAAATTTTGCCGAAACCGAAGAAGACGACCGACATTTTGGCGAACGGCGGCTCGGGAGGAGGAATGGGTGGGCAGAGGAGTGAGAGGAGCTCACGGCGAAGCTGAGGCGGGGGAGAAATGGACGGGTGAGAGGGCGGAGTGGCGCGGCAGTAGGAAGAGGCCGGAGCCGAGGGGGACAATCACGACGCGGCCGAAGGAGAGCACGGGAGCATGAAAGAATTGGCCGAGGAGAAAGAGGAGGGTGCTGCGATCTCAGGGGCGAGGAGAAAGGGAGCGCGGCGGGGCTATTTATAGCCCAGGGAGGAGAAAGGGGAAGCGGCGGGGAAGGAGAGAGAATGGCCGCGTTTTTCAACGGAGGACGGCGAATGGTTGGCGATGGAGGTGACTGGACGGCTCGGTCGGTGGCGGAGGGGACTGGGCGAGGCAGCAAGCGCACGGGCGAAGTGATGGGGCGCTCGGCCGGGTTTTTTCAACGACGAGGACCGCACGGCGACGAGACGAGGCGAGCGGGATTTGCGGCGGGGAAACGGGCGACGTGATGGGGAGTAGGCGGTGACGGAGATAACCGGAGTAGGTGGTGGAGGACGATGGGACAAGGCGAGCAGACGCATGGTGACGCTGGATTCGGGGCGAAGCATCGATTGGCCCGGGCAGAGGTAAGCGCCAGAGGAAGAAGAAGGCTGGGGGAGGGAACTGACTGACGAGGCGGGCCCGGTCGTCAGAGAGAGATGAGCCAGAGTGGGCGGGGCCAGCAGGCCGAGGGGAGTTGGGCCGGGTGAGTGGGCTGCGGAGGAAAAGAAAAGAGGCCGGCCGAGGGAAAATCGGGCGGGAGGGAAAACAAATCGGGCTGGAGGGATTTGGGCCGAAGGCCGAAATGGGAAAGGCTTCCAAAAGGGGAAAGAGCCAAAACGGGAAAATTCCCCAAACGAGAAAGAAAGCAAAAAGAGCTCAAACAGAAATTAAATAAATCCGGTTGGGGAAATTGGGCCCAAGGGATTTGGGTCAGAGGAAAAAGAGCAGGCCGGGGAAAAAAGAGTGGCTGGGGGAAAGAATAAGAGAGGCGGTCGTCTTGAGCGAAAAGAATTGATCATGAAGGAAAACCAAGCAGTTGAGGGAAATGAAACATGCCGGAGAGAATTTCAAATCGGGCTGGGGAAAAGTGGGCGATTCTAAGAAGAAAAATGAGTCACATGGAAAAGCAATGGTCGAGGAAAAGGGCGGCCGGAAATTTTGGGTTGTACAGCGCGGGCCGAGCAGAGAGGCGACAGTGCGGGGTGGGTGGCGGAAGGGATAGCATGGCGCAGTCGGGTGGGATTTACGGACGCCGCATTCTTGTGAGGGGACTACTATTTGACTACAAGGGCAGGTTTGGTTGGTTCGTAAGGAGAGGAGAAAAAGGGGAGGGGTTGTTTTCAACGGGGAGAACGGAGTGCAGGCCGGAGGGGAAAACAGGCTGAAGCCAAAAATGGAAGATGCCAAAAGGGTGAAGGGCTAAAACGGAAATTTTCGCGAAAGGGAAAGGATTCAGGACAAAGCCAAATAAAATTCGAATAAATTCAAGGAAATCCAAATAAAATAAATAAACAAAGATTTTGAAATTTTGGGGGTGTTTCACTCCACAGCATGTTAAGGCGGAAGATGCTGAGCAGCGGCTAGAGGTGGCGTCAGGCGTTGCTGTGCGGTATCGCCAAACTGATCTAAAATTGCTAAAAGCTGGATTTAGAACAAAAATCCATGGCAACGCCTGACTACATTTGTTGATCTCCACACTCCACAGCTAACAGGCTTGAGCGCTGCTCTCCAGGCCACGCCGCTCCAGCCGCCTCCTTTCGGGCCCATGATGTCCTCCTGCCAGCCCATCGTGTCGCCGGTTTTTTTAAGAGGATTGACGAACAATAACTATATACAACCCTTAATTGATGATTAGATTAAGCACTTAATCAGCAATTTAGCGTACAATAATCCACAGGATTAAAAGTATGCGTAAATGCGATTTAACTTACGTAGGGTTTGTCGTAGATTTAATCGTGTGTTGTCGGTCGATTTCGATGCAATTTCGACTGAAGCAGGCAGACCATCACAATCGGTCTTGGTGGAGCTTCGTGCTGATAACGTGTTATAAAACTAAGTCGTCTACGTTTGATCAATCACAATGCACTGAAAAACAATAAACACAAATATGGAGCACAAACAATATATAGAAGAAATTCTGCTATCTCTCCTTATTAGATTGGTTCTTTTGTACTAGGGGTATCAAATATATGGTAAATAGCAGTAAGAGAGATTTGAATTCACCCACATAAAGATAGAGTCCAACTAAATATGGACTAAAATAAATCTATATCTCAACAGATTTTACCCTTTCGTGTTAGAATTTTGTGGAATTTCTTTGTCACACGAGTAAATGCAGTAAAAACCGCGTACACTGGAGGACGCATTTTTTTTACACTAGCTAATAACGCTCGATGGCCTGTTTGGTTGGAGGGAATTGACGGAAGGGAATGGGAATTGAGAGAGATGAGTTATAAAATCTTTTGATTGGTTGGTGGGAATTAGAGAAGGGAATGGGAGTTTACAACTTAAACGTGGGGAATTCAATTCCCTACCTCCCCTTAGGAATTGAAGTCTCGCTTAATTCTCTTGTCCATTCTCATTTCCCAACATGCCAAACAGGCCATGATAGGGGCGAGGCATAAACAGTGGGGCAGGAACTTTCTAATTGCTATTCTCGAAAGCACGCACGCGCTACGGTGGCACGAGTTCTTGACTGTTATTCAGTGCAACGGCCACTGCAAAGAACAGATGATTTGATTGCAGGATTGCCTCCACTGGACCATTGCTTGCCTCCACGATTTGTGGCGTGATTGAAGCTGCGTCAGTTTCCAGCCTTCATCCATCATTGCAGATCGCAGGCAGTCTCTCTTCCTTGCTCGCTGCAGATTGCACGATCATCGCTCGTCTGCGAGTATGTATTGACGTGTTTGCTGAAAGACTGAATCCGAAGTCGTTGCCCGATCCATATGGAGCTAAAAATTGCAAGGCAGCTACCTAACGTGTTGTTTTCGCAGCTCGGGGAAGATGCTACCAGCTTTGCTATTAGGCTCTCCCCAGCCTCTCATCGATGCAAATGTACCTTCTTACTCTCTAAAGGCGAACGTTTCGACAGAGTCAAGTATCACAGGCACAGCTTCGCAGACTTCGGCTCCGTTCGGAGCGAATGAATGACTCCAGGCTGTTGGATCGAAGAATGTGCGACATTCACGATGGCACCGTAGTGATCACTTACGTTTGCAGCTGCTCAGCCCGGTGCGTTCTTGGATCCAACGGGTGGGAATGTGGGATCGGTCCATTGCGCTTTCCACACGGGACCCCCTATTGCGGTAGCATGTCTTGCAGAACTGCATGGTAGGTGTAAGCCATGATTTCAAGCCTTTGCCGTAGTACATGAGCATGATAGGTAACTTATCGGCGCTTTCGCAATCAAGAAGAACACTATTTTTATAATTACATTCGTACATAAGCTATATTTGCAAAAGAAAATACGAGAATACTAAGAAAGCTGAGATCTCATCTCCCCGTTCTCGCAAGTTGCCTTCAGCCCTATGGGCGGACGACGTGTTTCCACCCGCCCACCTGCTGAGTTAGGGCATGTACAATGGTACATGCTGGTTGTCCGTAAGATTATACCACACAGGATTTTAAGTGATGTAGAGGAGGGAGAAGGAAGAAAGGGAAAAATGTTGTCTGCTATTTAACAGACGGTTTTACAGACAGTTTTCTATTTTATGCGTCATTGTATAGATAATCTGTTAATTGGATAAGAGACGATTGTAGATAATTATATAGACGATCTATTGTATAAGTTATTTTTAGTACTATCTATAAATGATATGGAGATATATTATAGATAATTGCCCGTGTATTGTACTGTACCAGATGTGGTGCGTTGCAGGACTAGCTAGCTTAGCTACTCGATTTGGTCCGTCCGTCCGCCCCCTAGTTGTCGGGAGCGTCACTCCATGTCCAACACCAGCCGGTTCTCCCTTTAATCAAGCTGGAAATGCTGCGGCTCTTGCGGGCGAAACTGGCCTGAGATGCCAACGTCAATCGCATGAAGCTCCTGCACAGCTCGCGCGGTGTTACCAGCGGTGGGTGGAATGGAACCGTGGCTCCTCCCCTTCCGAAACAATTTTAAATCTAGTGTAGACTCACTGTGGTACATACCTACAGGCTACAGTACAAGCCCGGCCTGGAAGGCTGGAACGACGGGGGTAAAGGCGTAGGAAAACGGCAACGGCGATCCGACTGGCGACCGGCCGGCCGGCCAGGAATTGACGCGTTGGGTAGGGTACGGTACAAGCAAGCATTACTCGCCGCGTTGGACGGGATCCGAATCCCATGCGCGCGTGCCGTTCGGCCGAATGCGTGACAGCCTGACAGACATGGCTACCTCGCGAGTAGCTAGCCCTCCTCCAGCCCCAATGCGGACGGCTCGCGCTTCCTAGCCGCCGGTCGCACGAGGCACAGGCCTAGCAGTGCAGCGGAGGCGGAGGCAGAGGAGACGAGAGGGCCACGTCAAACCCAAACACGCGTGACGCGTTGCCCTGGCCTCCACGGCCACGAGGAGTTTATCTTTGGAATTTTTTTTTAAAATAATACATTTTCTATTCAGAATTTCAAAAATATATCACGAAAACAAAAAATTACAAAAATATATTCGCCCGTTAGATGAGCGATAGGGGGCTAAATAGAAAAAATAAATGGGCGACAGGAGGCCACGTCACCCCCGGCCTTCTGTAGCCAGATGAAATGGCGACAGGGGCTAATTCAACCCCTAAGTGGCCATGATTTTCGGTTTCGTGGCCACGTGTGCCCCTGTCGCCATTTCATCGGGCGACAGGCGTCAATTTTAGCCCCTGTCGTCATTTCATTAGACGACGGAGGTGAGGTCGATGTGGCATTACAGCTTTATTTTGCCCCATCCAATCCAAGCATAGATATTTCGTAATTTTTATTTTCGTGGTATATTTTTGAAATTCTGAATAAAAAATGTATTATTAAAAAAAAGCTCTTTATCTTTGAATTTCGTTCGGGATTTACTCCAAAATTCCAAAATATCGGTGAGATTTCGCATTTCGATCACCGGTGAGATTTCATTCAAAAATAAAACTTAAATCCTTGTACATGACATGTTGCCCTGGCCTCCACTACCATGAGGACAACGCATTATTTTCGTGATCGCTACTGTGGCAACTTCGCCACTCCACTCTGATTAGGGGTGGGCATTCGGTTTTTTCGGTTTAATCGGTTCGGTTTTTTCGGTTTTAAAATAATTTGGTTTTTGAAAACTAGGAACCGAATTTCTCGGATAAAAATAAAAAAACCGAACCGAATTAACCGAAATATTTCGGTTCGGTTATTTCGGTTTTTCGGTTAACCGAAATATGAATAGCACTAGGTAAATTATATTTAGTCCTTCTCAAATTGCAACACAAAATATGGATAAACCCACACAATATTCATATGTAATTACAATATAAGCATAATAAAATATATGAATATACTAAACATATGCATAAATGTATTATAACATGTGAATTGTTTAGTGGTTTTAGGAAGAATACTATAAAAATGGAATTGTATATGGGCTATTCGGTTATTCGGTTATTTCGGTTTTTGAAAACGAAAAACCGAACCAACACCGAAAACCGAATTATACCAAAACAAAAACCGAATCAAAATCGAAAAGCAAAATAACCTAAATAATCGGTTAATTGGTTCGATTCGCCTCGTAATCTTGCTTCGGTTTAAAAATGCCCACCCCTAGCTACAGCCGCATGCTTCCAAAATTTCTCCATGAAGTTAATTACTCCAAACTAAGGATCCAAATCTCACAGAAATTTCGTGAGATCTTGGCCGGAGTAAAAAAATTCAAAAGATTTAAATTGATACAGTATTCTCGGAAATCTCGGTAAGATCTCGCCATTTTTTACCAGAATTTGACTTTTTGACCAGATTTAGTCCAATAACCCTTAAGAAAGTCATTTCCTATGAAAATTTGATGAAAAACCATATTTTTGAGATATTTTTTAAAATGTAGAAATACTCAGATTTTTATAAAATTATACATATTTTATCATGATGTAAAAAATTTATGGTACTATCTTAGGAAGTGTAGGATCATACTGAATTTTTTTAAATAATTAAAGTTCATTTGTTATCTTTAAAAATTTAAAAATAAAATGAACATAATTAGGACAGTTACCTTGTCAGAATTTTTTAAATTTTCTCAAGTTTGATAATGATCCAAACTTTTTATAAAAGCTTAACAATTGACTCAATACTATTCTATAAAATTTTCAAAAATTTTCAACTTTTCTGTTTGCCCAATCAAAACTATGTATGCATTGAACTTCATTTGTTATATTTCAAATATCAAAAAAGAGATTGAACATAAACGGTACACTGCACTTGTAAGAATTTTATAAATTCATTAGAGTGTGATCATGATCCAAAATTTTTATGAGATCTTAAGTATTTTCTTAGAACCTTTCTGAAATTTTTTAAAAATTTTCAAATATTTTTTTATTGCTAAAGCAAATCTATGTATTAATCATCACGCTTTTATGAGGACCGAGTACTGTCAGAATTTTTGGAACTTTTTGAAGTTTTATCATTATATGAAAATTTTATAGAAACATTTATGATATATGAGGACTGTTTACAAAAATTTTCAAAAAATTCTAACTTGGTTTGTACCTTTTTCATTTGGTTGAATTTTGCCGTTAAAACTTTTATTCGGACAGTAGCACTTTCTAAAATTTTAAAAATTCATAAAGCTTAATCATTATTTAAAAATTTTATAAGAACATTAGTGATGTTTCATAACCATTCACAAAAAATTTCAAAATTTTATAATGTGATTCGTTTTATTTTTCATTCGGTTCAAATTTTGCCGGTGAGCGTTTTATCAAGACAGTAGCAATATTTGAATTTTTAAAATTTTCACAGATTTGATAATTATCTGGAGTTTTTATGGGAACATCATTGATGTGTTAGGAACATAAAAAAAATCAAAAAATTTCGACAACGTTTGAGTCATTTTTCTTCCGGTGCAATTTTATCGGGATCTCGGCAAAACTGATAAAGATTTCGGTTTTAAAATCTGAAATTCAAATTTTACTTTTAAAATTTATACAAAATTTATTTAAAATCATCACTAAGATTTTGTTATCTAGCTACATACGATATTTAAAAAATACCGAGATTCCAATCCTCGCTCCAAACGCCCACCCGACTACTACCGAGGGAGGCCTAGATTTCACCGAAACAGCCGTAAAAGGGAGCCATGGCCCATGACGACGATTAGAGCTGGTACCTGCCACGAAAGAGGGATGATTAGCGCTGGTAGAAGAGATCCGAACCCAAATCCAAGGCCGGCCTGCAGATGCAAGCGACCTGCCCGTGCCGTCCGGCCGCCCGTCCTCTCTCGCGGGCAGGTCGCCACCACCCAGCACAGAGAGAACAATAATTGCCAGCCTCCCCGCGCGCGGGCCCACCCCCACCTCGCCAGCCTCACCCACCCCCGCGAGCGCGCCGAGTCTTCTCTCCCCTCCCTCTCTGTCTCTCTCTTCGTCTTTCGGCGCCTAGACGAAACGCAACGCAAGCCGACCAACGGCGACCACCTCAGCACCCCCGATTCCCACGCCCTGACACACCGCGCGTCTCCCGTGCCCCGCCGCCCCCGTGCGAAATCCCTGCGCTACCCCTGCCGCCCCAGCCCGCCCGCGCCAGCCCGCGGGGTCACGCCCGTAATTTCCTGCCGCCACCGTATTCCGTCCGGTCTCCGGACCCCGGTGGGCTGTCGCCCGCCTTACCTTGCCTGCCTGTCCTTGTCCACCCCACCCGCGCCTCCGAAACCCGAAAGCCTGCGACGGTATTCGCCGGTTACCCGGTCAAACGCATCCAACGGCGGCATGTCTCCGACCCGGTCACCCCCGATGCCTCGCCGGTCACCCTCACGTGCCGCGCGCGTGACGCCCCCTCTCTCGGCCGGCGCCCCACCACCCCTCGCCGTGTCCTTTTTATTCCACCCCTCGCCACACCACCCTCGCCCAATTCACGCCATCACCACGCGCGCGGTCTTCTCTCCTAAGGTTAGGGTTTGGCGTGAGATCTGAGAGGAGGGGGAGGAGGAGATGGAGGTGAGGGAGATGGCGGCCGCGGCGGCTGCCGCGGCGGCGGCGTCGGGGGCAGGAGGAGGCAGGCTGCCGCCGCCCAACCCCAACCTGCCCTACAGGGAGGACTGCTGGAGCGAGGGCGAGACGGCCGCGCTGGTCGGCGCCTGGGGGAGCCACTACATCGAGCTCAACCGCGGCAATCTGCGCCAGAAGCAGTGGCAGGAGGTGGCCGACGCCGTCAACTCTCGACGCGGAGCCGCCGCGCGCCGCCGCCCGCCTCGCACCGACGTGCAGTGCAAGAACCGCGTCGACACCCTCAAGAAGAAGTACAAGGCCGAGCGCGCCCGCAACGCGCCCTCCACGTGGACCTTCTTCCACGAGCTCGACCGCCTCGTCGGCCCCACCCTCTCGGCCTCCGCCTCCAAGAGGCCCTCGCCTTCGCCGGCTCCTCATTTCGCCTTGCCCATCCATCCTTCCACCGCGAGGAAGCCCCCCTCGCCTTCGTCTTCGCCGTCCCCGCCACCGCCCATGGCTCTGCCTCTGCCTAACTACCGTCGCGGGTCTCCGCTCCCCGCCGCGGCTTTCATCCAGAAGGAAGCCGCGGCCGCGGCCGCCGTGGTGTCTGATTCGGAGGACTCCGATGATGCGGGGGATAACAACAATAACAACTTGCAGCAGTCGCCGTCGCGCTCTGTGTCATCGCGCTCTGGCAATAACAACAAGCGCAGCCGCCGGGAAGCTGGCAGTGGTGGTGATGGAGGTTTCAGGGAGCTGGCGAGGGCTATCGAGGCTTTTGCGAAGATGTACGAGCGCGTCGAGAGTGCGAAACAAAAGCAGGAACTGGAGATAGAGCGGCAGCGAATCGACTTCCTGAAGCAGCTGGAGGTGAAGCGCATGGAGAACTTTGTCGACGCACATGTGAAGCTCGCTCGGGTGAAGCGTGCCAAGAAGAGCGGAGGGGCTGCAGCTGATGGCACCGGTGCTGTGGAGTTAGTTTCATCCGTCGCCGCGCTGCCTTTCCTCTCCACTTCCACCTACCTCTGAAGCTGAAGAAGGGTTTAGGTAAATTCTGATTTGGCATTTTAGTTAGATTAACATTGCCGTATATTATTGTTCATTTATTTGATCAGTGGCTATTGTAAATTGTAATGTTGCAGTGCTACTTTGGATGTGCTAATAGTATAGGGTAAGCGTCATGAGTTAATGTTTTAGTGATTAATGATGGGATTGATATGTTTGAAGTGCGTAGAGCCAGAATTCCCCATCTACGATTAAATGTTGATAAGTGGAATTTGAGTTTTATATGCGTTGGTCTTGATGTGAGCAGGCCTGCAAATGTTAATTTAGCATCTTGTGAATCCACTCACGAGTGCTTATATGCTGGGAAATATGAACGGTCCTTTGGCACTTTCAGTTTTCTGGGAAAGTGCTGAGGTCCTAATAATATTATTTCAGTGCATCTCCTTAGTAATTGGGGTGTAAATCAGCTCGAGCGAGCTCAGCTTGATTGTGCTCAGTAACTGTATATATGTTCATTTATGTTAGTATTTTGTAGGCTTGAATAGGCTCAGGCATTGAATAAGCTCGATAAGGATTCAATCTCAGGTATGGGCTCAATCCGAGCTCAAATAGCTTGCCGAGCCTGAGGTTTTCCAACATCCGTCCTTAGTGTGACTAGATTGTGCATTTCAGACTATTTTATGTTTGGGTTATTATAATTTATAAAGATGGATTTTGAGAATCTTCTGGGAATGGCCTTGGTCCTTTCGTGCAATGAACATTCATACAACAAAAGTTGTATCGGTAGATGTGTTAGTGTATTCTCTTTTCTGTTATTTTTGTGTCTTAGGATGAGAGACAATGTTTGGATGTGCTGTGACTTGTGAGTGCACTTTCTGTTTAGTTTTGTGCCTTGATGAGAAACATTTTCCGTATCTGTATTATTTTAGCTCTGTACTTCTGTATATTCTTATGTTTGGTTCCCTGAGATTTGCGGTGGGTTAAAATCTACCAAATCTTTGTAGTGCATCTTACTAACTGGTTGAACTCTGCTGTATTTACTATTTCCTACATGGTGTTACTAAAAGTTCAAGTTGAACTTTATTGTGCTTTGCAATATTTCAAGGCAGATTTTTTTGCCTTTGGTTGTATTCCTACATGGTGTTACTAAAAGTTCAAGTTGAACTTTATTGTGCTTTACAGTATTTGCAAGGCAGAATTTTTTGCCTTTGGTTGTATGCTTATCTAGCAGTAGTTTTTCTTCCATCAGATTTGTATGACAAAAGGAATTTAGGCTTTTTTGGTTGTTGATCTTGTAACCAAGTCCGGACCAGGGCTCATAGTATGGAAACCGGTCTGGTTCATAGACCCTGTGACACTGGTTCACACCTATTATTTTCCTCGAAATCATGACTGGGTGGGAATGTAATGCAATTGCCTTGAATTGGTCAGAATTAAGTCCATACCTAGGAAGTGCTTGGATTAGCTTGATGTTAAAATCACCCTGGATAGACCCTGTGACACTGGTTCACACCTATTATTTTCTCGACTGGGTGGGAATGTAATGCAATCCTTGAATTGGTCAGAATTAAGTCCATACCTAGGAAGTGCTTGGATTAGCTTGATGTTAAAATCACCCTGGACATTATATCTCGTCTCTCCGGTTGACTGGAAATCACCTGGTTGCATTAGTTTTCAATTCCATTGCCCTGACTAGAACATGTAAAAGGTTTTCACGTCTTAAATTAGAAAGAAGCCTTAGGGTCTGTTTTGCCTGGCTGGAGAGTAGGCTTGCCACCAAAATAAGTTAAGCTACAGCCAAACAGGTAACCTTTTATTTTTGGGTTTCATTCAGTTCTAAACCCAGTTCTACAGTCATCAATGAATAAGCTTGTCTAATGAAACTAGCTTTTGGGGTTATAATCTGCAAGTCCAATAAAGTAGAAGTCGCTAATATGAGAAGTGCTTCTATATTTTTCTTTTTGATAGTTGCATAAATATTAAAGTATGAATGAAGGGTAGATGGCGATTACTTACCCTAGCATTGAAGCACTGCTCCACTAATATACATTGAAAAGCTATACCGGTGCTATGTGGGCCTGTGGAGTTTTTCAAGTGGCTTATTGCTAGAGTTTTCGATGCTAAAATTTTAGCATATCTTATCCAACGTCAAGCTTGTCTCTTTTGATAGTTTGAGTAAGTTGATGATGGGTAAAGTTAAAAGGCCATATTTTGTGTAGTCGGTAGACATGTGGACAAGCAATGATATCCTTAACTGAAAATAGAGTGTTAAGGACCAAATAATATGAGTACAAACCAGTAGGCAAGTTCCAAACATTTGTTCCAGAATCAATAAAATAGGCTGTGTAACTTTGCGTGTTGAGCTTATTCTGAAACGAAAATGAATCCTTTTGTTATTAAGCATGTGTGAATGTACTTGAGCCTGTCCATACCCTAATGGCAGATTTTGGTTATTACTGTTTCCTGACGTGATTAATTGACTGTTTTTCCGTATCTTTTGTTCAGATTATCAGTGGCAAGTTCATGAGATGGTGTTGCTCTCCAATGAAGCCCGTTTGGCAGTGAGCGCGCTATCCTTGGGATATTCCCTCGTCCCTGCTCTGCTTACTGCTTAGGTTCTTAGTGTAAAGCAATGTTGACATTGATGTCTGTTTCTTCTATTTAGCTAATTGTTTCATTGACAATGTAGGCATGTAACTCTGACGTTCTGTTTTATTTCAAAAATGCTGTGATGAAGAAGTGTCGCAATTTTTCCCTGTTGTTAATGTTGTCTTGAATCATGTGCTTCTAAAATTGCGAATGATTCACAAAAATGTGAATGATTCAAGCGAGCTTCTGTATGCAGAGAGGGAGTACAACTGTCTCATGTAAGATTGAGTTCCATTTGAGAAAGCCACAAAATTAGAAGATAAGTACTAGTAGGAAGGAGAAAGAGGAGGTGAGGTAGGAGAAAAGAAATTAATTAAATAGTTGGTTGTTAGAAGTCAGGTAGCAGCGAGTAGTTATTTCTATACGACGTGAAATACTTACCTTTTATTATGCTTCATAGAGTTGTGTCCTCCCTCCATGAAAGCTCCCTAACAAAATGCGTAATTACATTTAGGTCCTTTCACTGTTTGAGGTAATTTTGTTGCTGATTTAATTGAGCTATCAAATAATGTTAGAAATTTTTGAAACTTTTTGATAAGGGTCCTCAGATCATGCCTAAACTGCCATAAAAAATTTGGATCATGATCAAATTTGTACAATTTTTAAAAATTTTGACAATGCTATTAATGCATTCAAAACAACTCCACTGATTTAATTGAGATAATAAATCATGTTGGAAAATTTTCAAACTCTTTTATAAGAGTCCTAGGAGCATGGATAAGATATCCAAAAAAATAGATCATGATTAAACTTATGCGATTTTTAAAAATTCTAAATGCATTTAAATTTCGCTTTTTTTTTGTGTTTTTAGAGCCATCAAACGAATTTGATTTTTAAAACTTTTTGAGAAGGGTTCTAAGAGCATGATGAAGTTATCATAAAAATTTTAAATTATGATAAAACTTATGAATTTTTTTAAAAATCTAACGATGGTGCTAATGCATTTAAAGAAATTTCACTGATTTATTTGACCTGTTAAAACATATTGCAAATTTTTGAAACTTTCTGAGGAGGGCCCTGAGAGCATGCCTAAGCTACTATAAAAAACATGATCAAACTCGTATGATTTGTAATAATTTTGACAGTGCTATTGATGCATTTAAATTTTACTGATTACCTGAAAACTCACTTTCACGCGGCATGGTAGCGCAAGTGTGCGACATGTCGCCGCATGTAGCCATTAGTGATTACATACAACCTACAAAACTATGCACTAGAAATGCTCTAACAGTATGCTCGTATAACTAGGTACAATATTTACAAACTATAACCCTATTAATGCTCTAACGGTATGCCTCGATGGAAGTTTTGGCCAAAAATCTAGACAGCTATTTTGGGCACTGTAGACAACGCTGCTACTGCTGCATAGATTTTCTTCATCTCAGGTTGCAACTTTTGCGGAGCTTTTTCAGTTTGTAGGTTGTAGCTAAGGGAACTTGGACTCCTCCGTCTAAAAATATAAGATATATTTTAATTTTGCACAAGGATTAATGTTACATTAAAATTGAGAAAGTTATAAAAAAAATGACTTAGATGCCTCCACTTAATTGTTGTCTTAGAAGATGAGAGATAATATTTTATGTAGGTTGTAATAAATAAATGCATATGGTTGAGAGTGAATAAATAGAGATATAGAAGGAAAGTCTTATTAAATTTACATGCAAGTCTTATATTTATGGGTAAGATAGTTCAAAAAATAAGCCTTATAAACTGGATGGAGTACTATGAATCTTCAGTCTTGTTTATCCATCTGGAATTAGTTTATACTCCCTCCATCCAAATTTATAAGATGTATTTTTATATTCCAATGTGAAATTAGTGTGATGTTCTATCTATACCGCTAATAAATATCCACATTTACCTTATATTCTCTACATGCATTTATACATTGAATATAGTGTTTAGTGATAATAATTAGAGACAATCTAGCCATTTTTAATATATTTTAAATTTACATGACAAGAAAAAATACGTCTTGTAAACTTAGACGGAGAGAGTAACATACTATCTGTTGTAAGTAGCGCACTAGCAGGTAACATTTGTCTGATGAAAGGCTCCCAAATTCCCAATCTTTCCATGCTACCTATATCAGACAATGTTTTCTTAAAAAGAAAAAAAAAAAAAACCTGTACCAGATAGTGTTTTGGCCTGCGCTGACTGGTTTTTTTATTGTTTGAAGGGAATGTTTACGGCCGTTCATTCCACGGATCAAAGACAAGACTAAACAAGATGTGCTGGAGTAGATCGTGCTACACCACGGCATGTCAAGGTGAGCGTAATTAGAAAGGAACTGGTTTTCGATTATTCCGGGGAAAACGGAAACACAAGTCCTTTTTGGAAACAAACAAAAAATATCAGTACAAAAAATAGAAATAGAAACTTTTTTGCTAAAAATGGGGAGCCAGTTCTGATGAAAACAGAACATAAATTTCGTATAAATGAAACCGAAAAATCTTGCTGTGCCAAGAAGTAGGGTGGGCTAATGAGAAAGAAAAATAGGTTTCAGCCCATAAGAAAAATGGAGTTTAAATTCGTTTTCTAATTTAAATAATATCAGAAATATATATTGTTTTATAGAAACATGAATTAAGTTTCAAAATTCTCAAAAATATTTTATAACATTTTGAGCTTTGAAAATTATTTTCAACAAGATTTTGGTTTTTTCAAATAAATTATTTATTTAAATATTAAAATAGCACAAATCATTAATTAAATGCTGAAAATTCTAAAAAAAATCATGAAATCCGAATTAAATGCTCAGTTAAAGAATTTGCAAAATTTTAAGTTGATACAATTGAGGACATAACTGAATTGAATTTTCTACTTTCATTTTCATATCCACTCTATTCTATTCTATATTTACTTTCCATCACTACCTGTTTCCGTATCCGTCTTTAAAGTTTTTGATTTAGTTTCCGTTATCGGTAGCCATTGACATTTCGGTTCTTTCATCCCACGGACGCCGGACGCAGCCGCAGCGGCATGGCGGTATTTCCACGAAGCGGCCCTGCAGAAAGCTAGCGGATATGGTCCAAGAAAGCAGTACTTACGCCTTACATTTGGTCCAACTCTCTCGATTAGTCAGGCCCGCGCGGCAAGTTCGCCACTCGCGACTTTCCAGGCCGCTGCTGGATCCTGCAGGAGGCTTTCACGCTGTCGACTCGCGTGGTGAAAGTCTCCCTTGGCCCTCGTTTTCCATTGAACAAAACCACCCTCTTCCTCGTCGGGATAATCATAAACCGATCACCGATGGTATGCCGCCACCGCGATGCACCATCCCTGCAATAGCGGCATGCCTAAACTTCATAAACAGGAGGTGAACACGCGTGAAGACTGTCCAGGCCCTCACTGTTCACACACGGGCTACGGAGGGATTGCGTGCCTTGCGCGCAGGTCTTAAGTTACGTCTAAAGCTCGCATCATTTGCATTTTTGTACGTGTGTTCTATTGGGAATCCAGCGTCGCGTACGACGTCAGGCGGAACAGACTGCAGATCAGTGTACGACCAAGTTGTTGTGGCGGGAGAGACGCTGGCGCTGGAATGGCATCCTTGCTTGACCAAAGCGGAGGAACCTTTCCGGCCAAGTTGCTTAGCGTGGGACTCAAGCCGCGAAGAATCGTGGAATTCTTCCCTTTCCTTTTCGTCGGATTCTTGCATGTCGCTCGCTGGTTTCATGATGAGCACGAATCGGGCTGCATGCCCATGTTTTGGTCACTGCGACTAGCCAAAATCGATCGTTCCCTATTCTTTCTGAGGCCTACCTTAAAAAAAATGGCAAGGTCATTGCAAGTGTATTACTACCAATTAAAAATAATCATGTTACCCCACCACATCAACCCATTATCGTCAGACGCAGCTTGCCCCCATGCCGGGCTGGAGCACGACCGAGTTCCGTCCTACCTAGAGGTGGGCGTCGTGCCGGGCCGGGCCCGGCCCGGCACGGGCCCATCGATTTCGGCTTAAACTGCGTGCGGCCGTGACGGCCCATCGTGCTTCGCTGCGTCGCGTCGGGTTGGCTAACCGCCGGCGAGCCTGTGCACGCCCATTTGCGCTTTGCAGGTTGCCGTGCGTCAATCTTGCCAGTCCCACTCATTTATATTATTACTATAAGAGAAAATGATCACGGATTGATTTCTTTTTTATTTATTTAGGACTTTTTTTCTCCCATTGAAACAAAATTCTATTGTGTTTATTCTTCTCGATTTACTTGATTCGATTGTTCTTCTAGTCACATGCATGCAGCTATGCATTTACTCCTTGATTTGCTCATCCACACGCATAACAACACAGTGCATGCCTGCTTTCGTCGTCTTGGCCAAAGCACGCCCGGATCGTCGTTGGCCGGGCCACCATCGTGTTCGGTTAGGGTTTCCAAGACGGCCCGGACAACCGCAGTGGCTCTTCTGCCCTACCATGAACAAAGATCACGTCGCGCCTCGTCGTTGCCCAAGGCGTGCCTCGTCGCCCAAAAAGCCCGCCCAATGCCCACCTCTAGTCCTACCCACGTCGTCACTTCGTCGCAGTTGCACTTTAGCCCTATGCTCGCTTTTGGGTTTGAAATTTTGTTTTCAGTTCACATCTCGGATGTGGGTGAAATTCGGTCAAAATTCAACTGAGTGAAAAATAGTTAAAATAATGTTAAAAATTTTTGAAAATATTTTTGGATGGTCCCAATACATCACTAATGTTCTCATAAAAATTTTAGATGATGATCAATCCTAAGGAATTTTTAAAAATTTTTGACAATGCATCATATTGATAAAAGGCTCATCGACAAATTTTAACCAAATAAAAAATAATGCAAATTGTGTTAACAAATTTTGTGGATGGTTTTGATGCATCAATAATATTTCTAAAACATTTTCAGATGATGGTCAAGCCTGAGAAATTTTCAAAAATTAGGTAGTGCTACCGAAGGTTGACCGGCAAATTTCAACCAATGAAAAATGGTCTAAACCATATTAGAAAATTTTGAAATTTTTGTAGATAGTACTGATGCATTGCTAATGTTTCCATAAAATTTTCAAATGATGATCAAGCTTGACGAATTTTTAAAATTTTTTGACAGTACTACTATCCTGATAAAGGGGACATATCCAGTGCAATCATGAGTTTGGTGCAATCACCGTGCAATCCAACTAAGAAAAGTTTCAAAAAATTCTGAAAAAAATCATGAATGTATATCTCATCTTACCCCATCTACATATAAAATTTCATGATCAAATTCGTCCTATGTTAAGAGTAATAAAAAAGACAAATTTCTGACAAACTTGAATAGTTCAAATGCACCCTAAATTTGTCTTTTTTGTAACTTGTAGCATAGGACGAATTTGATCATGAAATTTTATATGTAGATGGGGTAAGATGAGATGTACATCCATGATTTTTTTCAGAATTTTTTAAAACTTTTCTTAGTTGGATTGCACGGTGATTGCATCAAACTCATGATTGCACCGATATGTCCCTCCGATAAAAGTCTTACGATACTACATGTATTGTTTTCATAGATTTTATTGAGCAAACAATACAAATTTAAAAATTTTAAAACTTTTAAAGAAGGGTTCTGAGGCAATGATTAAGCTCTCATAAAAATTTTGGATCACAATTGAGCGAATTTATAAAATTCTGATATGGTTAGTGTCTCAATTATGTTCATACTGTTTTTGAATTTTTAAATATAACAAATAAAGCTCAATTATTTTGGAAATTTTTATGTATGGTCCAATACTCCTAAATATGGTACTATAAAATTTTTAGAGCACGATCAAGCTTATAAAATATTATAAAAATCTAATAGTTTTTTTGCTATTTTTATAAAATGTTTCAAAATTTTAGTTTTTCAATAAATTTTCATGGAAGACGATATTCTTAATGGTTATTGACCAAATTCTGGTCCTCAACAATTAAAATCCGGTCAAAATACTCGAGATTTTTATGAAATTTGCCAAAATTTGTGAAATTATCTGTAGCAATTTGAAATGTTTTTTCAATTTTTTTATCCAGTCGGGATTTTGAATCTCATCCTCGGCTGAAATACAAAATCTTGGACGAAATTTCTAAAATTTCGTCGGGATTTTGAATTATGTTCCACCTACGCTGCACCCTCGCCCCTGTAAATATGTCCGACCTATGTCATTGTCCCTATATTATGCTGCCATATTTGACCAAGTCTAGGAGGGGTGACCTCTCTCGACGACAACAGAGATGATGAACCTGAGTTGTAATCCATAACTTAGTAGGAAATTTCTCTAAAAAGTAATCGCACCAAAAGAGTTTTGGAGGTACTTATAGGCACCTCTATTTAAAACTTATACAAATATTAAAGTATAAATGAAGGTGAAGGGTGATTACTTATCTATTATATTGCTACAAGATTTTATGTGATCTTTATCGGGAAGGTGGTACATGGAAGCACCACTCAAAAGAGTTTCAATTCAACCTAGAGGAATTATAACTCAAAAGGTCCATTCGTGTTACTATCTTCTCAATCCGATGTATACGGTTAATAGTAGCTATATGCCTATATCCATCGCAAAGGCATTATTTAGTAATTACAATGACTATCATGTGTGACGGGATACTCTTTCTAATCATAAAAGAGTGGCGCTTTGGACATTAACACAGCATCCTAAATACAACTTTGACTACTAATTTATATTTCGGAGGTCGAGGTGGGTATGATGACGACCGGTACCATGGCAGATATCAGAATCGTGCTCCAGGTGAGGATTTCTCCCTTGGGCGAACTCAACCCTATCAATCTCCAGGTGTGGGGTTGTTGTGCTTGTTAAACATGGTTAATATTAGCACTCGCTTCGCTATGGTATGTATTTCAGAATTTGAAACCGGAGGCTTTGATGTCAGCGCTAGAGTTGCAGTTAGAATTTTGACCACCTGAACATATCTACTAATATGTTTCCTGATTCCATATCATCTATACATGAAGCACCTGGAGATGTGGTTGAGATGTCGGGCATTTTTCTCCCCATGCCATATTATGGATTCAGAGCCATGCGTGCAGGGCTGGTTGCTGACACTTACTTGGAAGCAATGTCTATTACCCATTTCAAGAAAAAATATGAAGAGTAAGGCATCTCAGCCTCTTGCTGTGCAACCTCACCTTGTCTTCATCATCTGTTTGACACCAGCAATTGTAAACTGTTGCAGATATGAACTTAAAGGCGATGAACAAGAACAAATTGACCGATTGGCTGAGGATGGTGATATTTACAATAAGTTGTCAAGATCCTTGGCACCTGAAATATTTGGCCATGAAGACGTCAAGAAAGCACTGTTGTTGCTACTTGTTGGCGCACCTCATCGGAAGCTTGCAGATGGCATGAAGGTATGCATACTGCTAGGAATTGGAATGAATTGCATTCCACAATAAAGCTTTGCCTTCTCCAACTGCTCACATATTCAACATTACTCTGTGAGCATGCAGATCAGAGGAGACCTGCACATATGCCTGATGGGGGATCCTGGTGTTGCAAAGAGTCAACTTCTAAAGCATATCATTTCAACTTCTGACAAGGGGTACTTGATAGTTCAAACACCACACATTTCATATAACAGGTTCTTGGTTTTTTCTTTTTTGTTAGCAATTACAATACCTGCACACCCTGCTTAACTCTTTTGCTTCCAGCACTCCATCCTGTCCACATGTTTGCAAGTTGGAAACCAAGGTATACTGCCTGAAAGATGGCTGGGCGGCTGTAGTTTGATTGGGATGAGGGAATATAGGTGAAGGAGAAGACTTGGATGATAAAAGAATATTTTATTCTTCTTGCCTAAATTAATTCCACTTATATAGATGTGTGGCCTGTCCCTAACAACCAAATCACTATAGGACTAACTCGATATATATGCAACCTGCACTTCAGTTTCTGTATTTTCAGATTAGCTTGGAATTTGGAATTACACTATGTCTGATGGTTGTTCTGCAACATGTTACTTTTTTTATGCCTTCTATTTAGCACATATTGTGTTTTGTACATCTTATTTATTTACCTTTTTGATATTGCTGTTCTAATGTGACAGTCCCGAAAGCAAAAGGTCTGGGAAAAAACACTTCTGGCACGTTAAACCTTCATACAAGTGATTTTTCAAATATATCTATAAAATATAGAAAAATCATAATCAAATGTATCTATACAGTCTCAACCCAAAAGTGTTAGGACATTGGTGCAAGTGTTAGGTTTTCGTGTATTTTATAAAAGATATTGCCACCATTTGTTACACTTCCTATAAACCAGTGGGTAGAGTTGAAAAAATCTGGAAGGAGAGAAAACTTATTCTAGCTAAAAAGTGCTTGTGCCATAGCCATCCTTAAAAAACTTGTTCTATTATAGTATATTAGCCTGTTACTAATGGGAATCATCTAGATGAAAACGAGTTTGTAGCTAAAAAGTGCTTGTGCCATAGCCACCAGACCTTTTTTAAAATTGGGAATCATCTAGATGAAAACGACAAGCAAGCAAATAGTAGAAAAAGTAAAATCATGCAATTGACAAGAAAAGATGTGAAAGGGGTGGAAGTCTTACAGCCATTTCAACATAATCTTTGGGGCGTCTAATTTTCAAAGCAGACCCATGGAAAGACCTTCCATTAAAAGAAAGAGCTTCTGTAGCATCCTCTGGTGTAAGAAATTCAACAAAGGCCTGGCGCTTTTGCTTGTTTATCTACATTGAAGGAACATAGGATAAAGGATATGGATAAATGCTATTAAGAAAATTTAGTAACGCAGTAGCAAGAGATGAGGCGGTGGTTCGCTCACCGTACAACTGAGGCATGGTTTTTTAGGCCTCTGGATGTGATTGACACCAGATGACAGCAAGTCATTCAAGCAGTCAATCAGCGTATCCTGTGTCGCTGAAATGGGTAAATTTTCTATGTATAGCCTCCTGAGCGGGCGGGTTGCTTGTGTTAGTTGGACAGAATCAACAGACAAACTTTTCCCTGCCAATGTAGTCTCAAGTGTAGTGGCAGGGTTCTGCTTTGATGCAGTAAAACTGACTGGAACAGAGGAAGTCATTTGACTAACAGTTGGCTGCAAAGTGGTAAAGAAATTAAATTGGTCTGCTCCTGCAGGAGGCTGATCCCATGTGGCTGATTTCTTTTCTGGGGATCGAACAACTGGAGAAGCAGTCTTGGTAGTTGCATGCTCATCTTTTGGTGCTGTTTTTCTTTTCCTTGGTGAGTATCCACCAAGCCGACTTCCATATTTCCAGTAAGACCCACCACTGTATCCACCATTTCCAGATGTTCTATGTTTGTCAATTTCAGCATACTTCTTACTCGATTTGTCCATTGAGTAGTATGGAGGATAATTATCATGATCATGTTGAGGCAACTTGCCGCAAGTCAGAACAGGCTTTAAGACCTACTTGGTGTAGAGACGAATGCATTTGTCGGCCTCCACAGACTGAACGCAGGAGATTCTTTCATCCTGTTTTTAGTAGTGTGAGGAGCGGGAAATGTTACGAAAATTGTTAGTTCAACCATCCAAATCTGAGGGATTTGGCTTACTTTGGTAAATTTTGGGCCTTAAACCAGTACCAGTTAAGTTCCCTATGGTCACCACATGTCACATAATCGAAGCAAATGTTCTGGTAGGACCCGTGACAAGTACCTTGATAGAATTCCTGTAATAGTCTCTGGCTTTTTTTGTCCTTATGCATATGTCTTAATTCAAGTAGGGAAAAGGAAACATACATCCTTATGGACCCAAACCAAGTCATGTAGTAACCTGTTGTGCTCCTCAGGTACAGTCTTTTTTATACTGAATGATTTTTTTTGTAGTGACTGATAAACAAATTGAAGACGTTAAGATCTGACAAGTGTTTGGGTGAGAGTGAAGGTAAGAAGAATATGTTGCAAGATTGTAAATTTTAATATACACATACATTCGATTTCTACCACAATTCTCCAGAAAAACTTTTGTAATCGGAAAAGATAGATGTTTGATCTTGTAAAATAATTTTCTTTTATTGCTTACCTTTATGTTTCGTTAGACTTGTGCACGAATTCCAAGGTCAGAATTCCATCCATCCTTTGTTTGAAAATTACTTTGTCACTCACTGCCTTGCATGACAATTGTGTTCTACTTGTAGGAGATCAACCATGCTGGGGCTGGTGGGTTGTGGGCAGAGCTTGTAAGCAACAGAGGTAAGGAAAAGCATATCTTAGTTACTCGAGATGGTAGAGGCTATTGTAGTTGCACACTTGTATCTGACAAAGTTGTGTAAAGGTCAGGATATGTGTTAAGGAGTCCAGGGTCCATTCCTCCCCTTTCACTGAATCTGTGTATCTTTGACAAAATTACTTCCAGGTTTTGAGGCCGGTGGGCCTAATACACCTTCAAACATCAACCCATGGTTGGTAATTGGGAGTTAATCAAGTATCATTGTGGGAACTGATCGAACATCCTGTTTTGAACGTAATCCGGTTGCACTTCGAATGGAAGTTTTTTGTGATTCTAAAGGAACTAATGTCTGCCCATCAGGAGGAGTTGGGGTCTATAATCCTGGTTACTGGGGCATGGTAAGATATTTCTCATATTTATTTATTTGTCCATCTACAATCTGCTGAATTATTTTATAACAAATACGGCACATTAGAGCTCCAACCTTGCGGAGCTTATGTGACAGTTTAAATTTAGTCTGAAATGTAGCTATCCTATGAAATGTCATGTAACTCTTTTCCACTTTGTCATGTATTGCTTTCTGTTTTCCAGAACATTGAAAGAGGGAAGGTTTATAAGGTGAGCCTGCATATTAGATTCTCAGACGCAGTGTCCTTGTCCGTTTCATTGACAAGCTCTGATGGTCTACAAAAACTCACAGCTCATAACATCACGTAATGTTATCTTTCTGTTAATGTTAACAAGGATGCTTAACATATTCGAGTAATAATGGCATGCATTTCCATGGCGCTTTCAAAGCTAGCAATAAAGCATTTGCGAAATGGACAAAGGTAGAGTTTCATTTGAAATCCAGCCAAAATAACCCGAATTCAAGGCTTCAACTTACAACCAGTAAAACTGGGGTAATTTGGCTTGATCAAGTGTCAGTTATGCCATTGGACACCTACATGGTATACTTCGTTTCCGCTTTATGTTTTGTCTTATATTTTATTTTGGTGGAAATAAGCACTACATTGAGAACTCTCATTAAATTGAGAAAATATTTCTTTACTGGTATTATCTCAATTATATATGGTAGTGATGATTATATTTATATTTATACTTCATAAGCTTATATTTATATTTATCTACTGCAGTTGGCTGAAGACCTTGGTGCTTCCCCCGTTTGGGTGGTTAATGATGGTACTTTCAATCTCCGTAAATATATGAAGTCTAGCTAACACTTTTATTTGTGACATGAAATGCTTTCCAATATTGCAGGAGCAAGCGCTAACGAAGAAGTTTCTTCTGCAACAATTGCATCACTGGTTAAGGTATGCTCTTCTATAATAATTTTTCAATTCTTTGATAAAATAGAGAAGTCTGACAGGATAACCTAATTCACAAAAAAAACCCTGATATCCATGTGATCTCTTCTTGATAAATTTGCAGTAGCTTAGCTGCCATCCAAAAATCATGACATACATAATCTCTTCTGTTATAATTTATTGCAGTCATTTGAAACTGTCGTTTTGAATTATGATAAATTAAATGCAAACTTTAGGAGAGCCATAATTTGCATATGTTGCATCATGACAACCTTTGCCTCCATGTTCTGTTATGTCCTTAAGTGTTGCAAACTCTTAGTTGTATTATTGCCAAGCTAGAAACTAAAATTATCGGTGCAAGATTGAGATGGGACATTGCAAGTGTTGCTTTGAAGATGACATCAGTCTTATTTTTTATTTCTTTCTGAAGAATCTGTTATTTTAATTCGGTTGGGGAAGATTTCTTATTAGCACTTTATGATCTACTTTTGTTAGCTGGTTTGCTTTTTGGTACCTAAATTGTACGGTTATACCACATTTGTTATGATATTTCAATTTGTTGCATGATCGATCTGTTTAGAGTTTAGACTCATCACATTGAAAAAGATGTCTGTGGTCGCTGCATGCTTGTGTTGCAAATTATCTGCTTATACTTTTGTTATTGTGAACTCATGGGACATCTGCTAGGTTGTACCGTAAACAAGGAGAAGGATAAGGGTTGAAAGTTTAAGAAAACTTACGGAAACCTCACAAAAAATATTGTCTACAAAGAAGTACTCACATCATAGACAAGGTTTTGATCGAAATGATATCCAAGTCGTGTTGTAATGTAACTGTTTATTTTAAGATCTTTCGGAATGTATACCAAGAATATCATCTCTACGTATGTTCTAATCGGGAGAAACCATAGAAACTTTTGTAATCGGGAGAAATAGATGTTTGATCTTGTAGCACAATTTTTTTATTGCTTGGCTTTTATGTTTTGTTGCCAATTTTGTTTTTAGTAGGCAGGCATTGAACTAGTTTATATTTAAATGTATCTATAAAATATAGAAAAATCATAATTAAATGTATCTATAAAATATAGAAAAATCATAATATTATAAAAGTACCTGTCAAGATAAGTTCCAATACAACTATTTATAACAGCTAAAGGTTACAGTCTGACTACAGTATCCACGTCGCTCTTTTTTAACGGCGAGTCGAAGCCTCAGCTCGGTACCCTGGGTTCCAAAACCACTTAACCTAAAGAGGAAAAATATCAGCGGCAGCCGTAGTTTCGAAGAGCTCAAATAAAGGTGCAGCACAGTATCAACTATCAAGTGTATCAAGCATTCCCCATCCGTCGCCTCCCGTTCGGCGTTCGGCTCTTCTTCCCCGACCCATTGACGACATCCATTGACCTCTCACCTTTGTCTCCTCCCTCGCCGCACGAAGCTCGAGAAATCCCCGACCCCTCCCCGCGAGCCCTGGTAGCTCCAGCCCGCTTCCATGGCCAACAGCAACCTCCCGCGCCGGATCATCAAGGTGCGCCTCGCGATCTGATCGCTCCTCCCTCCCAGATCTATCGCCTTCTCTTACTCGATGTATACCTTTTCTTTTGATTAATCTGCTTGTGGTGCCTAATCTGTTTGGAATTTGGATCTGTGCAGGAGACACAGCGGCTGCTCAGCGAACCAGGTGCCTGATTTTTTTTGGGGATCCCCCCGCCCCCTAGAATTCTGGTGGATTTCGGCGTCTGTTATTATCGTTCCGGTCTTGGATGTTGTTTGATTCGTTTGTTGATGCGTGCAGCGCCGGGGATTAGCGCGTCGCCATCGGAGGAGAACATGCGCTACTTCAATGTCATGATCCTTGGCCCGGCGCAGTCTCCGTACGAAGGTGTTTCTCTTTTCAGATCTTAGTTGAAATAATTGTATGTCAGTAACCTGCGTGCTTTTTCTTATGTGATACTTTGGACTGCGGAATGTGGATTCGATATCACAGGCTCCTGTGTGTAGTATTGTTACATTTTCTGGACTGTAGGTATGCCTCTATTTGTTTGTAGAATAGATTTTGCAAATGAGTTGTAAAATAGTTGTTGCAAATGAGTAGTACATAGATGGATTATCAGTATGATCACCCAGGGGGGTTGCTCTAGCGCCGGTGCCACTGTGCACGCGGCTTATGCATACACTTGTAGACTTATGTTGTCTGAATAGG
Source organism: Guadua angustifolia (assembly GCA_036346375.1). Classification (NCBI taxonomy): domain Eukaryota; kingdom Viridiplantae; phylum Streptophyta; class Magnoliopsida; order Poales; family Poaceae; genus Guadua; species Guadua angustifolia. Next base: position 4,113,901 of record CM070508.1, read on the forward strand.
CCAGTAATCCCGCCATCATGTGCTGGTTTAATTTTTCTTCCGTCCTGGTGGTTATGGTATTTCTTTGTGCTTTTAAGATTCTACTCTGAGCTTGCACTTTGTTGACTACATGCCAAATTATTGATTGACATATTCATTGTTTATGATTCCTACAACTTTATGGACTCTAGTGAACCTGATTTTTATTTGTAAAAAAATTATGTCGCATAGGAAGGTTGTTTTTATTGCATTTATACCTGCTATTAACTTCATATGATCTGTGGCACAAGTTTTGATTCTTTCATGCTAGATTCACGACGTTGTCATATTAATCAGTTTGCCTATGGCACACAATCCAATGTATTGTATTTCCTTGACCCTTTGCACTCAAGTTACTGATATACAAAGCAAGGAATTGTCTAACATGTTTCCATGAATACATAGCAATTGAAATGCGGTGCATGTGGATAATTAATTGTACAAATAATAAATTGTTTTCATATTGTTGAAGAGTACTCTATGTAGCTAATATTAATTGTTTTAGCTCAGTTAACTTGTCTCGGTATATGGTATTTTAATCATTTTTTGATTGGCTGGAACCTTCGTTTGTTTATTCTTCTGCATCTGGTTTCTTGATATTGATATTGTTTCTTGTGCTATGTATTGGACAGGTGGAGTTTTCAAGCTTGAACTTTTCTTACCTGAGGAATATCCAATGGCTGCTCCAAAAGTAATTTCTTGATTGAGAATCAGTTATTATTGGTTTACAAAATTATTATTTGGACATTTATATTTCTGTGTTTTATGTGCTTGCCCGTAACTGTAACCTCCCTAATGTGAATTATGGTTTACTTCCTAGTTGTAACTGCGAAGTATTACCTTCAAAATCCTGTCGGGGCGATCTTGCTAATGATGTTATCATGTTAAGACCGGGGAGTGGGGATGAACTGGCATGTCTCGTTTGTTGCGATCATATAATTATGTTAGTGGGTAATTGAACTCAGCATTTTAATTATGTTACTGATGCAAAGCTGTGCTGTGTTGTTGTTTCAATAACTAAATTTACAGTGAGGTAGAGTTGGGATTTAATTTCACTGGGTGAACCTTCTTGCTTTGCTTCAACCCTGTTTCATGGTTATCTATGTTTTTATCTTTTTTTTTTGGGTGGTGTCAGTGATTCTTGACATCTTCTATTATTTGATTTGAGTATCCTAGTAACCAGGTATACAGGCGCTATATTTTTCTACAGGAAAAATCGATAGTAGCATTCTGTTAATACTTGTCGTATTCATACGAGATTTGTTTTTCTGTTCACTTAATTTTTCCTCTTTACACAGCTCAACACTTGCCTTATTTGGAAATATTATATGAAGTGTCATAATATTTCAGACTAGTACTAATTGTCATCATGTTAAAAAAAGGGGTATGCTGAATATTTAGTTGTCAAATCCTAGCCTGAGATTGTTATATTCTTTGGATATCAACATGCTTGTTATATGTTATCACTCATCACTGTGTTGTGTAAGGATTGCTGACAAACATTTTTCTTTGACTGATGCAGGTCAGGTTTCTCACCAAAATATACCATCCCAACATTGACAAGGTAGGCAAATGGTATTCTTGGCAGAACTTCATTTCGTTAAATAATGTCTCATTTATGTGGACCTCACTGCAGCTTGGTAGGATATGCCTTGACATTCTTAAGGACAAATGGAGTCCAGCTCTTCAGATACGCACAGTTCTTTTGAGGTAATCGCTTCTGATATCCATTCCGTGTTTGGCCAAATAATTATGTTGTAGCTGATATATGGTGCTGTTATTCTATATTAAAATTAAGACCAGGACACATTATAATTAAGACCAGGGCTCGCCCATTTCTCACGATAGCACCATATTATCCAACTTCCAGAGGAGTGTTTCTTGTATTTCTCTGATGTCTACTATGTTAGTGTGCTTACTACCTTACTTCCTCTTGACATCATTTGGTCTTCAGCATCCAGGCACTGCTGAGCGCTCCAAATCCAGATGATCCTCTCTCAGACAACATTGCGAAACACTGGAAGGCCAATGAAGCTGAAGCTGTCGAGACAGGTACTTGTAGATGCATTTAACAAAGACATGCTCTAACAGTCTTTTGCTCCACCTTTGACTTTCCTGATACCCAACTATGTCATTTCTGTGTTTTGCAGCGAAGGAGTGGACTCGCCTGTATGCCAGTGGTGCATGACACCCTAAGGCTGTTTTGGATGTAATAACTGTGTCATAGTTTGGGCCTAATTGAATACCATTTGCTTGATAAACAAACTTGAAATGCTTTGAGATGGAAGGAAGTGTCCAAATGATAACAGTTCAAATTATTGGTTGTATGCATGATATGTGTCCCTTCACTGCTGCGCACCTTTACTTGATCTTCAATTTTTCCACTTAACTGTCTTTTGTGCTCTGAGCGTATAAGCTGTCCAAACGATAATAGCAGGTTTTTATGTTCTGTTCATGCCCCCAGGAGTATTTTTTATGCCATTGCTTAGCCCGTGGGATAACTGGAAACCATCTAAAGCATACATTCTTCCGAGGTGGTGGCAGAGCCGGCTGTTCTGAGGTTGCATTAGTTTCACTAGACAAGGTAGCGCGCTATGCTGCGCCGTGTAAAATTTGGACTAAGGGTTCTCTTTAAAAAAAAAAAAGGTAAGAGGACCTCAATATAATGCAGTTGAATCCATCTCAATTAGCTAAAAATGTCAGCTGATTTTATCTAGAACATATCAGCACATATGGTGTATGTGTAAAATCTGAAAACAATATAAGGCGAATCACAATGTACCAACAAACCACAAAAAATGTCAAAACTCTGCATCCATATTTACCCTAAAAAAACTTATACTCATGTAGGCTACAGACCTCTAACGCTGTAGCCTTGGTGTTATTTGAATGTAGTAGGCTAGTAATATGTGATTGCAGCAAGGAAGTGCCCAAGTCCTCTGGCTTGCATGTATGTACACTTCAATTGATCAACAATCACGATTAAAGCTAGGAATTGTATTATTACTGATTGAAAAAAACAGCGAAAAGCGATATCGCTTTGATGCAAAGGCAATAGTAGCATATGCAAGCACCATATAAACATGGAAATGGAGGAGACAAACCTATCTAGCATCTCTAACAGATAAGTTTACAGATCTAGGTCATGCTAGTGCATTCGGTGACTGGCTAGAACCTTGAGATTGCATTTGCAACACGTGCAAAGGACCTTTGAGCAGAGGCAGCATCATCTCGCCATTGGCCTTCAACATCTTGGCATTCACATCGCAAATATGAGAGTACCAAGTGCACATTTGTCACTTTCAGGTCATGTGGTTTTGTGACAATTGACAAGCCTTTCTTCATAGTGTAAGGCTGAACTACGGCACGAGCGACACAGGGCTAAATAAGTAACATGTGAGGACTAAGAAAGACTAAAAAGATGAACCACTAACACATGCGCTTAACTAAGTAGTTTACCTATATTGAATGTGCTGGTATATCAATGTATCCCTGCACTTCTTTGCAAGTCCAAAATCTATAACATAAACTAAAAATAGAAGTCACGAGCACCTTGTGTTATATGGAAAACCCAAGAAACCAAGTATAGAAAGAGTAAATAGTAATGATCAGCAAATGTGTCGAATGGTGATACCAATCGGTCGTCATGTAAATCGTACACTTCATCAATGAAGGCAGTGGCAAAGGTTCATAAAACATTTAGTTTGATATCGAAGTTCATAAACGACAGGGACAGTTCAGAAATAATTCCATCTTATATGATTCAATGCAGCCACACTACTCAAAATTAAAGAGATCCTTTGAAATTCAATCATTAATCATGACAAAGTGAAGGAGAATACTTTGAAGATATGAACCATAGAATTAGCAGGTTCTTTTAATGAAACATGGGAGAATGAATCAATAGGTTCAGGCTTTCGAATGATCATAGCATAAACACAACAGGGCTTACTGTATTCATTTCAGAGAAAGCATATGAACATCACATGTTTGTTGGTCAAGAAATATCATTTATCTATTAAGATTCCAGTGAACTTCCAAGAAAAACACTAAACTTGAAATAACATAGGTGAAAAGATCAAACCAAAGTAGCACATTCCTTTCTTGTATAAAGAGCTCCTGCAATAGATGAAACAAATATGAGCTAGAATGATTAACAACATAAACAGATAGGAAGCACGAAAAAAAATGTGGAAAGGAGTGCGAGAATGACATACCAGGGAAACGAAATTAGCTGTATAGGAAAAGAACCAAACCAGAAGTCCGAAATTTCCATTCATGCAAAGTATCTAAAGGAAAAGAATAATTGGGCCAATCAAAGTGAACCGATTCTACGCATCTGAAGGAGGACAATATTATGACCTTTGTGTACATACACTTCAGACAAAATGAACAAACACCAAATAAAATATAGATCAGATCACCGACATCAGATTCACAATTAACTTACCGCATACATCCTAAGGGAACATACACTATAGACGCCAATAGCCGATAAAAATTCCCAAACCTTTGACCTCCAAGAGAGCATTAGGAGTGTGCTTTGTCCTGTCAAGAACTCAGATGGCAAGAAAAGATAATATGAACAGAAGTGGAACATGCTATACATATACTACCCTCATATTACTCAAGGATTCAAGGCCTCTGGTGCTTTGAGCCGAGCCTCGGCTCGGCCCGGCTTACGGCTTGGCTCAAATTTTTTTCCGCTAATTGGTCCTTTTGTAAATTACAAACAGGTCCTTCACGATTTTTGAGAGAGGAAGATTTTTCCTCTAAATTCGCTCAGGTCCTCAGGCGCTATTTTACTAAAAAGAACCTCCCGTTAGATTTAAATCGCGAACAAGCCCTTTTCTAATTTTTCAGATAGCGACAGTCCAAAACGTAACATTCGTGTCCTTACTCTTTACGCCTAGGTCCTTTCTCCGCTTTTTTCCAAAAAAATGTTTTTGTCACTAGAAATACGTGCAGCTCGTTTCTAGACTTTTTCCCCACCTCGATTTCCTATATCGAACTCTAATATTTTTTAAGCATATATTATTACTCTCTACTAACGCTGTTGGTCTCGATATTTTTAAAACATGTTAAGCTCGACAAAAGAAGGTTGTCAACTCTAATAATTTTTCACCTTTTTCCTCTAGACTTTTTCCCCACCCGGTTTTCTAGCTCGATCTCTAATATTTTTTAAAACATGTCCTTTCTCCGTTTTCTCGAAAAACGTTTGTCATGCGTAAATATTTGTGCAGACTCTATCTCTAGACTTTTTCCCATTTCAATTTCCCACCTCGAACTCGATATTTTTTAAAACATGTATTATTACTCATGAACGCTCGATCTCTAATATTTTTAAAACATGTATTATTACTCCGCTGAACGCGTAGAGTGTTGAGATCGACAAAAGAAGATTGTCATCTCTAATAATTTTTCACCCTTTTCCTCTAGACTTTTTTCCCCACCGCGTTTTCTCCGCTTCGGCCTTCAATGTTTTCAAGATAATTCGTCAAGGAGATATTTCTACAACTCTATCTCTATTTTTTCCCCATTTCGATGATTTAAAAAACATCGCGAAAAAAAAGAAATTTTTTCACGCTAGAATGATAATGCATGCGGTTACGCCATGAAATTTTTTGTCCTTTTATCCGCTTTCGCTCATTATTTCGACGATTTAAAAATAAAACGCAAAATTTCAACGAAAAATTTAGATGCATGCATGTTACGCCGCTAAAAATTTTGTGTTCTTTCACTGTTCAGCTCATTATTTCGCCGATTTAAAAAATAGAACACTCAAAAAAAAATTTATGAAAAAAATACGCTGTACAGATATTACAGTATGCGAACAATTTTCTAGTAACTCTCTACTATCCATCAAACATTCCATCTATTATAGTAGTCGTAGAAAAACAAAAAACAATCTTCATCTATTAGATTAGTTGTAAAAATTGACTCTCTTTTAATGACTCAACACTATACTTATATTTTCTGATTTTATTGCCACATGCAAACAACCAACTGGAAAAGGAAATATGATTTTGTTTCCCTACCTATAAAATTTTACAGGTGGCTCCAACAACCTTTATATGATTTTTTGAATTAGATTAGTCTACAGAAAGGTCTTAAAGTGCACAAGAAAACCTGGCTAGAAAAACTATTCTCTTTGATGATCTTGTCAATTTCAGCAAGCTCACTGCCATCATTTCGATTTCTATAATAACTTTACAGCAGCAGGTTGAGTCTATTGCTCACAGGTGTTGGAACTGCACTGGCTAAAGCATTAGTGTTTGGTGTTTGGCTCTACAGATAGACTCTGCAATTTAAATCAGATAGTAAGCTACGAAAAGTTCTCGATAGATCCATTTTGATTGGAATTGAAATATAATACAATTGGCAAAACCATGCTAACAGAGTATATCTAAGATTAAACAGCTGATTATGTAGTTTTGAAGCAGCGCACACAACTCAAAATTTAAATACGGGTATCATCCTTTAGCTCCACCATTATATTGACTTGAAAGGATTAGCTGACTAAAACATTAACCAGATGAGGGAAATGCAAACTGGACTTTCTTCTAACAAGTTGGACAGGTGGGGGAAAGCATTTGAACAACGAAGGTTACCATACTGTGCATGACGACGAATCGGCGAGCTAGGTTTCGAGTGACTGGGCATCTGGGAGTAGACGACGGCACAAAAGGAGGGAGGAGGAATGCATCATACACCAAATTAGAGAGTAGAAGAGAGAACCCTAGATTATTATGTATTGCCTTGGGATGTATGCCAGATAAGTTAATCTAGTTGTATCAGGCATACATCCATCTTGATCGTATCTGTAAATTCATCTCATATCAATTGACGACGCATAGAAACGACAATACATAATAATCTAGCTGTATTGGGAAGGGAAAAAGATGGGACCTTTGTTCTTGATGAGGACCTCGCGGCACACGGAACTCCTCCACCGTGAGCGGCCGGGCGGGCTTCCAGTGCAAAACTCCACCGTGAGCAGTTGGTAGGGTTCCTAGAACACCACGACTGACATGAAGCTTGGCTCGTCGGTACTGAGAAGAAGCGGCGGAGGGTGTCGAGGCGGAGTGGGAGAAGGGGACCTGCGTGAGCTCGCCGTCCCTCCACCTCGGCCTCAGCCGTGGGAGAGGTAGGCTCGCCGTAGCGGCTGAGGACTGATCTCGTGTCACTGTAGTCGTTCGCCTAGGCCTCGGCTGTGGGAGAGGTAGGCTCCGCGTGGCCTCCGAGGCCAGAAGGAGAGAGATGGGGACATGTGCGAGGGCGAGGGCGGTACGCGTGCGGGGAAACGGGATAAGCAGTGAAGGTGACGGCGATGTGGCCGGCTGAAGGAAGCGGGAGGAGAGCGTCTCGTCGAGGTCCCCGGGCGGCGCAAACCGAATCATGTGGAGGCCTCTCGAAGCACCGAGAGGAGGATGCGCAAAGATCCATCGCACCGGGAGGACGCAATCCAACGGCTGGGAAGGACGCAACAAAGAATGGAGCAGTCGCCACAAATCTACACGGGACGTCGCTGCGATTTCCGATTTCGTGGAGGGCCTTTCTGAAAATTCGATGATGTGGACGGCCTAGCTGCTCGCCGATTCCAGGCGCTATTATATAGTAGATATTCTTTCGTTTTATCTCAGTATCTTAGCAAAAATCTTTAACCGGATCTCAAAGCTGAGAAGATAGCTGGGATGGGAACGAGGATGTGCCAAAGTTCCACCAGCTCCATGTACTTATTGTTGTGTCCTTACATGTTAATTGTAGTCTGTTTGACCACAGACCAAGAGGACGTCTCACAAGTCACAGCTGTCTAGTGTCCGCACCTTTAGGCGTTCAGATCAACACGGACACGGAAAGAGAGGCGATCTGTCGACTTGCCTGCGTCTGCGCCTCCGCCCACTGCCGCCAAGCGGGCACCCCTACAGGTTAACAGGCAGACCGCGGTGTCGCAGCCCGGAGCGAACCGGGCAATGATGCGCTCTCTCTCTCCAAGTTATCTAGATTTAAAGTAAATAAATGGGTAATCAATCCTTTATTTATCTTTTAATATTTAAACACCTCTCTTAATGAACAGTGTTTTGCCCGGTCATGCGACGCCCTTTAGCAGATCCATATAGCATACCAGCATGTGAACCTTTTATTATTGAGCTCTTTTACGGTATATTAAATTCGATATGAATCATTTATTTTTTCGATTCAATAAGTCAGATAAATTAAAATTTATTTATTCTTTCTCTGGTAGTAGAGTAGTAGAAATACCCTTAACAAATAAACGGTTAGATATAATTTCAACTCTCACTGTAATACACCATAAAATTTCTCAAATTAAAAGCTGCATGTTAATGTTAAAAGTACATACCGAACGATTTTTTTTTACTGAATCCGTCCACGTGATGACGTGAACAGGCATTGCCGCGCCGGTCGGTGCGCGCAACGGCCAACGCGGGATACGCGCACGTAGGCGTGTTGCACCGCTCTTGTGCGGCGGACGGGTTTGTCTTGCCGCTACAAGGCCGACGACCGTGGTCCGCCGTCGGCGCATGCCGAGACGGCGGTGGTGCCGAGGCCGTCGTGCGAAGGTAGGATACGTACCGGCGAATTGCGCGGAAGATAAAACTATAGAACAAGGATGCATGAGCAGTGGCTGGGCCAGGCCGCGCGCTACAAGCCGCTCAAGCGGCCTGCGTGAACAGAGGGCCGACACAAGATACACGTATCCGACTCTCTGCCCTCTGCTCTGCTGCTAATTGCATTGCACACCTGAGAGGCTGAGACCTGACGGCAGAAACGTCTTGTTCGAAAAACAAACGTTTTGTTCGGAAGAAGTCTGCAGAAACGTGGAGTAATTGCTCTGGGAAGAACGGTTCAGAAGACAAGTTTCAGTACGGCAATACTCCTACCCAGTGGTTTCATGTTTCACTCGATCCTGGTATATGGTCACTTCTGTTGCAGTGGGAAATCAGCTGGGTCGGTTTAAGGATGACGATCCGGAGAGTTGGATCTCGAGGTAAGGTCGGACAAATTCTTGTTGCTTACAAAAGGAAGAATTCAGACAGGTGTATATCTCACTTGAAGACTCTATACATCATTCGTCACGATTAAAACGCCTCGTGCGGAACGTGGATGCTGGTCACCCTTCGTTGTCGCTCGACATTGGTCCTGCGTCTACGTGCCACCCTAGTACTGTTCACATCGCCCTTTGGGGTACGTACGTTTGTGGAGAGAATAAGTACGTACGCCGATCGATGCATTGGACCTTTCCCTACGAGTCCCAGCTAGCACTAGGATGCTGACAGCTGACATGTCATATGTCCACGAGGGGAACAAGAAGGCTCGGCTCGCTCGATCTTATCTCTGCTGCTCTGCATACGGAAGCAGCGATTATAAATTGGAATCGATCGGAATCGAGGTTGAAATAACATAGATTTTTTTAAAAAATGAAAAGTTTCAAAATCAACTTTTTTTGTGAAAAATTTAAAAAAATAAAAAACAACTAGTTTTTACTGAAAATCCGTCGATTTTCACCGATAATAGCCTGTTTAAGCAAAAATTTTCAACTACCGAATTTTAGCGATTTTCACCGATAATCGAGCAGTTTACGTCGAGTAAAATTTTTAATTTTTTGAATTTCTTATTTAGTTTAACTGGTTTATCAGCTGGTATAATTTATCACACCGGCTCAAAAACGATTTGCATTGAAATTTGACACCTGGTCTGGAGAGCACAAGATGAAATGGAAAAGCCTAGCCCTTTCATTGACTTGTCCAATCGGATTCGCGCCAGCTCCTGCCACTTACACCTGGCGAGGCAGAGATTCTCTGCATGCGGTGTACCTAGGGGACAAAACCGAAAGAAGGGCACCCGGGCTTCTGAGTTCTGATTGATTCGCGCGGCCTGCGTGCTAGATGGCAGTGCTGCAGGCTCTAGTGCAGTGCAGACCCTTCGTCGGACGGTTAATGGCAGCTCCCCAAAGGCAGACAAGAGGAGGTGGTGCCAGCCTCACCATGGCCTCCCTCCGCGTTGTTGCACTCCTCTTTCATACAGACCGTACCTAGAAGACGTGCAACCAAACCCTATTAATTTTGACCAAAAGTATTGGTTAAAACATATGATTTGTATATATGAAATGATGCAAATAGATTAATCATATAAATTACTCTCGTATTAGTGGATAAAACTCAAAAGAGCATCTCGTTGCCTTTGTAAAGTAAGAAAGAAAAAAGAACACTCTTTTGTAACTGTAGCAGTACTGAAGAGTGTACTTGCTTTAAGCAACTCTGCACTCGTCACAAACTGAGACCGTTTCTCTTGTATATAGGAACCCAATGCACAAACTGAAATCTTAGCTATATCAGTACATGAGGACATACAATCACGTTTGGTTAAAGAAACGGAAAAGGAAATGAAAGACGTGGTAGAAATTATAGAAGTATGAATAGAAATCACGGTCCACCGCTAGCAGATAAAGGCCAGCATGTCATGCATGATGATTCCACATAAAATCTTACAGGTATAACGTGTCATAAAAGCCTTCCGCCTAAAGCTCCCCGTTTCCTGCTGCCCCTGCAGTTTGTTCTGCCGTTTTTGCTACCGTTGCCCTTCGTCTTTGAATTTTTGGCTTTTTTTTTCCGCTGAACTCAAAATTTTTACAAGTTTAGTCTCTATCTCAACAAAATTGCAAATCTGATCACTTGTCAACCGCAGAAGGATAAGGAGTCAACACATATCACATGCCGTGGTGTAAAAGCACCATAGGTGTCTAATGCGGTATTTATTTGAATAGAGATCAAATTTGAAAACAAAAATGAGAAAAAAAATTGGCTTCTTTGTCTTTAGCCTTTTAACGGCTTAGGCAGGCCCTGTTAAACTTCACTTCTTTCTCTCTTAAATAATCCATTTCTTTATGGGGGGCGCCCTCGACTATTCAAAGACGTAAACCTGCATGGTTTTGGAGACCAGCTTAATCCAGCAAGTTAGTCACTCCCTTTTGGTCAAATCATGACAGGGAAAGCATGGCAATGACTCGTGTGACCTATCCTCCCTAATTTGTGCCTTTTGCAGGACAAGTGAATCTTCGGTGGGGGATCTTGCTGATCTGCCTGGTCCATCGTCAATAATGACGTCCCTAAACAAAGGAAACGGTTTTATCCCCCATGTGACTCGTTGCTAGCTAGCAACCATTTTTTACGCTAGCATGCACGGTTCAATATTTGACTAGTACAAGTTGCTTCCGGAATGCATTGCCTGCTTGCCAACTTTTTAAAGAACTGCATGGATCCGTGCAAAACTGGATGCGGATATATGAATATCCAGTCCAGAAAAAGTCACTTTAAATATGGAGAACTAGTAGGGTGACCTGTGCATTTGCGCAACTAGATTTTTTTAACAGTTTTTACTATTAAATGATATAATTTATATACTTATAATATATTAACATATTTTGTAGATTGATAATATATTAACATATTTTTTAGACTATTTAGCTTTTAAGATATCATAAACATTATAAATGACAATAGAAGCTTGAAGAAAAATTCAACTTAATAGATGTAATTAAAGTAAAAGTTTTGATGGAAGAAAATCATTGGGAATAAAAAGTTGTTGGGGTTCTTAAAAACGTAGCAACTCTTTCATCTTGCATAGATCATATAGCAATATACTCCTGTTCTTTCTCCATTAGTAACTTTTTAAAAAATATATATATGCAACATATGTACCTTTATTTAATCTGAAGTAATACACTAATTATTTTATATGGTATTAGCGTACATTACTCACATATACACTAATACATCATGGGCGACTTACATTGAGCGTATCTCCTCACATGCTGGCTATCCCGCATAACCATACGTCTTATATCTTTTATTGATCGTCTCACAACTTTTCTACTTCAACCGCCAATAGCAAGTCCAATTTTTTATCGATCCCTCTCAGCTACTATCTTTTAATGCAATATTCTATTGTATAACTAACTTCTATTTCTCTTTAATTATTAGTTAATACTGAACGTGACAACATCAATATGCAATATATATATGTACAAGTATTGTTTATTCTAAACTGGGACACTTGTTATACTCTCACCGGTGGCCAGATTATTTTTATGCCAGATTGTTGGGGATCAGATAATTTTCATAAAGACTATTGTACCTCGGCAGCCAATTTTCGGTCGACCATACTTGCCCTTGGACGGTGTCCCCAAGGAAGACCCTCGAGCAGGCCGTGGATGGGTGCCTTGACCACGACCTAGCTTCGTCTCCGGCGAGCACCTCGCTTTCTGGCGTACTCGCCGGGAAGTGCGACGATCGACGAGTCGAGAAGACCTCAGACATGATCGGCAGGTCGCCCGCGGCCCATGAAGACGACGTGGCATTAATCACGCGGCATCTCGAAGGACCGTACGGTCACGTTCTAAGCCCACTACGCCCACGTCACGGCATGGCGAAAAGTAAGGGCAGCAGTTACGCCCACGTCCGGACACAGTAGTGGCATGTCATTCGGTTATAAATGATGTAAGACTATAATCGTATATAAATACCCCGCTGTGAGAAACATTTAGGGGTTCGGATGCTGTAAGAAACACCTAAGTGCGTTTGTAAGAAGAAGAGAAAAGAGAGAAATGTACAACATCCCCGCGCAAGCACTAGGCCGGGGTGAAACCGGGTCGGATACGGGCGGATATCGCTCGTCTCGTATCCTAACCCATATTTTTTTTCGGGATTCGAAGTCGGATACGGATGTCCCGGATATGGATACGAATTCGGATTATTCGGGATTCGGATACGGAGCGGATACCTGACAGATTCGGGTCGGAATCGGATATCATAATCGGATAGTAGTATAGTACATAATTGTATACGTAAAAGAACGAATGAAGCATTAACCTTACAACGTTAGCTTCAAGTCATAATTATTTCAACGTAGGATAGTAGTATAATTAGAGGTGCAATTTAGTGACTCAACTAATTCCAGTAATTTGAACAGAAAAGAAGTTTATCAAATAAGTTGAACAAATCAATTTAAGTAAAAGCATTATGTCATCACTCTATTTGTTTGTTGATAGATTTGTTGAAGTTCACGCTTAATAACAAAGTAGTGTTTTTTAGTATCAATATCAAACAACTATTCTATCTATCCAATAATGAATCAAATTAATGGAAGAATAACTGATTTTATCCGGATATCGGGTCGGATATTTACCGGATATCGGGTCGGATATTGCTCTTCCCATATCTTAACCCATATTACATGAGATTTTTCGGATACAAATCGGATATTGCTCTTCCCATATCCTAACTCATATTACATCGGATTTTCCAGATACGGATACAGATAACATCGGTACGGATTTTAAACGGATTCAGGATCGGATCGGGCGGATATTTCCTATCCTGTTTTCACCCCTAGCAAGCACCCTGTAAACCTTTTGACAGTAGTAAATCCAGTGGACGTAGGGTTGTTATCTCCCTCGCGAGAGCCCGAATCAGGATAAAATCCCCTGTCTATTGTCCCCTTTTGAACCTCAGACCTTCCATCCTCCTAGCTCGGCAGGTCTTCGGACGCCAACATCTTCGTGGGAAAGGGGCCCTGGTTGATCCCTCATTCAACAAGTAAGCTCAGCGGGGATCTGTTCCCAAAACATCGACACAAATTATATTTATTTAGGGATTTTATTTAGAAATTCATATAGAAATTGAATTTGAATTATTGTGCAAAGTAAATTAGCATTTTTTGTTTGTATTCTAAATTATATTTGTGTGTTGTTGGATCATACTTGACATAGATTTTTTTAATATAGTTTTAGGTTGGAATTGTATACAAATCCAATTAGTATTTTTATTTCATTTTTATCCTAAATTTAAGCTATTTAGGATTTTACTTTAGAGTTCGTATGAAAATTAAATTGCTAATTTTATTCTATTTTTATTCTAAATTTTATTTTTATGTTGGTATTTGTATACAAATTCAATTATTAATTTTAATTGATTTTTAATTTTATTTTATTTTGATGATTGTATGAAAATCAAATTTCTTATGAACATCAAAATAAAACTGAAATTTAGAATATTTTTATTTTGCTTTTTTTATATTTTTATTCTAAATTTTAATTTTATTTTGATGATCATATGGAAATTAAATTATTAATTATATTTTTATTGTTTGTTCCAATTTTTTAATCGTATGTAAATCAAAATTTTGATCTTATTTTATTTTTATTTTGAATTTTAGTTATTTTTGTATTGTACTCAACATTAACTCTTGTATAGAACACGCACGGACAATCTAGACCATTATAATTAGCCTAATATGATCAAGCTTCGATGACAGAGGCGGCTTCGATGACAATTAATTTTGCTTTGTTTTAATATTATTAATGCGAACTCACATTAATCTAGCTAGAAACGCACGCGCATATATTAGGCTTGTATACTTGTACGCATGCGCACACTAGAAAAGAGAGAAAAATAAGGGCAGACATTTCGAGCAGGTCCCGAAAGAAACCCGCAAACGACTCAACAAGTGAAGTGCATCAAATTAGAACGGGCAAGTTCTGGCATTGGTCGTGCTCAGCAAAAAAGCTCTGGCTTTGGTCATTGTCGCCTCCGGATTTTTGCATGCCTCTATAGTTTCAACACTCAAAATAGGTAATACTTGGATGGATGCATGCGGCATGCCCGGGATATGACTAGGGCCGGCAAAAAAGATTGATTGGTGGGGGTGGGGCCTATGCGCCCATCCAAAATTGCTCCGTTTACGATTAATGTTTTTAGCTCAAAACTGAAATGAATTGATTTTGATTGAAATATGATCGATTACGTTACGCTTAGACTCGGCTTGGCTTAGCTCATTAGCTCGATAACCAAACTGGTTCTAAACTAAGATGATACTTGATCAAAATGCATTGTCCTTCACCTTATACGCGTGCATATATGTATGCACACGTACGTCGATCCTTCTGCGACCAAGTTGCTAATTAATTGTCGTCGAAGCCGCCTCTGTCAGGGCCAGCAGTTCGTTTCCATCTCGAATCGAACGTTGCCCAATACGAACCGTTTCAAGATAGCGTACGAAAGCAACCGAACTAAGCATTTTGAAGGAACTAAACTTAGGCATCGCAACAGTCGATGATGAGCTGGGATATGCAAGCTGGGACAGCGTTGGGAGATTTCCGAAACAGCGGGGTACATTATGCAAAGCAAGTGGCGAGGCCTGCAGGTACATTTCCAAAGAGAAAGACCATGAAAGGCGTAACCGCCCGCGCGATATAGACGACCAATAATGGATGAGCTGAATCTAGTATATATATATATGGACGTACACCTAACCCGTGCTTCGGCCGAAACTGACGATGCAGGTGCAGCAGCGAAAGCGAAACAGAGCAGATCGACCACACGACGCGCGTACAGGTCGTGCGTGAAGACGGACGTACCCCGGCCCTCACGTACGTACACACGTCTTTTCATATATATTTGCAGGCCTCTTTCTGTGCACCCGCGCGCCCGGACGGCCGGTGCCAGGAGATCGCACTCGCGCGCGTACGTTCCATCATGCATGTGGCCACTAATCAAGCACGGAAACCGGCTCGATCGAGCAGGCGCCTCAGCCGCTCGCGCGTGATAACCAACCAGAGGCAGCGCGCGTACCTACGTGGTGTGTCCCGGCCGGACGAACGATGCGACGGCCGCGCTCGTAGGCGCGGGGCCGCGCGCGAGGCTGTACGTACGCATGGCATGTGATCGATCGAGAGCTTGGGCCATGCCGCGCGCCCGCGCTCGCTCTCCCCTACCTAGCCAGTACTCGCTAGCTAGGCAGTGGCCGGTCGCTTTAGCTAGCTACCCAATGGTCGGGGCCGGAGCCAAAGTCGCCAGCCTTACACCGACGACTGATATATAGGATTGTACTGTACCACTCGGTTAGCCCATCAACACATTCCGCGCGCGGGTGGGTCAAGTGACGTGGTTTGCGCTCCTTTTAGATCCCTGGACCCTGGTAGCAACATGAGTTAATTCCACGGGACAAACACGCCTGCTTGCTAGCTAGTTTTGTGGCAGTGTAGTGTTACTATATATACATCTTGTATTCTTGTACCTGCAACTCCTTCACAAATCGAAAGTTTAACTCAAAAGCTGGCAAAAAAAACCTAGGTGTCCCAGCAAGTAGTAGCAGCAGCACATGAGTGCCGGGTGTGTCATGTGTGTGTAGAGAGACATAGGCGGTAACCACTTGCATGCATGTCAGACGACAAGGGTTCACAAGTTTATCCTGTGTCTGACTGTTTATCCTATTCCTGTTCTGATCTGCTGTATAGGAGGAGGGTTCCCTTGCAAGTTATACAACTTACAAGCGACATGCATACACAAATTTTTGCGCCAAAATGAGGGCTTGAGTTGCGACCATATATATACCACTATTCTTAGGTGTGCTCCGATGTGTTCAAATTCAAAAGAAGTTGAAAAATACTAAAGAACGAATTGCCAATAAATTGTTCGGTGGAAAAATTGAACAAATGGTTATAGGGAAGACCACAACATCTATATATAGCCAAGGAAAAAAAAATGGGAAAAGAAGGAGACGATAATAGTTACCATGTCCTTTTTGAAACACGGAAATTCTATACGAGTTTTGGACAGAGGAAAACATCCAGTCTTATTGAATCTGGGGTTTCCAAAAAATTCACGTGAGAATGTTGAATTACGGTCGGGTCCTTGGTACTTTTGCTCGGTGCCTTTCGCGTTGCACTGCATTTTGCTGCCGCGGGTAATTAGTTACTAGTAGCTCGCAATTAACTGAGATTAGTGCGAAACAAAGTGCATGCATGCAGTGCATCCACCGTTCGTACAAAACGCATCGCAGCATGGCACTACGCGTTTCCCTATCGCAGTGCAGTACAGGACAGCTCTTTTCTATTGCCACTTGGACAATAGATTCGAGCACGATCTAATCCTGTCGAAACTCGAAAGCAACGCAACCTCCGTGATTAACTGATCGTGTCGTCCCGTGTCAAATGACAGTGGTCGTCGATCGATAGGTTAATTAAGCACATATCTATGCTGATCAGTTGCTAACTACTTAGATACTACTAGTGTTTATTCCCTCTCGCTTTGTTGAACGGCTGTTGCTTTTCCAAATGACAGCACGACATCGAACCGCTGTTACTATGCGATGCTAGTTGGCCTCGTGCAAAAACAGAGCCCATCCGTTTGAGACCTAAACTTGAGCGAATCTGCAGAACGTACAGGAGTCGTGACTAGCAATGCCCGAGCCGAGTGGATGCCACGCAGTTCCCTTTTTTTTTGCTCGTTTGTTTAGGAAAAGTTCGTCCTACAAGAAAGCGGAGTGAAACGACGGAGACACGGGTGCATCCAATCACATCAACAGATGCCCGGCCTCGCATTGATCGATAGGATCAGTGAATTTTCAACACAGGAGTACGTACGTGAATTTAATCTTCCCTCGATCAATGACAACACCGAAAGAAACTGGCACAAAAGATCAATGGAAGATTGATCGATCTTGCATATACGCACAACACTTTACATCGTTGCCATTTAATTTGTAAGAGGCGCACACACATACAAGTACGATTTTACCTTACGACAACAGTTTACAGCTGCTGCCTATTTACCAAGAAGTGAGCAAGCTGCCGGTCGGCCGGGGAAAACTAAGCAACAAAAGGGGCAGCATATTTGCAGCTACTATTGCAAGTTACAAGGCAAAAGCCAGGACAAAATGGGCAGGAAGAACAGCATAGGCAGACAGGCAGTCAAGCACTGAGCCAGGAGCCAGTGCCAGTGGAGGGTGGCTAAGCAAGCCAAGGTAACAACTCCCTTTAGTTACCAGATATGGATTAAACGAAAGGAGAGATCGATCACAGAGTGTAGGAACATATGTAGGAGAGCCTAGCTAGCTAATACACCTGTGCCAGCTGCTGCGGCGGCGGCGGCGGCTGCACGCAGGTTGTGTTGCTTCAGTGCTGATCGGCATTATTTGTAGCCCGTTCTTTGGGCGATTTGGCGGCGGGCAGCTCGAAGGGGCCGAGCCGGTGGTCGCCGAGGCGGGTCTTGTAGGCGGCCTTCTTGTACTCGCCCCACGTGAACTCCCTGTACAGGATCTGCTCCCCTTCCCGCATCACCTGCGGCAGCGGCGCGATCCGCTGCGACGCCGCCGGCCCGCCGAAGTAGATCATCGACAGCCTCGACTGCTTCCCGTCCGGCGCCACCACCCGGTGCTTCACGCTCCGGAACCGCCCGTTCGTCAGCACCTACAGCTCAACAAAATCTCCCATCAATTTAAGCTACTAGCTAGTACTGCATGCAAACTTTTTGCATGGATGCCTGAGTGAAAAATCTTCGACTGCTGCCGGCCGGTACATCGAATAAGATCAAGATTCAAGAGTGTGCATGTAGGCCACTAGTTCCACGGCGATGAATGCCAGGTCCAAGTTGCACACTTGCGCGTACGTTGTTGACAAGAACGCGGGGGGGTAGCTAGGGGGGCTGCACGATATCTATCTATCATCCGTGTGGATAGACACCAACCAAATAATGCGCGAAGCCATGCATGCGTTGCACACTGCGAACGTTGCATGGTTGATCGATTACATTAAAGACCAAGAGCTACCTGAATAAAGGAATAAAGTTAGTAGCAGTAGTAGTAAAGTTAATTGAGTAGCGGTAACGACCTGCAGTGCGTCTCCGACGTTCACGAAGAAGGATTCCGGGTCGGGGACCACGGGGACCCACCTGCCGTCCCGGAGCTTGATCTGGAGGCCCGCGGTGCGGTTGGACCTGAGCACGGAGATGATCTGTGGGTCCGTGTGCTCCCCGAAGCCCATCATGCCGCAATCCCGCCGCGGCTGCCCCGGCGCCAGGGAGCAGGGCGGGTAGTGGTTCACCCGCACCATCTCGTCGCTCCCTTCCCTCCCCACCACCATCCGCCGCAGCACCGTCCGGTCCTCCTCCCCCACCCCGAGCCCCTCCGCCATCAGCTCCAGCACCCGCCCGCCCACCTCCCTCACCGCCGCAGTGTACTCCTCCAGGGCCACCCTGCATCATGAACATGCATGCATACATGTTCGGCGAACATTCTCCCTTGAAACATAGATCATCGATGGACAAGTAATTAATTCATGGTGTTGCTGATGGATTTTACCGGAGAGAGGGTGGCAGGGAGGAGCCGGGGACGGCGTTGGAGCTGACGGAGAGGAGGAGGTACTCCAGCCACCCGATGTCGCCGTTGGAGCCGATGCTCTTGCTACCGTAGCCGAAGGGCCCGGCGGGGCCGGACATGTCCAGCTTGTCCTGGCGTGGCAGCGCGAAGAACGCCATGGCACCGGCCTCCAGCGCGTCGACCAGGCCCGCCGGCACGCCGTGGTTGGTCGCCCTGAAGAAGCCCAGGCTGCTGCACGCGTCCGCCACCGCGATCGCCGCGCCCGGCGCCGACAGGTCGATGGCCGGGATGACGGCCGGCGGGCGTGCATTGGCCTTGGGGCATCTCACCAGGGGGATCTGGTCGATGAAGTTGGGCGCCGTTATCGCGACCATGGCCAATGAACCTTGAACTATCTTCTTGTTCTGTAATACTGTAAGTGAAACAGAGCAGGAACAGGGGAGCTAGGTGTTGTTATGTTGCACGTTTGCACCTGTGGTGGTGTGATGCGCTGACGGCCTCGTATTTATAGGCGACCGGAGTATTATGAGCCGCCCTAACCAAGAGCTTAAGAACAAATGCATTCTTAATTAGGAGTAGGACAGACTCCTTAGTTTAGTGCAAATGATATGGGACTTGGAAGAGCAACCAGAAGATGCACCAGATGAATTATAATAGAATTGTAATTCCTAATCCTAATAGGAGAAAGGTGTCTATTTACTTTGAAGGACTAAAGGGCTACCCATTGTGTGGTCATGGAACACTAAGCAACTAAAAAAACACAACTGAACTCATTCAAAATAAAAAATGTACGAGAGGACTAGAAGCTAAAGATATTCTTTAGCATTAGATTCTTATATAGAATAATAATCTGAAAATCCTATAAGTTCGAGAGTTTGTGAGAGAGAGAGAGCAACAATCCATTGTATTCTTTTGAGGTTGTGCTTAAAAATTTATAATCGGCTTCGCCAAATATTTTCTCTCTTATCATGGTTATTTCAATGTCGTTATTTTGATTCTCTCTACGAGATGTATCCTCTTAGTTTTTGAGACCGTGTATGTTTATATCGTATCTCATAAAACTCCATCTGATCTAAAACTGCTGCGTATAAGAAAGAGTATCAGAATGCAACAGCGTATGTGCGCATGCAGTGCAGCTTACAGGTATATCTTCTGTCTTTTTTTGTTTCAATTACAAGGAAGTTTCACACCCACACATTTCATCATACACATACACTACACGTGTACACATACAGTACATCCAACACACACCGAGTACATCCTTCTAGCACATGTCTAGAATGGTGAAAGTCAGATGTAAATCAGCCACATCGCAAAATTCTTGCTGAGACATACTCGCGTTCATAGAGAGCTGACGGCCCGTCACGTTCACTGTGTCATGCTGAATTGATTCGACTCATCTTCAGCGAGTTCAAGTACGGTTTATTTATACTTTATGTCGTGCTGATCTATGTCCAGCTCATAACGAGAAGAAAGGAACCAGAGATATATGAAATTAAGATAGTAGACACAATATTATAGAAAAAAACTAAAATTTATTTATTTTTAGAACAAAAGGATGTGCTGAACACGAGCAAGAGAGAGAGCAACGAGAGAGTGAGAAAGAGAGGCAATCAAGATTGAGAGAGACGGATAAGCGAGGGAGAAATTGAGAAAAACGAGTAAGAGAGAGAGCTGATCTATCTCTCTCAGATATCGGCGGTAGAGGTGACGTTCATAACGCTCACGCTCTGTAGGTCGGAAATCTTCATACTGAGTTTCTTCCTCATGCCCTAGGTTATCGGGCCCAACAAGACCCGTGCTACAGTGTTATGCCGGATATGCCGCCTATCGTGCTTGGTTCTTGAGCTTGGTATAGTCCATACTACAGTATTATATCGGATTAGATTTTAGACCGTGTCATACTTCCCGTGTCTTAGACTGGCCCAAAAGAGCATCAGACGTGGTTCCCGTTTTTTTGGTCTCGATAATTACGAACAAACGGAATGAATCATCGCCTACGTGATGAGAGTACTGGAGCTTGAGGCAAGGCAACCACTGGAATAATCCAGTACTTGCTCCTGGGACTGCATGAGTGGTCAGCATGTGATGTTTCAATACTTGAAGACTGTGGCACACGTACAATTTTTACCACAATAATTTTTTTGAGAGGAGTTTAGGAAAATAATTAGCTGATCCTGATTGTAGCCGCTGTTTGCCAATTTACTGTTTTAGCCCGGTTTGTTCTATTTTTTTTAAATAGCCGTTGATCAGATGAAATTATAGAAATAACCCATAAACAGTAAATTTGATTTCCAGCGGATCCCGTCCGCAGGATTTTTTTCTTTCCTGCAAATTGGATACACTGAAACTTATTTTATTTTTTTACCACCGGGAAATCATTTTTTATTTAGCTGTGAAGCTAGTGCGCTGGAAAATGCAGAGTTCCAGCCATTCAAAACCACTGGAATCGGTCACGTGAATCCAGCAGTTCCAGACCGCTGAAATCTGGGGCAGCTGGCGACGCGCAGAGAAAAGCGGCGGGGTCGAGCGCAGCGCAAGGAAAAGCAGGCGAGATTCGCGTGGTACTGGAATCTCGTTCGCAGAAAGAAGCTTACAAGTCACATGCCGAAGGAGAGGCCCCGTATGGCTGCTCCCATGCATGATTTAAGTCATGTCATTCTGTCTCGTCCGTGTGCCAAAAGCAGAGACAAACGGCCGCTTGTTTGGTGCATTCACGCAAGAAAGGGCTATAAATCTCACCTTTATTGCGATGATCAGCGTTGAGCATTCAACGTGAGAAAGAAAGTAGAGTAAGAGCGAGGTAGCTTGAGCGGTAGTAACCAAGAGGTAGAAGAGAGGAAAGGAGGAAAAACAAAGAGGAAAATGAGGTGGAAAAGGAAATTTGGAAGTGTATTTCCAGATGAATTTTTGCGATATTCATATTTTGTTGAAATTTAGTTGGAGTTTATATTTTTGATGATTTGCCGAGGGATCTGTATTTTACAGGTATTCTTTGGAATTGTTAGTTCATACATCCGATCCATCGGGATATTTAATCTTCAGAAGAGATTCAGGAAAGTTAGTTTGGAATCTTCATGAATATTAGTATTTTGTTATTATATTAGTAGTATAATTAGTACAACATTAGTGTCATTTTTAGTATGCGAAATGATGGTATTAGTATAATCAGATAGACATAAAATAATGGCAATTGCATACTAGGAGTACATGAATGGATGATATAACTTGTAAAAAATGTTGTGTACTTGGTGTGATATTAGTGCAATTAGTAGTATAATGGTAAAAGTGCAAGCAATGAATACTTTAGTATAATTAGTCGTAAATGAAATAATGAGGTATAGGTAGATAATGGTTGTATGTTATTCAAATATTAGCGTAGTATTATTATAATATTGTAGAACTAGTAGTACGTATGAATGGTAGTGTTGGAACTATTACTATTATAATGGTATGTTATTTCTTGTAATGTTATTTAGCGTACTGTTATATGATCTTATTTATTGTTCACATTTTAGACAAGTTTAGTCAAAAGAATTGGTAGTATAATAGCACATTGGTAGTATAATGGTAACATTGCATTAGCCCGTGAAATAACGCTATAGCCATATTATTGTCATACAATTATGAATTTATTAGAATGACAATGATTTGGTTCTTTTATTAGTTTAAAATTGATTTAATATTATTACGATATATGGATAACTTAAAAATGTTAGTGTGATATTATGATAATATTTGTGGGATTAGTATAATTATTTTAATATTATTGTAATATTATTGCGATATGTGCATAACTTGGGTAATGTCAATATAATATTATGACAATATTTGTGTAATTAGTACAATATTAGAATAACTAGTAGTATGCAAAATGACAGTATTAGTAGGGGAGTTGCAAAAGAAATGATAAATTCAGTGCAACGAGTCATACATAAAATGACACTAGTACTTGAGTTGTACCTGAATTGAGGATATAAGGTGTGAACAGTACTAATAATTGGTTTCTGTAAGATGAGTAGTACATAAACCGATAATACAAGACGCAAATAACAGTATGTAATTACCTTAACAGTACGACTTGGAAATAATGTTTATGCATTTGCTATTATTACTAATTACGGATGTGGCGAATCGTAATTAGTGTTTAATGCGTGTATTTGCGTCTTTCGCTATGGTAGGTACTAAATGGTAGAAATTCAAGATTTGTCATGTTTTATGGTGACGGCGTTGTTTGAGAGGGTCTATATGAGGTAGACCCTTTAAACTGTGAAAGGAAGGTGATTCGGGTTCCGGGTCTAACGGAGATGAGTCTGGCCGACCTCACGCGTGCGTGAGAAGCGCATTCAATCGGGAGACTGCCGAAAGAAGCTCGTAATGGAGGTGGTGCATATCAGAGTCATGGAAGGTTCCACCAAGTACGTGTGGGACTTATGCAAGATTGTGGAAAGCACAATGGGGGGGGGATACACACAAATTGTGATGAACCCTGAAGCGTTGTATGTGCACTTCCTAGATGGAGGCCAAACCTCTAGTCCCTCGGTGGCGGAGGTGTCGTCATAGAAGCTTCCTCTGGGGCCATCGGTGACGACATTAGTGCGGATGACTTTCAGGCAAATGAAGACATCGGGCGGTGGTGGTCCGCTCCATTAACTGCCATGAGCACCTGGAAGGTATGGCGACAAAGCAATATCTGATGAAGACGAGGAACTCAACACGGATAGTACCGAGACGATGATGCAGTTCTAGTCGGTGGCATTGTGTCCACTGATGTGGAGTACGTGTCTTCTCGATTAGATGATTTGGCGATGACGTCTCTCGTTCTGCCAAACAAAGCCGACACTAAGTGGGCCTTCGATCTCACCCAACAGGCAATTGCTAGTTATGCGGTAAACATCAGCCGCACATACCGGGTGTACAGGTCGAACCGGGAGACCTACATTGTGAAGTGCATGGATCCTGAGTGTCTCGGTAAGATCCATGCCCAGAAGTTCAAGAGCGCGAGTTCGGGCTTCAGGATAACCGTCTTGACGGACCACACTTGTGTGCTTGCTGAGCCACTAGAGAAGCACAGAAATATCACGTCCTCATATGTGACTAGCCTAGTTTCTCACTTGGTCATGACGGACATGACCGTTTCACCGAAGATACTGATGCCGATGTGGTTGACATGGTGAGATATCCTATTAGCTATGGTATAGTGTGGCGAGCGAAGAAGAAAGTTATAGAGATGATGTACGGCATGTATGAAGAGGGGTACAACCTTGTTCCTCGTATGCTTCACCAAATTGCTGAAGTCAATCCTGAGACCTACATCAACAAGATGGATAGGTCGCACCCCACGAAGGGTCCCAACTGTTTCAAACTTGACCATGTGTTTTGGGCATTCAGACTAGCCGTTCAGGGCTTGAAGTATTGCCACCCTGTGCTGACCATGGATGGCACTTTCCTATCTGGCAAGTACAGGGCGCCATACTAATGGTGGTCCCTATTGCATGACATCAACAGTGCAAGGTACGACATAATGACAACTAACATGTCGGAGGTTTACAACAGTATTCTGAAGGGTGTTTGGTCCCTCCCAATTAGTGCTATCGTGGAGGAGACCTGGAATAGGACCGTTGGATACTTTGTGAATAGGGGGATGAATGCAAGGAGGCATTTAGATGAGGGAAAGCAGTTCTCTAAACATATGCATGCATACATGGAGAAGAAAATAGAGAAGGCTCGCTCCCACGACGCTCGCACTATGGATGGAGTTTGGCGGAAATTTGAAGTGCGTCTAGGGAGAAGTTCGTGGATGGCCATTGTAGAGACTATTGTAAACAAGTGTGCACAGTACGTAATATGGCGATATACACATGCAACAAGCCACAACGGTTGCACATGCCATGCTCGCATGTATATGCAACGTGTGTGGTTCTCCGTCAGTCCTCCGTGGTGTACATCTCTGAGTACTTCAGCGTCGACCTTCTGTTCGGTACATGGAGTTCGGAGTTCAACTCCTACGGCTTGGACATGCATTACAGGGAGCTGTGGCTGGGGTAAGTGACTTGGTCTCGGAATGACGGTTTGAAGCAGAGCGGTTGTGGACGGTGGCAGTCATGACAAATCTGTAACGATATGGACACAAGTCAACGAGGAGACGGACAAGCTGCACGGAAGTGCCGTATATGAAAGATAGTGGGACATACAATGAAGAATTGCCCTAATAGGGCTGGCTCGTCAACCCATCCATATCAACCATGATAATGTACCTTCATGTAATTTTATTTTTTTATTATGTAATATCATGTACCATGCTACATAATGTCATATTACCTAATGTCATGTTGTCACATAACAAGTAATATCATGTACCATGCTACATAATGTCATATTACCTAATGTCATGTTGTCACATGTTATGTATTGTTATATCATTTAATATAATTTTTTATGTTACCTATAATTTTATTTTTGTGTACAGTTAGTAACTTCATGTAATTTCATTATTTTGTTATGTAATATCATGTACTATGCTATCTATATCATGTTATGTAATGTCATGTCGTCATATTTTATTTGTTGTTATGTCATGTCATGTTATTTTTTGTCTTATCTATATTAATTTTTGTTTCTTTTTTCTTCTCACAGAACATGGTTGGACATCTATAGACTTTACTTGAACCATACTACGATGCCAAGCATCGTAGCAAGCTCTAACTTATAGGTGTCGTACCACCATCTTTCGTTCTCAAGGCCCCGAAGGAGCACTGGCCCATGGAGGAGCGGTACGTGTCCACTCTACGGGAGTCAGGGCTACTGCCGCTGGCCTGGATGATGGACATCGGGCAATCCTTTGCTTTTGACGGGGCTCTCTTGTCCGCGTTAATCGATCGTTGGAAGCCAGAGACCCACGCTTTCCACTTCTTCTAGGGGGAGATGACCATCACACTCTAGGACGTTTTCTACATTACCGGCTTGCCTATTAGGAGTAGCCCGATAGTTTCACCACTGAAGAGGCCTGACTGAAAAATAAGGTTGCAGGACAGTTTGGTCATAAAGTCCCTGAGCAAAGTCTAAGGGTTCCACTATCGTGGCTTTGACGCTACATCCGATGCCCCGATGATGCACCTGAATACATGGTGAGGACTCATCTTATTGCATACCTGCTCTTCCTATTTGGTTGGTTGTTGTTCCCTACAACACAGGGAGATGTTGTCTACTTGAACTACATCCACATCACGGAGGCTTTGGCTGACGCACACCTTGATGATGTCCCTCAGTTCAGTTTTGGATCGGTGGTGCTCTGCTCCACATACAGGGATCATTGTGCAGCTTGCGTGAAGACAACGGGGGAGGAGCCTGTTCTTGTAGTGTGCTACTCATTGTTGCATATCTGGTCTCGAGAGCACTTTCCTATTGGGCACTCGTACTTTTGGGAACCCGTTCACCTGTATCCGTTGGAGGCTAAGTTCTACAGTGCACACCCAAATAATGGTCTCACCATGGGTACTTGGTGGACGGCTTCCTATTTGGGATGGGTTAGGGATAGGCCTCGAAGAGTCTACCATGAGTTTCACAACTACTTTGAGACCCTACATGAGGATGAAATAATATGGCAACCCTGGACTTCTGATTTATTGGTCACTACAGTGCCGCATGGATTGTCACATTAGTGCAGGCAGGATGGTGCTTGCTGGTTGATGATGTGCCACCTCGTATTCTGTCATATGGTGGAGGCATACTGCCCAGCTAGGGTGATGCGCCAATTTGGACTTTATCAGTAAATCCTTCTAGTTGGCTCGCCTGGTTCACGCAGAAGAGAAGAGGATCTAACTGGAGGGGTAGAGATCCACCCAAAATTGTTGCAGCAGAAAGTTCAAGAAAACGTTCAACCACTACTAAAGGAGATCTTACTCCTAACTATACAAATGAGGGTGACAACGACGACGATGATTTCATGTCGCCTAGACCTCGATATTCAAGTACTATCACAAGACCTATTCAAACACTAATACAACAGTCGTTCAAGTAACAATGCAAGAGGACGTTCAACCCACACCGAAGGAGGGCTAGCTCCTAACCATACAAATGACGATGATGATGATGATTTCATGCCACCTAGGCCACGAACCTTGCATCCTTAGAGTCCTCTGAATCCTAACAATGATATTACATTAAGCCCTATCAGTTATCCAAATGTAGTATCCTGTCAGGAACCAATAGATAACTATCGTCCTTTTGACCATGTCCTATTTCGACAACCATAGCCTTAGAATGTATAGTTTTGTGACTTAGTCCTTCACCAGAGGTATGTAGCTATGATGTATTCCAGTTTTATGAATTTTCTAAGGCATGTACGTAGTTTACGTGCTATGCTATTGTAGTTGTTGTACTTACTGCACTTTGTAATATCAATGTAGGGTTTTATTCAATATTTTACTATGATTTGTCGTCAAATTTTTCATCAAACAAAAGTAATAGACAAATAATTTTCTAAAATACTACATGAATTATTACTGATAAATATGTATTTTTCTGAATTTGTTGAATATTGGTTTGACCTCTAAAATTCTATAAAATGTCAAAATAACACTAATTTTTAATAATTAATGCTCATAAGTTGTAGTGAATTTTGAATAAAATTAGTGCAAAAATGTTCATCATAAATTTAATTTTTTCTAAAAATTTTTATGATTTTTATAATTTATTTGGTTTGGGATTTTTTCAATTCCAATGTATAGTTTTGCAATTTTTTATATCAAGGTATATTTTTGCAATTTAAATAAAAAATGTATTACTTAAAAAATTCCTTTATTTAACTCGCACGTCACTTCAAAATGAGTGAAAAAAATTCTCGATCGAACAAAACAAAATTGTCTATTGTTTTGTTATTCCTACAAATTTGTCACCGACTGGCTATTTTGCAGGAAAAATTACAGCGTCTAAACTAAAAAACGATAAAACCATTGGAGCCATCATCGCAAAAAAAATACCACCATAATTTTTAACCCTGTACGACACAAATCATTGCCATATCTGGTTCAGTTGTTATTTCCCTCATTAGTGCATTCATGCGACTCCCAATTACGAAAATGAGCAAGCTCTACATGTTTATATAACTCGCGCGACCATTCAAATGACTGAAAATAAAAATTTCGACCAAAAAAACATAATTACTTGTTGTTTCCTATTCTTGGTATTACGTGAAACTTTTATTGTTATAGCCTTGCGCATGTTATTTTTTGGAAAATTACCGCTATCGCGACGAAATCACCAAAATGGCCTATGTATAGTACAATCCAATTGACCTAGACCGTTCAAATTTTTTATTGATTTCTAGCGATTCCAATCCCCTGGAACTTTTTATTTTGTATTTTCTAGCTAGGCGAAATATTGTTTTTTATCCCGCAGTTGACGGCTTTCATGGCAAAATATTTTTTACTTGTTTCTAGCGGAATCAATGTGTTTAAATTCTTCGCGTTTTTTCCGGTCGAGTCTTAAACCGCTGAAATATTTTGTCGTCAAAAAAAAATTCTAGTTCAAAGCCAGCACGGTTGTTTGATATTCAAAAAATCAAAAATCGAAAAGTGTAAAAAAAATCAAAATCAGAATCTAGCCGAATACAACGTAAAACAAAATCGGAAAGCAAAAAAAATTTTTTTGCAGACGCATCCAGCGGTCCCCAACCGCTGGAAATCACCAGAATCCAACGGTGGGATATCGTTGGATGTTTTCAAATTCCTGTGCGCTGCTGGAAAATAAATAAACTGTTTTGGTGTCCGGCAAAAATGAAAAAAATCTAGCTGATCCATTGCACTGGAATTGGGTGAATAATTTTTTTATTTTCTAGCTCTCCCAAACTGTGGCAAATATTTTTTTAAAAAAACTGTGGACTGGAACCGCTGAAATCCATTAAAAAAAACAACGGACTGTAACCGCGGAATTTTACTGTTTAGAGGCTATTTCTGTAATTTTATCTGATCAACGATTATTTACGAAAAAAATAAAACAAATCGGGCTAAAACAGTAAAAAAATCGCTGTTTGCTGAGGCGGTTTTTGGCTAAAATATAGTTTAAAAGCATAAAGTATGTGTATATATTGGGCCAATCATCTGTCTGCAAATTTTTCTATTCAAGGAAAATCGTTTAATTTACCTGTTCTATCATTTGTTTATGTGGAAAAATATCGTGCAATAAAAGCATAAAAATGAATAAAAAAATCATGATCAACATTGTCTTTTTAACTTCTAGCATAGGACGAATTTGATCATAAATTTTTCGCCAATCATGATTTGTCTGCAAATTTTTCTATTCAAGGAAAATCGTTTAATTTACCTGTTCTATCATTTGTTTATGTTACTATATCATAGCTTTCGACCACGTGTGTAGAATCCGGCTATATCTTTTTGATAATAGAGTAAGAAAGTTTGACGCTATCAGCCATATTTAGCACCGACCATTACCAAATCCATGCGTGGTCCATAGCACGGGCTAAAATCCACGGTAGTTTCCAAATCCATCTAGAGTTTTCTCGAGTCACACACTCACACTTGGCTGCTCCCTTTACAAGTTACGAAAACAGTTAATCTTAACTAATTGATCTGGTAGTCCAAGCACACAGACTTTTCAGCACATCAAAGGCTCAAAACCAGTGTGCTAAATACGCGTGTTGCATGCAGCGGTATTGCTCTGTACGTGATGCAATCATGCAACCCCAAGATGTTAGCTTTTGGAATGTGCCAAAAAGATATTTATTATGTGTGTGCTGTGTGCATGAAACGATCACTGTCGTGCACTCGCATGTCTTGCTCATTGGAATGGGACGCGATGGGATCAAGCTTGACTTTCGGCGCAAGCTACAACTACTGCAGGAATTGTTCGTGTGTGTACGTATAAACCACTTGCTTTTATTCGCTTGGACGTATTCACTCTGTTCCTGTTTATATCATTTTAGTTTATTGTACTTCAACCAATGAACATCTATAAAAGATTGTATTATATGCCCATGTTCATTACATCTTTATATGGTGATGGTGTGTCTTACTCTAGTATATAATAGTAAATAATATTAGAAATAGCTAAAAGGGAGTAGTATAGGAGAAAAAATGTAAAAAATCATCTAGAAATTACAGAGTGACATGTACTCACGAACAGAATTTGAAAGGCATTGTATTCGAAAACAGTATATATTTAGCTTCGTGTGATGGCGCCCATACACAATTAACAACAAAGCGCCTGTGATCTCGTTGTTGTATCTAGCGCCAGCCCTGAGGGGGGGCGCGAGCAGCTCCTGACCTCCCAAACCATGGGGCCTCACTGCATACGTATCTAAGATTAGATATTATATATATATATATAACAGTATAATACATATAGTTAGTAGTACCTGAGAAATGAAGCTTGATATGAATATTTTTTTTGGATACACCTTGAGTGTTTATTGGTAACAGTTATTATTATTATTATTAAAGCTCTTATTTTAAATCTTGTTTCGAGTCTCTAAAATCTTAGGACCGTCACTATAGTTGTATCCGTACATTCTCCCCGTTTCGTGGCCTCGTAGGCCACTGCAAGGATCGGATGGACCGACGTACGGGTTGCGTGCATGACTTGGTGTACAGTGTACGATGCATACTGGTCGAATTTTAAGTTACGTCAAGAAAACTCAAGGGACTACGTACGTACATTTTACAGAAATAGACATCTGTCTACAGACAAAATGTGTTCTCACACGAATTCGTTCTGGAAATAGAGAAGGTCGGTCACGATGGAGAAAAGCGAGGTGGGTTGGTTTTTTTTTTCAACCAAAGATGTATCTTCGATATTAGACAGTAGTACTGAACTACTTACTGATTACTTGATCGAGCGTGGAGACACGTCGCATTGTGGTTGTGTTGCCCCGTGGGCTGTATTAGTACCCGCAGGGCATCGAATCCAAAGATCCGAATGCTCCAAGGAGTACACACTACTCCACAGTAGCATGCAGCAACATCATTACGTGTCAGTGGCAACAAGCCAACAAGGAGAGCTGTCGCCATGTTCACCACCGGATGAAACAACCGAAACGTGGTCCACCGAATTGCAAGTCAGAAGATGCGAGTATCATCGTACGTCCTTTGCGCCATGCGGATGCGGTCCTTGTGGTCTCGAAGGAATGCACGATTCCATGGGTACGTAACTGCAGCTGGGAATCATCCGGTCCATCCGATGGGCGAGGGACACGGCTAATGATCAGATTCAAGCGGCCAGAAAACATCCAGGGACGGGTGCTGCTACTAGACCAGCAAAATGGAGTCCTCCCCCCTTGCGGTTGCAGTAAGTTCGAGACTTTTTGATTGGGGCGGTATCAAAATTAGTGTTCCACCTTTTAAAATTTTTAAGTACCTCTTAGTATTAACTTAATATAAATTCGAGTATCTATTAAGAATGATAGAGCTAGAGTCTCGTCCATGTTTGTGTTGACGGAGCATTCAATGCTGCCGAGCTTCCACCTTATAAATTTTTAGCACCTCTTAGTATCAACTTCATATAAATTTGAGTACCTATCGAAAATGATAAAGAGTCTCATTCAAGTTTTGTATTGACAGAGCAATCAGTGCTGACGAGCTTCCACCTTTTAAATTTTTAGCACCTCTTAGTATCAACTTAATATAAATTTGAGTACCCGCCGAGCTACAGGGGCAACTTGGGACGGTGGTCGGGTCAGTCCGGGTTCCTTCATAGCTGCAACAGCAACATGGCATCCCTCTATCTATAATGCTTAGGGCAATCCTAACCCATGGTTTCCATAAGCAGTATCTAAAGGAGAGAGAGGAGCAATAAACCAATGCATAGTTTTTCAACCTATGGTTTTCATGAGCAGTGTCTAGAGGAGAGAGAGAGAAATAAACCAATGCATGCACCACAAACACACCTTGATCAACACGCAGAAACGTCCAACCCCGATTTTGCTCGTTTCTTGCATCTTGATGCCCACGCCGACCCAGTTTCTTGCATGAGATACGGTTTCTTTGTTTTTCCTTCTCTCTCTTCCTTAATTCCTATGCCACATCAGATTTTTGCTTAGTTGGCAGCGTAATTAATTCTATGGACATCACCTACGATTAGGGTGCAAGCGAGCGGATAATTCCCGACCGATCAGGCCGCGTTTAAAATTCTTTGAATCAAAAATGATATCGGTTATATCCGGATTCGATCCGGCAATCGCCTATCCAAAAAAATATGGGGTAAGATATGGAAAGAGAAGTATCCGATCCGTCCGATCCATACCCGCATATCCGAGATATCCAAAAATATCGGTGTAAATGAGTGCAATAGATATCCGATAAGCGATCCGATAAACATAAACATTCTACATCATATAAGTTCATATGTTGATTGGAATTATATTTGGTGCATATTATTCTTATATAGGAAGGCAACTATTATTGAATTTGAAACACTTATATGTCTCCAAGGTTCTAGTAAAGTTTTGTGTATTTAATATGCCGGGTTTCTTTCACGCATAATCCGACTAACTATTCAGAATCTAACCGTTCCGAACGATCTGTATTCGCTCGTATTCGCGACAACCTCAATCCGCCGTCAGTATCCGATTCTATATCCGAGAAAAAATTTGGAATAGGATACGGAATGAGCGAAATCCGTCCGTATCCGATCCGTTTGTACCCCTAGCTACGATGAAGAATTGGGATTGCCCTTAGGCCGCTTAAGGCCCTTGCATGCCGCGGCGGCGTGCTGCTGAACTCGGACTGGCAGTCATCCAGTGTCATCGTGGAGACGGACTCATTGAACCATGCATATGGATACGTGAAGTTCGTGGGCATGGTAGATCCCCACCACCGCCCGAGGCCACCACGGCGCTGGCTGTCGCAGCCACTTCTACTCGCCGGACTTGCTCCTGCCGCCACCACCATATATACCCCGATTTGGTCGCACTGCTCGCCATCCCTCCTCCTCCCTGCTGTCATTGACCGCCGACCGTCCGCCGTGGAGGGCGGGGCACCATCAGTCGCAAAGCGACATCCCCTTCAGGTTCTCACAGCTAAGCCCGCCCCTGCCGGTGCCGGCGTCGGTGAAGCAAAAGGCAGCGATGCCACCAGAGTGCAGCAGGTTGGATAATGATGAAGCGGGCTTGTACGACCTCGTCAGCATCTACGTGGACCTGGATGGGCTGGACACTCTTAACTCCTCCAATGATTCGCACGACGACCGTGAAAAGGTAAACAAGTGAGCAGATTCTTTTTTGTTTTTGTTCGACTAAAACAAAAGAGTATAAGTGTATGACTTACCAGTGATATGGTGGGTGATTTTTGCTAGCCGTTGGATCAAATCAAGAAGACTCTGGAGCCCATTACTTAAATCGGCCCGTCAAAATCCACTAATCACAGCGTACATCCAACGGTTCACATTTTGGATGATTCTTGTAAACAAAACATCCGGATGATGTTTATCAAAATCTTTTCACAAAAGCCGAACTAGAAAACAATTGTTTGTCACAGTCTGTGACTTTTTTCCCGGATAGTTTTGTGATAAATAACATCTAAATTTTGGACTATTGGATTGAATGACCCAACAATTAGATGAAAAGCCCATTAGTGAGTAGATCAAAACTCACCAATCTTGAGTAGATCAAACGGCGTACATTTTGGATGATTTTTGAACATAAAACATCCGGCTGATGTTTATCAAATCTCTAAAAAAATCTAAAAGTTGTGCCAAAGGAGACCTAATA
The DNA here is from genome assembly GCA_036346375.1 of Guadua angustifolia. Lineage (NCBI taxonomy): Eukaryota > Viridiplantae > Streptophyta > Magnoliopsida > Poales > Poaceae > Guadua > Guadua angustifolia. Next base: position 4,147,817 of record CM070508.1, read on the forward strand.
TATCTAAGGCAGAATATGAATTTAATTGGTGGCTCATTTGTGTGCCAAACATGCTAGCTCCACCTCTTTAGAAAGGTGCACCTGGATTAACCAGGTACCGGACTTTTTCAGTCATGCTGAGCTTGATTGTACCCACCGAGTAATGAAAGTTTAAGCTCTTGGTACGAAAACAAAAGGTTCCACCGTGGCCGAATTGAGGCCAGGAGGAAGTTTTGGCCCCTCCGGCGCGGTTAAGCCCTTCGGCCCCGAAAACAAGCCGACATGCGTCTGACGACGGCACCGCGCTCGGCGGGTCCACGAACACGCGTCCGACCGTGCCGCCACCATATTATTGAATCCAAACATCGTAGTCTCGAAAGGAAACAATGCCCTGTCCACCCTGCCACCCACCCACACACACAAAGCACCACGTATGGCGCGCGTTGCGGCCGTCAACGGCACCGTCCGCATCGGTGGACCGAGTCGGCCGGCCGGGCTTCCTTTTTACACTACCAAAATACCAAATTGCCACCCCTTGGGCCTCGTGCTTCGTGCAATCTACAAACCTCAGAATTAACGTACGCGCCAATCCCAGATCGACGGAACTGTAAATCAAACAAGCATGCGTGCATGTCAAAACTTTCCGATGGGGAGCGCATGCATGCATGCATGCAAAAAGAGGCTAGCTGTAGCTTTTGCTTATGGCCAGGTGTGGTCCGGCCGGCCGGTTGGTGATGACTGATGAGTTCCATCGCCCAGGTAGGAATAGTATGTAGGCCAAGATAACATCGCACGTGGCATCTGCCGTGCTAGTCTGATGGCGATCACTCGGCGGGCGCAAGTACAGGCGTGTCAGGCGACGTGTCATTCATGTCGATCGATCGTGCTGCTGGCAGCTGCATCCATTCGCTTGCCCGGCGAGATCAGCGTTGCCCCGTCAGGCCGGTCGTCTCGGCGCACGGGCCCGAGTCTAAGAAGCTTTCCTTGCATGTGTACGTTACGTATATGCTCACTTGCTCAGGCGTCGTACGTTGCTAGTGCATGCACTTGCATAGTTGCATGCATGCCTGGTGCGCGCATGGTAGAGAAGAGACGTGCACGCATGTAAAGCATCGATGTCCCTAGCGGCCTAGCTGCAGATGACTGGCCTAACGACTGAGGCGTCGCTTTCGCTACGCAATGGACAACGGGGCGGGCGGGCGCGGGGGGACGACGCCACCGCCACCGAGCGCACGTTCACGTGAGCCGCACGAGGCTCAGATCGGCCTGTCCAATGGAACGCCACCACGGGGCGTGTCGCCGGCGCCGTTGGTGTTCTGAGTTCCGAGTCTTCTGACTACGCTATATATGCATGCATACGGCCTGCTAACGTTGAAACCAAGCCACATGAGACAAAGGCACAAAGCCACCTTTCCACACACGTCTAACCCACGGTAGATCAGAAAAATTAGCACACTACTACAGCGAGGCTTATATCAGACGCACGATCACAGACGGTTTTGAAAAACCGTCGTAATATGGAACATCACGACGGTTATGTACTCAAACCGTTAGTGATAATATCACGACGGTTTTATATTACGTACCGCTCGTGATGTATATTATCACAGACGGTTTTAAAATATAACCGTCTGTAATTGCTACAGTACTCATTACAGACGGTTTTTAAGTAAAACCGTCTGTGATATCACAGACGGTTATATAACATAACCGTCTGTAATATCTACAGTAGTCATTACAGACGGTTATATTTAGAAACCGTCTGTGATATTTTTTATATTACAGACGGCTGTAATATAAAACCGTCTGTGATAAAACCGTCCGAGGCCGTAAAAACAGAGCCTCGTTCCACGCATCCACTTTGTTTGTAGGGTTTCGGTTTCTATCCTAAGTGGCGGCTGCGGAAGTGAGGCGATTTTTTAAAAGAAAGCCATTGATTTCGAAGGGTGATTTTAGATTCATTTGATTTTGGTGATCTAAGGTTAGTAATGAGTTCTCTAATTGCATGCATCCAATTCAATATATATCTAGGTTGGTTAGGAGAGAATTAATTTAAAGATTGTTTGGTTAGATCTAGCTTAATTGTAGCTGGATCCATATGTTGTTTGTGATATTTGGTTAGTAATGTGTTTTAATTGCATTATATTCAACATCTAGCTTGATAAGGAAGGAATTTGATGATTTTTTTAGATCTCGCTTGTAGAACCATGTGTTGGTTTTTGATGAATAAGGTTAGCTAGTAATGGTTCTATTTGCATAATATAATATTCGATCATGATGTAGCTAGCTAGCTTGTTAAGGATAGAATTTAAAGATTGTTTAGATCTAGCTTATAGATCAAGTCAAGTCTTTTGGTGATCTAAGATTAGTAATGGGTTCTAATTTCATTATTATATTGAAGATTAATTTGAATTTTGTTAATTATTTCTTTGTGATGTAATTAAGGTATGTAATTGCATAATTAGTTTAAGAATGTGTGCATACGCACTACACCGGTGCATTAATATTTAACACTAAGTGTTACATGTGTTGCGTAGATGGATCGAAGTCGGATGTACGTTGAGAACCGTCTGAGTGCTTGAGTACCTTAATGGCGCTCTCCACTTTCAAAAGAGCCGCAGAGGAGGATATGTTTAATAAGGGGTGCAATTCATGTCATGTCCGTGCATTGATTGCTAAAATCAAGATGTTTCAAACTTCGGTAGCAGATCGAAGCACACTTGATTCAAGGGTTTCAAAAGGGCTATACATGTTGGACCATCATGGCGAAGAGCATAATATCTGAGTGAAGCGACAAGTAGTGTTAATATCGTCGACGATGTCAATGATATGTCGGATGATCATATCGATTGTGCTTCCGATGAGGACAAAGTTGCACGATGACAATTTGGATCGATGCTACGCGATGCGTATGAAACCTTGATGACAGGGAATATGGATGGTTCGAGGGCTTAATGGAGGACTCGGAGAAACCTTTGTTCGCAGGGTGGAAGTTGAAATACACAAGGTTATCATCCGTGCTTCAACTACTCAAATTGAAGGCAAGCAACGGTTGGTCCGACAAGAGTTTCACAAATATTTATACGCCTATTGGCGGACATGCTTCCAGAGGAAACGAGTTGCCGACAAGCACCTACAAAGCCAAGGTGTTCTTTGTCCCTTGGGAATGGAAGTAGAAAGAATACATGCATGTCCAAACGATCAGATCCTCATAAAGAGTACACAAACTTGCATATATGTCCGTGTGCAACGATCCGGTACAAGCGTAAGAGTTATTCAGATGATGATGGCGAGAGCATTGAGGTGAAAAAGGTCCTCTGCTAAGGTGGCATGGTATCTCACTGTAATTCCCGTTTGAAGCGTTTGTTTGCGAACCCAAAGGAGGCAAAACTGCTATGCGTTGGCACTTTGAGGAGCGTAAGAATGATGGAATGCTAAGGCACCTGCGATTCCATCCAAAGGAGAAACATCGACAGGAGCTTTCAAGAATTCGGTCGCGGATCCGAGAAATATAAGGTTTGGATTGAGTACAGATGGAATGAATCCTTTCGGTAACATGAGCAGCGGCATAGCACTTGGCCAGTAAATCAGATTCACAACCTTCCTCCTTGGTTGTGTATGAAGCGGAAGTACATTATGTTGTCTCAGGCTTATCCAAGGACCGAAACAACTGGGAGCGATATTGATGTGTACCTAGCTCTATTGGTGGAAGATCTAAAACACTTGTGGGTTCTGGGGTACATGTATGGGATGCGTACAAACGAGAGAACTTTACTTTGCCTCGCTTGTTGTTCGCACCATAAATGATTACCCCGCCCTTGCTAACTGCTGTCGCCGTGAGTACAAAAGGAACCAAAGCCTGCACTCACTTTGCTAGATGATACCGAGAGTTTATGGTCAATCACTCCCCAAAAACCGTGTACATGCGTCCACCGTAGGTTCCTTCGAGGAATCACCCATATCGCAAGATGAAGCAACTTTTCGACGGAAGGAACGAAAATGGTCCAGCTCAAAGGCGTTTGAGCGGGAGAGATGTTCATGACATTGTTAAGGATTTGGATGTTGCGTATGGAAAGGGACGTAAATCAAGTACCCGTGAAAAGAGCATGTGGAAGAAGAGATCAATATTCGGGACCTACCTTCTTTGGGAGCACCTAGAAGTTCGCCATCGCATCGATGTCATGCACGAGAGAAGAATGTCCGTGATGCGTGATTGGTCTCTTACTCAACATTAAGGGTAAAACAAAGGATGGTATCAACGCACGGCTTGACTTGGTCGATATGGGCATAAGACCGAGTTAGCACCGAAAGAGACCGATAAAGGCCGTGCGTACTTGGAACACCTTGTTATACTCATCAAAGGCCGAAGAACTGAATCGTGCGGTGCTTGCATGGTGTGAAAGTTCCGTCGGTTACTCCTCCAACATGAAGAGACTTGTTTAGTTGGAAGATTTGAAATTAATCGGCATGAAGTCTCATGATTGTCATGTCTTGATGACACAGATGCTCCCTATCGCAATTAGAAGTATTTTGCGGTCAAGGTCCGTGAGACAATCACTAGGCAGGTTATTTCTTTAACACAATCGCTCGAGAAGGTCATCGATCGAAGGACTAGATGCTCTGCAAGGTGAGGTGGTGATGACTCTATGTAATCTTGAGATGTATTTCCCTCCATCATTTTTCGATATCATGGTCCATCTCATTGTTCACCTTGTGACGAGATAAAGATATGCGGGCGGTGTTCCTCGTAGCATGTACCCGTTCGAGAGGTACATGGGAATTCTCAAGTCTTCGTCGGAATCGATCTCGTCCGGAGGGTAGCATTGTCGAAGGTTATACAATGAAGAGGCCGTCGAGTTCTGCGTCGATTACATGGCCCAGTCGAACCAATAGGTGTGCCTCGATCTCGCCATGAGGAGGCTCGAGGTATCGGGACCATCGGAAGGAAAGCAATCACGCCTGATTCGGTTGATTATGCTCGAGCCCATTTCACGGTTTTGCAACACATGGCTGTAGTGTCCGCCTATATCGTCGAGCACAAGCAATGGCTAAGGCAAGAGAATCCAAATGGCGAGTCTTGGATCACGAGACAAAGATAACCTTCGTTCAACAAATGGTTGAAGGAGCGACCTATCACCGGGGAGCTCGTCGGATGACACGCCGACATGGTTGGCAAAAGGACCAACTTTTACGGTTGTCACATGGAAAGGATATGACTTAAATGGGTACACATTTTACACGAGAGATCGAGGATATGAAGAGCACAAACCGAGCGGTGGTGTCCGTGATAGATGCATTCAATAATACCACTGGGTTGACGAGGAGCTCCTACTATGGGTTCATAGAGGAGATATGGGAGCTCGACTACGTACTTTTCAAGATTCCCCTATTTCGGTGCCGTTGGGTCCACCTCCAGCACGTGAAGGTCGACAGGAATGGCATCACTACTGTGGACCTCGAACGTGTCGGATACCAAGACGAACCATTCGTACTCGCTAACCAAGTTGTTCAAGTCTTCTATGTAACCAATTCGTCCCAACAAGAAGCGCCACATAGTTCTTCAGGGAAAAGGAGAATTGTCGGAGTTGAGAATGTAGTAGATGAGGAAGAGTACAATCAATTTGATGAGTTGCCACCTATCGGAAATGACATCCCGGTCCCGGAAGAACAACATGAGGAAGCAAGCTACACACGTCGATCATCATGAAGGGCTAATTTTCATACAAAAGAATAAGCATGTGGTGGCGTAGTTATGACAAGGGTGCATTGTCATCATGCTTACTAATTTTCATGTGTAATAATATTACATTAATGCTATTGTAAAGATGATACGACCCATCATGCTTTGTACATATGATTGTGATGATCTTTGTAAGTAGCTTGTGAAGCATCTGAATTATGTATATATGATTGTGATGATCTTTGTAAGTAGCTTCAGAAGCATCTGGATTGATGGAAAAGATGCAAGTATAAGAGCACGTATTTATTCGTTAATATCAATATGATTCCAAATACATGATTCAAAGATGGTCATTCGGACATAATTGATGACAAGAATGTAATCATGTCTACTTTGGCAATATGGAAATAGTTGTATGTGATTGCTCTCAGATTTTAGGGTTTGAATTGAGGATTAGAATCTCCACTTCAACCACAAGATGCAGTCTATATATATTCTGTTAAAGACAACTTTCCCGTAAGATACAACAAAGTGGCATGACATAAGAGTCGATCGAATCAACCGGCAAGTGAATGTCGATGAGCAGTATATATCACAGAGCGGTTCTTTCACATAACGATTGCGTGATGTTATTTGTCCTGACGGTTATGTTATAAAACCGCTCTGTGATAGCTAAACATCACGAGCAGTTCTATTATAAAACCGTCTCGTGATAGCTAACATCACTGCATCGCTTCTATTATAGAACCGCTCGTGATATTTCAACATCACGCATCGTTCTATTATAGAACCGTCAGTGATATCTCATCCTGCATAGTTATATTATAGAACCGTCGTGATGTGCTCTCTCTATATATCTCCCGCCAGAGCTCATTCACAAGCGCCAAACCCTAACCCTTTGAGACGTTTTGCCTCATGGCGGCCTCCCCTCGGCGTCCTCCCCTCCCTTGCGTCCCCTCTGGCCTCGGCGTCCTCCCCTCCGCGTCCTCCCCGCCCTCGGCGTCCTCCCCCTGCCTCCTCCGGCCTCGGCGTCCTCCCCTCGGCGTCCTCCTTCGGGCTTCAACCGTGAGTATTTACGTGATTATTCTCGGTCTTGCAAAGGGCCAATCGATCTGCGGCTTAGGGACCTTGCGTGTGGGCTTAATGTTCAAGGATGATTTAGGGATGGAATAGACTAATTGTGACAACAAATCTTAGCGATCAATTTCAATTTCATATATATATATTTGATTAGTGTGAGTTCGGCAAAGATGTTTGTTTTCGGTTGTTTAGAGCCCGATGGCAAGAACTAGTTAAAATGTCTTTGTTACGGTTGGCTAGGAGCGATGGTCTTTGGGTTGTACATGTTCATTTGTGAGATGGTGCTATGGTTGTACATCTTTGTTGGTTGTACATGCCGTGGTTGTACATCTTTGTGGTTGGCTAGGAGCGATGGTCTTTGTGGTTGTAGGGGAAACCTTTTGATCTAATATATATATATATATATATATATATATATATATATATATATATATATTTGATTAGCTCTATTGCAAACCTGTCTTTATATGCTTAGTTAGTGAATATGCATATAAGATAACCAATTGAGTAGATTTATACTTAACTTTGTCAAGTATTAAATCATTATTGAGATAAAGTTGTCACAATCTAGTCTATTACTTGTCCATTGTGGCGAGGAGGGCCTTTAAGGCAACCCGACATCTGAGAACATTCAAACAATCAATATGAGCTTTATGCTAATTGCTTTATTAAGTAATACTGCATATGTTCATATGTGATATCCTCGAGCTTCGTTCTATTATTACGTTAATCGTCAAATGGTTGAATCCATATGTATTCTTCTCGCTTGTCTGCATTGTGTGGATGTCCTAGTTTTAGGGAGTGTCTTTGCAAAATTTTAATTAAGTTCGGCAACCTCCTAGTTCGCTTCTTTTACTAAAAGGCTAATAACAAGCCATTTAGGCTAGTTCTTTTAAAAGGCTAATAACAAGCCATGGTATCCACAAACTCATTCACTCTAATGTGATTTTATTTGTTCTTCACTTTTAGTTCGATGAAATTATTTTAACTTGTAAAGAAGATGTCGTCCTCTAATCCATCGTCAAGAAGGACATGATGTGCCCTCAATAGAAGAATCGACCCAGCCGCAAGAGGACCAAACAAAAGGCCAACAGACCGATATACCATTACGAGATCGATCCAAATGATGGGGCCCTAGAAAGCCAAAAAGGCGCGAATGCATTTGGAGTATGTGTGGGATAATGGCAGGAACGGGTTCGATCACGCTATCTTCCTCGGAGGTTGGTGACTATTGAGGCTCGCAATGCCTTGCTAACGGAAATTCTTTCATCGTTCAACATTCGGAAGAATCCGCTCCCCAAGTGCGACGGTATGCCTTTGCTAGCGGCAGAAAGGCATGGAAGAACTTCAAGCATACGCTTTTAGACTACGTCAAGAAGGATCGGTTCCATACTCGAAGTATGGGTTCATTGATGAGGACACGTGGGGCGTTTTGTTGGGATGAAGACCACGAGCGCAATTAATTGCGTCGAGTGAAGCAAACAAGGCCTTGCAAGCAAGAACACTCACCCCCACAGACTCACAGCGCTGGCTCTGCGGGGAAGAGAGCGCAATGGGGCAGGGAGGACGAGGAGGGTATCGCGCCATTTCCATCGATCACAGATCAACGTGCGAGAGATCTAAGAGCGAGAGCGAGGTCGATGCCATGCCCTCCGCATACCGTCTCCTTTGTAAACCCATGACGAGGAAGTCCGCCAACGCGTAATATATAAATCGAACTACCAATTTTACGTAATTAGTCCATGACTTCATAAGTGAAATAACTTGTCCGGATCTTGCGGTAGCGTTGAGTACACAATCGTGCGATGGCTCTTTTTGCCGAGACAGGAGAAAGATGCACCGTCAATGGCCTTGGGAAACAAGGAACACCACAGTCGTACAAGAGGCATAGGGGTTTTTGTTCCATGGAAAACTGGATTCCCGAAGACTTCCACGTGTACCAAGTAAGAAGAGAACTAGAGCGAAGCGAGTCAAATCTTATAAAGAATTTGGAGGACAAGTTGAGAGGAGAGTTGAGAGAAGAGTTGAGGGAGAACGAGAGAAGAATTTCATGAAAGGATAAGAATCCTCGAGGAAAGGCTCACCAATCAAGAAAGAAATCTCGCACAAGCCCCGTATATATCCGCAAGTCACCCCAATGCCCATAAGAGCAGTGTGCATCCGTTCCTCCAAGTGAACATAGCGGGACTTATCCTCAGATGTGACATTAAGGTGGCCACGCTGCAATCTCCAAGTGAGAATTAGCAATGGCACTTCCTCGGCGGCTGCTTGGGGCATGGCGATCCATCCCCAAAGGGACCATGGTGCACTGTACCATCATAGCGCCGGTTTCACCAAGGTCAATGTGGGCGGGGTGTTTGATAGTTTCAAAATTGTCGATCTCTGAAGCATTAACGACGAGATCGTGAAACTTGGGGATGCCATTGGCACATTCATCCAATGGCCTAGCAATGACATCTCCACGGTCGCCTTCGTCATGCAACAACCGCGACGATCTGATTCGCCTATTGTATCGCCGTCTGATCAGTTGGCTACCAAATCAGCAGTCGTAGAGCAGACTCCACTTGATGTACATAATGTTGACCTCTTTCCTGCCCATTCCTCTCCCGTGAAGGGTTCATACAAAACAAAGAAAGGCAAGGGCAAAAAGAAGAAAGAAGCCCCAAGAAGAACAAGTTGACTATCCATCTGCTGAGTTGGCTAAACAATACAAGCTAGGAGAGCCGTTACTAACGAAAGGCAGCGTAACTTCACTTAGTATACCTTGCCAACAATTGCATAAGTGGTACACCCAAGAAGCTGGAAAGCCAGAGCGTGAACGTACAACAAGTATCAGCGTTAAGTTCAAGTATGAACATCTATTCAACGACTCAGCGGGGGGCTTCTTCACGGTCGATTTTCTGGACTTGTTCCATCTCTACAACCTCGACGCCATCGACGCCGCACTCATAAGATGCTGGACCTTGTAAGTGTGTGCTATCACAGTCTACATTCGTCTAATAGTGATAAATGTCCTCCAATATATATATAATCCGCATTTGTATATATAGATACATGCAACTTGAAGCGACACAGAAGAAACTATCGATCGGTTTCCTCGACCCACATATAGTCTCAAAGCAAACAATGGATGATGATATAAACATGGTCGAGAAATACGTGATAGAGGCATTGCTAGCACAAAAAGATAAAGAATTCATACTTATACCCCATAACCCAGGGTAAGTGCTACCACATGCTATACTTTGGTTTGTACTGTGCACACAACTCTGTTTTGTTCATTGTCCATTGTGATATACCTGTGTAGGTATCACTGGGTTCTCATTGTAATTGAACCAGCCACAAACCGGGTTAAGTACCTTGATTCCGGACGTGGCGGAAACCATGACTTGACACCTATCGCAAAATTACTCACCGGTAATCACGCTTTCCTCGTACATGGTCGTGTAAGTTGTTCGAGTTTATATTGCTATTGGAATGGCTTAGGCTAACCTTTTGCAATCTTGTAGAGCGCTCAAACACGTGAAAGATTGGACTAAACTACAAACATGATTTGAACTTTCCGGTGTCCGCTATACACAACAATTCTATATCAAACCCGTAATAGTGACTCTAGAACTAACCGTAGGTTTTATTTGCGATGCCACCGGCAAGGTCCGGAAATAACCTATGTGGATTTTATGTTTGCCACAACATGCAAACCATCGTCAGCTAAAGAAAGTAGCGAGATTACGCTTAAAATGCGTTGAGTCGAGCCGATTTGAGCAACATTAGAGGAGAGTTTGTTTCTTCCCGCTCACCCAAGTAATACATAAAAAGCGCGTTCCACGCAGCCTTATAAGTTCTGAGTTGTACAATAGTCAAATGATATTCATTAATTCAAAAATATGTCAAAAACTTGCGGTTATTCTTGTTTGTACGATTCATTGTATTGTCACATGATATTATCCTTAATACATATTTGCTCATCTTGAAAAGCCACTTCGTATGGCATGAAGCAAATCACACACTCTAGTGTGTCCGGTTCGATGGAGAAGACCGTGGTTGCCGTCGCCTCTCAATGCTGCCTGCGGGTCTTGGTTGATTTATTAGTCGAGTTCCATCAACATTATCATAACAAGGGAGAAAAAGCGCTACAAATGTTTATATTTTAAGTCTATCCCGATCGGACAAACTGTTGCCTCAATGCATATAGGAAGTGCAGATATTCAATTACAACATCTATAACTGGTTGTGCCTTATAAATATCGTTGTAGAAATATTGATGGAAATTTCAAACAACACCATAACTAATGGAAGTTCTGCTGGGGGTGTGGGAAAAAAAGGCCATCACTGAGCGGTTCTTATTTGAAACCGCTCGTGATAAGTTAATATCACGAGCGGTTGTGATTTGAAACCGCTGTGATAGTAACTTATCACGATTTGTTTTAAATAAGAACCGCTCGTGAAATTAAACTATCACAGACGGTTGTGATTTGAAACCGCTCTGTGATATTTAGTTATCACGAGCGGTTTCAAATTATAACCGCTCGTGATAGTTTAATTTCACGAGCGGTTGTATTAATAAACCGTCGTGATATATATTTTCTCGAGCGGGTAGAGAACCGTCTCGATGAGCTCCTTCATCACAGACTTATTGTTACTGACGGTTCATAAAACCGTCTGTGATGACGTTTGCGAACCGTCTGTGATGATGTTTTCTGTAGTAGTGTCATTGTCTATCTCAGGTGCATATTAAACCTCGGGATTCACATTTTTAAAAAGGTCTTCTCAAAGTCAGGGACAATTTCCTCAGTTGTGGAACATTTCACATTCAGGATGGTTCACAAACTAGGTTTTGGGAGGACAAGTGGGTGGGATCTAAACCACTCAAAGCGCAATTTCCTAGTCTTTTTACCATTGTCAATTCCCCGCATAGCACGGTGGCAAGTGTCATGACGCAAATGCCACCGAATATTACCTTTCGTCGTGCTTTAGTGGGGGCTAAATTGACATCGTGGTACAACCTAGTAGCAAAAGTAGCTAATATTCAGCTCACAAATAGAAGGGATACTTTTACCTGGGACTTACATAGCCATGGTCAATTTTTCATACGGTCTATGTATGCTTATCTAATGAACCATGAGACTCCGTTCAATACGAAGTTCATTTGGAAATTAAAGGTTCCTTTGAAAATAAAGATTTTCCTTTGATGCGTGCGTGAAAGGAGTGATATTAACAAAAGATAACTTAGCAAAAAGGAATTGGAATGGGAGTTCTAAATGTTGTTTTGTAATAACAATGAAACAATAAAGCATTTGTTCATTGATTGCGGCATGCTAAAAATATTTGGAGAATTATTTACATTGCTCTTTGGGTTGACTCGCCACGATCTATTATGCACATGTTTGGAAATTGGCTTTCAGGCTTTGAAAAGATAGAAAAAAGACTGATTTTTGCGGGGGTTGCAGCTCTTTTGTGGGCTATTTGGTGCACTCGCAATGATGTACTCTTTGAGAACAAAAAATACATGTCTTGCTTGCAGGCTATCTTGAGGGAACATATCTTGGTTGCGGTTACAGGCACGATTGCGACATGAGAACTCAAGGGAGTACATCCGGTTGATCGAGAGACCTTTGAAGTCGTCGCATTAGAAATATTTGCCAAACATGGTTGGCGAAATAATAATAGACTGTGCCTTTGATATTTTTTTGTGATCTTATTCCCGTTTGTTGGAAATCATCTTGTAAGATGGAAACAATGTAACTTGGTCGTATGCATTCTGCAGAGACCGGAATTTATTCCTTTATCTAAAAAAAAGATCAAAAAAATTATGATTTGCTCTCTTTTATTTATATTATTGATGATTTGTCTTATAATATCGTACGGACTCTGTAACCACGTATCAGTGAGATATAGTCCCACAATCCGTACCAACCCAACCTATCTGCTAATTAAACCCAACCCAAACCGAACCCACTCGCCATTTGAGCGCAATCCAAACCAAACAGTTCAACCCATTTCCCAAACTGTTTACCCCCAATCCCCTCGCTCCACTAGGCCACAGCACATTCCACAAGGCCACCCAATCCCCTTGCTCCACTAGGCCATAGCACATTCCACAAGGCCACCCGACGACATGTCAGTGCATTTATAAAGTGGCAAAAAAAATTAAAAAAATCACAAATATGGGGAAAAAACCCTTGAAAACTCAATCACAAAAATGAAAAAACCTTGAAAACTCACAAAAATAATCAATCATAAAAAACATAACAATAAAATTCACAAAAATAAGTGAAAAACCAGAAAATTTAAAAAAAGTTAGAAAAATCTATAAATTTACAAAATTAAGAGAGAAAGAAAGGAAATTACAACAAATTTAGTTACACCCATAATATAATACAAAACTAGACCAACCCATATATCTCTAAATTGTCACACAACTAATTATCACAATTTCAGTAACATCCATCGTCTTGTACCACATAGATATGCTTATACAATAGCTCTAGAGCCTTATAATACTATTTTAACGATTACGAGGAATATGGACTCGCCCCATTCATTATGGGGTTGTTTGGCTGCCTGGTTCCACGCGGCCAAACTCGTGGGAGCCAGTGAATCAGGTTTGGTTGTTCGTTGTATCGCGTGAGTTTGCACCCACACATGCAATATGGCTGTTTGGTTGCCTGCACGCAGTGTGGAGCTAGACTAGTACGATGCACAAAGCACTCGCAGCCAGACTCGTGGAAAATGAGCTCCATGATCATTTCCTCGGAGCTAGGCTGGGGCGGTGCAAGCTCCCGCTGCCAGGCTCGTGCGAGACGGCAACCAAACAACCCCTATACTTCCCTTGAGCCTTGTCGCCGATGTAGATACCATCAAAAAAACTTCTTGACATCATGTTCTTCACATACATTTATATGAAACAACAAAGGTAGCTTGCTTCAATGAATATTCAGAAGAATCAACAATTCCACTAGACCACTAAGCCTGTACTACAATGAAACAATTGAACAAACTATCTGTCATTAGAATTATAACCCGGACGTTTCATCAAGTACAAATGTACAAATGTTAACTTGAAAATATGGCCAAGTTTAGTCTGGATACAAAAAAACGTGCATATCTGTCAAAGAGAAAAATCACTTGAAGGCTGCAAAAGAGAAAATTGCAGGACGATCAGCAAAGCCCTCGAAGAGATGCAAAAAAAAAAAAAGATTATCACCAACTTAGTCGCCCTATTTCTCAAAGGATAATTTACAAGTTATTTTTAGTCTAACAATATCTTATATGAATTTTGCTCCTGTTGTCCTGCAGGTAGCATATTAAATTCTAGCTTAAGATCTTCTAAGGCCAGTAAGAATATAATTTACTGGCTAGAATGTTTTCCAAATGAACTTACTACAACAGTATGAACCATGTGATGTGCAAAAGCAACTTAAGTACTTAGAAAAGGTCAACACTAAGTCATTCAATAATCTTACAAGAAAATAATTGTGAAGAGAACGTAGGCATATATGCTAGCACTAATACTTATTTCGCATCTGAACACTTAGTTTATCATCCCATCTCGGATCACAGAGCAAGAGTGGTCGATTTTTGTTTCTGTGCTAATTAGTTTTTTAGACTTCAATGTGTACTCTCATTCATAATTTCATAGTTCTACTTCTAAAATCTCAGCATTCAGGATCGGCTCGATATCTTCCAAGTTCTAATAGATCTAATTATGCTAAGCATTAAAAAAATAAAAATGTTTTTAAACGGGGCAATACAATAGTCTTTGAATGGTGCTGTCGGTGTGTTTGTGCCGATAAGATTGGTTCGAGTGTATAACCGAAGTTTGATAAGGGGTCTTGAATCTGCGTCACTCTCGCTCTCTTCTCTACTCTCTTGGCGTGTTGAGCGGGGCAGAAACTCAAGAACACACAGGAACACACCGGATTTACCTGATCGGGCCCCAATGCGGAATGTTGACCCTCGTCTTGTTCAAGCTCGTGTTGCTTGTTCTTAGTTCGCCCGATCTTTCAGTTGTTCGAGTTAGGGATTTCCTCTTCGTTGTGAACTGATCGAACGACCTCCTCCCTCCCCGCCTCATGCACACTAGCTCCCTTATATGCTCCCGGGACTAGCTAGGGCGAGCAGAGGGAGTGGTTTTACATTAATTACATTGACTGTGTCTAGTCCTGTCGCTACTGTCTCTCGAGCCTCTTTGTCTACGTTGTTGCTTGACGCTGCTTGTCTTCGGACCGCCCAAGAGGAGGGGTTCGGACGCTGCGTGATGAACGTCTGGTACACGCGTCGCCCCGTCTCGCCCTGGGTGGTATAGATGGAACGGGAGTTGGTGAAGCTGGCTCAGTTGGAGGGATAGGTCATCATGGCGTCAGGGAGCCACGCCTATTTAATAGCCTTCAGGCGCACTGTAACGGCTCTCCACGCATTTAATAGCTTCCATGCGCATTCAATGGCTCCCATGTGCATTTAATGGCTATGATACGTTGTGATCCTGGTGAAGGCTTCAGGCGGAAGCCTCCCAGCTCTGTCTGCGTGGTCAGCTGACGATGGGCTCGCCTGCTCGTCGGGCAGCCACGTGCCCCGGTCTTCTGTGGTCGTGATTTGGTCGCCCAAGGCTGGGACCTGGTTGTCCAGCTGCCCGTCGGGCGGTCACGTGTCCTGGTTGCCTGCAAGCATAATGAAGAAACAATATTGTCGATGTCTAATACAGAGTCCCTTAATTGAGCTTATGAAAATATGATTGTGGGCTCCTAGTAAATAAGATGAGAAAAACAATATCGAGGATTCCTTTTTTATTAGCCAAACGGTTCTACAGAGTATATAAATTACATAATGATTGCGAATTGCCTTTAATAGCATGGATCGGCCTCCTATTTATATCCGCTGAAGAGGCGGCAGTTGTTCTCCACAGTGGTATCGTGTAACCGACAGGTATCTTCCCGTCAAATGGTATCTTCTCTCCAAAATGTTCCTTTTCTAGAGATAATTTCTGGATAGTTTTGCATACCTATCAGATAACTATCCGTATAGAGACATGTGCAGGGTAACCACTTGTCCCTAACTAGTTTACTGATTAGGGTGACTATTTTGCTGGTCAAGGATGACCAATGTAAAGAAAATTTATTAACCACCTCGATTGAATTGGTCGGAGAGTTAACCATTCGATAAGGCAGGATTTATTCTATACATTATGGGTTTTATGTATTATAGGTCTACTAATAAAGTATAGTTACAAATAATTGAGGACCCAAATAAGTGATAGACTTTAAATTCTCGTCGGCTAGCCCCCAACTCTTGAGAAAAAAGAGTTTATTACCCAAGGCTTTTCATCTTCTGTGATCTTATAGGGTTATGCACCAATTATCTAACTGTTTTAAATGCCAATAAATGAAAAATGTTTGCACTTCTCTTGGTAACTGGACCAGCACTAACCATCTTTAATGTGTAATGCATATATAAAGGGAAATAAAGCTTCTTTTGTATACTTGATATATTTCTGAATCAAGAAAAGATTACTTTCAAACTTTTTCTTAGTTGTTTAAGTTTTTCATCTTTTGTCATTATTTCTTCTCTCATCAATTACAACGAATAATATGATCAGGGAAAGGAGGTGAAAAGCTTAAACATCTAAAAAGAAGTTTGAAGATAACAATATTATTTTCAAACTTTTTATTAGTTCTTTAAGATTTTCATCTTTTGTCTCTTTTTTTCTTCTCCCATCAGTTATGATGGAGAGTATGATCAAGGAAAGAAGGTGAAGAGTGTAAAGATCTAAAAAGAAGTTTGAGAACATCAATCTAGTGTCAGTTATTGTTTATTAAAAAAAGGTAGTTTTTACTCTCTTTTTTTAAAACTAAAACAATGTCCAAAACTAACACAGGTTAAATTATATAAAAGGGGTAAATCCTCTTTGATTTCTTGCGCCTTTGTTGTCTTTGAGCTAGAAGTAAGTTCTTAAGCCCTTTGCAATTTTTGAGTTCTTGCTTTCAATTCTTTCCTTTTCCCCCAACTAATGGCCATGGACAAGTCGATCCTTACTGAAGAGAGGATTAAGGAACTTGAAGATCAAGGTTTGATCCCTCCTCACGAAATGCTACGATGGGATCCTAGCGAGGAGGATACGAAGCTAGTGCCTCAGGAGGGGCGTCTCGTCCTCTTTATTACTTTGGTAAAGTTAGAATTTCATCTATCTGAGAGTGAGTTTTTAGCCGATGTGCTAGATCATTATAAGATCAAACTACACCATCTTCTCCTAAATTATATTCTGATTTTGAGTGTTTTCTCACATCTTTACAAAGCTTTCCTTGGCATTCCCCCACCAGTTCATCTTTTCGCTATTTCTATCAATATACTGGAATAGTAAAAGCCAGGATCTTTTTAGGAGTGCTTATTTTAAGCTCTAAGATAAAATAGCTTCTTAGTATCCCCTATTCCCGAGCAAGGACACATGGCGTGATTACTGGCGGGAGTGGTTTTACTTAGAAATTTTGGAGGTAACCGTCTCTGATTTATTGGGAAGGCCAACGAGACCTAGTCAAGAATCACATATATGTTGCGCGTCTTTTCTGATGGGTTTGATCTGGCTGCTTTGGACAAGCAGGCATCCAGCTTGATCGGGCAAACCAATGAGTTCATTAACGAATGCATCATGGTAAGTACCAGAAAATTTCTTTGGTTGTTTTTGTTAATTGCCTTTATGCTAACAATTGAACTTATTCTTTAGATGCATAGTTGGAGCAAGCTGTTGATCAGTCTGAGGTCTCAGCTTTGGCTCCACCAACCAAAAAGGTGAAGACCTCAACCAAAGGTGCCTCAAAGGTAGTGGATCCAACCACCATTGGGACTAGTGTTGATCCGACCAGCTCTAGTCTATCCTTTGTACTGGTTAGCGCTATATGCTCTAAGTGCGCGCATGATCGGTCCCAACCACAAGACAAAAGGGTTGTGTTTGTTGCGGGGACGCGAACGAGGGCCTCATCTAAGGTGCACTACAAAAAATGGTTCAACTGCAATTGGGATCATCTATATAGAAATCTTTCGACATTCCTCTTTGTCCAGGGTGAAAGCGAAGATTCAGGAGATAATATTCCCCTAATTATGAGGAAGAGGAAGACTCCTGACCTGAATGTTGGGGTATCATCTACTCCTCTGATATCCTGGGACATGGACTTAGAACTTTGTTCCATATATTTATTTTTTTCCTATATACATTTTAATTTCTGAGTACTTACCTTTAGAGTCTAAGGGAATTTCCTTGTTATTTTAGCCCGGGGCAACTGTTCCTGGTTCTCCTATCAACCAGGGTATGGTTGCTTAGGTTGCTAACAAGAATAACCCGCTGGTCGCATTGGCAATGACCAATGTGGAACAAGCCTCAATGTCAACTGAGATGGTTGTCCAAGAAAACTAGACTAGTGGACAAGCGGATCCGACCAGCGTTGAGGGTGAAAATCTCTCAACTATTATGGTAGATCCACTGGTCAATCAAGCTTTATTGCTCGTAGAGGAGGTTCATGCTTCTCCTGCAATATCAGCATCTTCAAATGATATTGATTCCGTTCTGAAATTGTCAGCGTCTTTAAAGCCGACAGGTAACACTATCTATCCCACTGGAGTTACCGATGGACTGGGCACAATCCTCATAAAATGGGTTTGTAATAGGTCTAATCATAGAATGGGGAATTTGCATTTCATTCAAGGTGTGAATAAAAACAAATCCAGAGAACTACCTCTATCAACTAAAACTTATCCAATTTTGCAATTACTAATAGTAGGAGAAAGCACTAATGGAAGTTTTTGAGGAATCAACATACCTTTTGGACAGTCTTGTTTATTGAAGGTGGGGGCAATGTCCAACCACTTGGGATACCTCCAAGTTTTGGACTGCCACTTTAAAGCATATGTAGATGATCCTCTAAATATTATGTTGACATGATTATCAGTTTTCTGATAACCCATATCTTTGTCACTATTTGAATTTTTATTATTTTGTACTTCAAGTAGGGTCGACATAAAACTTTTACTAGAATAAAAGTCTTTCATACGTCTTTGCCAAGTATAGCAACTTCGTAGGTTATGCCCTGATGCTTTGTGCAATGGGCAACAACGACCATTGCCACTGGTCATACCAAGTTTTCTAGAAATAGCCTGGTTGTCCTACCGACTTGCTATTTTCTAACAAGGTGCCTTCCCCTTAGAGTATGCAGATCGTTTCAAGACGCCTGCGGCTTCTCGTTGAACGTTTGTTTTGTTCTTTTTATTATTCTTCCCCTTACAGTCTTCGGATTTGGTGGCCTTTTTAAACTTCTTGTCTTCTAACTTTGGTAGGCCAGGTTATGGCAAAATATGACTCTTGTCAATTATACGGTTCCATTCAATGGTCTCATACACATCTGAATACTAATCTTCCATATCAAACAACTCTGGTATGGTGGAGGGTGGATGAATGTTAAGGTCTTTTGTAAATCGCTTATAACGAACAGCCTGTTTAAATACATGAATTACATAATCATCAGATATATTTGGAATGGTATTATGAACTTCTACAAACCTTTTGATGAACCGACGTAAATCTTTACTAGAAGTTTGGTGAAAATAAGGTAAATCATCCTCTTTGCAGGCTAGGCATAGTAACTTTTAAAATTATTTAAAATTACATACCACAAAATTTTCCAACTGAATATAGAACCCTTCAATTGATTGAACAACTAAGTTCATTCTGATCCTTTCTAAACAGTGGGGAGGTAGTTGTCCATTACCTTTTCGTCACCTCCAGCTGCTTATATGGTGGTGGTATAAACTTGTAAGAATTCTAATAGATTTTGAGTTCTATCAAAACTCTCCAAAGAACCTGGTTTGAATTTTTGGGCCAGGTAACATTTATAAGCCCAGGGGAGAAAACCTTGCATCCTATATAAAGACCAAAACATGGCCATATGTTAGGAACTTGGTCCATATATTCAGGAGAATGAGGTTTTCGCCGACCATGATTAAGAACTTCACCTAGGGTGAGGCATTCAAAAATGCTTCTTCGACGTGGCTCATCTCTCCACTAGTGGCTAATGCTTTGTTGGCGCTGATCAGATGAAGATCTCTCTATGCGGAATCGGTCTGAGACCTTATGGATAAAGATCTAACTTGCACTCCGTTTGCAGTTTTTTGTAAATCAGCAGCAAGAGATCTTATAATTATCGCATTGAGTATGTTTTCTTCTTCCTTCGAATGATTAAGAATTGTACTTGATAAAATGTGAATTCTATCAACAGGCGTAGCCCCCTACGAACCACTTTGAGGAAGGTTTAAATCTATTACTGCAGCCTTCGAAGGTGGTGGTGTAATTGGAAGAGCGTTACGAGGTTGTCCTCTAGAGACGTCAAATATCCACAAGGTGTTAGGTTGACCTCTATAGTATAGGTGTTTGGCTTCGTCAACAAATTTTTGCTTTTCTGCCATAAGTCGCTCATATTCATTTTAAGTGACTTTTTTGACTCTTTCCTGAGCTTCGTGCTCTTCGCGTTCCACTTGTTGTTCCTCAAGCGCAGAAACTAGAGTAGACAGAAGGCGTCAATCCTCCATCTTCATCTGATGATAGGGTATAATCTAGGCTTTGGAGACAATATTCCAAAGCTAAACTTCTCGAGAGGTTATTTTTGCCTTTTGAAACATGTTCATTATCAATCTCCATGGAACGTACTTCATGAGCATCTTCCTCCGAATCCACTGGAGGAATGACTAAAGATTTACATTTTGATTCTTTGGGTGATTGTTCTTCCGCTTCAACATGATTTCATAAGAACATTTGAACTTTTGGACAACATCGTTCCACAAAAAATTATCCACGTTGTGGATTGTCAGATCCAAGGCATTAGATACCTCCCCCAACCAAACCCAAAGCATAACTAGAAGAAAGGCATCTTTGTTTTATCAATCCATCTATGAATAATAGCGAACTATCACAAGAGCAAAAAGAAATTTTGAACCAACCAAGCCCAAAATAACCTTGATTTTCTCCCCAACGTGGCTGCCAACCCACCTAAGAACCCAAATCTACTTCCTAAATACTACACAAACCAAACAATTCTACAAATTGCCCAACAAGTAACCATAAAACCAATGTTTTGCCTAAGAACCCAACCAAATCACCCATATCGACATCGAGCCAACTCCTTTACCTCTGTCGACTATGTTCCTGGGGACGACAAAGGGCATGACCTTGTCACTGAACTCTTGCTTCAACTCCTCGGACTCATTCTCAAACACCTCTAGATCTATAACAAAGAGGAACTATACTCCATGCGGTCGATGAAGGCTGTGGCCAGAGTAGGCTGTGGCGATGGTGATGATAGTCAGAGTAGGAGGTGACAAGTGGAATGAGGAATGTGTGCCCTAGTAGCCTCAGTATCACATAGGCATGGCGTTACACATCTCTCGATTAGGCATATGGGGGCCCAAGGTCAAGGAACTCATTTAAAACTGAAAAACTCCAACCACAACCAATTCAAACCAACCCGCTTTATAGACAAGCTCAACCCGAACCAACCCCATGCGAACCCACCCAAAACCAACCCATTCGTAAACCCAGCCCACTCAACCCGTTTCAACCCAACCCATTAGCACCCCTACATACAACCATGCATCAACATCAACAATAGCTTCAGAATTAAATGCTTATGTACGTCTTGAAAATTCAAACGGTATTTAACACTGTGTCTACTAAAAGAAAAGCATGGAATTTTTACTTCTTGCTTAACCACCACAGAAATTACTACATAACCGTTGAGTTAAAAAAGGTAGTTATGTAGGCAAATGAAAAGAAAAAAGAAAGGAAGGTACATTTATCACAAATGTATCTGTTAGATATTAATTATGCGCTCAAGGTTGTGCATATATATATTTTAGTTATCACATTTTCTGATTGAAGTGCCGGTTATCACCCTCTGATCAATTGCTCCATATCAATCAAATCAGTCAAGATCAGATGTATATTCCTTTTAAAAGTCTAGTTAGAAGTCACTCTCAAAAGTCACATCCAAAAAAGCAAGCAAATCTGGAGCCCAAATCTTACATATTCCGAACGATCTGCACCAAAACATCAAACATACATCATGGAAAGGGACGAGCACTAGGTTATGAAGATGAAAGGAAGGGTGAAGCGCCGATCTTCTATTAGATGGTCCGCATAAATTGCGCCAGTGTCATCTTTAAAACATGTTTAAATGATGTTGCATTACATATATGAATTTACTTTTTGAAAAATAGATTGTTATATAGCTCCGTTGTTATATTTTGATAATATATATTATAAAAGAGAAAACTATTCACCATATTTCCCCATACTTGTATTAGTACATCATCATCATCATCTCTTTCTTTTATTATTGTAATACTTGTATATACCACATGCTCATAATCACATCACACAGTTTATACTGGTATAGCCTATTAAACACCGTTAATGTATCACCCTCTCAATTGCTCCATCGTATAAGGTTTGCCAAATAAAGGGTCACAATATTTTATTTTTGTGTGATTTTTTTTACCATACTCTCTTTTTGTTAGTGGTAGTAAACTACCTATCATCAACTTTTATCATAAAAATAGATTTCTATTCCATATATATATAAAGAGAGAGAGAGAGGTGCTTTCATGTTTTTTTTAAAGTTGCATAAATATTAAAGCATGAACGAAAAGTACATGGTAATTACCTACCTCTTCACTTGCTTCAAGATTTGTGCAACTTGTATTAGGAGGTAAAAGCATGGAAACACTGCTCATACACACACACACACATATATATACACATATACATATACATACATACATATATACATATACATATACATGTACACACACATATATATACATATATATATGTATATATATATAATTTCTACTTTTTTACTTAGTTTGTAATTAAAATTCTCTTTATTTTTTCATTCTAAATTTATATTTTTTAATTTTTTTTAATTTTGAATTTAATTTTAGGTTAGAGTTAGAATTAAATGCATAAAGCCAATTGCTAAATTTAATCTAATTTTCATTCTAAATTTTAGCTATATATGGGTATTAATTTGAAGTTCTAACAAAAATCACATTGCTAATTTTTTTCTATTTTTTATTCCAAATTTATATTATTATTTTATTGTATGTGGCCTAGACTGTTTTTTAATCTTTGTCGTTATAACTCGGGTCCACTAGATGGTTGGTTAAATGTTTTTTTAAAATAATAACAATTAATCATTGCTATAATTCAACTTAGTTAGGATCCAACAGATATATGTTATCTTTTTTTTTCTTAGTACCTTTGTAATATGTTATATATTAAAGCCCCAAGTATTGGTCGCTCCTCAGGCCATCCACGTGTCGGTCCCCCGGCGAGGCCCTTCAGAAATCTGAAAATTGCGTTTAGGTCCTTTAAAAAATGAAAATCACGTTTAGGTCCTTTCGTTGGTTTTTTAAGTGAAATAGACCCAAAAATATCAAAATTACGTTTAGATCCCTACACGCGGTTTTCGAAAAAAAAACGCAGATTCATTGAGGGTTTATAGTTGAATTGGAAATCGAGTTTAGGTTCTTTCGTCGATTTTTTTTTCGAAAAAAAACACAGATTCGTCGAGGGTTTATAGCTGAATTGGAAATCGTGTTTAGATCCTTTCGTCGATTTTTTTTAGGTTAGACCCGAAAAAAAACATTTTGAAAAAAGAGACCGTGGTTCCGTAAATTCGATTTGCAAAAAACTCGTACCAGATTTTTTTCTCACGGTGCGGTATCACGCACAACTCAACCTAGTAGATATAGCTTTCTCAATATCCTGACAGCTCCTTCGGACCGCAGATTAAGCAGCTTGTGCAACATTCGAGTAAAAACTCTTAAAAATTTACACGGCGAGAACTGAACGGCAGTGAGGAACCTAGGTGTGCCTTTCCAAGTCCCAATCGTGAATTCCACTACAATTCCATGATGTACTTCAACTATCTTAGGACCCTTTTTTTTCTTTTTGCGAAGCATT
The DNA here is from genome assembly GCA_036346375.1 of Guadua angustifolia. Classification (NCBI taxonomy): domain Eukaryota; kingdom Viridiplantae; phylum Streptophyta; class Magnoliopsida; order Poales; family Poaceae; genus Guadua; species Guadua angustifolia. Next base: position 4,171,558 of record CM070508.1, read on the forward strand.
TTCAGACAAGTCATTGGGAGAATAACAATCCAGCCAAGGTTGTCACAAACTGCTGTGACTAGTGAGATATTTTACAACAGGGCTATTGGTGATTCATGGAAGCGTATCCTCTGACGTACTGCTCTCTGCAGTATTGCGGCTGACGTGTGGGCCCCATGTTGGTGAGGCCCATTACGTCAATCCTGAGATCTGCAGAAGCATTATCTGAGGATCCAAAATCGTGATTCATACACCTAAAAACAGTGGGACTGTGGGAAAGCATTACGTTTGAAACAATAACTGAAGCATCAAAGCCATTTTCTCATCCAGCCGAGAGAACATACACAAAAATCCTTGAGACCATGACCAATATTATCTTAGAGGGTGACTTGCTAGAAAACTCTGCCGACATATTTAGTTATTTTATAGCAAATGTTTTCTTTCTTTTTTTTAAGGACGCCGAGGCATCAATTATAATTAGTTTTTTTGGGTGATTATAATTAGTTCTTTCTTTTTTTTAAGGACGCCGAGACATCATGTTTCTTGTTATGAGATTTTCAAAACAAGGCGCCACTTGCATTTATTTTAGCTATATATTTTTAAGATTATGTTGAATGTTCTGCTAATAATCTTGAATTGTTCCATGAGTAAGCATCACTAGATAGTCGCGCAAATCTCACTTCAGAGTTTTCTGTTCCAAAAATGGTAGAATGACCTAAATGTAATTTGAAATATTTCGAGTTTAAAAAAATAACCAGACCTAAACATAATTTTAAATCTTTCGGGTTTAAAGAACCGGCATCCAATTGAATTTGCGGAACTACGGGGTTCTTTTTGTAAAATAACCGGTGGAAGGACCTATTCGTGATTTCAGATTTTCTGAAAGGTTTTTTCGCAAAAAAAACGTAGCTTGTGCCCTAGTTCTAGTTGCTCTCCAAAACTTCCAAGCATAGGATATATATTATTATTTGTCCCACAATTAGTCTTGAATTGTTCAACGAGCATGTTCGATTTTCATGTGAACTGCTATAATATTAGAAAGTAAAGCATGAAGTGTTTAGTTGTACTCCTGGAACATCCAGGTTTAATTAAACTGGTTCACCACCCCTAATCAATTCTAAAAAATGCACATGGGAACATTGCCCGTGAGCTACTACATCATTAGAAAAGTAATATGTTGAACATTTTATTTTACCTATTGAAACATCCAAAGTTGAGTCAGACCGATGTTCCACCCTCATGTTGGGTTTGCCGAAATATATATGGTTTTTTCTGTAGAATTCATCATAAGGAACATGATGTTTCTAACGGATCATGAAACGGGTATTCGGGTTTCGAAGCTGTTACACTCTAATATCTCTTCTTACTTGTAATACGGCATCAGCGCGAATGGTCTCAAGAACAAATAAGATAATTCTTGTAGAGAGAATCAAAATAACGATGTTAAAGCAATCATGACGAGAGATAAAAGATTTGGTGAAGCTAACCGTAATTTCTTTAAGCACAACATCGAAAAGAGTACAATAGATTGTTGCTCACTCATAACCCTCTTAAACATTTTAGGATCCTTTGATCTTATTCTATACAAGAATCTAACGCTAAAGGATAATCTAGCCTCTAACTTTCTCATGCGACTCTTTGTTTTGAATGAGTTGGTTTGTGGTTTCTTGATTGCTCGGGCTCTCCATGACCACCTTACGGGTTTATATAGTCCTCCTTAATCTTCCTCCGAACAAGTAAGAATCCTACTATGGAAAAAAAGCATGAACCTTAATCAAGTACATATTTTTAAATACTACAATAATATATACCTGGGTCTGAGTCACCATATTTAACTGAAGCTTTTGAATTTTTAAAACAGAAAAAAGAAAGCAAGAGAAAAGTCACGTGGGCCGTGAACGGCTCATCTGGGCGTCGGGTAGCACTCTGCCGCGCGGGCCTCACCTAGCTCGGCCCATTGACAAGAGCAAGACATACCATTGTGGCCCAAAATGTAATGCTAGCCAGGGCAAGGCAACGTTCTGATGTTGGGGTTAGGCCGCTAGTCAGCCAGGCTGTGAAGAGTTCTAGGCTTGGCCATATTAACCTGTCAGACCCAGATATAAACGGGCTTTTAGGCGGCCTTCCGGCCTACTTTATAGTGTTCATCTTTTTCTACGGAAAAATGTCAGGAAGGGAAAACTGACTTGTTCCGATGTTCCTCTTTAATGGATCGTTACTCAAAAGAGTCGTCCTATTGGAGCCATTCCTAATAGTATAGGTAAGTTTTGCTAGATTTCATCGAAGTTCTGTATAGTTTGTATGTTTCAATTAAGTTTCATCTATATTTTGCAAGTTTTTGGATCAATGGAGAAAATGGGGACGTGCAATGTTGAGTGAGGGAGCCTTGGAAAGCTTCTCGAGATGGTATTTGGTGCGTTCACAGAGTTCTCATAGAATGGCCAGGAATCATACCGTCAGAACGCTATAGAGTTCTTTAGATATTCTATACTGAAAATTGGAAATTATACCTACACAGGAAGCTCCGTGAAACGTTCATTTGGAGTTTTAATTTGCTCGAGAGCATGGTAAGTAGGCAAGTAGCTAGCTAGTTACCCGGCCAAGTTGGGCACGCACGATGAGAAATAATTTTCTCTTCCTTTTGGAGTCAAAGGGATAAGCTATATTGCACTTCATGACTGCACATCTTTTTTTTTTCGCACATCCATTTAGATCAGTTGGAACACAGAAAAAGGGAAAACACTTTTTTGCCACAAGCTCGCAAGATTATGCTAGAGCTCATAAATGATCGTGCTTCGACCATAGCAATTGTTTACACCGACGTTGATTGATCTTCGTTTGAACGTCAAATCTATATATGTTGCATGCGCGCGCCTAGGCGCGTGTTCATCCAATCTTCTGGCGGTGGGCGGTGGCGGTGCGGCTAGGCGGCGCTACCGCTACCAGTTGCAGGATTGGAGGATGGCGGTGGACGGCGGAATCGGGCAGCACGATATGGCGCGGCGTGAAGAATTTTAGGTTGGACGGAGCTGGCGTGACGACAGTGGGGAAGAGGGGACAGCGCGCAGGCGCCACCGGCTGCCAGTGGTGGAAGAGGGGACGGAGAAGGTGGCGAAGACACACGGAGCTCACGAGTAAACAGAGCGGCGATGGATCGAGAAGCGTCGGAGCCTAGATAAAAGAATCGGCAATGGAGGCGCAGAGGGAGACCGTGGACACCATGGAGGTGAGAGAGAGAGAGAGGAGGTAGCACGATAACAGTATTGTGCTACTAGAAGCGCAGTAGTCGCTTCTTGTCTTGAAATTATCATGTTGTCCCGACTCCCGACCCGTTTTCAACGCCGATCAGATCAGCAATTGTTGCGCCGGCCCTAATAAAAATTAGGACTTCTGTTCGCCAAGTCAAACCCGGCACGTACCGAATCCATCCCCCCCAAACGTATGGACAAATCCAACGTGCCGAGATCGACAGGTGTCCTGATCTGAAGGGCGAGCTTTCCGTCGAAACGATTCCACACCACGAAGTTGGCAGTGCGCACCAGGCACATCTAACGTGTAAGCCCATTTCTCCAGCTATTTGCCGGCCGGCCGTCAAGTGCATGTACGACCACGTACCCTTTCTATATATATATGAAGTTTTTTTTCTACTCTCAGAAATACTAGTTAGTAGTATTTCAAATGCGGAGTAACTACACACGAGAGTAGAAAATATTTTTTCATATATATACATATATACATATGTGTGTGTATATATGTACGTACGTACGTGCATATTGATAGATATCTTTACTTAAATTTTCAGCACCGGTGGGGCGACCTATCGGGCGCCACTTTTGCCTGCGAGTTGCCGACCGTCTTATCGCAGATCGGCGCCGGTGGAATCAATTGATCGATGTGCATGGAACAGTGCGGAAACGTTCCAACCGAATGGACCTCTCCCCATGTACGTCCCCTCAATGCTGCGTACACTTAGTTCCCTCGGGCTCTCTTGCATATTTCTTTTTATAAATCTATGTTTCTATACAGATAAAATTATAAAAATAGTTCTTTCTTAACAGCGGAAGCAACGGCAATAGTAGATCAAGAGCTGTTGCGATGGTCAGCTGAAAGCGCCACGGAACCTATCACCTGCCATGGTAGACAGACACAGCAGATACCACCAGCAAGAATGAAACTATTTTTATAATTTTAGATTTGCAAAAAAATAAAGGATTAAAAAAAAACTTATGCATCCATCCTAGTTCCCTGCGGCTCTTCGAGCGCATGCGAGGTAGCTGCGCTCGCCTATATAAACCACCAGCCTTCGCATTGCCTTGGACATCGGTCTAGCCAGTTGCAGAACAGCTGCTGAGTTGCAGTACGGTGAAGATACACAGGGTACTCACTGATATATTACTGTAGGCCTCACAGAGAGCAGGGCGTACGTACATGGCGATGGCGAAGGTTAGCGTGCTGGCCGGTGTTGCACTGGTGTGCGTCCTCCTGGTTCTCTCGTCCGCTGTGACGGCCGAGGCCGGCGGCCAGCAATGGGATGGGAAAGCTCGTCAGGCCAGGGCTGCGACGGCGATCAGGGGGCGTTCCAGGAAGGCAGTGAGAGAGGAGATGGTGCAGATGGACGTCGACATTGGCGAGTCTAAGAGGCTGAGCCCAGGCGGCCCGGATCCTCAGCATCACTGAGATCGACATATAGCCAAGGAAAAACCTCAAATCTGTAACGAATTTGGTATAGGCAGTAGTCGAGGGATGACGTACGGCTAGCTGTTCCAATTTCGTTGCAGTTTCGTCCTGCACAATATATATATCAGTGCGCATGTTGTGTTTGCCATACGTATACAGGGTCGTTGTTGATACGTGCGTGTTAGTAGCTAGTCTACTATGCTATATATGCATGTGGTCTGAGTCCACCAACCACAGGTTTCTGGAACAGGTTAAATTATGTAACTAGTTCTACAAAATGAATAAAATTTAGCTTTGCTCCGTTCTTTCGCTGCATTAATTCTACTAAAGTTTCAGTTTATTTTGTGTCCATCGGAAGTATAAATTATTCGTGCAACGCTCAAGCTGCATGATCTAGCTCCAAGTGCATTACAAGGCCAACACTCCTCCGTAAATATACTCAGCTAAGTGATCTCGATTAGTAGCCAGGACCAAACTCAGTAACTAGTTTTTTTTTTCAACGACCACAGGTTTAAGCTGCCTCCACCACTAATCTTGATTTCTCAGTTCTCGCCCTAATAAATGGCTATATCTGTAGCCCGGAATCACATCCTCTGTTGTAGTGTAGTAACGGTACCAACAGCACATTATTGGAGAACTGTTGGATCGGAATCCGACGCTAGATAACCAACAGTTGCCATGATACTAACCCATTCGGGCACATGAACACGACTTTTTTTAGGAACAGATGCGGATTTCCAATATAATCTTCACCATAGCTTCATTTTGCAGACTACATATTATAGAAGTTTTTGTTTGATGTTAATTTGCTCAATTAATGTGGAATTATTTGGGACAGAGTTTAATGTAGTATTAAACCTCTCCTACCGCTTACTGCACCGCAAATACAATTAAATTTGTTCTATACTTTACTACAAATTTTCAACCACACGCGTACATCCTACTTTGTTCTAGCACCAAAAATTTGTTAGAGGTACAAAACGAAAGGTGAATCTTCTCACGAATATAATTGAACCTTTTAGACAGGTTCAAGTCTTCTAGAATTACACACGAAGAGACGCGATGTTTTAGACCGATTCAAGCTTTCTCCGAGGAGAACAGTAACCCTAGTTCTTGTAATCTTGCATTGCTAAAGATTATAATGAAGTGCACAATGTGCGTTATTACTACAGAGAGATGTGTTGCGATTTTGCGCTGTGTCCTCTCAATCTCCAAACACCAACTAGTATTGTCGGGGATTGGTTATTGCCCGTAAACGACCATCGCAGCCCGGCTAGCACCGAGCATGCCCAAGCCCAGGCGCCGTCCCTGCGTAGGGTTCCCCGACCTTCCGACCTTCGTCAAGCTCCCCTCCCCCGAGCACGCTTGCCCGGGTGTCGACGGCCTTGCGACCCAGTCCGCTGAAGGTACCTCGAAGTCCACCCAAAAGCCGGGCACGGTCTACGAGGCGGATCCGGCATTAGCTGCGGGGCCGCCCGTGGTCTGCGCGCCCGCAAGACACGTTCGCTGTACCCACGTCGCGCGGTGCCCGGCGGGTGGCGCGGCAATAGTTCAACGCACGTCCAAGAACAGTGGAGCGCCCCCTGTAATAAATGCTTTGTCGCCTGTAATCCCCCTATAAATACCCTCTCGTACGAAGGATTGGGGGCCCCCCCTCTGGCTCAGTTAGCTCCACTAGACTTTTACCCTCACTTGTACGCAGTATTTGTAACCTCCTTCATATATCAGTGCAATCACTGGACGTAGGGCTGTTATCTCCCCAGGAGAGGCCCGAACCAGGTCAAAAAAACCTCCCTCTGTGTTTTGCGATCTCTCTAACTACCTTGTCACGTAGCTCGGTAGGACCTTGGACGCTATACCCCTCGCGGGAAAGGGGCCCTAGGTTGATCCCTCATTCAACAAGTAAGCTCGGCGAGGGACCGGTTCCCGGATCGTCGACAAGTATAAAGGTCGAAGGGATGGCTGTTGCTACCCGTGGAGAGACAACTCGTCGGTTCCTTGAATCCGCACATGAACGACGGTTGTTGTTAACGAGACTTTCCTCATATATGATCGTCAAACGGTCATTGTCAGGGATAGAGGTTTGGATATGTGCGATCATGTCAGAGAGATAATGGCACATGTTTCCTTTTAGCTACCGTGCATAGTTGATTGTGTTGAACATGTTACCCAGTCAGATGGTCAGATCCACATGTTTGACTATGAGCATTTCCGACCAGAGGGTGGTCAATGCTGGGAGATTGGCGCCACTGACACTCTTTAAAATTCGTGATTCACTTTATGACACCCTGGCCCACTGTCATAGACTCAGATAGACCCACATGTCATAGACACATCGCTAAATGCCAACGAATTGAGTGTCGCTGGACTAATTTTTCCGGTCAATGCTTAGGTTAGCTTGAGCATATCCTCCAGAACAAAATCCTTGTCCCGATGGCTACTGTTGACATTAAAGGATTATTTAATTTTTGTCGCCTAACACTCCAACTTCAAGTGAAAATTGCTTACTTGAGAAGGACTTGAAAACATTAGTCGAAGGAAAATCTCACGACTAGGATGTCTCCTGCTCGGAGTTGGATTCAGTTAAGGGAGTTATTTGGTTTGAACGGTAAAATTTATTAAATTAATTATGATGTAAATGGAAAATAAACACAAACAGTCACTCCGCAAACAAGCATTGGAAATGGTTTTTGAGGGAATTCTTGTCTTCCCTCGATTTAATCGTGGGCGAGTGAATATAAACAAGAAGGGGTAAAATTAGGACACTTACTTTTCCCAAGTCAATTCGTCTCTCCAAGCTTGTCTTCTCAGCTGCCTCCCAAATTCAAGCCTTCTGCCACAAAACTTATAGGCTCTGTTTAGAACGGTTGTAGCTTTTCTAAGAAGCAGCTTTCGATTAGGCTATATGACTGAATGGCTGAGCTAAAGAGGTTTGGTGTTTGGCAACCTGGCTTTTAGATTTGTTGAATGGCTATTCTGAGTTGGAAAATGTCCGTGATTCAAATGACGGCTTGTTTGATGCTGTTTGAAGGACATAGGAGTGTATTTTATTTATTTTTTTACACGTGACATATAAATGTAAATCTAAATGTGTCACATAGTACATTATTAATTCCCAAACATCATGTAACAAAATGTAACATATAAATGGTACTTGCCAAGTACTAGATACAAAATATTACATATATATGTTCATATGAAATGATTCAAAAATATAGATTGAACTATCATCATGGTAGCAAAGCATGTGACGTTCTGTGCAATAACGTCACGCACGCCGACCATGTCAACATCATCACTAGCAGTCATAATATCATGTGCACTGAGATTGTTTGACGTATCCCCAAGATAACCTTCATCCCTCTCCATACTAGCAAAATTTGTATCAAGCAAAGCACTATCTCGAATGAAATTATGTAGAGTCATTGTTATGATGATAATTTTCTTTTGCTTGACTTCACAGTAACTTAGCACATTTAAAAGAATACGCCACTCCATCTTCCAAATGCCAAATGCACGCTCGATAACATTCTAAAGGGAAGAGTGAAGATAATTGAACATCTCTTTTTTTCCAATCGGTCTACCACTATTTTGGAATTCCGGTACGTGGTACCTTTGATTCATGTACGGAGCTAGATAACCTTTTTGGTTTGGATAACCGGAACCCACGAGATAGTACTTTTCTACAATATAAATGAAAAAACCAATAACATTCCACATAAGCTGCAAAGAACAAATGTATATGCTTGTCAAAAAAATAACATGTTAAGTACCTTGTGGAGGGTATGGAAACCGATCCTCATACGTCAGCAATGTATCAAGGAATATGAGCGTGTCATGAGTAGACCCAGACCATCTAGTGCAAACAAAAGTGAACCTAATGTCAAAATCACATATAGCCATAACATGCATTTTGACTTGTGTATCCATGTCGGTTGAAATGCACAGGTTGTTTGTTGCGTGGTACCGTCACAAATATGTGCATCCCATCTATTGCACCAATGCACCAATGACATTATCAAAGTGAGGGGAAAATATAGCTTCTTGAAGTCTAAGATGCACTAAAGAGAAGTGAGGATCTTTGGGTTTTATATTGTCAATACCTAATTTATACACACACTCCAACACCTCTCCAAACTTCCTATTAACTACTTCTTTGGAATGACCAAACCGGTTTTTAACCTAGATGGTGGATTGAGGAGCTCCACAAGTCCATAAAAATATAGCTAATGCTTCCTTCGAGCTCATATTTAGGGCACGGAGGCGCCAAGCAGAGGAGGTAGGAGAGGGCGGCGCCAGCAGAGGGGCCGAACGGCAGCCGTCATGCCCTATCGGAGGGGGTGGATGGCGGCACCGCAAGCCAAAAACTCTGGGGAATGGGGATTTAATAGGGTGAGGAGAGGTTGCAATATTTATTCCTGGTGTAGAGTGTGTAAATAACTCCAACTTTGAAGAGCAAATATGTAATTTCAACCCACAAAAGCCACAGGAAGCTAGTCCAAGACAACTGCAGGCTTTTGCTTTCTCTAATTATGAAAGTTTTGGCTTTTCCAAAAGCCACATTAAAAAGCATGCTATTTGGGATAGCTTCCGGCTTTCACGAAGCCACAGCTAGTTGGGAAGTTGTTCTAAATAGGGTCTTAGATCCATGATTCCATCCTAAGCTATGTGGTTATCACATGCTCCCTCCGATCATAAATAGTTATTATTTTAGATATCAACATGATCTCAAGAACTCAACTTTAACCACTAATTTCTAATGTAATATATTTTAAAAAAACTAATAAAATTATAATATTATGATAGTACATTTCAAGACAAATCTACACGTATGATTTTCATGCATCCAATCTATATATTTAAAAAGATATCGATAGATAAAGTTTTAAAAGTTTGACTGCACGCTTCCCAAACTGATAAGTTTTTTAAATCGGAGGGAGTGAAAAATTGAAATTTTAAATGATCTAATTTAATGGTAATTAGTTTTGCAACTAGACTTAAAGAGTTAGTGCATTAGTGGTCCTGATTTCTACAAGAATAATTTGTCTACTAACTTACGTTTGTGGGATTGTGGCTCACCCATAGTTTAAAATCTTAGTGAAATTTTGTCTGAGATTTTGGATTTCATGTGAAGACGAGATTCAAAATCCTAGTTGAATAAAAAAATTCAAATTGTTACAGTAATTTCAAAAAATTTGGTAAATTTCACTAAAATCTTGGGTATTTTGACTTTTAAGGACCGAAGTTGGGTCAATAACCCTTAAGAATGTAATCTTTCAAGAAAATTTGTTAAAAAATATTTTTTGAGATGTTTTATAAAAATAGCAGAAATACTACCATATTTTTATAAAATTTTACAAGCTTGATCATGCTTTTAAAATTTATGATACTATATATAGCAGTCTAGGATCATATATAAAATTTTCAAATAATTGAACTTTATTTGTTATATTTAAAAATTCAAAAAATTGAACGAACATAACTGAGACAGTAACCTTGTTAGGATTTTATAAATTCTCTTGGGTGTGATCATGATCTAAAGTTTCAAATTTTTTAAACTTGTTTTGTTGCTCAATCAAATCTATAGATACAATAGATGTAGCACCATAAAGCTTTTATCAGGACAGTAACACTTTCATAATTTTTAAAAATTCCTCATGCATCAAGACCATTAAAAAAATTCAAAATTTTTTAATTTGAAAATTCCTCAGGCTTGATCATCATATAAAAATTGTATGGTAATATTATTTATATATCTGGACTATTTTGCATCATTTTTCATTCGGTTCAAATTTGCAGACTAACCTTTTATCAGGATAGTAACACTATTAGAATTTTTAAAAATTCCTTAGGTCTAATCATCATCTTAAATTTTTATGGGAGAATTAGTGATGTGTCAAGACCATCCACAAAAATTTTAAAAAGTTTTTGACATGTTTTCTACTATTTTTCACTTAGTTGAATTTTGCTGAGATTTCGGCAATTTTGGCCAAAATTTTAGAAATTTTGTTTCAAAAATTCCGTATTTAAAATTTATGTTTTGAATTTTGATATGATTTTATCCAAAAATTTGAGATTTCACTATAATTTTAGATTTCGTTCACCTCCAAAATGTGAACCGAAATTTCAAACCCTGGGCTCATCTCGCTGCAACAAATGCAATTACACAGCTAGTTCACGAATGCAATGAATGTACGAACGAAATTGCATACTGCGTGGACCAGCCAAGGGCGGATCTACAGGGTATACCGGGTGGGCCATGGCATACCCTATAGATTCGGTCCAATACAATCTATAATAGTGTCATTATTTTATACAGTCAACTTGTGAAGGTCATAACTTTATATCCGTAGGTTTGATTGAGGTGATTTTTATTAGGTTAGTTTAGAAATTGAATCTAGTTTCTACAGTTAAAATTTCATATCAATCCAACAGTTGGATCTTTATAAATTACTATTTTAGTTAACATATGTCAGTCTGTTTTTCTGAAACCGAAGCAGTTTTTTATAATTTGTTTAGGGGTGATTTGAGAATCAATAAAAAAAAATTTTAGCTTCCGCGCAATCATTCACCCCCCTCTGATTGCTATATTAGTGTATATCGATCATACAAGTGATTTGAGTGTAAGACTGCTAGTTGATTTATAGAGTAGAAACAAATATAATTGCTATTTTGATAGAGACTAGAGAGTTGCTTGTTGATGCATTGCTTTTTTGTTTGTAGAGTTATTGAATTATGAAGAGGAATAGATATTGCATCTCTTTTTCTAAACATAGAAAGAAGTTCATTGCTAATTTCTTTTCGTAAACATTGCAAAATGAGAAGCAAAGAAGGCTGCTGCTGCTTCATCTCTTTTCCGGAAACATTACATCTCTTTTCTAGAAATGTTTATTGAGCGAGATATTTTTTCCAAGTTGATGAAAATGATATAATCAAGAGTTTCATGGCTATTAGAAGGACAAGAAGTAATATTGTATTCTTTGAACTATTGTAGGTGCGTAAGTTTTTTTATGCATATTTCATACTTAAAATGTTCGAACTATTTATATTGTAATTTATACTTATATTATCATGTTTTTAGTTATTTTATACTCGTATACCGAATTTCTCAACAACATTTGTAGTTGTTTACCGAATTATTTATTAGATTTTACCAAATTGTATATTATAGTATTAGTTCGACATACCCTAACTTAAAATCCTCAATCACTGGGACCAGCTCACCAATTATTCGCTTCCTCGCTTGCTAATGCCCAACGTCAAGTTTTATGAGTACGCGTTGAATCTTTATTTCTTCTGTAAAGTAGACGACAAAAGGTGCATGGTTGTCAAATATATTGTCGCGTCAAAGGATCCTTGTTAGTTTATTAATGGTCATTGTTTGAAGTGATCACACTAATCCCACTAACTAATTGGACAAAAAGTGACTTACAATTTCGAAATTAATCCAAATTAAGAAGCCTGGAGTAGAGTACAACACACGAGTCACCAATCCAACAAATTAATACTCACAAGGCCTCAACTTTTTTACGAGACATATTTCCACCAAGCTCGTGCGTTAAGGAGACGAAACAACTAGATAATTGTAAAGCAAAATGACCATGATTTCTCTAATATTAATATCTTAGGGATAAAAAAACATTATATAGTGGAATGTTTAATCATAAATTTTGGAGATGAAGAGAAGATAAATGAGAGAAAAATGGAAACATATAATTAAATCTACATACACACCTTATCTCTACTATATAAAGCAAGAGTTTCTTCCCACGTCACTCCATCAAAATTATCTACCTTTGCCACTGCTCTTTAATTACCCATATTTGCCACTGTTAGTGTTCTTTGCATATAATCTTTTTATCGCGAATTGAGTTTCCGTTGTAACGTACGGACACATGGCTAGTACTAATGAAATCAGACTGAGAAACTTTGTGGCTTATATATATATATATATTACATGGTTGCCTTCTATGACAAGATAATTGACGATAGGGAGGTTACAAATTAAAGCTAATTAAGTGTGCGCGCACAAACATGAGAGAACGCAATAATCTATTTCCACCTTAGAGTAAGTATTCAATAAACAAAACCCACTACTTACTCCACTCTTATCCATATCATTTAGACTCTTATCCATGTCATCTAGAGTAAGGGGGTGTTTGGCACAGTTTCAACTCCATCAAAATCTGTGGAGTTGATGGAGCAGGGTATTCCTACCTCCAGAAATTTATGGAACTGGAACTGTGGGTACATTAATAGTGTTTAGGTGGGTCATCTTGTTTAAATTTTAAACTAAAAATATAAACTTAATTAACTTTATTTTAGCCTACAAGCTCCAGATCTGAGATGGAGCTGGGATTTGGAGCTCTGCCAAATAGGATTTAAGTAATAAAGCAAGCTTTGTACAATAACTATCTTGATCTAAAGGTTGTCTCTAAAGAAACACTAAAGCATTTAATTTAGGCATTCAACACTAACTTTATCTTTGTGACTATTGGCAAAACACTAATTTCAACACTAACAATCGTTCGGTCGGCTCCAACACTGGCTTTTAGTCGACGATAACACATATGTTCCCTTGCGATGCTGTCTACTAAATAAGAACCGGATCTCTTCTCTCTCCTTTTTTCTCACTCTTTTTCATAGGACAAACCTGATGTATACATGCTAATTATAAGCTGAGGTGGCCTACATGACCTATTTGGCCATACCTCATGCTAACCGCTAAAATTTTTACTATATGATTTTTTTCAGAGGACTTTGTGACATATTTTTGCAATGATGTTATGAGTAACGCAAAATGAATCATTAATCCGGAAAACTTTTCAGCAACACATATACTACCGAGTACAGACCGTAATTTTCCTTCTGCCGACGAAGCAGAGAAGGCTAACCTCAGTTAAAAGAAGAAAACGACGTTGCCTTCATTTGTTTGTTTTTTTTTGGGACTGCAGACGAGTGTGAGACGTGCGGCGGCCAAAATGTAAAGAAAAATGTTAGTAGGCTAGTAGCGCGCGCAAAAAATTGTCTGCCATCAGCCATTTCCACCTAGTAATGTGCGCCGCCACGACTAGAAGCCGTATGCCGATAAAGCATTCATGTCTAATAAGCGGATCAGATCGCGGTGGCCATTAGCCAAGTGGGCGCCAGTTTAGTTGGGCTTAGCTAGTTAATCATCTGTCCAACGGCCGAGCAAAAGCGCCCGAGTGCATACCACATCATGCCGTAGACGGACTGCCGGTACATTAAGCTCGAGCTTGATTGAAAGTGGCACGATCCAGTGCATTCTTACCGGTTAGTTAATCGGTCTAAAAGGCAGCACTGTTTGCCTTGTCGGCAAAAAGAAAAGGTGTTGAATGCCTATAGAAAGTTAGTTTGGGGCAATTATCTCGATTTGTAGATTATCCTTTCGGGGTATAGTATTTCCATTCAGGGTATTGGAGAAAAATTGAAGGCTAATTTCCCACTAGCTAGGCAAAGCTGACAAAGTTGTTCGGTTACTACTAGTGAGGTGCTTTTGGCACTAGTAATGCAGTGTTGGAAGGCCTTTCTATGCATAATCGGTATGAGAAAGGCTTTTGCGCAGCATCCACAAGTAGAATTAGCAAGTGCTTATCCATGCACACATATGGCTGAGCCCAACCCAAACGACTGCATGCTATTGCTATTAGCTAGGGCCAGCAGGTCACGTAGACGAACTTGTGGACGCATCAAATTAATACCCTAATGACTTATGTCCGGACGTCCGAAAATTTCAGATACATTGCAACATTTTTTTCTACACGTGCAACATTTCTTACCAACGCGTGCAACATTTTCCTTCGACAAACAGTAAAAATCGCTACAGTAAACGGATATTGCAAGCGTTCAAAAAAATGTTGCACGCGGAGAAAAAAAATGTTGCACACAGAGGAAAAAAATGTTGCAAGAGGCGTCTGATGGGATGAACAGTAATCGAACGCCCGAGCGCTAGTTTCACCCGATTAATACAGCCCCAAAACACAGCACAATGATTGTGCCGTTGTCTGTGTATGCATGCACGGCTACTTGCCTGGTGACGCGCCCATGTCCTAACGACCGGCCGCTTTGCAATTTGCCGTTCGCGCAGACAGATTGGCATTGCCAATTTGCCATCGGTGATCAGTACGTAGCAAAACGCTCCACGTCCGTGTGAAATCACGCCACCGCGCGCGCGCATCGCTTCGCTACTAGAACGATTCACGAGAGTCGACGAGACGCGCTCCATATGGTGGCTGCGGCACGCGTGGCAAAGCAGAAAAATCCGAGACGAGTCCTGCATTCAGGCTAGTTGGCAGTGGCTGCTAAGATAGAGATGAAGACCGGGGCCGGGTACGCTGACTTGGGCTTTCTTTTGGACGCATTGTGGATTCGTGATGCATGATCAACTCAATCTCTGTATATAAGCCGATCGAGGAGTACGTGATCATCAAAGAACAATCTGATCGCATCATCGTCGCGACATATATGTAGCTCACACTCAGCTAGCAGTCTAAGCCAGTAGGTGCATTCAGTGGCGGATCTAGGATTTTAAGTTAGGGTATGCCGAGCTAATATTATAATATATAATTCGGTAAAATTCAATGAACAATTCGATAAACAACTATAAATATTGTCGAGAAATTCGGTATACAAGTATAAAATAACTAGAAACATAATAATACAAGTATAAATTATAATATAAATAGTTCGAACATTTTAAGTATGAAATATGCATAAAAGAAGTTTACGCACCTACAATAGTTTAAAGAATACAATATTACTTGTCCTTCTTGTCTGGCCTCCGCCTTCTAATAGCCATGAAACTCTTGATTATATCATTTTCATCAATTCGAAAGAAAATATCTCGTTCAATAAACGTTTCTGGAAAAGAGATGTAATATTTCCGGAAAAGAGATGAAGCAGCGGCAGCCTTCTTTGCTTCTCGTTTTGCAATATTTCCTAAAAGAGATGAAGCGGCGGCGACCTTCATTCTTTGCATGTTTCTAGAAAAAAGATGCAATGTCTCCGTTCCTCTTTATAATTCAACAACTCTACAAACAAAAAAAGCAATGCATCAACAAGCAACTCTCTAGTCTCTAGCAAAGTAGCAATTATATTTGTTTCTACTCTATAAATCAACTAGCAGTCTTGCACTCAAATTACATGTAGGATCGATATACACTAATATAGAAATCAGAGGGGGGTGAATGATTGTGCGGAAGCTAAAACAAATTTTTATTGATTCTCAAATCACCCCTAAACAAATTATAAAAAACTGCTTCGGTTTCAGAAAAACAGACTGACACATATTAACTAAAATAGTAATTCCTGAAGATCCAACCGTTGGATTGATGTGAAATTTTAACTGTAGAAACTAGATTCAATTTTGAAACTAACCCAACAAAAATTAGCTCAATCGGACATACGGATCTAAAGTTATGACCTTCACAAGCTGACTAAATAAAATAATGACGGTATTATAGACTGTATTAGGCCGAATCTACAGGGTATGCCGTGGCATACCGGGCATACCCTGTAGATCCGCCCCTGGGTGCATTCTGAAAAGGGGAAACCTAAGTGCCCCCCAACCATCCATGCTCACCTAGCGAATTCTGCATGGTAAAAGAATACTCGTCTCGCGGTGACCTTGACCAGGTGAAAGGAATTCGATGGGGTGGTTACATATGGCCTGTGGAACTTTTGGAATGAAAGGAACTGTAGGATCTTCCAAAACACCTATAACACAGTGCAGCAGGTGGCTAACGCAGTAATCAAGGACGTGCATAACCGATCGGTGACCTTCGAGATGCTCTGACTTCTAGTCTCGAGATCTTTTCGTCGCTCATCTCAAAGTTGCTCTAGTCTGACGTTATAATTGTGTTTGCTGTCTTGTTCTTGTGGGCTTCTTTTGGGCCTCTGTTAAGCCCTAAGTCATTTTAAATTTCTGTAACCTCTTTCGTCTACTCCCTTCTTTAATATATTTGGCAGAGCTCCTACCTATTCCTTCAAAAAAAAAAAAAAAAAAAAAAAAAGAGCAGATGAGGCCTCGCGTTCAGCTACCGTGCCTGCTTGTGCTTGTGATGATCGTTGGCTCGGGGTTTGTTCGTGGCGACGCCAATGGCGCGCGCGGTCGACGACGAAAGCCACCAGCCGAACGGGCTTCATGCGCCGGCGCCGCGCGTAGCTCGGGTGAACGGGTGGAACAGGGGAAGGGCGACGGGGGAGGCCGACGGCAACGACAAGAGGCAGATCCCGGGCGGCCCTGGCCTGACCCGCAGCACCACTACTGAGAGTCTTGCAAGAATGCAAGCGGATGATACGAGCTATGGACGCCCATCGACTGTAGTCAGAAAATGCATGAATAAGTGGCATTGTTTTGATGATATTATTCCGTGTCTGCTTTTGCTATATGTTGTGATCATTTGGTCTCCTTGAAGTGTCTCTGATCTGAACTTTCGGATCATTGGAGCGACGTTTGACGGTTTGAGGTGTAAGCCGGAAGCGATATTGCTAGCAGGACTACATCGCATTACGCATAACACATGGTGCAATTATTTTCTATATAATCTGTGAACATAGAATTGCATGGAGCATGTTCCATCTGAAAAATACTGGGTTGAAACTTGAGATAAACTGATTGATATCTCATGGTTACAAAAACTACACCTGGGTGCATTGCCCATTCACTAATCACTACGACGCTACAGTGCTACACACTGTTCCTTCGCCGATCTCACAAGAAAAGACATTCAAAGATAAACAGCACGACCAAACGCCAATTCAAACAATAGGTCCTAATTTACAAACTCGAATAATCGTCACGTAATTTTCAGAATACCATTACTCCAACTGAACTAGTACCAACATAATGTGCAAAACTGAGCCTTTTCATCACATTTACTACTGAATGTTCCTCGCACGCATCAATGCTTCTATTTTCTCAACGTCTTCAGGTGCATCCACACCATGGGCATCATGGTCTACTTTGATTACCTGCAATCATGGAACAAAAATGAAAAGTCAGTTTAGCAGTATTAGGAATAAGCTACAGAATGTACCAGTGCATACAATATATAAAGGTATATGATATTGAACACACTGAATAAATATGTGCATACAACTACTTAAACTGCCATTCAGCCATACAAGTTCGTCATGTGCACCATTATACTGAACATGGGTAGTCGTGGCATGCCTTATAAATGATAGCTCGTAGTCTTAAAGCAGGCATTCGCAACAGTGTACAAACCGATAACCTCAAATTTCCAAGAGTTATAGTACAATGTGCGGAGGAGCAATAATGGATGGCCACTTTCTTTTCTGTATAGATCCTAAAGCTACATGCCAAATTACCTTCATCCTGTACCCATTTTCAAGAACTTTAAGTTGCTCCAGGTCCTCTTCTAGTTGTAACGGAGTTGGTGGAAGCTGTGGATAAATCTTCAAAAACTTCGAATCAAAGCCCTATATGGAAAAAGGATCCAGTATTTAGTGTGGGGCGCTTCAGCCCGAAGGTATATTCACAGGTATATTCACAAGAAGAAGCAAACTAGCGAAGTAGCAAGAATAAAAAGTAAGGGCTGGATGATATACTGCAATTCCCAGATGAAGAAGATATGGATACTGAGGATTGACTTTCCCTGATCTGAAATGTTCAGAATCGTGTGTGAAAATGTGGCCAATGAAGAGCTAAAGGAAATGCTAGTATCTCACTTGTTAAATGGGATCAGTCCTCTTGAGAAGTATATTGCATAACCATGGTTGTCTACAACACACTTCACTCGATTTGTGTCAAATGCATCTTCAGGTTTTAGTGCAGTGACAGCTGTGCTGAAAACTGCATCAGGAGCTCCCTGGAAACCAAATTCAAGCATATAAATGCAAAGAAAAGAGGTTGACTTGTCCAAAGTATGACAAAGGTAGAATTTTCAATTATCAAAATCCACCTAGAAGATTTTATCTAAATTACTTCAGCCAAAACCATTTTA
Source organism: Guadua angustifolia (assembly GCA_036346375.1). NCBI lineage: Eukaryota > Viridiplantae > Streptophyta > Magnoliopsida > Poales > Poaceae > Guadua > Guadua angustifolia. The sequence continues at coordinate 4,190,202 of CM070508.1, forward strand.
TTTTGTAGAAAACCAAGAAGTAGCAAGATAAGAGTTGCATAAGTAACCCACCTGAAGTGCCATAACCACACCATCTATTATCTCTGGTTCAATAAGAGGCTCGTCTCCTTGAATATTGACAACAATGTCATAATGCTTCTCAAGCTTTTGAAGTGCCTCACAGCAACGCTCAGATCCTAAATTTTAAAGCACATGCCAGTAAGTACATGCAGAGGTTTACCATGTAATCATGAAAGTACAACACAAATACAAAACCATGAAAGCATTACCATTTTGGCATGATACTGGTGTCATTATAACATCAGCTCCAAATCCTCTACAACACTCGGCAATTCTTTCATCATCCGTTGCCACAACTAATGAAAAAAGAGAAATACTGACATAAAAGGGAGTATAATAACATGGCAAGTGTTGAAGAAAATCAAGTGACGAAATAACTTAAGACAATGAAACAAGAACATCCTACTAGTATGGGGAGGTTTTGCATGAAAATATTAAAAAAAATAAAATAATAAACTAGCAGGCTTGCGCTTACCAACATGGTCCAAAGAAGAAGCTAGCATAACTCTTTCCCATGTTCTCTGTAAAAGTAAAATTGTTGAGTAGATCACCAAAAAAAGATAGAAAGAATACAAAAATAAAGTTTCATAAAGATCCAATATGCTAATAATGAGTTTGTGGATGATCTAGTTAAATATGGTGTAAAGAAGTGTAAGGTGCTTTAGGAACTATACTGATTGCTCAACTAGCCAAGTGTCAAATTTTATCATAAATTAATAGCCAGCTCTATCCACCATTTCATTATAAACCTATAGATACTCTAAAAGCTAACCTGTCCCACTCTCTCTCAATTCAAGCTTCATTGATCTGCCACAAATAACCTCAATGTTCAAACAGATATTGGTGGTCACTAGATTCACTGCCATGTTAAGTCAAGTACATCCAGATAAAAGGATACCCACTTAAGAAAATTCTCTGAACCATCCAGAGAGAATTCTTCAGAGAACTCATAGTTCTGAACAGCAGAATAAGCCACCACAATCATGGTTTTGGTTAACTTAATAGCCACGCGACGAGTGGACGACCATATCTCACATGTCTAAACAAGTTGTGCGGTAGAGTGTCCAAAACTCATAGTAAAATCTCAGTTGCAACTTACAACAACGACTTGAACTTTTTTTTTAATGACAACAACTACTAGTAGTACTGCAGAACATTTGAAACAGGAATAGGCACCAACAAGACATCATGCCCAAGTCTGGAACCAGTGGCGGAGCCAGGGGGGGCGTAATGGGGCCTGGGCCCCCACGTCGGCCCATGCAAAAGCTAGGGTATTGAGTATATGTGGAAGCGTTCAAGCGTCAAGGCCAAACGCCCAAAGGCCCGAATGAATAAAACGCCGAGTCACCGATCGACCAACGCAATGTCTCGCCTTCTCCCATTCTTCGTGCTGGTTGCTGCGGCTGTGCGACTCCGGCCGATCGCGACGCGACTCCGCGCGAGATTCTACGACTCCTAGTCTCCTACTGGTACGTCTACGGTCTACACACAAATACGAATACACGATAGATTTGCTTGTTGTCTGTTGAGTTGTTTCTCTGGGACTTACTAGTAACTAGTTCATTGATCCATACGATACAGACATACTATTTTGCAATTTGCATGGCTCCGAGTACTAGTAGTGTATAAGAGAATTTAGTCATTGATTATTCAATCCATTTTATTTTAATGATTACATGAGACAAATATAACTAACGATTAAAACTTGATGTGATGTGATGTGATTGGTCTATAGTCTACAGAATTGCTAGGACGTCCAATTTTCATGGACATTTTTGGTCTTTGATATAATACTATTCGTCTAATCCTCAGGGTAGTGGAGTACTGTGTGCAAACAATAAGCATCAGGCGAAGACACAACACTGCTGCTTACTTACTTGCTCAAGGCCACATCGCTGTCTCCGCCACCACGACAAGGTATTATTAATTATTATATATTTTCTGTTGTACTAATCTATAATAGGTATTAGGTAATCTATTAATTATCAATGATCATGGCATCAAGCTACATCGATTTAATGTCTATAATTTTGATTTTTAGATGAAGAGATATTTTACGCCTTTGTCAACATCAAAGCCATCTGATGAGATACCATCTACGTCTAGACAACCCGAACGCCCTAATCATGATCATCAAAATCAAACCATTGAACTTTCTAATGTGAGACCTTTCGTCGCAGCTGAAAAGAAAGCTCGTACTAGCACTAATTTCAGTTCAAGTGACATTGTTGCCGACCCGGGGTTGCGCAAGCCAATTGAACAGTATGAGTCTAATATTAGAGATGATGTCAGAAGAGCATACTTGTTGAAGGGACCTTGTCAGCCAATTGGTCATGACTTTCCCCGTAAACAGCAAGGAAACCATTCAAGATGCTTTCAAAAGACATGGTTTGATGATTTTGATTGGTTAGAATATAGCATAGAGAAAGATGCAGCCTTTTACTTTTATTGTTATCTTTTTAAGCCATCAGGGGTTGATAATTGGGCAAATGATGTGTTCACAAAAGAGGGGTTTTCCAATTGGAAGAAGGCAAGAGAATCTTTCAATAACATGTTGGTGGAGTAAATAGTGGCCACAACACCGCAAGAGGTCTTTGTGATGCTTTCAAAGATCAAGAGCAAAGCATTCGACAAGCGATAGAAACTTGCACCGATGAAATGCGAGTTCAATATAAAGCTCGTTTAACTGCTGTTGCAAAAGTAGTTCGGTTCCTACTATCACAAGGTTTTGCTTTTCGTGGACACAATGAATTATCTAGCTCATCAAATAAAGGAAACTTTAAAGAATTGCTAGAGTGGTACAAAAACGAGGTTGAAGATGTTTGCCATGCTATTGATAAAGCTCCTGCAAATAACTTGATGACTTCACCACCGATACAAAAGGACTTGGTCAAATCATATGCTGATGCGGTCATAAAGATCATTATGGATGATATCGGGAATAGTTGTTTCTCTTTACTTGTTGATGAGTTCCGTGATGTATCAATCAAGGAACAAATGGCTGTCATTTTGAGGTTAGTTTGACAATATTTTAAAATTATCGTGTTACTTTTGAGGTTAGTAAACATATTAAGATTATCATTCTTATTCTAATAATCTAATTCCTACAGGTTTATCAACAAAAAGGGACAAGTTATTGAAAGATTTATTGGTGTTGAGCATGTTCAAGATACATCTTCTGCTTCATTGAAATCGTCTTTGGATTGTCTATTTGCTCGCTATGGTTTGTCTATGTCTAAACTGAGAGAACAAGGTTATGATGGTGCATCGAATATGAGAGGTCGGTTTAATGGTCTAAAGGCACTAATTTTAAATGAAAATCCTAATGCTCACTATATACATTGCTTTGCACATCAATTACAATTGGTAGTTATTTCTGTTTCCAAGAGCAGTCGAGGTGTTAGTGATTTTTTCAATTATATCACTATGATTGTCAATATTGTTGGAGCTTCTTGCGAAAGGAAAGATGCATTGCTTCAGGATCATCATGAGCGTATGGTTGAGAAATTGGAGAAAGGTGAGATAGTAACAGGAAAAGGCAAAAAACAGGAAATGTCTCTAGCAAGGCCAGGTGATACACGATGGGGTTCACATTTAACAACTTTGATTCATGTTAGTACAATGTGGGATTCAGTGTTAACAGTTTTAAAGAATGTTAATGATGATGGATTTGACTTGAGTCAGAGGGGAAGAGCAAATGGATTGATGGAAACAATGGAATCATTTGACTTTGTGTTCATCTTGCATCTCATAATCAAAATATCAAGTATGACTAATGATTTGTCACGTCTCTTACAACAAAAGGATCAAAACATTGTTAATGCAATAGTGCTTTTTTCAAGTGTGAAAGCTCGCTTGCAAACATTTAGGGAAAATGGATGGGAAACATTGTTGGAAGAAGTAAAGAGGTTCTGTGTTGCATCAAAAATTTTAGTGCCAAATATGGAAGATCAAAAGCATGCTAGAGGTCACATGAGACGCGAAAGCAATTTGTCGCTTATCATCATTATTATTGTTTTGATATTTTTCTTGTTGTGATTGATTCACTCGCTACTGAGTTAAATAGTTGGTTCAATAAAACATCTACAGAGCTTTTAAAGTGCATTGCTTGTCTAAACCCGAAAGATTTATTTTCTAACTTTGATCATAGTAGTCTTATTCGACTCTCAGAGATATATTATGATGATTTCTCGGCAACTGATCGTGTAGTTCTATAAGAACAACTTCACTTGTTTTCTTATTGATATGAGAAGAGACGAATTCTCAAGTTGTGATGATCTTGCTACTCTTGTTGTGAAGATGGTTGAAACAAAGAAGCACGTGGTTTATCCATTGGTTTATCGACTGATTGAATTAGCACTTATTTTACCGGTGGGCACAGCAATAGTTGAAAGGGTTTTCTCGGCAATGAAGATTATCAAGACAGATTTACGCAATAAGATAAGTGACGACTGGCTGAATGATTTCATGATTTGTTATATTGAGCGAGATGTGTTTGCAAAGATAGACATGGAAGATATTTTACAGTATTTTCAGAACATGAAGACTCGTAGATATCAACTATCGCCTCTTGTGAAATAATAAATGGTACGTTCCCTAAATCCTTGCAAGTTACAAGTATTACATATTTTACTTACTATATATTAAACTTTAAATATCAATCATTAGTAGAGATTCACTTTATTCTTAGGCCCCTTCTTTAGAAATTTCTGGCTCCGCCACTGTCTGGAACTATGAGCTAGCATAATTCGAAGTCGTCTCACAATTCCAACGCAATATGCCGCTACTATTTCCCATTTGAAGTTTCAGACGTAAGCTTCCCCTCGCGCTCTCAGATCCGGAGTCAGTACGCGAAGCAACTGCACGAGATAATCATGCGGGGTGTAGGCAGTAGATATGTACCTGGATCATGGGCTTGCCGAGGATGGGGGCGAGCGGCTTGCCCTCGAAGCGGGAGGAGGCGAAGCGAGCGGGTATGATGCCCACCGCCCGGCTGCGGAACCCGGCCGGCCGCCGGTAGAGGTAGGCCCCCGCGGCTGCCGCCACCGCCGCGGCGCCGAGGGCCAGCCCATGGAAGATCCACACGCGGCTCCCCGAGCCCGAGGACGAGGAGTCCGACGACGGCGGGCAAATCGGCATCGCGTCAGCGCAACGGTGGCGTGGATCCCCCCCGCGGCGCGCCAGCCACTGAACGAGTGTATACGACCGGAGCAGTCCCCGGCGTGTCGGTATGTGTCGTGGAATCAGTCTGGTTAGCACAGCCCGGCCTGGTTAGCATATTGGGCCAGGCTCAAATGGTTCAAGTGCAACGAGAATTTTGATATATGCTGTGGAATCAGTCTGGTTAGCACAGCCCGGCCTGGTTAGCATATTGGGCCAGGCCCAAATGGTTCAAGTGCAACGAGAATTTTGATCATCTTGACATGTTACTTTTTTTTAGAGAGAGAGAGAGAACGTGTTTGTTCATCTTGACGTGGAGACAAAGTCCAAGAAACGAACTTAAATTGTGATATTGAGACGCTGAACATTACTAATTATGCATTAACGTGTGGGGAAATGCATAAGAAAGTTGCTAGTGCAAATTCACCCTACAGAGTAGTCTCTGACAATGTCAAGAACTTTTGTCAACAAAGTGAGTAGTAATGTTTGATTATGCATGGACATCGTGGGTTAACGCATGTAGTGGTGGACCTATGACCTATCGCACGCGGGTATGGGTCATACGCATGAAAAATAACGATGCAGGCTTATTAATAGTAGTATTGCAATCTGGTCCATGCCAACGTAGCATCTGTCTGGCCCAAATAAATACGATTCACGTGTACGTTTAACACCCACTGGTCAAACGTCCATCATTATAGTGGAAACATATTTTCTAAATCAAATAATCAAATTATGTCATATATTTTAAAAATATATATACTTTTGAGTCTTTACGACTAGAGAGATTTAGGAAATAGCCTAGCCGAAAAGATACACTTGATTTCCTTTCATTCATGATAGGTGAAAAGCATGTCACGATCCGCAGCAAATATATTAATACGTTGATTTTTTTTTTTTAAAGAGAATGAGAAGGAGGAACATCACTACCAACTTGTTTTTATATATTAGCAAAGGTCTCCACCGATTCTTCCATTCAAAGAGATTACGGACAAGACCTGAATACCATTCGATGATTGCGTACGACCACAACGTGTCAATGTATAGCCTTCGCTGTGTCATTCACGCCGCTCGGCAAGAGCAAGGAGGCATCGCCATCCGCCAACTTATCCTCGAACTTGCGAAGCCACTACAGAGCACGCAATGTTTCTGAACACAACTTGGGTGCCAATCCTGTCAATTCTCTGTTACGCGCATCTTTCCCGACGGACGGCGATAGGATGCGATGCTGTGGACGAAAGGGATCGACGGGCCATTGCCGGCCACTTAGTTTCGTTTCCGTGTCCCCTCAACACAAGGCACCAAGATTTTCAGGCAAAGAAAATGCCACCAGATTTCATGTGGCGGGGATGAACGGTGGCCCGTCGCCATTCACCAAACCCGTTATTCTAATGCTCAGAATCCAAGTCAGCGTGACTTCTCGTTCCTGGATTCCTTTCCTCGTGTCTATCCGCAACCGCTACCGTCATGCCTCACGTGCCTGTCTTGGTGAAATCTAGGATGCAGCTTCAACATTTCCTGTGGTGGTGCCGTGGACGCAACTTTCCCGCTGGAAATCATGTTTATGATTAAAAAGAAAAAAAATCTTAGATGAAGGTGTACTATCTTAATCCATCGTTGAACAGAGCTTGATTTTTTTTAGGCGAGAATCTCAAGTTGAAATTGGATAAGCAACAAGATGTTCCTTTAATCGAGTTTATGAAAATATGACTGTGTACTCCTAATAAACAATATAAGAAAAATGATATATGAGGATTGCTTCTTTATTAGCCAAGCGGTTCCACAAAGTATACAGATTACAGAATGATTATAATTATCTATTCTGATTACGAATGCTAATTTCTAATGATGTTTAGATTGCTTATTGCCCCTCATGGTATAGATAAACTTCCTATTTTTGCTGGATGAAGATGTGACAGTTGTTCTCCAGAGCCATCGTACAATTGAGAGGTGTCTTTACACTAAATGGTGCATTTTTCAGAGATAATTTCCGGATAGTTACGCGTATCTATCAAATAACTGTCTGTACAAAGACATGTGTGGGGATGATCGTTTCTGTTGCGAAATTTTTGGATGGAAAAATTTGAAGTTTGGAGAATAGACATTGGGATGGGCCTGATTGGCTCATGGGCTGTAAAGCTGGCCCATTAGGGCATTACGTGAAAAGAGACAGATAGAGGAGTGCAAGGGCTTGATCGATTCTGCGTGGCGGCGCGGCGTCTCGGCGATCGGGCATCTCGCGAAACTTCGGATGCCGTTGCGCCTAGGCTTGATCCGCACCATGAGATCCTCTCTGGTTTTCTATTTATGTTTCCTCTGTCTTCTCTCAAAGATCGAATTTTGAGCCAAGTTTCCCTTGAGTTTTGTCCCACTCATCTTCGGTTTTGAGTATTGATCGGTGAGCTTTGTGTGTGACAAGTTCTCTGGCGTTGCCTTGGCTGCGAGGCTTGCACTCCAGATTGATTGTTCGGAGCCTTGCGCCAAGAGTCTTGACTCGGTTGTGCACCAAGCTTTTGGTCTTGTTCGGTTGAGCCAAGGCTTGTTCTTGTGCTTGATTCGTTTACAAGCCGGTAAGGAAATTGGGTTGGAGATCGTTTTGAGCGGTGCGTTTGGTGAGGCTTGGTTTCACAATCGGTGTGTCACGGTTGTGAAAAAGGGCATTGTATCTCCGTGACCGAACCATCTCTTCCGTGGCACATACGGTGGTAATCGGTTTTCGGGACAAAGAACTCGGTTGTGCCTTGCCTTGTTCTTCGAGTAGCTTTGAGTGCTACTCTTACGTGAGTATATCGAGAGATTTCAATTTTCGATTTACTATTCGGTTACTGCCTTTGCTTTCTGTGATGATATTGGGTTTGTTAATGAATATGACAATTGATGAAATGAATTAGGCCTTGAACCGGTAGAGTACATGTTAGAAAGAATTGATTCATTATTCAAATTTTGTCGATTACGATCGATATTGCTTTGATTGTCGAGATTGTTCTTTTCATTAATTTGGTTAGTAGTTCAACTTGCTAGAAAGAATACTAATAACCGACTTGGGTAGTAATTCGTCTGAATTTGTATGCTTGGTTCAATTAGTAATATTGCTAGCAATTGATCTCGACACCTCTAGTGTAACTAGCCAAGTTAATTAAACTCTTGATCTGTTCATTGCATCTTTGGAAAATACTTTTAGTTTTGATCTGGACATGCTCGTTCGGTTAGAACTATTACTTGTTCTGTAACTGCTTCGCTCCATTCTTTGTTGATCGTAACATTTTGTGTGGGTTCGGTTTACGATGAGAGCAATCTTTAACTCTTCGTACTTAGGTATTTATACAAGTGAACATAAATCAATTCTTGTACTTCTAAGGTGGTAAGGGTTCAAGGCCTATTTCGTTGAATTGATTAGTCTTGCCGATTTGTGATTGTAGTGAAGGTAATTATCTTCATTCTACCCAAAATCTGAGGGCACGTCAAATTTATTTCCTCTCATTTGGGGTGATAGACATAATTCTTAGAATGGATGACATAAAATGGTTAATGATTGTCCTTTTTGTGTCATACTGGTTGTTAGAGGATTATGTATTCTTATTCATATGCTTTAAAGGAATAATGAACAAAGTCTTGCTCTTATACTCGCATCTTTTCCAACAATCCAGAAAACCGATTATATCAATGGCTTCTATGTCCTCAGACGTAATTAAGCCTGAGTTTTTTGATGGGGCCGGCTTTAAACGCTGGCAGGCTAGGGCAAAACTCTGGCTAATTGAGCTCGGACTGTTCTGGGCCATTAGCGAAGAGATGCCACCCCTTCCAGGGGTAGATGTGACCGACGAGGCCGAAATAGATCGCATGACAGCGAAAAGGGCCAGTTGGGAGAAGGCTAACACCTCGGCGTTAGCTCGCATCTTAGCCATCCTGTCGAATAGGCTTTTTGACGTGTATGTGAACTTCACGGAGGCACGCAAGATTTGGATAGAACTCAATGAGAAATATGCCGAGAGCGATAATGGGAACGAGTCTTTTATCACAGCTAAATATCTGAATTACCAAATGGTTGAAGGCAGGTCTATCATGGAGCAAATCCATGAATCGCGCTCCTCGTCGTGACCTAGGTCGATGCAGTGTGTTCTTCCAGAGGGTTTTCAGGTAAATGTGATCCTAGCTAAATTGCCTTCTTCCTGGCGTGACTTTGTCACAGCCCGTCGACACTTGAAGAAGCGGCTAACAGTTGGAGAACTGGCGGCCGCTATTAATGTCGAGAGAAGTCCAAAAATAGCTATGGAGAGATAAAGACTTCTGCTCAGGCTAATCTTGTTGAGCACAAGACCCAAGGCAAGAATATGAAGAAAATCAAGAAGCCATCTCCTATGAACAATATCAAGACTAAAGACATGAAAAAGAAGAAGACGGAGATTATGCGCTTGTTTATGCGCGTCTCGCCATAAAGCCAATCGGTGCCGCAGCCAAAGAGGAAAGGGCCAACGCTTTGAACAACAAAAGGCGGCAAAGGCTCGGTGCATGTGGTCATTGCGGCTTAGGAGATCCTGTGCGAGCACTTCCACCAAATGGACGCGTACCTTTGGCCTTTATGGCGATTCATCTCTTGATTGGTGGATCGTCTGGTGCTACTAGACACATTTGCACCGACGACTTGTTTCTCCTCTTCTGAGTGCAGCGGGTGGAACCATTCTAATGGGGAACGGTGCAGCGGTTGCGATCGTGGGATAGGACAAGTAAGTCTGGAGCTGACTTCAGGCAAGACGCTTGTCCTTAAGGACGTACTGTATATACCTGCTATGACTCGCAATCTGTCGAGCGGGTCAATGTTGTGCCGTCAAGGAATAAAATTAGTCTTTGAGTCCAATAAGGTCGTGTTGACCAAATTTGGTTTGTTCTTAGGAAAAGGCTATGATTGCGGAGGCATGTTCCGCATCTCCACTCTTGATAATAATATAAATGTATTTCAGTCTTCATATTGTGATAATAATAATGACTTATGGCATTCTCGTCTTTGTCATGTTAATCATGAAGCTATTGAGCATTTGAGCAAGATGGAGATTATTCCTAAATATAAGTATGAGAAAAATCACAAGTGTGAGGTATGTGTTCAAGCTAAACAGCCACAGAAACCGTTTCATACGGTTGAGGGCAGAACCACCTCACCATTTGAATTAATCCATTCTGATATTTGTGAAATGAATGGTATAATAACTAAAGGTGGAAAAAGATATTTCTTTACTCTCATAGATGATGCAACCAGATTTTGTTACATCTATTTACTCAAAACTAAAGATGAAGCACTAGAATACTTTAAAATCTATAAGGCTGAAGTTGAAAATCAACTAGAAAAGACAATAAAGAGGTTAAGGTCAGACCGGGGAGGAGAATATATTCCTAAGGAATTCTCTCAATATTGTGAAGAAAGTGGTATAATACATGAGTTTACACCACCATACTCACCTCAATCCAATGGAGTGGCTGAAAGAAAGAACCGAACTATTTGTGACTTAGTGAATGCTTTGTTACAAAGTTCAGGTATGGCTAACTCATGGTGGGGTGAGGCTGCTCTCAGATTAATTATGTCCTAAATAGGGTTGCACCTGCAATCGTGAGGTTACACCCTATGAAGGATGGAAGGAGAAAACCTAACTTGTCATTTCTTGGACTTGGGGCTGTTTGGCCAAGGTACATGTACCTCTACCGAAGAAAAGAAAGCTCGGTCCAAAGACTGTCGATTGTGTCTTTATTGGGTATGCTCATCAGAGCACAGCTTATAGATTTCTAGTGGTCAAATCCGAGGTTTCAAACATTGCAATAAATACTGTAATGGAGTCCCGTGACGCGACATTCTTTGAGAATATCTTTCCTATGAGGGCAAAAGAAGATAGCACGCCTAATGGTTCTCATGAACACTCTATTCCTTCTAGCGTGGATGACACGGCTCCAGAATCGGAGTTGAGAAGGGGTAAGAGGCAAAGGACTGAAAAGTCCTTCGGCGATGACTATGTCACCTTTGTCGTGGATGATGAACCACGAAGTCTTCCAGAGGCATATGCATCACCGATGCGAGAATCTTTGAAGGAGGCGGTCAAAGTGAGATGAATTCTATCATCTCTAATGGGACTTGGGAGATAGCAGATCTTCCAACTGGTTGCAAGCCGAAACGCAAATGGATCTTTAAAAGAAAGCGAGACCGATGGTACTATTGAAAAGTACAAGGCCCGATTGGTGGCTAAGGGCTTTACGCAAAAGGAGGCGAAGACTATTTTGACACTTACTCTCCTGTGGCGGATTACCCACAATCCGAAAGCTTTTGGCCTTTGGCGACTTCATATAAACTCCATGTACATCAAATGGATGTAAAGACCGCTTAAATGGAGAGTCGGGCGAGGAGATTTATATGCAACAGCCAGATGGATTTGTGGTAAAAGGACAAGAAAACAGAGTGTGTCGATTGATTAAATCCTTATATGGTCTAAAACAAGCTCCCAAGCAATGACATGAAAAATTCGATAATACATTGACTTCGCTGGCCTGCGTGGCAAACGCCGACAAGTGTGTGTACTATCGATTCAAAGGGAGTGAAGGTGTCATTCTATGTTTATACGTAGATGACATACTATTGTTTGGAACCAATATGGATGTAATTAAACAAACAAAATCGTTCCTCTCCCAGAATTTTGATATGAAAGATCTGGGTGAAGCTGATGTGATTTCAAACATTAAGCTTATAAAGGGTGAGAATGGGATTACACTGTCTCAATCCCATTATGTGGACAAAGTGCTTAATCGCTTTGGCTTTGTAAATTGCAAGCCGGTTGCCACACCCTATGATCCAAACACTAAGCTGAAAAAGAACTTGGGTCAAGGTAAAGACCAGCTAAGATATTCACAGATTGTTGGTTCCTCGATGTACTTAGCTAGTGCAACTAGGCGGACATCTCATATCTTTGTATGCAAAGTTGAGTCGTTATCGTCCAACCCAGAAATGATCATTGGATAGCACTAGAGAGTCATTAAATATTTAAAGGAACAATGAATTTGGGAATACACTATTCGTCATCCTACATCCTAGAAGGATTCATGACTCTAATCGGATCGGTGACTTCGGATGACATGAAGGCTACGAGTGGCTATGGTTTCACTCTAGCAGGTGGGGCTGTTTCGTGGAGGTCTTCCAAACAGACCATTCTTACACGGTCCACCATGGAGGCCGAGTTAGTAGCACTTTCGACTCGGCGGTAGAGAGCGCGAATGGATTAGAGAACTCCTTTCTGACCTACCAGTGCTGGAAAAACCAATTCCAGCTATCCTTACCTACTGCGATAACCAAACCGTTTTGGTGAAGGTGAAGAGTAGTAAGGATAATATGAAGTCTTCAAGACACATAAAGAGGCGATTAAAGTCGCTAAGGCATGCCAGAGAGACGGGTGTAATTGCTGTAGAATACATCCAGTCTGAAAGGATTTTGGCCGATCCTTTCACCAAAGGAATGGCGCGGAAGGTCATTCTTGCAGCATCAAAGGGAATGGGGCTCATACCCATTTAAGTGGATCACATCGGTGGTAACCTATCCTAGAAGAGCGGAGATCCCGTAAACTAGGCTCTAGGAAAACAAACTGTGTGGTCTAATGAGCACATCTAAGGGTCCCATTAGCTGCAGTGCTCTTCTGTATGGCAGGTTGAGCTTTAAGCTCTTAATGAGTTCAATACCGTGTGGCAAAAGGAGTTGTCCTACAGGACTCCTTGGAGAACTCACCTATATGAATATAATCGTGAGGTCGCGATTAATGGAAGTTAAGGTAGACTTCCAGAAGATATTCATGAATAAAGATACTAGGACATGACCGGAAAGTCCTAACCCGAAAGCTAAGCTAAATGCTGCCCTGTACAGGATGTTACTTGTGTGAAGTCTCTCACACCAAGGCGTTGGATCAAGGCCTCAGTCCTCCATCGTTTGTGCAGAAACAGAACACTTGTAACTAGACAATGGGTTCAAACCCGAAAGGTACTTATTGTCAAACATCTGTATATCAAACAAGATTAATTCTCCAACATCAATTTTGGTGGGGATTGTTGCGAAATTTTGGATGGAAAAATTTGAAGTTTGGAGAATAGACATTGGGATGGGCCTGATTGGCTCATGGGCTGTAAAGCTGGCCCATTAGGGCATTACGTGAAAAGAGACAGCAAAGAGGAGTGCAAGGGCTTGATGATTCTGCGTGGCGGCGTTGCGGCGTCTCGAGCGATCGGGCATCTCGCTAAACTTCGGATGCCGTTGCGCCCTAGGCTTGATCCGCACCATGAGATCCTCTCTGGTTTTCTCTATTTATGTTTCCTCTGTCTTCTCTCAAAGATCGAATTTTGAGCCAAGTTTCCCTTGAGTTTTGTCCCACTCATCTTCGGTTTTGAGTATTGATCGCTGAGCTTTGTGTGTGACAAGTTCTGCTGGCGTTTGCCTTGGGCTGCGAGGCTTGCACTCCAGATTGATTGTTCGGAGCCTTGCGCCAAGAGTCTTGACTCGGTTTGTGCACCAAGCTTTTGGTCTTGTTCGGTTGAGCCAAGGCTTGTTCTTGTGCTTGATTCTGTTTACAAGCAATCGTAAGGAAATTGGGTTGGAGATCGTTTTGAGCAATGTAATTTGGTGAGGCTTGGTTTCACAATCGGTGTGTCACGGTTGTGAAAAAGGGCATTGTATCTCCGTGGACCAACCATCTCTTCCGTGGCACATACGGTGGTGTCGGTTTTCGGGACAAAGAACTTCGGTTGTGCCTTGCCTTGTTCTTCCGAGTAGCTTTGAGTGCTACTCTTCCGTGAGTATATCGAGATTTCAATTTTCGATTTACTATTCGGTTACTGCCTTTTGCTCTGTGATGATATTGGGTTTGTTAATGAATATGACAATTGATGAAATGAATTAGGCCTTGAACCGGTAGAGTACATGTTAGAAAGAATTGATTCATTATTCACATTTTGCGATTCGTCGATATTGCTTTGATTGTCGAAGATTGTTCTTTTCATTAATTTGGTTAGTAGTTCAACTTGCTAGAAAGAATACTAATAACCGACTTGGGTAGTAATTCAGTCCGAATTTGTATGCTTGGTTCAATTAGTAATATTGCTAGCAATTGATCTCGACACCTCTAGTGTAACTAGCCAAGTTAATTAAACTCTTGATCTGTTCATTGCATCTTTGGAAAATACTTTTAGTTTTGATCTGGACATGCTCGTTCGGTTAGAACTATTACTTGTTACGTAATCTTGCTCCATTCTTTGTTGATCGTAACATTTTGTGTGGGTTCGGTTTACAGTGAGAGCAATCTTTAACTCTTCTCACGTACTTAGGTATTTATACAAGTGAACATAAATCAATTCTTGTACTTCTAAGGTGGTAAGGGTTCAAGGCCTATTTCGTTGAATTGATTAGTCTTGCCGATTTGTGATTGTAGTGAAGGTTCTTATCTTCAGTCTACCCAAAATCTGAGAACACGTCAAATTTATTTCCTCTCATTTGGGGTGATAGACATAATTCTTAGAATGGATGACATAAAATGGTTAATGATTGTCCTTTTTGTGTCATACTGGTTGTTAGAGGATTATATATTCTTATTCATATGCTTTAAAGGAATAATGAATAAAGTCTTGCTCTTATACTCGCATCTTTTCCAACAGTTTGTTCCTAACCAATGAACTGGTCGACGTGACTATTTCATTGGTTAAGGACGATTTTCACAAAGTTATTGACCACTATGATTAAATTGGTCAGAGACTTAACCGTTCGAATAAGAGTGAGCTCCATCGTATATATTATGAATTTTATGTAATGTAGACGTATTAATAGAGTACATTCATGAATAATTGAGGGCTAAATAAACAATAGACTTTTAATCCTGTTCAGTTTTTAACTTGCCGTTTGGGCTTCTTTAGTCCAATTTTACCAATAGGATTTGCTTAAGTCTGTTCATTTTGAATTCGTATGAATGTACTTATATGTTACCCTTTTTTGCGTCAATAGATCTTACTGTTACCAATATAAAAGTTAATCCCGTCGAAGTAAAAAAAAAAACGGTTCGTGTAAAGGTAGATCCACCCGTAGCTATGAGACCAAATGACCAAACTTCACATAGAAGAAGATTACGGATTTGCCATTCACCTGGTCCAGATGCAGGATGTACAACTCTGGAACTCTCGCAAGCATGCATTCATATCCACGTCAACTTTTCATAGCCGCCCATCCGCGAAAACCTGTCACGATGTCACCCCGTGTCCGTGCGCGGTGCCAATACGCCGCCAGCGACTAGTGGAGGCGGGCGAGCCGTCCGTCCGTCCTCGTCCCGCGTCCGCGCCCACGTCTCACTCGCGGCTCAATAAAGTTTGCCGGCCGTGCCGTTTGACCCACGCGGCTTACGAACTGTGAAATCCACGCGGCCGCACGCATCAAACCCAGCCAAAGCATCCGCACGCATCAAACCAAGCGGAATCTGACCCGACGGACGGGCAGGCACGCACGCACGCCGCATCCGCCTTGACTCACCTCCGTGACCGCGTGGAGTCTTCCTTTCTTTTTTTCTCTTTCTCTCTTTCCACTGAGATGTTTTTATATTTTTCTTTTTAAAAATCATATAAATATTAACATATAAATAAAAGTTACATGATGATTATTTATCTTTTCGTTATTTCAAAAATTATGTAACTTATGTTGAGAGAGAAATCATAGAAGCACTACTTCATCAATCTTTAGATTATACTAGGCATACTAGATTGAGTTGCGCGCGATGCCGCGCCATGCGGAAAAAATCTGGCATGAGTTTTTTTGCAAATCGAGTTTGTGGAACCACGGGGTTTTTTTTTCAAAATAACCGACGGAAGGATCTATTTACGATTCTGTTTTTTTAAAATATTCTAGGTTGAAAGAACCAGTTTTTTTTTACAAAATAACCGGTGTAAGGACCCCCGTTGGCGAATCTATGGGACCGCTATAAACCTTCGACGAATCCGTGTTTTTTAGAAAACTGCGTGGAGTAGGGCTGGAAACGAGCCGAGCCGAGCTCGGCTCGATGCGGCTTGGTCAAGTGGCGGGTCGAGCCAGGCTCGGTTCGGCTCTAAGGCGAGCCCAAAAAGTCGGCTCGACTCGGCGAGCCGGCTCGTCGGCTCGCCAAGCCAGACCAATAGGAGATTTTTTTTCAAGTTTTAATATAAAACTTCAGAAATGACCAAACAACACAGCTTTCAAGTAATAAAGTCAAGATATTACTAACAAAAACACAGAATTGCATTTGCATTCATTATCAAGAGTTCAAGAAATTGCATTCAGAATTAGTAAACACTAACATTGCATTCAGAATTAGTAAACCTAGAGGTTCAATAGAACAATTAGTAAATAGAAACACCGACATTGCATCATCAAAGGTTCAAGAATTCAAAATTGGAAGGTATCGCTAGAGTTTTGCTCATATGGGCTAATTGGGCCGAGCTAACGAGCCGAAATGGCTACAAAAAAACGACAAAAATAGGTTAAACTCAAGCTCGCTCAAGCCACGAGCTTTGACCGAGCCGAGCCGAGCCTAATGAAACTCGAGCCGAAATTTGTGAGTCATGAGCCAAATTTCCAGCCCTAGCATGGAGGGATCTAAACGTCTTTTCGAATTTTTTCGGGTCTAGTCTACAAAAAAATCGACGAAAGGACCTAAACGCGATTTCCAATTCAGCTATAAACCGCGTCTAGGGACCTAAACGTAATTTTGATATTTCTCGGGTCTATTTTACTTAAAAAATGGTCGAAAGGACCTAAACGTAATTTTTAAATTTTCCGAAAGGATCTAAATACGATTTTCGGATTTTCCGAGAGGCCTCCCGAGGGGGGCGACATGTGACCCTCTAGTTGAGCGACAATCCTTGGGGTTTTAATATAGAGTATATATCGTTTGGAATACGATTTTTTCTATACCTAAAAAAATAAAGTGATTTCTGTGAAATCTCTACAAAATTACTATAAATTTCTGCGTTAGCTTTATTCCGCGCTCCATCTTGAAACGAACTAGACTCCCACACCACCTGCTCCGCTTTACTCCGCTTTTTAAATCCTCTTTAGCTTTACTTCTCTTTTTCTTCGCTTCCACTCCTCCTTACCCACGCCTCCTCATCTTCCCCCTCTTTCCTCGTCTCTTCCCTTTCGAGCCTCGCAGCGCAGCCCAACTTGAGGAAACCAACCCTAGCGCAGCCGTCGATCGCTGCCCTCCCGCATGGCGTCCCCGGCACGGCTGGCCTCCGTCTCCGGCTCCTTCGGCCTCTCCCCCGACCACGCCCGGTGCTCCTTCGACCAGACGCTCCGCCGAGAGGTAAGTGCCCGCCTCGATCTGCGTGAGATCCTTGTGCCTGCTGCTGTTTGCTCGGGAGTAGGTGCCGGAACTGAGTGGGTTTCGCGTGTGCGTGGATGGTTGGTTGGTTTGAAACGGTGGGTCGTCAGGGGGAAAGTTTGCTGTGTCGTTATGATTTGTGCGAACGACGAGGAACGATTGGAACTTACTGCCTGTTGTTTGTGCGTAATAGTGGATTCGGGAGTTCGTTTTCCATTTCTAGGTGTTTGTTTTTGGATGTGTAAGGTTGTATGGACTGTTTTTGTGATTATTCTGACCGGTGTAAGAAAAACGAAACGGACGAAACAACCTGCTTTCAGTTTTGTGTGGAGATTTCAGGTTAGTTTGGGCCTTTTGGGTGACTGGCGGGATTTGCGGATGTTTCGATCTGGTTAGGGTTTCATGGTACGGGATGCGAACTGCTAGCAGCAAACGTCGGGAGATCTGTCCTAGTGGCTGATGGGGTGATGCTAGTTTGGTTAGGTTTTCCCCATATTTGTAATCGAACTATTAAATAAAATGATATTAGAACACATCTCGTTTGTGTCGCGTGGCTTACGTTGCAGAATTTACTTGTCTTGCTATTTAGATTCAAAACACGTCGCCAAAGTAGCGGCTTGTCGGGGTTGCTCCTTATTGACATGAAATTTCTTGTACAAATCCTATTGAACTGAAACACTGTAGTTTTCTGTGCTATGCCCGGTTGTCCTCACCTTATCATGACATATAGTAGGTCTAAATTCAGAAAGTATGTATTTCTCAGCTGTGCAACTACACAAATATAGCTTGAATGATGCTCACATTGGCTGTAGATTTGTCAAATTCTGTTTTCACCTTACCCTGTACCTATATGGTTATATGTTCATTCCCTTTGATCCTTACTATCTGTATTCCATTCTTCAATGAAGCAGGATTTTCAGGACAACCGACTGCTCAGGTCATTTGTTAATATCCATGAACAAGAAAATTATTCCAGAGAAATCATAACAGAGGCTGTTGAGAATTGCATGAAGAAACAAGCAGAAAACTTGGTGCATTCACTGGAGGTCATCAGTGGAAGGCTGTCACAATTGGAGTTATATTGCTATAAGCTTGAAAGATCCATTGGAGAATTACGAAGTGATGTGATGGATTACCACAGCGAGGCAAATCAAAACTTCCATTGCCTTGAAAAGCATGTGAAAGAGGTATGTCTTGTTTTACATTGACATATGAATAAGCAGTCTTTGAGCATTGAGTATCCTTCACTGTTTTTCTTCTAGGTCTGTTGTCTAAATAATATGATGCATTAACTAACTGGTTAAAATTTTATCACCTTGAGCTGTGAACATTTAATTTCTTGTTTCAGAACTTGTTGTAAATAGAGTTTTTTTCCTGTTTCTGATGGGTTAGTTTTCCATATGGTAAAAGACAAATGATGTTGGTTTGGGGTTGAACAAGATAAAGTACGTCTCATGAACGAATGAGGTATTTTCCTAATTGAATCTTGTATGTCAATATACGGTGGGATGTTTTTTTAGTTTAATCATTTGATATTTGCAAACTAGAGCAGTCTCTATAAACATAAGTTTTATTTATGAGTAGGGATTTCTCAGGTATATAATAGCCTGGGATTTGCATAGGGCTTATGTTAATAAGGGTACTCCCTCTAGTTGTTGGTGCTGCTCCTGCACAATGGTGCCTCCAAATCACTGTTGGCTGATTTTTTGTGTTCTAATAACAGGCACATCATCGGCCTAGTGATATATTGATTGGCTAAACTAGGATGTTGCACTTATATATTGTATTTGGACACCTAAGAGTGTTTGACCAACTAGTATTCTATAGATTGTATATATGCATATAAGGCACATGAGATATTGAGATACTGGGCTCAGGACAGTCCTAAGTAAAACAGCAAGTCGTCCTAGAGCAAACAAACGCAAACATCTAATAGTAATGCAAGAAGTTATGATGAGATAAGGTTCACAATGGCTCGGACAATGCAGCTGTGGAGCTCCCTATCTTACTTTTGTGATGGTTATGGTAGGGAATTTTCAAGCAAAGCTTGTTTCTGTTTGCATTTTAGTATTGACAGGCAGTTAAAATAAACCTCGTAGCAGTTAAAATATACCTCGTAGCTTACATTTAATGAGCTTTTTTACCCTTTTTCCTGAAACTAATATGTCTAACTATCGTTCTCATCAACTCCTGTGATGATATTCTCAAAAAACTAACCAAAATGCTTAGCATCACTCATAACTGGACCTACTTTTGTGGCCAGGTTCAGAAATCTGTACAGGTTGTGCAGGATAAGCAAGAGCTTGCTGACACTCAGAAGGAACTAGCCAAACTCCAAATAGTACACGAGGACTCCACACAGAAGAGCGAAAATATTGCTTCGCCAATTCTTATGACAAAGGAAAATGATGGTAGCTTGCCCCTTGGAAAACATGAACTTGCTCTTGTGCCGCTGCATCAAGTAAATGCTGTTCAGTCTCCTGCTATGCAATTCCAAAGTTGCAATGGGCTTTTCCTACAGCAACTGGTGCCAGTCTCTTTGAGCACCCAAGACCAGCAGCACTTGAACCAACCCACTGTGTACTGTATGCAAAGCCAAAGTCATCTTGAACACAGGCAGGCCAAACCGTTTCAACCTGCACCTCAATCTGTGCAGTCACATACCCAGATCCCTCAGCCACAGACTGTAGTCGAGGTACCCCAGATAACTAGCCAGGCACCAGAGTTTTACCTTCAACCTCAGCAACAATGGCCACATCATAGTGGTCAGCAGGTTCACTCACAGTCACAGGCAAGGCAACCACAACCACAGGTGGTTCAACAGCAGCAGTACAACAGTATTCAGCATGTTCCAGCACAGATGGTTCAGCTCCAAACATCTTCTCCACAGGCTCGAAGTGCACCTCAGGTCACACTGTTATATCCTCCATGTGGATCTCAACAACCTGCCTGTGCTAACACTGAGCCATGCCCTAGAAGCATGGTTGTGCAGCCTTCTTACTCTACAATTTCCTCATCCCAGCGGAAGCATCATGAAGTTGCTCCTATTTATGTGCAAAGCAGCGCAATTTCGATTCCACTGGCAGAGCATAACCTCCATCATCAGCAGCCGCAGCAACTTCAATCTCTTGGCAATGGCTCATTTGCACCTCAGCCAAGGAAGGTTGGTCTACATGGTGTTGCATCATATAAAGTACAAGGGAGTGCCCAGACCTACAGCAATGCATATGGGAACCCTGCGAACAATGCTTCTACTGTTGTTGCTGCCCTTCCTCAACAAGCACAGACCAGTGCTCCAATGGTTCTTCATCATTTAGGACCGCAGGCTGTGCAGAATCATCCGGTAGACATGGTTGAAAAGGCTGCTCGGATGGGTTGCTCAAAGGATCAAGTGGAGAGCATGGCGCTCTGGACGGTGACTGCAGGCCAGCCTGTAGAGTTCAACACCTTGCATGATAGGCTGAGCTCTGGTGGCAATGTGGTGACTCCACAGGCATGGTCTGGGTAGTCGAGAATGGACAGAATGGACAAGTATGGAATCACTCCATGCGCTCTAGTGACTTGTTCCTGTGATATATTATGATATATCGGAAGCTTTTCAGCTTCGCTATGGTATTTCCTCTGGCATCTTTTTCGTCAGCCAGCAGATTAGTACGTATCCTCCAGCTTATTTTTTTCAGCTGGATGATCTCGATGAAATAAAACTGCTAGGTTAGTTAAATGATGATTGTTGGCATGCGCCCTACCTTTTAGTGGGCATTTATGCTTGTAGCCTGTTGTGGACTTGCATATGCATGTTTGCGATATGAAGATACGAGAGATCTGCTGTTTTTCACTGTCGTGAGTGTAAAACTCATCGGTTTATACGCTCTTAACAGATTTGCTGTTTTTCACTTTCTTTAGTGTAAAACTCGTCTGTTTGTATGCTCTTAACAGTGGTATTACAGGATTCATAAACAGTCTACTGCCTCAGTGCCTTGTGTTGACCAATTTGTTTGCCGGTTACCGCCCATACTTCCAGTGAGATTTAAAAGGGTTTGCTGGAGTCTCGAGATTTTCATTTCCACCGTACACATACTTCTTATCTTCCAAGACAACTAAATAGGGTATCTAAATCATTTTTACTTGTACCTTTTTCAATTTCATCTTAACTTTAATCCTTATGCAAAATCAAAATACGTCCTATATTTATGAACAGAGGGAATATTCATTAACCGTGTTCTTAACAACAAGCGAGTTCACAAATCTCGTATTATCTTCACCTTTTGTCTGCTGTCTCAGTGCTTTGTGTTGACCATTTGTTTGCCAGTTACTGCCCATAGTTCCAGTGAGAAATTTAAATGGGTTTGCCAGTCTCTCGAGTTTTTGTCAAATAAGATACTTCATTAACGGAGATCTTAACAACAACCGAGCTTACAAATCTCGTGACATCTTCACCTCGCGTGCCTAGGCAATTGCAAAGCCATCATTAGCCGAGCAAGGGTTGGAAGCATGAGAATATCATTATCAGACGCGCGCACATGATTCCAACAATGCGCAACAGGACAGCTCTGCTAGATGGGTGGTAAGGTCCCCGTAGCGTTTTCAGACGCGAACTCGTGAGTTCTCCGCGTACGTGTGGCTCGGCGCACCGACCGGCTCGAGCAAATACACTCGGCCACTCGGGCAGCCATACTGCCAGGATTATCTAGGACGCCGTTCCGGTCGGCCGCCGCTCAGCGTCATGCCGTGGCTACCAACGCACCGCACGACCTCTTCGCCGAGCGCCTCACCTTTCCACCTCCCAGATGCCGCATCCTTCGGTTCCCACCGCGGCAAGCCGGCGACATCCCTCCGCAGCACGGCTTGCTCAGCAGAGCGCGCGAACCCGTAGTAGCACATGCCAGCCCTCGACTGAGCACTCGTGAGCTCAGTGTAAGGATTTCTCAACAGTCAACACCGAGCTGGCGTGCAGGGAGACGACCTCCAAATCCAAACAGTTCTGCACTTTTTATTGCTCCCACGCAAGTGACAAACTGCATAGCCTTCTGCTGTAGCATAACATAATTATTATGTTGGTACAACAAACCAATGCTTCTAAACATAGAAGCCGTACAAACACAAGGACACAACCACGAATCCACGATCTACATAGGTATCGTATGCTGATCGCGAATTGTGATGGAACTGAAGATACAGACCTGCTACAGTAACTTAAGATACCTCATGCCCACATCAACTCTGCACCTCACTGGAGGAGACCAAGGCTAATACTCCAGAAGCATGCCTAACTTGGTCATGGATATTACGTTCAGCAACTTGGGTGGGTCACTTAATCTTTGCAAATCTGCACCAGGAAGCACCCATGCAGCGACAACTTAGGCTCATCTTGATTCTTAGTCCTCAAATAGAGTATAGAGCAGAAGGTCTTGCACAAATGTTGCTCTGACGCTGGCTTGTTTCCGTTTTTGTTCCCTTTCTTCACTTGTGAGGGATGAGTCAATACTGCCAAGGAAAAAAGAAGCAGATGACTGAATCGTAAAGTTCCACTAAATAAATCAAAGTGGTCGCCCTGAAAAACCATTGATTCAGTGTTACACTTCCCAAATGGTCCTAAAGATGCAAGTGAAGCAAAATTTTGTCAATCCAACTTGCTGGACCTACTTATTCAGTGCAAGGCCATCATCAATGGAAAACAATGGCGTATCTAGAAATATTGAGTTCAAATTTCCATGGTCAAACCTGATTTCCCTGTGCTAAAAATGCACTGAAACTAAACATTGCCACAAGGCATAAGAAGAACAGTGGCCACAATGACAGTTTTCAAAAATCTATGATGGCTAGATAAACAAATCTAGAGAAGTAAAGTTTTGGCATTTTGCAAAAGAGCACAGGGGAGGAAGATGGTCATTACAACCTTGACTACATCCACAACACTGTTTCTATCTAGCATGAGTTAATATATACCTTGACTCCCACAGCTGAGCAGGCATCTCTTTTACCACTGATGCATCATTTAGAATGGAAATAGGTGGTTTTGATGTTTCCTCAGCAACTGATGTTGGAAAGCTAAGGCCAAATGAAGACAGAAGAGGATCAGCTGAAATATTTGCGGCGTTATTGTTGCTTGACCTATGCCCACCACTCTCTAGAAGCACCTGTAAATGGGCTTCATGTAGATCTCGGCTCAGCAAAGAAAGGGCCTCGCTGCCAGGAATAATGAATCTGCGCAACCTGCGGCGATTCTGCAGTGATCCAAAGTTAAATAAGCTTACACCAAAACCTGTCTAAACAAGATATTTTTATGCATCAGGTGTCCTGTCCGTGAAAACATGTATTGCATGCATGGCTTGATCGATTTGAGTAGGCAAGGAGTAAAAAGTGTGTGTGTGTGTGTGTGTGTGTGTGTGAGAGAGAGAGAGAGAGAGAGAGAGAGAGAGAGAGAGTACCTTAAACAAATATCCATGTTGCACAGTGATATGATTAAGCATATCTTTTGTAATCTTATCAGAGCAGATAGGGCAAGGCTGAATCGAGGGAGGGAAACCATCAGAACAAGAAAACAACCCATGATACAGATTATTATACTACAACATAATCAAAAACATCATAAAATATATACTTAGAACTACATAGAAAGCTTATAGTAAACAGATAAACATCAGACCAATTTAACTGAGGTTAAGAAAAAGAATCCTCGGTCTTATATGCAGCACTCAAGCACATTTAAAGCTCCTTGGAATCACATCCTTGTTTATTTGACTCTGATAAATCAGGCAACAATTTGATTTCCCTTCAATCATTTTGTGTTACCAATAAATAAGAATATTCTGCTTCGTCGCTCCTAATGGATAGCATAGTCCGAGGATTACTGGTACTTACATCCAGAGGTAGAGGCGCACTCCTAATTCCTATTTCCCAACCATTCTCATCTCACAGTTTGCCAGACCAAGCACTCAAGCCATAGGCTAGCAGCAACATACGATGCGAAAACTTCCATCTTTTTCCCATCTCCCAATTTTGTGGTCGAGTTTTCTGCTCCAAGAACACTACGCACGGCCAAAAATCCTACCTTTTCGCATGTCCTAAATCTGCAGTTTCAATTAGCCAGGCCGGAGCTTTATGCAAACCATGATATTCTACTGAAACTACAATGTTTCTACTTCTAATGGCAACAAAAAATATGGGGGACTGGTTCTTCAGGTCAGGTCAACACCCCCAATATGAGCTCATTCTCCAGGTCAACCATTCAAAGTACAAAATCCATCTTCTCTAATCATCCAACAGCAGATTAAGGTACTAACAGCCGCGTGGGGCTCGAAGGGGTGCTCCTCCTCGAGGTGCGCGCAGAGGGAGGCGACGTCGTGGTCCTCATAGCAGTAGGGGCACGCCAAATCCGGCCTCACCTTCTCATCCATGTCCAGCTCATCCATCCCCGCCCGATCTGCACCAACCAAACAGAGGCCAAATCAAGAAATCACAAACCTCCCAGGAAACAAATCCACAAAACAGAGAGACAAATAATCCCAGGAGCGTGGTCGCCGCACCGCCGTGGCCGAGCTGCGCCGCGTAGAACCGCTTCGCGGCGGCCAGGCGCGAGATCCAGTGCTCCGAGTCCATCGATTCTGCGCGGCTAGATAAGGCTTCTCGCTTCCGCTCCCCTCCTCTTCTCCTCCTGTGGTGGTTGCCTCTCCTCGACTCCAGACGATCAGCTCGTGGATTCTGTGACGGCGCGATTCGAATTGGAGCTCGGCAGATTTCTTTCCTGTCGAGGAGAGGAGCTGAATTGAAGGAGGGGGAGGAGGAAGCTTCTCTCTCACTCTTATCGGGAGGTGAGAGTGGGTTGGGGGGTGGGGGGGTTGCGACGGAGGTGCCGCGGTTTTTCTTTTTTATTATTCGCCTCACATGTCGTATCCATCGTGTCATGGACTAGCCGATGGCTCGTATCGTTGTTTATCTCCTCACCGGCTGTAAAACTATACCGCGAATGACTCATAGCCTCATAGGGCAGGGCAAGCTGTCTGCCTACGCGCAGAAGCCTCGGCTCGATGGTGATCCTTTTCTAACCCCTATCTCGTTCTTCTGTTCTAATAAAATAGACTTCTTTCAAATAAAATTATATATCTAGTGTTTTCTTCGTCACAAAGACACTTTTGTACCTCTTTACCACAAAAGTGTCTCCTGTATTCCTCCACGGCACCCTTTCTCTAGCGCACCGTCTCCACTCCCTCACATGCCAGCCATGGAACCGAACTCTTGCGCTCATGTGCTGCGGGAGCTCTGGCTCCTCTCGTGTCCCGGAACATGGCAACCTCGCCAACCACCTCCCGAGCTACGCCTCCGCGACACTCGGGCTCTCGCGCTCCCCGAGCGCGGTAGATTATCTATCGTATGTCGCATCTTTCGCGGTAAGAGATGGGCTAGATTTGCTAAAAAACATTTTTGTTAAAAAAAGAGATAGGAATGAGGCTAGAAAAGTGATCACTTCAATTTTCCCCTTTGCACATTTTTTATATTTAGTTCTCGTATAAATAAAATTATAAATCTAGCATCCTTCTTCTCATTGTGGTATAGACTACAGTAGGTCCACCTACTATGTTATGGGAGCGTAGTAAGTTCCTGTCGTTGTCGTTGCTTCTGCAATTAAAAAGGGC
Organism: Guadua angustifolia; assembly: GCA_036346375.1. Lineage (NCBI taxonomy): Eukaryota > Viridiplantae > Streptophyta > Magnoliopsida > Poales > Poaceae > Guadua > Guadua angustifolia. Next base: position 4,216,402 of record CM070508.1, read on the forward strand.
TAGGTTTACAATTTAGTTCGAATAGAGACTGAACTTAAAAAAGATTAGACCAAAATAAGAGTGTAATTGAATCAGATAGATGTCGATCGACCGAACTTGTTTGACTCAAATTCAGCTAGTCGTGTCGAATAATTGTCGAATTAGGCATCGATTTTGAATAGTTAGTTTTAGATTAGACATCGGATTCAAGAGATCACTATCCGTTGGATCAAGGTATTCAGATTATATTATTGGATAATTCCAAAGAACTCTATATACGTACTTGAATATTTGCAGCCCATATTTTAGTATCTTCAATAGGGCCAGCTAAATAGCACAAGACAGGCACTCCCTTCCACAGCTCCAACCCCATGCCGCCATCCTATCAATCAGCGTCGGCTACCACCAAAACTTGACATGTAAGAATATGCTTCCACTCGCTTATGTGAATACCTTGTATTGTTTTGCAAAATATAAAGGAATATTTGATATTTTTGCAACTTCGTTGGATTACCTAATAAAATAACTTATTAAATTATGATAATCCTATTGCATATTGAACTCATTGGGTTGATTAATCATTACTATATGTGGTATCTGTTTTTGAGCTATATTTAACAAAAAAAATTGATAATGCATTGATTCTACTCTGTATTCGCTTCAAATCCAAGGCCGATATTATTTGCATTGTATTTATATTGGCAATATCCATATCCAACTCCGAATCCAATAAAAAAATATGACTTGGAATACAAAAAGAGTGATATATAATCAAATCCAAACAAATTTGCACTCCTAGACATAGTTCAAAATCTATGCGAAATTTCAGAAATTTTGTCCGAGATTTCGGATTTCAGCCTGGGATGAGATACAAAAATCCTGGCCAGATAATTTTTTAAAAAATTCAAATTGCTACATTAATTTCAGAAATTTCAAAAAAAATTCAATGAAACCTTGATTATTTTGACTTTTGTGGACCGGATTTGGGTCAATAACACTTAAGAATGTCAACTTTCATGAAAATTTGTTAAAAAACCGAATTTTTAAGATGTTTTATAAAAATAAATATTGTTAGATTTTTATAAAATTTTAAAAGCTTTATCGTACTCTAAAAAATTTATGTTACCATATTTAGCATTCTAGGAACTTCATTTTTTATATTTTAAAAGAATTGAACTTATTTTGATTACTCAATCAAATTTATGAAAACAATACATGTAGCACCATAAGGTTTTTATTAATATAGTAGCGCTATCATAATTTTTAAAAATTTCTCAAACTTGGTCATCATTTAAAAATTTTATAGGAATATTAGTGATGTTTTTGGACCAACGACATAAAATTTAAAATTTTCTAACGTATTTGAGCCATTTTTCAATCGGTTGAAATTTATTGATCAATCTTCGTTAGCACTATTTGAATTTTTGAAACTAACTCAAAGTTGATAATCATTTAAAAATTTTATGAGAACATTATTGGTGTGTCAAAACTATCCCCAAAAAAATTCAAAATTTTCTAACTTGTTTTGAACTATTTTTCATTTGGTTGAAATTTGCAGGTCAGTCTTTTATCAGGACAATTATACTTTCAGAATTTTTAAAAATTTCTCAGGCTTTATCATTGTCTGAAATATTTATGGGAATATTAGCGATGTGTCTGAACCATCTACAAAAATTTTTAACACCGTTTCAACTATTTTTCACTCGGTTGAATTTTGCCGAGATTTCGGCACTTTCAGCCGAATTTCCATTAAAAATTCTGAATTACAAAATTTTTTGAATTTTGATCAGATTTTACCTAAGATTCTAAGATTTCATCTACCTCCAAAATATGAATCAAAACAAAATTTCAAACCCTCGTATTTGGTTATGGACTCGTGGTAGTACTGGTAATAGAAACCGATGCCGAAGCAAAGGCGGTCGCGACTCGCGACATGGGCCAAAACCGTGTAGGCGTTACCGTACTGGGCGGGGTAGGTTTGGGGTAAATTCGGTTGGGTAGTGCGCGTGCAGCGTCCGTAGTTGCGCAGCAGATACCAGGGATTTTTGCTCGCGGAAGAGTACGGACTACGTGTCACGGTGGAGGGGGCGCGTGGCCGGGACCAGCGGGCCAGCGGGGTAGAGATCTGTGTCGGCAGAAGCGCGGAGGCACACGCGTGGCGGCGTCCGGTGGCGCGTCGTGGGTTTTGGTACCACGGCACACGTCGAAACGGGTGTGACTGGTAATTGCCGGGGCAAGCTTGTTTGCCTTGGGCTCGGACCAACAGGCGATACTGTCACTGGACACAGGAACCGTGCAAACAGCGAGATGGGACGAGATGTCAGGCCTGAGGAGCCCTGCTAAGTCACGCGTTTCACGTTTCACCGCGGGCGTGGATAATTGCTCGAGCGGTAGGACGCGATGTTCCTTGGGTTGTTCTTGTTTCTCCCCAGGGCCGGTCCTGAGGGGGTAGGGTGGGCCGTCGTTCCAGGTCATTAAAGTTATAGAGTCTTAGGTATACAACTACATCATGGATTTTTGGTCTAGTCGTGAGTAAACGTATGCTGAGTTGATTTGATGAGGGTCCAGGTAGAAAACGAACCGTCCAACTGAAGAGTATTGCCTTAAATTTGTACCCACTTTCTCTCATGATGGCCTATCTGATGTTGAGATACATGATCTTATTTCTGAATTAAAGATTACAAAATTCACTTTGCCAGATGGCGCATTGTCTGCTATAAAGATTTTTGAGCATGTCAGAGATGTGTATTGTTATCCTAATGTCCCCATTGTTTGTCGAATATTATTTATTGTGCCTGTGACTGTTGTATCGGTTGAAAAAAGCTTTTCAAAATTGAAATTATTGAAGAACTATTTGAGATCAACAATGATTCAAGAAAAGTTAAATGATTTGACGACTTTATGCATTGAGAAGAAGTTATTAGACGAGATTGATATCAACAATATAATCGATGACTTTGTATCACAAAATGTTAGAAATTTTTTTTTAAGATAATGCCAAGTGCCAAGTAAGTGTTTATGATTACAATTTACATTTGTCATTTCATAAACTTTAAATTGTTCTATAGAAGTATTTTTTGTGCATCGAATATTAATTTCTTTAATGATGTGTGCTTATAAGATTATATATATAGGAAAAATATCGTTTACTCCCGGGAGTAATTACTCCCACCTCTGAAATACCACTTAAACGAACTTGAAATACCCCTTTATCACTTTGGGTACACTCATACACTAATTATAAGATAGTCCAATGTGAACCGCATGAAAAAATTGCAAGTGAGTCTATGATTTTAGCGTATTTTGCAAATACCTTCATATACGCGCATAAAAAGGAGTATATCCAAAAAAATACGCATACCACATCTGAAAAAATGTACATACCACCAAGATGATCTTATATACTGTGATACTACGCGTACATACCCTCCGTCATACGAGATACCCCATACGCTAGAGATACTGACATAGGGAGTAATTACTCCGGGAGTAGGAAAGAGGCTTCCTACACACACACACACACACACACATGGTGAACACTCCATGAAAATCACCCATAAAAGTTTTGAAAAATTCTCAAAAAAATTACCATACGTAGGGGAGGTGAGTTTCTACAATCCTGCAAAATTTGAAAATAAAACTCAATCACATTTGAAAGATATGAAAAAGATAAATTCAGCTCATGGTCCAGGCTACCCTCGCCGCCGTTCTGATGTTCCTTGGACCACTATGACACACACAGCTTCTTCGCCATCACCGGCTTGCCATTGCTCAACTCAATCCTATACATCGTCCCAAAGCTCCCATGGCCAACAATGTTCTTGTCCGTAAGTGTCTCCACGATCTTGTGCTGGTCGAAGCTTCACTTGTGGAAGCTCGTCGCGTGATTGGACATCTAAAAGTCGGCAGCCCATCGTGCTCATTGTTGAGAACTGGATGATCTCATCCATTGAAGACACAAACGAAGCAACCAACGCAAACCATCAACCGAAGAGCCACCTTCTCAATCAACAAAACTGCTGCCTATTCAATCTCTAACTTCCTTAATGTAATCCCTAAACGAAAAGCTAACCCACCCTTCAACATGTATATATATTGATTGATCAATGAAAGGAGATGACATAAGTGTTCATACATCAATTGTCTCTACATTCTTATTTACAATACGTTATCACCACTTGCTCTTCACCGAAGTTACGAAAAGAGAAGAACAGACAGAGAACAAAGACGGCGACATTCACGGTAAGAATAGAAAGCATGCCGATTCTTACCGTCAACTACGCCGTCTCCATTCTTCTAGAAGAGATGGTTCGTGAGTTCCGACGTGCCACACGTCGTGGGTTCTTGAACCGGCACCGCTTCGCGCTATCATCCACCGCCTTGGTCACCCCCGTCCTCGGCGCATGGGCTCTCGACACGGCCAGGTGCTCCTCGCAGACGCCACGGACAAGCCACATAATACACCACCGGACACATTCATCGGTCAGCAGAGTCATCACAAATGGCTACGGCATACCCGCCTGGGTTCTACCCGATGAATGGTGGAAGTACATACCTGCCGATGGACATTTTCTCCACCATGGCAGCCTCTCGAGTGCCCTCGCTCACTCCGGTTGACGAAGCACTGCCAAGTTGGAGGCCCCTAACTCCGGCTCCGCCCGGCTTTGGCTTGAGCCCCACCATGGCGGCCAGATCTGGGGCGCCACCTCTCTTCACCAGCACCGTCGATTCCGCCCCGACTCCACGCGCAGTTCCCCCATGGGATTTGGCCCTCCTTACTGCGCGTCGCACCATGGGCGAAGATCTTCGACTCCCCACTGGCGCGATTCCAGGGCTTGGCGCCGCCGTTTCTTCCTCCCTCCCCAATGGCTTCGGAGGTGATGGCCATGGTTTCCCCTCCTCCCCAGATGAGGGGGAGGGCTCCCACCACTGAGTGCCGCACAAAGAAGGGGAGGGGGAAACGCCGCCATGGCCTAGGGTCTTCTACTACCGCATGACGGTGGCGATCGGCATGGCGACGGTGGATCTCCATGGCGTGACGATTGGAGGATTGGCGAATGGAATCGGTGGTAATCGTGGTCAAAGCGCGAACGAATGGGGAATGGTTAACCCTAACCTAAAATCGGTCGTTCCTTCTTCGGTTTTATCTGGCAAGGCGATCATTTTGGGCGTTCGGTGGCCAGCCCATGCGCGATCGGTTTAGCCCCACCACAGCACCTTGGGCCGAAATTGCCGATCTTGGCCCACACTCCGTTTGCAAATTCTCCCCGCATGCACGCGCGTCGTGGCCCTTCACGGCAAGCCCACACCGACCCCCTACCGACAGCCTTCGGGCCAGGCGGGCTTCAATAGTGAGCCAAATTCGCCGATGGTCGTTTTATTCATTTTATTTTCGAGATTTCCAAAGACTTATGCATTCTAGTACCAGATTTTACAAGATTCAGATAATGTTGTATATCGCTGTGTATCTTTTGTTTTAAGACCACGATATTTCGTAATTTGTAAATATATATATGTTTGTTTGTGTATATACTTATGCATATATGTATATGTTGTATGTTATTAAATTTGCAACTTAACAAATTGTATTTTAATAACTTTAAAATTCTCACAATTAAGTATCACTTAATTGTCCAGGATTTTAAGTAAATTTAAAAGAATGTCTTACATACTTTTGAGAATAAAACACAAGGTGATGGAGTCTAGGGCATTGGCTGCGTCTTATTCAATTTTCTGAATATTTCTGCCTGGAGACCAAGCCTTTTTGAGCAGCAATGAAAATTGCCCAACACTATGAGGTCTACATCATGTTCCAACTTGATGATTACCTATAAAGTGTTATCTCAAAAATAATGATTTTGGAAATAAGGTCTACTCCATTTTATGGAGATTACCTTAATTATATGGTCTACTCCATTTATGGAGATTACCTTAATTTATGGAGATTACCATAATTATATGGTCTACTCCAAACCATCCAAAACATAAGACATGATTTAAAATTTGCACTTAAATATTACAACACCACCATTAAGGTTTTAAATTTACCAATATTTGGTGAATTAATAAATTGATGGTTATGCCATGTAGGAAATGCAAAAAGAATTTGAAGAACTCGCCCTTGATGGGAGCAATTATCCTTCATGGGCAACGGATATCAAAATTAGTTTTGCATCTCGAGGGATTTCAAATGCAATAAATGACCCAGTTGAAGGGGCCCCTCCGGTCCTCGATATAATGAAGTACACTGCCTTACTTTTGTTACGCACTTCTATCCATAAAGATCTCAAGAAAGAGTATATTTTGGAAGAAAACCCTCGTGTTCTGTGGGTTGCTCTTAAAGATCGTTATGAACAACAGAAGAAAATTATATATCCTGATGCACAACATGATTGGAATCATCTACGCTTACAAGATTTTAAATCTGTGGTTGAATACAATCATGCTGTTCATACCATCTGTAGTAGGTTGAAGTTTTGCGAAAAAGAACCAACGAAGGCAGAAAAGATAGAGAAAACTCTATCTACTATGCTTCCAGCAGACAGGGTATTGTGTAATCAATACCATAAAGAAAAATATCAGGTTTATTCTCAGCTTATTCATACATTATGTCAGGCTGAAAAGAATGATGAACTTCTTATTAAGAATCATAAGTTGCGCCCAATTGGGTCAGCACCTTTGCCTGAGGTTCATAATGTTCAGAATAACGCTTTGAATAAAAGAAAGTTCAATGGATCTCCATCTGGTAATCCAAAGAACCCTCCTGGTAGACGCAAATTCAACAAAAACCGCAGACACCGTGTTAACAAGAAAGCACGTGGTAATGCACAAACTACCTATGACAATAAAAGACTTTGTCATAAGTGTGGTTGTAACACGCATTTTGCCGCGACTTGTCGTACTTCAAAACACTTGGTTGAACTTTATCAGAAATCCCTCCGTGATGGCAAACAGAAGGCACCAAGATATGAAGCTCACTTCAATCTTACTACTGAGACTTCAAAGGAGGCTGGTTGTTCATCTTCGGTTCCCAAAGAATCGCCAAACAATGAAGCCCTTACTCAGTAAGTGGACCTTCCTGCAACGGACGACATGCTCATCGAGTACACCTCGGGTGACATATATGGAGATTTATCTTAAAATCTTCGCGTCCGTAATTATTGAACAATAGTATAGTGTGTTGTAATAATTAGAATTTTAAAACTATTTGTAATTTGGAGTTGTATATTTATTTGTACAAACTTGTTGGTGTTTCGTAGAACAGGCAAGTGTATTTGTAAGTCAGGGGGCCGCGCGCTCCCTCTCCTCGATGGTTGACTCAGGGAGCCCGGGATTTATACTGGTTCGGGCGGAACGTCCCTACTTCCAGTTCGTGGTGGTGGTATATTGCTCCGGGCACGGCGGACCGCGCCTTGTTACAAGTGAGGGCCCGGGACAGGCCCCGAACGCCCGTCCGAGTGGGAATGGGCTTGAGAGCTTCGGAGCTCTCATGCATCGATCGAGTTGGGAAGAAAGGAAAAAACAAAGGAGGGAGCCCCCCTCCCCTGAAGACCCCGCCCCTCCTTATATAGGCGGAGGGGGCAGTTTACACGGGACTCAGGAGAAAAGAGCGGTAGGGGCACGACATGCCCAAAAGATCCGGTCTTCGGTCTTGAGGACTGACAGGTTCCCGTTTATCTCTTGATAGGTTGGCAGGCTTAGCCAACGGCGCCTTGTAGGTAGCCTTAGCTTGTGGCGCTCCATTGGGAAGGTGCGCACCTGTCCCCAGTGCGCCTGTCAGAAGTAGGAGTTGCGTGGGCGGCGCCTCTGGTGTTGTCTCGGGAAGGATTGCCTATCCTCGCACGTTCGTCTTGTTCGACGACGGTGACCAACCGAGGTCGGCCGATGACGTGGCTGAGTCGCCGAGATGGAGCTCGCCGGACCCGACCATCCAGGGCGGATGATGTCTTGCGTGCGTCTGCGGCCCAGTCGGTGGTTGCGGAATCCCCCGACCTAAGGCCAGGTCGGAGACCACGGGGGCGTCCGACCCGAGGCCAGGTAGGAGCGCCTTCGGAAGTCGGGGCCGAGGGTTCTGCGTGACCCGACTAAGGCCTTCCGATTGGAGCTGGGCCTAAGAAGTTCCATTTAGCGCTCTGACCGGCATTTTAGGGATAATCCCTTTTGTGAGGGACTTTGGTAATATCCCCTCCAGCGCTCTATATTGTCGTCAGTCCGGACTCCGAGTCCAGATGACTGAGAGAAATACGATCTTGAAATAGATGTATACTGAAACAGCCGTAAATTTTGTTAAGCCAAAAGAATGTCATTAGCAGAAATTAAATCTTATTTAACAAAGGTAATGGACATCTATTAATCTCACCCTTTGAATAATTACATTTGGATTCAATCAAATGAACTTCAATATATATTGAAAACTTAAATTGTAATTACAATTATTTACAAGAATTGATTTTTTTTAAAAAAATAAGAAATAAAAATTAAAAAAAAATCTTGGTCTCTGAAAATCTTATGTCGTCCGAATCTTGAAGCGCCGCAATCAAGAAAAATATTGCAATCACAAGAAATTAACAAGCTAATAATGTTGCACGGTAGAAAATGTTGTTGCCCTCGAGATAAATTATAAAGGAGTACAGTCAATGGAGATAAATATGAAATATCAGTGCTCAAGGGACAAGAAAGCCAAGTCTCGAACCAAATTCTCCAGAGGCTTCCTCATGGATATTCATGTATCTCTGACTCAAGGGCCACTCATAAGGCTAGAGACTTCTCTAGTAGGCCAAGCAAGCCTCGAGCATTTAAACAAAAGCCTCAGGAGCATTCCTAACCCAAAAGAACTCACCGTTCATGGTAGAGCCAAACACAAATACTCACCAGCATCCATCTCCTCAGAGCACACAAGTATTCCAGGACCAAGCCACACAATCCATCAACCGGGTAAGAGCTAGAGCTCAAATACACCAGAAGGCCTCAAGCCCAGGAGCCCGAAGGCGAAGAGACCAATAAGATCAATCATTCCCCTGGAGGTAGAAGTTCATTAGGAGACCATAAGCCACCCAGTGAAGAGCTAGCACGCATTCTGCGCCTCTTCTTCAACCCATATCAATTTCACAGCCACTGCGTTTTGTACCTTGGAGCCAGGAAACAAACTAAATTGGATCGCGGATCAGTCGACGAGTGAAGACGCGTATTTTGATCAAAATCCAGGCAAGTAATCCATGACCATCTTATTTTGATATTAAGATTTTATTTGGAATACTAGATATGTGGGCGCGGCGCCGCCTACCACGACACTGGCATTGTAATGCGAATCCGGACCTTCTTGCGAAGGAAGGAATTCGGTTTTTTAAAAAATCTTTGCGACAAATCGTATAATTTTCGCTGGATGCGTTGTAATTTCAGAAAATTTATAGAACACAGGGATAAATTTTATGAAATTCTAAAAAGATCTTGGGGTAATACGAATCCCGGCTAAAGGACTTAGAAGCAATCTCTAAAATCTTGGAAAATCCAGTCTATGGCAATTAGGAAATGCATTGCACGAGATGTACAATTCTTAGCTAAATCAAGAAGTTTCAAATTTTGGAAACTTTGCGAGCCCTTCCCGCCAAAATAAACACGCACCGCGCGCGCAAAAAAAACGGCGCCTCGCTCGTGGGCCCCGCCGAACGATAGCAACACGCGTCGGCCAGGAAAAACCGGGCGATGTCAGCGGCGGGCTCGAACGCGACCTATCAACCGCAACGAAGGCTTACCATGCTGCGCATTGCGCCATTGTTTAATTCCAATCGCCGCGATTAATCACTTAAGCTAAGCAACAGCTTGAAAAAAGTAGGCGACGTGGCTCAACGATTTTCACGCCGTACGAACGGGGCTCGTTTTTTCTGTTGTAGCACGCGACGATGATCCCTCGCAAGAGCAGGGTGACAAGGAGGCAGAGTTTGACTCAGGGGACGGGGTGGAATAGAGGCTTCCACTCTTCAGAGTATATGTTTAATTAGATGTACTGAACTTTTGTCAGAAATTATGTAATATGACAGTGAAGGATCGTAAGGAGGTATCTGCGTTTGGAATGTAATAAGTTCTGTAAAGTCTCTAATTAGTGTTCTGCGCAACAACACTGAAATGGCGTGTTAACTAATAAATTGTCGGGCTTACTCGACGAGCTATTAGTTAAGATGCCCTGATCAGTGTAATTAACTCGGGATTAATGAACCACTTCGGTCATTATCTGGGGTTAATTATGCGGGTCGCCACATATACTTTGCTGTGGGGTACCCCTGATAGGAGTATTCGTCAAAACTCATATGTATTGTAATATTGCATTATTGTTATGTTAGATATTCAATACAATGTGTATGTATCTCTATATGTGATGAATACAGAATTTTAATTAAATTCTTGTAGATGCCTCTTGAAGTCAATCCCTCGAAGGAGGAATTATGCCTTGTGGACAGTTGTACCACAAACTCTATACTCACAGAGATAAAATATTTCCAAACTCTTAAGAAAAGAGAAGGAAATGTTTTAACGATCGTTGGTCGTGATGCGTTGATAGTTGGCTCTGGTCGAGTCACAATCACCCTCCCTATGGGTACACAGATTACAATCGAGGATGCTTTGTTGTATCCTGATTCAACTTGTACCTTGTTGAGTTATAGAGATATTCGTAAGAATGGTATTCATGTAGAAACACATGAAGAAAACAAAGAGGAGTATCCTCTCTTAACTAGACTTACTGGATATGGCAAGCAAATATGCGAAAAAATTCCAACTCTCGACTCTGGGTTGTACTATACATACATTAAGCCCATAAAACTTGTTGCATACAAGGTAATTTTTCAAAATGTCGATGCATTCCAAACTTGGCATGATCGACTTGGGCACCCCGGTATCGGGATGATGAGAAAAATTATCACCAATTCTATCGGTCATGATTTGACAGCTACAAAATTTCCCAAATCTTCGGATTTTGTATGCACAGCATGTGCTACTAGGAAATTGATTTTAAGACCTTCACATCTTAAAATCCGGGCTGAACCACTTAAGTTTCTTGAAAGAATTCAAGGTGACATTTGTGATCCGATTGAGCCAACTTCTGGACCATTCAGATACTTCATGGTTTTGATTGACGTATCTACTAGATGGTCACATGTGTGCTTATTGTCCACACGAAACCATGCCTTCGCGAAAATAATGTCTCAAATTATTAAGCTGAAGGCACATTATCCTGAACATCGGATTCAATCAATCCGAATGGACAATGCTGCTGAATTTTCCTCCCATGCTTTCAATGATTATTGCATGGCTTTAGGAATTAAGGTACAACATTCTGTTCCATATGTCCATACTCAGAATGGTTTGACTGAATCGTTGATTAAGAGAATCAAGCTCATTGCGCGTCCATTACTGATGAATTGCTTATTGCCTACGTCGTGTTGGGGTCATGCGGTTTTACACGCTGCTGACTTAATCCAACTTCGACCAACTGCATATCATGATTCTTCTCCCATGCAGTTAGTACGTGGAAATCCACCAAGTATTTCCCATTTGCGTAAGTTCGGATGTGCGGTGTACGTTCCGATCTCACCACCCCAGCGTACCTCTATGGGCCCTCATAGAAAATTGGGGATCTATGTGGGATTTCAATCTCCGTCGATCATTAAGTATTTAGAACCTCTTACAGGGGATCTATTTACGGCTCGGTATGCTGACTGTATATTCAATGATGAACATTTCCCGGCATTAAGGGGAGATTTCAAGTACCAGAAAGAATGCCGTGAAATTGATTGGAATGCTCAAAGTATTTCATCCTCGGATCCACGTACTCAAGAAACCGAACTTCAAGTTCGGAAAATAATTGGTTTGCAAGATATTGCGAACAACATGCCAGATGCATTTACTGATTATAAGGGTGTCATGAAATCCTTTATTCCTGCAAGGAATGTGCCTGAAAGAGTGGAGGTACCAAATAAAACCACTCAACCCCCGATTAGCAATAAGAGGGGGAGGAGTAAGGCCTCTAAGCATAAAAAGGTAGTAAATGCAGATCAACCTATGGTTGATAGATATCAAAATGGACTTGATCCACAACCCTCTTCAGTTGTGCACATTGTTGAACTTGGGACATCGGATAACCCCAGATCCATTGTTACGGGAAATAATGATGAATCTCTGAGGGTGAACGAAATTGCTACAAATTACATTGAGACTGGAGAGTCTTTTGACCGAAAAGCTACAGTTGTCGACACTTATTTCTCTGAGCAAATTGCTGACATCCTTAATGATCCAGATCCTAAGTCCATGGCGAGTGTAAAAACGCTTCGACTGGAATCAATGGAAGGAAGCGATCGAAAGCAGATTGCCTCGCTTTATAAAGAGAAGTATTCTCGGGCGATGCCTACACCTCGTGGCACTTTCCACAGAGGATACAAGTGGGTTTTCGTCCGAAACGGAATGAAAATAATGAAGTGGTGAGATATAAAGCAAGGCTAGTAACTCAAGGCTTTACGCAAAGGCTTGTTGATTATAATGAGACTTATTCTCCAGTTATGAGTGGCATAATTTTCCGATATTTGATATCATTGGCGGTTCAAAATCGTTTATCTTTGCAGTTGATGGACGTAGTGACATCATACTTGTATGGGTCATTGGATTCTGAGATTTACATGAAGGTTCCCGATGGAATCAATGTGCCGGATCCACAGGCAAATCGTAACATGTATTGTGTAAAATTGCAAAAGTCATTATATGGCTTGAAGCAATCAGGGTGCATGTGGTACAATCGATTAAGTGAATTCCTTTCTTTAAAGAGGTACACTAATAATAATGACTGCCTATGTGTTTTCATTAAGAAATCCTCTCTGAGATTTTGTATCATTTCAGATATCGTTGATGATCTCAACATCATCGGCAATAAAACTGATATTAATGAAGCACGTCATCATTTAAAGACAGAGTTTGAGATGAAGGATTTGGGTAAAACCAAATTTTGCTTAAGTTTACAATTTGAGCATTTACCTTCAGGAATTTTTGTATACCAAGCTACTTATATTCAGAAAATATTGGAGAAATTCAATATGAATAAGTCGTATCCATCTAGAACCCCTATGGTGGTCAGATCTCTAGATATGGAGAAAGACCCTTTTCGACCTCGGGGTGATGGTGAAGAGATATTGGGACCAGAGTACCCTTATCTCAGTGCTATTGGTGCGCTTATGTATCTTGCAAATAGTACCCGGCCGGACATTGCATTTGCAGTGAATCTACTTGCAAGACACAGCGCTGCTCCCACCAAGCGTCATTGGTCTGGAGTGAAGAATGTCTTTAGATATCTCAATGGTACAATAGATCTTGGTCTTTTCTATGGAAGAAACCAAGATTCGACTTTGACTGGATATACAGATGCTGGCTATTTATCTGATCCCCACAATGCCAGATCACAGATCGGTTTTGTATACTTACAAGGTGGAACAACCATCTGTTGAAAATCTTCCAAACAAACTTTGGTGGCTACCTCTACCAATCATTTTGAAATAATTGCATTATATGAAGCCTCCCGAGAATGTGTTTGGCTTCGCAGAATGATAAACCACATACTTCAGTCATGTGGTATTGGTTCTATTGAATCTCCAACCATTATCTATGAAGATAATGTTGCATGTGTGATTCAAATGGAAACAGGTTATATTAAGAGCAACATCACTAAGCATATTGCTCCAAAATTGTTTTATCCCCATGAATTGCAAAAGAGTGGGGAAATAAACATTTTGCAAACTAAGTCATGTGATAATCTCGCTGATTTATTCACAAAGTCTCTACCTTATTCTACATTTTCTAAATGTGTTAAGGGAATTGGTATGAGACAACTTAAAGATTTGCAGGAATCAGGGGGAGTTTCTCTTTCTGATAAATAACCTGTTTAACATTATATTGTACTCTTTTCTTTGTATGAGTTTTTCCTTTTAAAAGTTTTCTCATGTAAAGTTTTTAATGAGGCAATATCGATACAGTTTATATGTCGTATCATCTATTTTTTTCCACTGGGTTTTTTAGAGAATGATATTAGGCATGTCAAGAAATGGACAATATATTCCATATTGATCTTAGAAGATGGATTCGATCAAGGAGGAGTGTTGAGAACTGGATGATCTCATCCATTGAAGACACAAACGAAGCAACCAACGCAAACCATCAACCGAAGAGCCACCTTCTCAATCAACAAAACTGCCGTCTATTCAATCTCTAACTTCCCCTAATGTAATCCCTGAACGGGTGCTAACCCACCCCTTCAACATGTATATATATTGATTGATCAATGAAAGGAGATGACATAAGTGTTCATACATCAATTGTCTCTACATTCTTATTTACAATACTCATGAGCACCACCGCGCATCAAGCGCGAACACGCCAAAGATCCACACGTTACCCACCCCTCCGTGGGCTCGACTTAGACCATCTCCAAGGCGTCCGTCCTCGTCCCGTCCCCTTCGCGATGGGAAAAGCGGAAGCGGAGGGATTCGCAGCGCCTAACGCACGCCCGTCTGGCCGGAGAAGCTGGGAGAGAGAGAGGTTCCCCGGCGTCGGGTGCTCTCCGCGTTCGTCGCCCTCTCCCACAAAGAACAAGGCGTCAACGAACCAACTTCGCGCCTCGCTCGGACCGGGAATCGCCAAGGCGTCGGGAAGCGAGCAGCGAGAGCTGCGCCACACCCACGGAGAGGAGGACGGCCAGAGGGTACTCGGCGGCTTGAGGTACTGCATCCGAGCACCGCCGCAGCTTTTAGTTCGATTTGGATTTAGGGTTGTTCAATACATGGGAAATCCGGTTTACGGTGAATTGGTCAAGACATCCGGAACACCCCGATGTAGGGGATTTGCGAAATCGCTTTGGATTGGCGATTTGGTCATATTAGGGTTCGGATTTGGGTACACCACGATGTACAGAACATGGTTGCATTAGGGTTTGTATCTGGTTGTTGTACAGATCGGTTGGAGTATGGATTTGGGTGAAATGCAGATTTGAACCTGAATACCTAGATGAACTTCATTTCACCATTATTACATCATGGTTATTTTTAATGCTGCACTAAGGATACCAACGGGCCCTTATGAAAATTTACTTGCCAACCTTCACCGTCCTTTTTGGAGCATGAAGATATGCTGAACACATAAGAAGATTCACTTTCATAAGTTTTTTTTGGCTAATAACTGACTAGTTCAAAGCTGACTAATTATAATTTTAAATTCCATCTCTCATGCTATGTTCTTCGCCTAATAACTTACTATTTGAAATCTGAATAATTCTAATTGTAATATCCATCCCTCGTGCTATCTATTCCAGGAGCATGACCACAAGTACCTCAATCTGTGAAATTTGCATAGGCATATACATAATGTTAAGTTCGAACCTATTTTACCACACTTAGCACATATATGTGGCATGATTGTCTTCTGTAAATGTTCTTCAAAGCGTGAAAGTACGATTAGTACCATGGTAGCAACTATTGTGATCTTAAAGGCGACTGAGAAATGGTAGATCACTTTCATTGTCTTCGTTTGTGCACTGAATTTGTATCACTTTGAGTAGCATCTTTATGCTATTTTGCAACCTCTGTTATGTTAACATGGAACAGACATCTGAAGTGTGGACATGAAGTTTTCATTGTCGTCTGCCAGGTTGTGTGTGTGCTTACTGCGTAATATCCGCTAATTCATTCATGTTACCTTTCTCACCATTTTAATTGGTTCTTCTGACCGAACCAATTATGTTTGTTGTGATTATAGTACAAATATGGAAGTTCAGACTTTTCTTATTTGGAAAAAAGAGTGCCAGTAGCAGGTGGTAAGCTAAAAAATGTGGACCAATTTAAAAGTATGGGTGTAGGATGTGGTTGATATTAATGCATGGATTTGCTATTGGTAGTGTTACGCACGCGCCATTTGGAATTAAAGAATACAACTCCAATGCATTCATGGTCTGCATTTTACTTTACAGTACTGTTTTACTTTTAATTACAAAGTGGAATAGATGCTCATTCAATGTATTATCGATAGATCTTTATTTACGTTGGTATAACTATGTAACCCTGAACTTAACATATTTTAGAAAGCACGGTTACCTTAGTCTTTGCAATCTGAATAGAGAAGTTATGTTGGTATAACTATGTTGAGGGCCTGATCACGTCTTGATGGTAGATTTAGGTAATTGCCGATGGGGTTTTAGCACAATTTAGGTAGTTTAAACGAAATTGCAATCCACATGCACGCGTTTGAAACTTGGGTCAGTCACGAATAATTCTCTCCGTGTGCAATCCTTCTTCTTTTCGTAAAACAACTTGGGTCAGTCACGTATAATCCGAAGTATTCAGGTAGAAGTTCAAGTAGATCATGAACTTCTACCTAAATACGTACAAGAACTTCATTTGAACATTAATAGGGGCTGCACTTGTTCAATCGGATTACTTCTGCAATATTTTGCTAGAAGTTCATGATCTACTTGATAATATACCCCATGATGGTCAGGAAGAGGATTTGTAAATGTTAGTTGTCATCACATTTTCGAGTTTGTTAATTATGGGGATATGTGGGATGCAAAGCAAAAATAATTGTCTCCGTGTGCACACAAGAAGCACGATGAGTAGTTCATGTGTACGAATCAAGATTTCTGTAGGAATCTTGATCACCCGCTCGTGTTGATGTGGTTTTATAGATGGAGGACCAGAGACTTGGACGACCATCTCAAGATGCGAGAGATGATCGATGCAAAGGCCGAGGACTCAAAAAGGTTGTTCGGGATAACTTCATCCGAGTGATGCTAGTTGGGCGCCGACCTAAACATGGCATTGCTACATGTCGAGGCCATAGCCGATAGCCTCGAGAGATGTCGCTGCACACGCTAGAATTGGAGATAGCACCTGCTGGCAGTGTCGACGTAGAAAGTGCAGATCTGGAGGCCGCTGAAGAGGCTGGCATAGATCATTCGGATGAAGATAGCGACAACTACTCCCCAATTAGCGGTTGGTCTGTGGAGTCGGATCGTTCGTGGCACCTTACCTACATGTAGTGTTGGTTAGACGTTGGTAATGTCTTTTGTATTTCAATATCTGCCCTGTCATTGAATAGTGCTGAAAACCTGCGGGAACAAATCTTGGAAACTGCCAGAAGGTAACTAATCCTTTTTTATCCCTTTTGGTAATGTCTAGATAACTAGATAATGCTCCTTCCCAGTAGGCTATTAGTGTTGATAAGAATGCCAGATAACGGGATATTAAAAAAAACACTTTCCTTGCTTCAAATTTATTTGTTCCAAGAACTTGATTGTAACATGGTTCTACTATTTTGTCCAACCTTTTTATTAAGGAATGTCCAACATACCTGAAATAGGGTATCTGTAGTTTGATATTTGCAGCTACAAGGTGCTCGGAACTCCCACAACTCAGTCTGTTGCAATTGACCTTTGCCCAAATGCTGGTGTCAATAACCTTGTAAGTGTGAAATGTCTTTTGGTCAAATTCGGCTATTGCGTGTGTCCCCTGAACACCAAGAACTTGATGTCCTTCTGAACTTGCATGTGTGGATTGTCTGTCAGATAAGAAGCCTTTTGGATGTGTGGATTCTCAAACCTCCTGAAGATCTGCACCAACCTCAGTTTTACTTGTATCTTCTGTTAGGAATTAGAGTTTATTTTGTTCGACATGATTGGTAGTGTGATTCCACAAATGCCTAAGTCCCCGACCTCTTGCTCATTTTTGATGTATCAGCAGTAGCAGCAGATGAAGATATCCTCTCCATTGGTTATCGGCTGACCGTGAACCTTGCCCTCGGCCTGTTTGTCTTATGCTTCTATTTTTGCAACTAGTTATGTTCAATGGCTTACTTGTTGGTGGCATTTGCATTCTGAGGGATGTACCAATTAAATTGAAACAAATTGATTCATCTTTCACTCCTTAATTCAGTACCACATCTTCTGTGCATGGCCTAAATTTTGCCTGATGTTTGAGTTTGTGTTGTTTGATGATGATGATGTCATGAAGTAGGTCCTGTCCGATCATGACGAGTGTAAAATGTAGCAACAAAGAGGTGTAACTGTGAGCTGTAGCCAATAGGAATATAGGGAATAATTCTTCAAGTTGTCGGGTATTGTGGGTCTTCCAATTGGAGCATGTACCCATGTTTCCTATTCAATTCTGCAATTCTGCAATGAGGGAGTCGAGTAGCTCTGTGATCTTCACGTTCTCTGAAAATGAAGCTTAAGTCTTGGATTAAATCAACTGGTGCACTGACTTTGGTCTTCAAACTAAGGTTCGAACCAAAGATGAAGAGAGCGAGCTGGTGGTTTTGTGTTTTGCTAACTGGTCCCGAAACTTTGCGTGCAATCAATAAGCTTTCTGTATTGATGGTTTTCTAAACTGTTTTCCCTTGTATGGACAGTGTGTTTGTTCGCATCACACTTAGCGGTATGAAGCAAAGACGACAAGAGTAATACATGAAAGGTTCTTGAGCACTTTCATAACAATCGCGACGCAAACATAGATTACAAATGATACAAAACACTCGCAAATGAAGCATAGCTTACGGATACATAACAATCTCACACGGAAACATAGCTAACACTTGCATTAACCCCCGTGCCGTGCCCAAAGGTGTTCGACCAGATCTGACTGCAACCGATGGTGCTGTTGCCGATCCCTCCGCCTTTGAGTTGCTTCTATACAGTGCAAGACCGACCCGTTCGGTGCAGTGGCTGTCACGACGGGAGTACCCATATAGTCGAAGTTAACTTCCTGCGGTGGCCCATTCCTCTCATCCTTCACGATCATGTTATGAAGAATGATGCATGCAGTCATTATATTCCTTAACGTACTCTGGTGCCAACATCGGCCGGGGCCCCTTACAATGGCAAACCTAGCCTGGAGCACTTCAAACGCTCTCTCAACATCCTTCCTTGCAGCGGCCTGCATCTGCGAGAAGTAGACCCTCTTGTTTCCCATCGGTAGCCGCAATCGCTTTGAAGGTAGCCCACTCCGGGTAAATGCCGTCCGCGAGGTAGTAGCCCATGTCGTACTGATTGCCATTGACGGTGTAGTTTACCTCCGGAGCTGTACCATTATTTTCCCTAGAAAATATGTTAAAACGGTGCAAGACATTAATATCGTTCATGCTTCCCAAGATCCAGAAAAAGCATGCCAAATCCACGTGTCGTGCGAAGCAACCGCCTCGAGGACTATGGAAGGCTCATGAGTATGCCCCGTGAAAGCCCCTTGCCATGCTTTGGGCGGTTTTCCAGTCCAATGCATGCAATCGATCTTGCCAAGCATTCTGAAAAACTCAGGCTCACCAACAACTAGGAGCCTACTAATGTCTTGTGCGTTAGGGGATCGGAGATATTCCTCCCCGAAAACCTGGACCACCGCCTTCACCAACTTCTTGAGAGCTAGAATGGCCGTACTTTCCCCAATACGGAGGTACTCGTCCACAGCGTCAGCAGGAACGCCGTAGGCTAGTTGACGGAGAGCGGCTGTTGCTTTCTGAAGAGGTGACAAACCAAGCTTCCCGGTTGCATCCCTACTTTGCTGGAACCAAACGTCGTGTCCTTCGATAGCATTCGTTATGCGCAAAAATAGGGAGCGGCTCATCCGAAACCTGCGTATGCGAAACAACTTAGACAAAACGAACCCTTACAAGTACATCATTCAGATTTATACGACTCATCGGTTTGTTACCTCCACCTGAAAAATGCGTGGCAGTACACGGGGGAGGAAGCGAAGTAATCACCATAAAGCCGAGCCGCCCCTTCAACATGACCTCGGTTGATCACCGCGTGCCCTTGAACCGATCCCCGTCGACGGTTGGTACGTCGCGCTTCCATCTCCTCCTCCTCTACAATTACTATGAGAAGGCAGTCCTCATCATCAGTGAAGCCATATTCATCACTTGAGGAAGAATTGAACTGACTCATTGTGAGGTTGGCAATGGGTTGTGGGTGACTAACCTGATGAATGCAACCCCTCAATATATAGAATTGCTGGGTTGGATGAGAGGAGGAGGAAAAGTTAGGTATTTCTGGGAAGGAAGGAGTCTTGAAGGAATCTGTTGGAGTGAATTCTTTGGGAGGAATGGAATCAGGAAGGATTCCCTTCAGACTGAAGGGAATGGAACCCTGGGAAACCCTTGGAGATGGTCTTAGGGCACCGCATGGGTTTGAAGGGGTATAGCAGTATAACAGATATAGAAATTGAGATAAGACAAGCTACTACAGGCTACACAAACATCCACTTAAGGTAAAAATTAGCCCACGAGGTCACTTACCGTTTATTGTGGAGCGGACGTGCCACGTTCACTTACACCCCTAGTAAGGGGCAGACCCACTTAACTTAAAAATTAGCCCACGAGATCACTTACCGCGGCACATCCACGTCCACTTATACCCCTAGTAGGGGGCAGTTTTAGCAAGAGCACCATCAAGCATTCCAGAGAAACTGTCAACCGTACCATGGTTTTGACACCTAGTCTCTGACAATGTCAACCAAAACTATCGCTCCGAAATCTCGCGTGTTCCAATGTACTAATTCATGAAATTGGTGCAAAATCTACGCTAAATTATTCGATACCTGCTCTTCCAGCAGTATGAATCAGTAAACAAACTCCAATCCGAGAGATTTTACAAGGTTTTTTCAGTTTCCCACGCACTTCACCGTATTGATTAATTACTAGTCCTCACACATGAATTCCACACTGCCTGCCTCAGCACAGCCCATCATCTAACCCAGGACGAACTCGTCACAGATGCTGCATGATCTCCAGTTCAACACACGGAAAAAAGACCCATCGATTCATCGCTCAGCCCGTCCGTGCACTTGCCCTACTGCCCCAGCAGCCTCTTCACGCCGGATTTCTGGTCCGCCGTAAGCCTCGCCGGGAACTTGATGTCGAACTTGATCCTCAGGTTGCCCTTCTTCGACGGGTCCTTGGGGATCGGCATGCCCTCTCCCCGGACCACCTCCTCGTACCCGGGGTTGATGACGGAGTTGATCGGGATCGTGAGGCTGCGGCCGTCGAGCGTGGTCAGGTGGACGGTGTAGCCGGTCAGGGCCTCGGCGAGCGGTATCTTCTGCGTCACGACCAGGTCGTTGCCATCCCGTGTGAACACCGCGTGCGGCTTCTCGTCGATGACGAAAACGAGGTCGGCGGGGATCAAGTTCGGCTGCTCGTTTCCTTTCTCCGGGAAGGTGATCTTGGTGCCCTTCTTCCACCCAGGCTTCACGTCTATCGTTAGGATCTCCTCAACTGGAATGGTTTTCCTGCGCAGTCACAATGAGTAGCGTTCAGTACATAGTACAAATTGCAAACATGAGGCCAACTTTTTCCTTGGTCTACATGGTCCGAACAAACTAAGAGACAAATAGGTCAGAATGATTGAGCAAGCTGTAGCTAAAGCTGAACAATCCTAGAACCGGTGAAATTCCAAATCAAGAACACAGGACTTGTGATCAGATGAAGCCAAAAATGCATTCCACCTATATGCATACATCATACATGTAACTTTACTGGATCATCAACAATGACAAACAAATTTCAGCCATGTTTTTTTTAAGAAAACACTTTTGCTATGGATGCATGAATCCTAACTATGCAATACAATATACTAAAACAAATATCAATTTTAATTTCATATCCAAGCTTGATTTGGGCCAACCAAGACAATCTCCAATCTGCCAGTAGGAAGTAGGAACTGCTGACTCCTAAAATCTTAGGCAACAAGAACAAATCGCCAATGCTAAGACAAGAGTTGTGAAGCGACGGGAAGGAGACACTCACCCGCTGACATCAGCAATTTCCCTGGAAATCTTCATCTTCTTGGTAGTCCCCTTGTACAGCTCCTCCAGGCTGCACGGCAGCTTCCTCTCGATCGCCGGCGCCTTCACCCGCCTCCCGCCAGCGTGCATCCCGTGGTGCCCATCGGCGCCACCGCCGAACGCCGAGCCGAATACATCGTCCCCGAATATGGACGAGGAGAACCTCGTGCCGCCGGCCCGCATGCCAGGCACACCGCCCATGCCGCCGAACGGGCTGGACGAGCCGAAGAACTCCGCGAAGATGTCCTCGGCGTTGCGCGGGTTGAACTGGAAGGCCGTCGGCCCGTCGCCGCCGGTTGAGAAGAACGTCGCGCCGCCCGGGCCCGCACCGCCCGCACCCGGCGGCGGCACCTGCCCCTTGAGCCCCTCCTCGCCGTACTGGTCGTACACCGCGCGCTTCTGCGGGTCGCTCAGCACCTGCTCAAACGCATACACCGAGAACGCGTCACGACATTCAGTACTCGACCGGGCAGACAGGTTGCGACACGAATCTACAAACTAAGGATGGATCTGTCGGCTGCTTAATTACCTCGTAAGCCTCGGAGATCTGCTTGAACTTGTTCTCCGCCTCCTTCTTGTTGTTGGGGTTCTTGTCGGGGTGCCACTTCATGGCGAGCTTGCGGTAGGCCTTCTTGAGGTCGTCGTCGGTGGCCGCCTTGTCCACCCCCAGGATCTTGTAGTAGTCCAGCCCCATGGTTACCTCGAGCTTCGCCGCTTATTTGTTGTGGCAGTGTTCTTGGTCACCGTCGCGTGAGACTTGCGCGCTCGTGCTGCCGTTGTTGTGCGGTTGTGTGTGTATGGAAGGGGAGGGGAGGGGAGGGGGGAGAGAAAAGGGGAAGAGAGAAGCGTCTGGAGAGGGATGGTTGTGGGAGGAAAAGTGGATTGTGGAGATGGGTGTGGAAGCTTCCAGAAGGCGCGCGAGGGTGCGCAGGCTATCTCGGCCCGCCCAGAGTCTCAGGCGAGGACAGGCGGGTCGTTCGGCTGGAAGCATTGGCAGGAGTGTGAGTACTCAATGTAAATTTTTTTTTATGTTTTAATATTTATGTAATTTTCAAAAAAGTAATACCTATATCTTAATAACTTCCTTTCCGATCATAGTAGCAAAGTGTTGTTTCCCACACGTCCTTAGTTCGACAAATAGCTAGGGTCGTTGTAGCCGACCTACTGAGCATATCGGACTCAGTAAGACTCAGGATTTAAAATTTCGTTTTAGCAAAAAAACCGGACATGCCCGAAATCCAAAATTTCAGTCGAATTTCGTTTTCTCGGTTGAAAGCCGTTCAAAATTCAAATCCGGTTCGTTTGGCACCGAAATTTCCCGAATTTCGCCGAAATTACCCGGAAATTCGCCAAAATTGCACTGATAAAAAAATAGTTCAAACGATGTCGAAAAATTTGGAAATTTTTTTAGAGGTTCCTGACGCATTAAAGATATTATCATAAAATTTTCAGGTTATTATCAGGTCTGTGAAATTTTTAAAAATTCAAACATTGGTACTATCCTGGTAAAGCGCTGAGCGGCAAGTTTCAACCGAATGAAAATTAGAACAAACGAGATTATAAAATTTTAAAAATTTTGCTGGATGGTCCTGACACATCCATAATATTCTCATAAAATTTTCATATGATGATCAAATGTCATGAATTTTTAAAAATTCGAAAAGTGCTACTATCCTGTTAAAAGGCTTACCAGCAAACTTGAACGAAATGAAAAATTATCCAAACCATGTTATAAAATTTTGAAATTTTTTGTGCATGGTACCCTGTGAACCAGGGCGGCGACGTCTTCGTTCGCGTGATCCACGGCGGTGGCGGCGGCCCCACGTGAATCAAGGCGAGTAGCGGCCATGACGGGAACCGTATACGGCGGCGGCGGCGCGTGAATCAGGCATCGATCGAGGCCGCCGATCTCGCGATGAATGAATGGTGAAGGACCGAGATGTCGCCAGAGGGTGAATAAGCGATCGAGGCCGGATACTCGACGATGGCATCTCGCGACGGCGGGGTCGCACAAGAACCTAGAAAATAGATCTAGCAAATCTAGAGTATGAATCTAGGTTCAAATGTTTTTGAACATTTTGCCCTAAGACTTTACTTCATTCGTGGGAAAGAGATGGACGCCTCGCGTGATGGGATTAATTACCAAAATCACTAAGCGATGCACTTTCGGGACGAGTCGGCGGTAAGGATCGATGGGAAAAAAACAGCGACGCTGTAGCCACCGCGAGATCTTCATCCATCGGTCCAGATTTAACGATTGCATGGTTGCATCAGCAAACTCGGTTGCACCAGATAGGGTGCCCCGCTGATTTATGCTGCCATTGGAAATGCTGTTGTAATGGGCCTACGGTAATTATGTTGGGCCAGTAATGGGCCCAGGATATTGGCCTACGGCCATAGCTATTACATGTTTTGTTGAGCCTTTAGTGGGCATAGTTTTTCTTCAGAATGTGTCATCGAACTAGTATGCTGTTAGTGGGCCTCACTAGTTGTCTTGGGCCGCTTTTTTGCATTGAACACTAGGCTTTAGCTTTACTTAGATGGCCTTTAGTTGGACTGTTAATGGGCCACCCTCGTTTTATTGGACCGATTTTTTTGTATTGAACACTACTTAGCTTTCCATAGATGGACCTTAGAGCCTTTTGTTGACTGTTAATGGGCCTCAATTCACTGAATTGGCCAGTTTTGAGAAGTACCATGTCCTATCGTTTTCTGGTGGGTACTCACTCCATGGGCCTAGATTTCCTTGATCTTTTTGGGCTTTTCACGACTGAATTTCTAATATCTGACCATCGTACAATCTCAAGAGGCACCTAAGGTCCTTGATAAAAAAAAGAAAAAAAAAAGAAGCAGAAACAAAAGAACCGCATCTACGGGAACAATATAGATTAGCACCGATCTATTGTATACACCAGGAATTATAACTAATCTGTAAACTACAAACATACGCATGTACAAAGCCGATCATCTAACGACGCTACGGAAAGATGGATAATTTGCGCCCCGAGAGACCCAACAATCACCTGACTGCCGCTTCAATAATTTGTCCGCTCGTAGACAGCGAGCGAATCCGTAAGCTTCAATACAGTGCGATCCCTTGTTACAGATCTCGCTTATTCGCTGTACTCCGAAGAATAGGATGTACCACCTTCATCGTCATCTGCGTTCTCCACTCCATCCCCACCATCGTCATCGTGTGGTTCGTCATCCTCACCCATCTCCACGTCATCGTTGTCTTCATCAGTAGGATGTTCAGCGTCATAGTCCCCTCCATCCTCCTCACCGTCTTCCTCGTCTTCATCATTATCTTCGGTCCTATCATCCATCATCTGAAGGGGGCTGGACCCAGAATTGTCCCTCGAATAATCTGGAAGCTGCTCATCGTAGTCCTCGTTCATGGGCTCCCCATTTTCCTCGTATTCCTCTGATTCATCTGACTGAGATACTGAATTGTTCTCGTCTTCCTCCACATATGCCCTTCTCTCCAAACCCCACTCTTCTGCACCGGAGCTCTGTGGAGAATGCGAAGTAATGGTAGGCTTTGCATTGGTTAGCATACTAAAACTGCCCAATAAGTTTGCCTTTGGAATTGATCTGGCTCCGAGCTCAGATGGTTGCCTAGGCCTAACAGTTCGAAGTCCTCGCCCGCGGCCACGATTACGCCCTCGACGAGCTTGCTTACGTGGGACTTTATCATATGACTCAATCTTGGGAGAGCTGCTAACACCTCTTGAGACCTTGCCACCACGACTTCGGGATCTACCTCCTCTGCTACCCCCTCGACCTCTTCGTCCACGGCCTCTACGGCCAATGCCAGGAGTCAGCCACATTCCATCATGTCGATCAAAACCAGCAGCTACCATTGGTTCCGTTCCTTGTTTGTTCTTCATTGAAGTATATCTTGATGGAAGCTTCTGCGCAAAAGAATTAAGATATGATTAAAAAAACGTTAAATATCCAAATAAATCACCATGAACAAATGAAAGTATTTTAAGTCCAAACGTAGCAGAGCAAAAGATGCCAATCACCACCAAAAAATGTAAACACCTTGAAAAGATAATGCAATAATCATAAGCTACAAAACTCACCATGAAATCTCGAGCTTCTCGCTCCTTACTTGGTCCAGCCTTTTTATCAAGCGTGTAAGAGATAGCAGAATCTAGTTCTAACAATCTCAGTGCAACAGCAGCAGTAGTGTCCGGCACCCATGGAAGTACATCAGAAGATCCAGAACGTTCAACAGAATTTTGAGTTGCAAAATCTTGTGTGTTTGAATTAAGCAACTCATTTGTTGTTTCAAAGCTAGATGACAAGTAATCCCGTTTAATTGCACCTTCCAACACAGTTAGCATCTGCAAAAACATGACGCAGCATAATTCAGATAGGCACACATACACACATCTAAAAGTTGCTATCAAATTACCAAGGCTTTTTTCCCCAAAAACATGATAATCTATCTTGCAACATTGTGGTAACCCATTCCCAAAAAGAAAAAGAAAAAAACTCCCAACTGGAATTGCTAGAACAATCAGGCTGGTAAAGCGGGAGGCAACTTAGTGGTAACCCATTCCTAAATGGTTTAAAAAGTATCAATCTGACTCAGTATTACAGGGACGGTGGCCACTGCCATCTGTCCAAACTACAGTCTACATCATGAGTGGAAAATTTTCTGTACTTAAGTATTTAGTTATCATGTCCCAAGTATGTTTGCTGTTTAAGCCTTTCAGGCAGCTTCCAAGTGAGGCCCTCATCGCAACTTTTGTCTATCCTTCGATTGCTGCTATTGCTAATACAGTAAAACTAAAGGTAATAGATGTCTACCAAATAATAATAATAATAATAATGGGTGTGCAACCTGGAAGACTTCTTCGGTAGATGATGTCAAAAGCAACTTTACGCTCCAAGATTTCCGATACCCATCTGTCCAAAATGGTTGGAGAGCTTCTGCTGGAACTGAGGCCTGTAGTACATAGTGCTATTAAGTCATACAGACAGCACTACTTGCAATAAACAACATAGGAACAAAAGGCCACTGATCTGAATGTTCCTTTACCTCAATGGATGCTAACAGCCGCTTCAGCAATCTCAATCCTATGGGAATAGAACTGTCTGAAATTTGCATCTTCCAATTAGGATCTGTTCTCTTTTTTTCTTCACACTGTGACGTGTGCTCTGAGAGATTGTGAATGGATTTAAATGTCTTGTGGCAGGAAGGACAGTGCCTTTCTTCAGTTAAGTAAATCTGATAGCAATAATCACAAGATTGCATCAACTCAGAGCACCGTTTCTTTCCATATTTCATGGCACACGTTGATTGGTGATTGTTGCACTTCCTCCACATCCACTTTAGAAACATGCATGCCCTTTCGGAAATAGCAATCTTCTCCACATCATTACGCCCAATCTCTATCTTGAAAGAATCCGAATATGCCATAACATTATCAGATGCAACACCAGAAAGGGTACTGCATGGACTTCCAAATTCATTACTAATTTCAATACTTCTATTTTTCAAAATCCTTCCAGCTGAGTGTTCTATACTAGCACAATTTTTCCTCCCTATAGCTTCCTTAAAGGTTGACTCAATGCTTTGCAACATTGAATGCAGATGTGACTCCCGGATGCCACGAGTATCAAGGGAAGCAACTAAAGCATCAAATGCCTGCATTTTATAAAGGCATCATATTAAAATGATGAGAGATTAATTCTGCAGATACCTTGCAAACCAGATAGTACAGCTGGTTCTATGAGTTCTGTAAAAAACATTAACAGAAAAAAGGCAATAATCTCTATGTAGAGCAATGCTGTATTTAATCAGGTTATAACGAATTAATGCCCCTTTGCTATCCAATGACAATATATAATGTCTATTACTCCATTTACTATCTAGTTTTTAAACAGTACCAGATACTGTTTGATTGAGTAGCCTTAAAGCAGCAACTCGGCAAGGAATCAAGAATAACCACAAAATAACAAAGTTAGAAAAGCTCATATCTAGCTGGTTCCCAGCAAAACTCGGTACAAATGAGTAATACACCAGGCAAAACGCTGAACCTGACTGAACAGATGCTACCCCACCAGTATTAACTGGCCAGTAACCCAGAGGTTTTGCTCAACATGATATGACCAAACCACACATAATTTTGAGTAGTGAAGCATTTTAAGATATTGAATACCATCTAACATTAAGACAAGTACTGTCTAAGCAACTGGATTCAAATATAGATGGATTACGTCATCCACCAAAAACTACCTTCCATTTTTCAAAAAGACCCCTGACAAATTCCACTTTACTCTTATACCCTCCCACCTTCTAGTGATATGGACAATCAACCTTAATTTACATCATTCAAAGTCAAATAGAGGCTGAGATAATAAGTTTATCTCTCCTATTTTAAGGTTAGTTTCTATGCAACAAGCTCCCATAAATTACATAATAAATAAACTGATTAATTAACACACCGAAAAGACAAAATTCACCAGCTGAACTGTTTGCAGAGCTTCTATTGAGAATACTGGCTAGTAAAATTGCATGTAGAGTTATGAAGAAAATAGCTACCTCGGCTGTGTCAATGAGCCTCCAATATCCATCTCTAGATTCAAAAAAGATTCTTCCAGAACCAGGGTCATTGGGTGATGATGAAGTAGAGAACTGCCAATACCGGTTCCTCCTCCGATCTTGTCCGAGGGGTAATGATCGGTAAACATAAAGCTGTTCTGCCTTGTGACCTATGTATGATTTCAAATGAGATCGTGTTTTCTCAGATGAAGCATATTGCTGAACAGACAAGCTTTCTGGATTGGCATTCAGTTCCTGGCTTACACCATTCCTCTCATGAGCTATGTCGCCAAACTGACTTTGCGGATCAACAAACAAATCATTCTTTACTGTGCTGGCATTTCCATCGCTGTCTTTATTGAGGTTATGCACTGGACTCAGAGTACTTTCAGCAACATTATTTTCTTGATCAGCATCAACCTTCAAACCCACGCAAGAATCATACTGCATTTTACTAGCAAACTCCTCCCTTAAACGCCTTTTATCCAGTTGTGCCTCTGCCCACATTTGCTTTTTTAAAGCATTTGCTGCCTCCAGACGATCCTGCAAAGTCTCTACTTCAGATGAGGTTCAATGGGAAATTAACGACATGAGATTATGCAAGATGATTACCTCCAGAATTGCACGTATAGAATTCCCTTCGGTGGCTACACCAATCAGTGCAACTAACGCATTGAGGCGTTCCTCAACACTAAGATCGCAGTAGTCACCTTCAGCTAGCCCCTGAACCCAGGATTGCCCTTGGTTACTTTCATCAATCTCTGTTTCATGTGCATCATCAGTGGCTACTTCATGATAATCTGATGAAGCTCCAATGGGTGGATCACTTGAAGTGCTGAGTACACTGGACTTGTCTAAAGTACGCAACAAGCCAGTTTCATGAGATTTATTGTGAATACTTGGTAGCATTACCGTGTTAACCACACTATTTGGTATCTCATTTATGTCACCAACTGCAGATGGCACACCCCCATCTTGCACTTTAATTAGGGGAGTATTCACACCTTTTTCCTCAATATCCACTTCATTGCCATCAGGATCATCATCGGCATCATCACATTCAGAATCCTCATCCCTTTCAGCATCATCCACATCTTTTTCCACTTCTTCACACTCAGAAAGAGCATTCTGGAACACCCTTATTTTCTCCCGTGCTGCTGACAACACAGCCTCGGAATCAGCTGGGTCTTTTCTGTAAGGAGTTTTAACACAATATGTCGAAGGTGCAGTTCTTTCAAAAAGCTTTGTATCCCTTGACAAAGCAGCAGATATAGATGCCTCAGGTGTCTTGCTTGTTGTAAGGTCTCTCAGCCCAGATTTCTGAAGAGATCAATAATCAAATTAAAATCAACAAGGCTGCATAAGAAAATGACATAAGGTCAGGGTTAGTTTAGAATGGTGTCGATATACCTGAATTTTTTCTGCAACTTCCAGTATCGAGAGACCATTGCTTCCTTCAAGTGACAACACATGGAAAGCAGCAAATTTTACCGTCCCAGGTGTCAGACGGTGTCGAGACCTGCGACGATTAGTGTACCCTCTTTCTTTCATTTTAGCAGCTGCATTCACAGCTGCTAAACCATTTCGCAGAGTGGAAATAACATCTTCACCATCATGACCCTGCCAACAAATTTTACATTAAATGGTTTGGAGTTCTTGAATATTTTTCCTTTCTCATTGTGAGCAATAAAAGAGCACAGTTGTAAGTTTACAAAAGCTAATCTACTGCAAACATGCAGTGAAAAGCTTAAATACCGCTGGACCTTTTTTTAACACAAAATACTGCTGCACTTCAAAATGGGAATTTTATTTATGATTGGTGCTTGGCCCATCTGGAAACAATAAAATAGTGTCATCTTTCAAAATATTCCAGCTTTGGTGGGTAATTGGAAGTTTCTTTTTAAGAAAGAAGTTGTTCTACATATGCATAGAGTGAAAGACAGTCATAAGCAGATTATTTGTGATTGGCTAGATTCCATTGGTTAGATTTTAGTCCTCAGTGAGGACTTGTACATAACCTTTTCCTTTTATTATATCAAATTATACTGTAGGGGTCTAACCTACTACTGTTCGTTCAACACAAATGAAGTCTGTATTCGAGGAGTTCCTAGTACATCAACTCATTTTGGTCTCTCAACTTTCCATAGAAGCTCATTTTGGTCCCTAAAGATTGAAAATGCGCAATCTAATTGTTGACTATCATTTTTGGACCAAACAAGAATTTTTGTCAAGTTGTTAGTCCATGTAATGCTGATTAAGCCTCAGCATATATTTCCACATGTTTCCAATGAAACAAATTGTATATGCAACAGAACAATATGAAAACAAATCGAAATTGGTGAGTCACTTAAATTCCATCAACTCGGGACTATTTCAGCGGGTTAAATTTCATTTCCCTTCAACAAAATTTCCGAAAACTATATTGGTGACTTAGCTATATTTGCCCCTCAGCACGATTCCAGGAGTTGCCACCAGCTTTCCTGATCCTGATCAAGGTTATTAGGTTGTAAAGTCGAGTTGAATCGCCATGCTACCAACTTAATAACTAGTCGGCGACTAGTCAATCTATCACTGCTACTGTTACTCTCCTACTATTACATCTAGGCCCTGCTTATTTAGGTTTAGGTTTTTTGACTTATAGCTTAAAGCCCGCTTTTGGGCTTAAACAGCTTAAAAGCAATCAACTTTTATACGTGATAGAATTGGGTAATTTTACTCTAACTTCAGTAGCATTAGTCTAAGACCAACTCTCAATAAGCCAAAAAATCATCTTCTGGTGGCTTTTGGCTTTTAGTTATATGAAGACTTATAGCTTTTGAAAAAGTCCAGGTAAAAATCCACCTATTTGTTTAGGCTTTAGTTTTTTGGCTTTTAAGTCGGTGAAAAAGACCAATCAAACAGGGCCCTCGCGTAGCGAAGAGCAGCAAAACATAGAGAAGGAAGGAGAGAAGACAAAGGGAGTAGGTTCAGAAAGGAAAGAGGAGAGGAGACCAAGTGGGAGGTGAAGGAACCCTGTCACAGCTCTCTGTCACCATCGGCAGCCTCGTCGCAGCTTGTCATCGGAAGCCTCATCACACTCGCATCTTGCCTTTGTTGTCGCCTTGCCGCCCCATCACCATCCCCATCACATCACAGCTCCATCGCCATGCACTACTAGCGCCTCTGTGCTCATGTGGGGCTAACGCATCGCAGCCACCGCCAGCTATCTAGTGAAAGAAGGAACCCTAGGAAGCACCAGCGCTACCTCTTCCCTTCCTTTGCTTGGCTATAATAGTGAGACGTTTAGAGTTGAGTCGGGCCAACTAGGTTGGGCCCGGCCCGCATCCATTCTTCCCTTTCCTTTATTACGCAGCACTGCCTCTGCTCTCTGTTTCATGCACGCTACGTCATTAGCACTCCCACCACCTCTTCCTCCTCCCCTCCTTCCCTCCCTCTG
The DNA here is from genome assembly GCA_036346375.1 of Guadua angustifolia. NCBI lineage: Eukaryota > Viridiplantae > Streptophyta > Magnoliopsida > Poales > Poaceae > Guadua > Guadua angustifolia. Next base: position 4,248,230 of record CM070508.1, read on the forward strand.
CCACCTCCCCTCTAGTATATCCCTCTCAATCTGACAGTGGACCATCCATGCACAATTAGTCAAGCGACCAGCCATCCATGATTAGCTGTCTCAGTGGCCCAATTAGTCTTCCTGTCACCTGACTAGTCCTCCAAGTCGAGTTGACTGCTCCAGTTGAAAGCCAAAAACCAATCGGGCGACTAATCATAGATTAGTGACAACTAGGTGATGACAATGATCCGGATGCCCACTGCAGCCTAACTAACTAATTCAGCGTGTAAATTCATGAGCACTTTCCGACATATCATACTTCTCATTATTGACAAATGGATACTAACAAACCAGATACCTACTCATAATCATGTCAGTCTGCAGCTAAAGGAGTGTCAAGGATGTTCAAACCGGAGAAAATATTAGCTATAGTGAATATTGAAATTTAGACAGCAGTGACATAAAATAAGAAAAATATCAAAACATAACGGAAAAAGGTAAGAGCAACGACAGACAAGCCACCACATATGTTAGGCAGACTGATAACAAATGTCACAATGATCACGCAAGATAATCATGCCTCCTAAAAAATTACTAAGCGTAAAATAGAGTACTGCACATGATTATAATATAACTACCAAGGTAAAACTATTTTATAGATATCCTTATTGGAACCTATCTATAGTTAATACCTCAGTATCGTCATGGTAATAGACATGTTCAGCATTCCTTTTCTTTAACTGAGGCCCAAAACCGGCAGATAAACCAAATAGCCGCAATATTTCAGGCCATGTAAGAAAATTCAAGTGGCGCTGCCAGGTAAGTATGTTGAAGCCCCAAGCATATGCCTAACGATAAAAAAGCAGAAATGTTAAAAAAATATATAAATAACATATAAATTACTGGTTTTGAACAGAACAAAAGCTACATTTCATAAAATAACAGATCTGCACACACACCCCTTCAACAATTTGTGGATGTCCACCACCAGGATTAGCAGAACTGCTCTGATTCACCCCCGAAGCAGCTGAAGGAGTCCGGGCAACATCCTCAATATCTTTTATGATGGATTTTAGCAGAGCGACGTGCAATTCCCCCAACAACCTTGAATCCTATCAAATGAATATCAGTCAACACTTAGATTCAGCTATAGTATACAGCTGTTAAATTTATAAATGACACATAAAATAAATGCTCTGAAAACATAATCATGATGCAACAGTCAGATGCTAGTTCAGCCTTTACTTGTTAGCCTACTTCAGTATGAATGAATTGTATACAAGCTGAGGCAGATACTATCATGCAGAGTCAAAGCAGAGACTTGCTGGATTCACATCATAACTGCCAATATCAGCATTCAAAGGAACAAACAAATGCCACAGATGGAAAAGCCTAGGGTCATATCTGTCTTAGTTTTTATTCAATATTTGCTAGGAGTAGGAGATAGCATAGATTCATAGAAACAACACTATATCATCAAATCACAGGTTCATCATCTCCTTGTATTAATTAGAGTACGAGTTCACTCGTTCCCTATCATGGAAGTTAGCTCAAAACCATATCTTCACTTGCGGAGCCCTGCCCCTACCTGAAAAACCGTACCAAGATTCCCTTTTAACATAATAGACTGGGCCAATAACTTACATAATCATGAAGAGACTGCACAAACTCATCGAGTGTGAATGGTGGAAGCCCAAGAACGTCAGCAAAGGTAATAAAGAACTTCCACACCTGAAATACATTAACAGCAGCTTCCATTAAAAAGTTAATGAACAACTCCACCATATAATGCGCTTTGAAGAGAAACAAGTTCAGAATATGATAATTAATTGTTTGGAAGAAAACAAAATATGTAGATAAATCAGTGAACACATGCAGAAGATGGTTTGTTCAGACAAGATCACCAAAGGAAATATATGTAGTAGTAACAGAATCAAATAATTATATCAGTTGGCCTTCTTTATTTTCTAAATGTCTTCTGGATGATATATGCAGGGCAGCATTTTTTTTTTAAAAAAAAAGGACAACTTGAAAGCTTTTGCTAACCATTCTTTGTGGGGAAAAAGGGCAAAACGTTGAAGAATTAGATCAGGAAGTACCATCAAAAGATTTCCAATATTATCCTCAGAACTTGTCCATGGTTTTATTGAAAACGGCACCTTCAATCTCACAGTTTCAGTAGGAAATTGTCTCAGCATTCCTGCAAAAGGACAAACCATAATTTCTTGTGTTACGTTATGCAGCTACGCTTCTGTCTTACATTATGCAGCTAGTCGTTTTTTGTGATATTAACCTGAAACCAAAGAAAGTACTTTTGATGATCTAGCACCAACTATATAGTAAATAGTAATAACATAACTTGTCCTTTCTTTTAGTCATCCTGATTATGGAAGCACCTAACTAGTTAGTGAAAATTTCATTCAGAGAGGTTATATTGATTTGTTGCCTTAAATAGTTCACAATCCCCCTTTTTTAAGGTAAAACAGCAGGGGAGACCCTAATGTATAGATATATTAAATTAAAAAGGTAAAAAAAAAAGCTACGTATAACAGTTTCCCATTATTATATTAAATAGGATAATACTAGAACTTCAAGTTTAAACGTACTAGGAACCGACTGTATCATAAATTTAAATTGATTGTTCAGAGTTTTTTGACATTAAAAACTGTCTTTTGCCATCCTGATTAAGTACCTCACTAGAAACAGATATAATTAAAGGTACCAATTGAGGAAGACGAGGTTCCATATTAAATTGACAAATGCATTTTTCCCTTTTCTGGAGCGAAAACAAAGGAAGCTGAGAAAATCTGCAGTGTACACAGTCCAAAAGCTTAGATCTAGGAATGTTGAGCGCACCTCTAAATGAATCAAGTTGCTGCAATGTGTCACTATCAAGAGAAAGCATTGAGGGCAACCCTTTGCTTCGTGAAACCAGCTCCATTAGTTCTAAGCGCTCATCTTCCATGAGTTCCATATACTCCCGTGCAATTCTACGTGCTGTAGCCCTTTCATTAGCAGCCTTCTGTCTTGCAGCTTCTTTCTCCTTTCGAAGCTCCTCTTTTTGTCTTAGTTTTTCAGCCTGTGCATAAAACAGATTGTAAACTAAACAATAGCAGTGGTCTAAACTATAGATTTATTGCATTTATAGTATAGGAGCTAGTGAACTAACTCTTATGGACTGTTTCTGCAAAAACTTCTCCATACGCTTGTGTTCACGCCTTTGTTCCCTTTGGAATCTCTCCTCTTCCCTCTGCTTTTCACGCATCAACCTCTCCTCTTCTTTTCTTCTTTCACGGTCATATCTCTCCATTTCCCTTCGCATTTGTTCTTCTCTCTGCAGATATATGAAAATTTAAGTGTCATGTCATGAAAGATATAAATCATCATCCATAATGTAAATAAGTAACTAAAGGAAGACCTTTCTGTTCAACACATCTTGCTTCTCGAGCTCCTTTCTTATTCTTTTTTCATGAACCTCAACTTCCTTTGCAATCTTCGCTTCCTCATTACGCTTAAGTAAGTTTAAAACAGAGATCATATATCAACAACTCATGCGTACGGAGGAAGAACAGAAATAAAACCATGAAGTCAGTGAAAATCATACTTTGCGCTTTCTATCCAATCGATAAGCATCTTCATCGTGATAATCCATTCTTTCAGAGGATGCAAGAGGGTTTTCAGATCCGGCAACTTGAGGAATGCCAAACTGGCCTTCGATTGGAGCAGAACTAACATTAATATTAGCTGGAGCCATCTCATAATCAGTGGATCCTGATGGAAAAATCGGTGGTCCGCAATGTTGAGTTAAATGGCCAGAACCAGAGATTTGACCATGGAGAATGCGAGACCCTGTAGACAGAGAAGATATTCTTGAATTTGAAGCTTCCCTTGGAGCATTATAAAAGCGTGACTGGCCTGCCCTCTCATATATATCACTTGGCTGCTCAGGAAGAAACTGGTACTCACGAATTGCCTGTGAACCAAGATGAGAAGAACTTCCAGCCACGGACTTCCACTTCCCAGTAACTGTATTTGGAACAAAATGGTCTATGCTAGGCAAGAATGTTGATGCCTGCAAGGGGAAAACAGAGCGTGAACTGATCCATAGTGGAGTTAATTAAGAAAACAAAATAAGTGTGTAAACTAAATGCAGTAAGACAGGAAGACAGATATTAAGCGTTATGCGATCAATCATGAAATAGGAACACATGTAGTAATCAAGCTATCAAGAAGCACCAACCAACCATGTATTGCTCCATAAAACGGAGAAAACACACATGGTGCCTCTTCGTGTTTTTCCTTTAATGCAACAATATACATACAAGGCATAAGCATGCCATGTGGCATTACATGACAAAAAGTACCACAAAAATGTAAGTTGGGACAAAACACGATTAAACAGCCTCAACACATGAAAACACCAAAAGCATCATCCACTGCAGTGTTACACTATTCATAGGCTCTGATCAAATGCTACAAAGAATAGTCATGCATCATCCATCCCATTCTTCCCATTCAATAGAGCTAAGGATAGCGAGGTAGCACAGTACAGTTACTGAAAAAAATCATGTCCTGTACTAAGTAGAATGAATAATCTACATCACTAACAAGTAACAACCACATGTATACATGATCACCATAATATAACTTTCAAACACTTGCATTCGACTGGGGTCATGTGCACAATATCAGAAACAAAAGTCAAAACATGAACATAGTCAACATCACGACAACAATTTGATATGATTAAAGCTTAATAATGTTTTATGCTCCCATGGATAAAGTTCCAATGTAACAACTTACTACTTTTTACATAGATTCTAAATTCCATATAATTTATTTTACAAAAACAACATAAGGACTCAATGCAAGTTTTAGCAGCTCTCTCTAGAGCATAGAATTTCCTTGGTTGGGCTGCTCATTAGTTTGGTTAGTTTTGGGTCAGTTGGATTACACCCCAGCCTGCACCTGAACAGGTTAGTACAGGCCATCACTACCAACATACATCATATTGGGAATGTTACAATCTGGTAGAACCAGGCTGGGGGGGATTAGATTTTTGGGCCTAGCATGTTAATCCCAGCTAGGCCCTATAACACCGGTTGTGACAAATTTGTTCGGATCTAGTTCTTTATAAAATCGGCAGTTTAAGACTAGTATTAGCTCTCTCCTCTCCACTCTCTTTAGACCTAATTGATATAACCAGATTTTCAAAAATAGCCATGATGATTGAGCCATACTCTACGAAGCCTGCTTGTGTTCTAATACCTGCAGAACTATATGATAAATCAAATGCCAGCAGTATGCTGTGGCTCTCCACAAAATAATTTTCATTCTTTGCAGTCATCTATTCAAGGACAGGGTTGCCTGAAGCTCTGACAATAAGAAAACCGAATATTTGTCTGCAAATGTAATGAAGCATACCTTCATGAGCTTGGGATCATGCCCAGAAAATATTTTGGTCTCATATGATCCGAAAGGTTGCTTCCATTGCTCTGGAACTGCTTCAAAACATAAAAAATAAAAAGCAGAAAGCAAGTCAGCAGATTGTTATCACACGAACATATTGGCATCAACAACACAACAAATCCAATGCCCGTAAAAACTTTCACACTTTCCTAAACATAAAAACATAGAAATGCAAGTTTATATCTGCCACAATTTGCTCAGGTATGTCAATAAGCATGTCGCTTAATCGTAGAAACTTTAGTGATGACAAGAAGTAAGCTAGTAAGATCGAACTGGCATATTAGTTTTTAGAATCATGTATGCACCATACAAGCCAAAGGAAAAAAGTTTGGCAATAATAGAATGCAAAATATTAGAGCACTAATGAAATACAAGATGGAACCATCACGTGCAAAAACTCGTACCAATAGGGGCCCCAAATGCACCAGGAGGAAGTGGATCAAAATCAACACCAAGCACTGGCCCATCCTCCCTCAGCGGCTCCCCAATCAGTTCTTGCACAGAATCGATCACCTGGCGCTCAGCCCGTGAGAGCTGCATCGGTACAATCGGAGGCAGCATAACTTGTGGTGGCTCATAGTATCTCCTCGCAAGCTCCGGAACAGAAATCCTTGGCACGGCGGATGACCGGCCAGGTCCTCTCCGGGAGCAGGGCAGAAGCGGCTCACCAAACGTCCCAGCAGATCCCTCCGTTAGCTCGCTGTGTGGCAGTGATGGCGGCAGCACAGGCGGGGGCGCTACGACTGGCAAGGCAACCTCCTCCTCCCGCTGCTGCCGCATGGCTGGCGGCTTCCGGTCCTTGAGTCGCCGGTGGCAGAACCACATCTGCAGCTGCCTGTCCGTCAGCCCCAACTTCACCGACAGCTGCGCTCGCAGCGTCTCGTTTGGATACGGATCCTCTGCACCACCACAAACCAAAACAAATCCTCAGAAGAAATCACACGCATGTTCCGATCAATTATTCGGCAAAACGAACACGAACGGAAACCTAAAATTTTCAGAATCCTCGAAAATCATCCGCCAACCTGTATAGGTCTTCTCGAGAACCTCCAATTGGTAGGGCGTCTTCATCACGCGCTTCACCGCCGGCTTCCCGCCGGATCCAGAGGCACCGGTTCCACCACCAGCGGCGGGTGCCGAGGCTGGGGTAGGGCTCTCCGGCTTCACCCCCCCGGCGCCCTCATCCCCTCCATCGCCGGAGGAATCCATCCCCGGCGACCGCCCGTCCGATCGAAACCCTAGATTCACCAACCCCACCGCAAAACCAAACACGACAGAACAAAAACAAAACAACCCGAACCTAACCCTCCCCGCTCCCACGCCTCCTCGCACGCGTCGTCGATCTCGGCGATATATAGGCGACCAGCCAAGGAGAAGCCGAACCCGCCCGACGATGTGCGGCTCGATCCACGCAAACGAGGAGGGTAAGAGGCAGCGTGCGAGAGGGGAAAGAGACGGAGACGCGATCGGGAGAGCGGTGTAGGAGGAGGAGGAGCAACACGGGAGGCTACAGCCCCTGCCGCTGCTCGATCCGAATTGGTCAGGATTTGGATCGCTCGTTCCATGCTAATAAAAACCCCTTTTGATGCCTCCGACTTTATTATTTGCTACTCCTGCTGCTGCTGCTGCTGTTCTCTGGTCTCTTTTTTTCGATGGGGAGGGGAATAATATTGCGTGGCCGCTCGGATTCGCTGGGGTTTTTGATCTTGGGGTGTGGCTTTTGCGCGTGCGTTTTGCGAGTCTTCGCGGTGGGGATTTGGATGCGAATGTGCTCGCGCGTGTTCATAGGATGTTCCTCGCTTGCGCTGTACGAGGGGCGGAGGGGTGGGAACCGGCCGCGGATCTTCTGTGGTGGCCTCGGGATGTCTGGGGCGTGTGCGGCGGTGGGGCCCTGGTAGGTGGGCGTTCTTGGCGTACCGAAAGGCTGTTTGGGCGTAGGATTTTGCTGCGGATGGAATGTGGACCTGTGAGATCTGGGACCCACGCGGCAGTGGGTTGAGAGGGGCTCATCTGTGTGCGTTTGTTCTGTACCTTTGATGGGATGGATGAACTGTGCTGTGAGTTGGCGTCATGGGCCAGGGAATTTCCCGTAAAGGGACGGAAGACTCTCTGCGTCAGCATTTTCTAAATATTCTCGCACACAGAATTTCTTAAAAATATTTCTTTTATATATCTTTTCGCTCGCTAACTGCATTTTCTAAATCTTACTTTCTATTTTCTTTCTCCTATATTATAATAATATTTTATAACCACCATATAAGCAACGTTTATTTTTTACCAGAAAAAAATTGAACGGCATTTTTAATTACGAGAATTTAAAATTTATTCTTACAACCGTCGTAACGGCTATATTGTAACAGTCACCAGTATTTTTTTTGTACTGGCCATATTTTTTAGGCTATATACACATACCCATTTGCACTTTCAAGTCTTGCTCGTTTCTGAATGTTCACTATTTAACATATCTCAATGAGTCGTCACAACTTAATCAAGCATTTTCTCTCAAAAGACTCTTCATCGGATGGCGATAATGAATCTCTTCTTACAATAGCATACCTAGCATAGGAGTAAGATGAGTGTATGAACGCTAGACGCCATAGGTATTCTGTTTTTGGCAATCAATACGTAGATCGTAATAGAGAGAAAGGACATGCCAAGCTATATCGAGACTATTTTACTGATCCTCCGGTCTATGACCCAACCTTCTTTCGATGCAAGTTTACAATGAGAAATACTTTATTTCTTTGTATGTTTTGTTGATCATCTTATCTATAGCTCTTTCTTCTTTCCAATGTAGGTTTAGAATTAGTTGTTCTCTATTTCTTCACATATTGCATGTTATAGAAGTTCATGATAATTATTTTATTCAAAAAAGAATTATGCTAGAATTGTCAAGTTATCTTCTTTACAGAAGATACATGCACCATTCCAAATGATAACTTATGAAGCACTAGCAGATGCTATTGATGATTGAAAGATTTGTGCAAGCTATTATTATCCTTTTTGGAGATGAGTATTTGAGATCTTCAAATAAGAATGATACTGCTAGATTACTTACAATTGGTGAGGAAAGAAGTTTTCCCGGAATGCTAGTAAGTATAGATTGCATGGACTGGAGGTAGAAAAATTGCCTTGCAGTATGGCACAAGATCTATGGATTTGATATGCCTTTTTTGATTTAATGGGATCTTACAATGATATTAATGTTCTTCACCATTTCCCTCTCTTTGCAAAACTAGCAAAAGGATAAGCGCCGGAAATGAATTATACTATCAACGATCACAATTACACAATAGGGTGCTATCTTGCAGATGGGTTATATCCTGCATGGGTAACATTTGCGAAGACAATACCAATTCCCTAAGGAAATAAGAAGAAATATTTCGCCCAGGCTTAAAAGGTAGCTAGGAAGAATATTGACGAGGACTGGAAAATCTCTGACAAGTCAATACACGGTCAACAGGGGTCCCTAACTCGAGGCGATACGACAAGGGGGCCCCCGCCAAGACCTAAGCAACGCTGGAACCCGCGCGACCTCAAGCTCGGTAGAGGTGATCCGTCCCCGCCTTGACCTTGACCTTGGCTCGAGGGAGGCGCTTACTCGGCGGTTACCAAGACACAGGTAATGACATCAAGGTTTTTGAAGCGATTACAACCCACCATCAATGTGCACGAAGCCACTACCACAGGAATCTCTCCGTCAATTCTGAGCAACATCGGGGAGGATATAAGGCCTCGCAAGGCATGTGTACAGAGAACACCAACGATGAACCAAGAGACACAGATAGAGCGTTCAAGCTCGAGCTGTAATCCACTCTTTGTACTCACAATTAGTGAATTCCTCCGCCTCCGGAGAAGACTGGACGTAGAACTGTTACCCTCGTGGGGGCTCGAACCAGTATAATCTGTTGTCCCCTGCTCGCTGACGCCACGCACCGACCTACATCACGCCTTTGTTGAGCGAGGCGCTTCTTGGGTCCCTCATTCACACTAACCCCCTCCTCACTTTTGCGATCAGGCGATCCCGATCGTCGACAAATATGGATCGAGCCTTTGGAGTTCTGCAATCTCATTTTGCAATTGTTCGAGGACTAGCACATTTCTAGAATCAATAAATATTAAGAGATACCATAACATTATATATCATCACGTATAACATGATAGTTGAAGATAAACGAGACGGAAGACTACTTGACTACAATTACGAAGGAATGGAAGAAAGTGTTTCAGTGTTACATGAACATACACTTAAACTCTTTGAGTTTGTTCAAACTCATCATTTCATTCGAAAAAGGCAAACGCACCGCTAACTTCAAAGACGATCTAATGGAGCACTTATGGTAGCATTATGAAGGGGTGTAATTCAGTATTGTTTCAATTATGTGCTAATTTATATGCTATATGTATCGTAATGGAAATCTTTAAATAAAAAAGTTTATGCTAGCTATAGAAAATAAGTTCATAAGTTCGTACAATATAAGTTCATACAACATAAGTTTGGAATAACTTAGTTTATACAACATAAATTCTGATGCAATTATAGTTTATACAACATAGGTAATGCTCAACCAGACATATTACACTTCTAGTTATTACGTCACTCTGTAAGCTCATATAATACTATTTTTGTGGCTCAGTGCAGCGACTTAGATCAACCCCATAATTCTCTCCTCGACTATTTTCTTGAATTCAAGTTCATTTTTCATTAATTCAAACCTCTCTTTCTCTTATATAATCCTTACTTGTTCTTGTGCAATCCTCTCCTTTTTATGCATATAGCCGTTAATATGGGCACTATAAGAACTAACTACCCCCATTTTGTCTAATTTTGATGTGGGATGCAACATTCTGATGATCAAGACACAAGCAAACATAGAAAACAATACAGAGCTGAATGACCAAGCACCTCTTTGATTCTAAAACCTGAACTTTCTTGTAGCGACCAGAGACAGGATTGCATGAGCAACTGAACAATTCTTAAAATCAAGTTCCTTTGTGGTTGTCCGTTTCATGCTTTCAGTTTATACGAATGTAAGCATACTTTGTTTGCAAATTTGTACTATTTAGGTAAATCACAAATGACAACAAAAATGTTACTTTTTCTGGTCTCCAAAGAGACCACCATCCCAGCCCAGCATTACCTTCAAGACATCTTCATTTCCTTATTTTAATACAGTGAGCTCACTTCTCATGCTTCTTGGCAGATCAAAAGGGAGATATCAATAATGAAGATGGTAAAGACACCCCAACTTAGTTAGGCTCAACGAGGTATGCCGAACATCTGCTTACTATTTGCTCTGTGTAACTAGCCTTAAATTACTACAACTCTTCTGTTGCATATTTTAACCTTCTATGTTGCCAGATTCTTTTCATTTCCTAGAATTTTGACGATTTTGTAGGATTTAGCTGGATAGACAAAGATATACATAATCTTGGAGCATGTCACTGGAGGTGAACTGTTTGATAAAATAGTAAGAAGCCTACGATCTATGGCGTTACCAATTGAGTAGCATAATTATTCATTACATATTTTTAACACATGTATATGGTGAGCAGAATTTATGATAGTTAACTAACTTTAGTTTTGTGCAAACAATGTGTACACAATAATTTAGGAGTATTTCTACCTTCTCCAAAATTATGAAAAACTGCTGCCCTACCTAAACTGTACAAATTTTGGGTTATTCCTGACAGTGTTTGTATTTGTAAACTCCTTCATCACTGATATATATCAAATATCTGTAGGCTCGCCAAGGGAAGCTTCGTGAAAATGAAGCTGGGAGGTACTTCCAGCTGCTTATTGATGCCATTGATTAATTAGATGATGGTAAGTAGTTTTCCTAAGAAGACTCATCCCACAGGAAGCAAGGAAACAAGCCATAATCCTCACATGCATCAACAATGCTTGTGTAATCCTGTCACGGCAACAGGATAGGATCATTACAGCCCTAATCTCTACTAATATAAATTTGCAGTTGGTGACAGCGGTCTGTTCTTCCTAACCCCCTATCTCCAATAATAGCCAGCCATTATAGCTAATTATTTTTTCCTGATTTATAGCCAGCTATATCTCTCTAAATATGGCTAATTATTATAGCAAAATCCCTGATTATTGCTGGTAATTAATAACCATCCAATCATTCCTTTTGTACTCTATATATACTGTACAGTTTTCACAGAATCAATCAAGAGAATTCATTCAGATCTCTCATGTCGTGCCGCCGCGGCGAATAAACTCAACGAACTAATCAATAAGTGACAGACCAACGTACATGGCCGCAACGCGCAGGAGGCCGAGCGTTGCGGTTAGTAGTAACTGCGGCCAAAAGGATAGCCAAAGCGCGACACCCATCGGGTGTCGTGGCCCCAGCACCGGCCAGTTGGACGTGAACAAAGCGTACGACGCTTCGGTGCGGTTGCCCGGCGATACCGGTGGGACGTTGTCGGCGGTGAGAGGGTCATTGGTATACCCCTTGGAGATAAATGGGTTGATCCAGCTGAACGTCGTGAGAGAGGAACGACGTCGCGGCGCACAGCGTGGTGGGCCACTTGACGCTGGTGTTTTCTGGTTTACCTTCATAGGTTTTAGCGTCATAGCCGGTGAAGCCAGTGATGGCTAGGTACGTCAGAGGTATGGAGACGAGTAGGCCGGCAAATGCAAGAGGGTCATCTGGGAATAGCAGCGAACCGTCAGCGCAGCGGACCACCGCCGAAGCAGAGAAGAGCGCGGCGTCGAGGGCGGTGGCGATTCAGAAGACGCGAAGGTGCAAAGGCTGGGTAGCGGCGGTGGCCCCTTTCTCTGAGGCGACTGACCACACGGCCATAGCGTGCTCGACGAAGTGGGCGGCGAGGAAGGCGGACTCCACAGCACGCCATGGCGTGCTTGGCAGAAGGAAGAACGCGAGCGCGAGGACGGTGGACGCCCCGAGCGCAACCACGTAGCAGCCAATGGTCTAGAATGGCGGTGACTTAGGCAGCAGCGCCTTGTGCTTAGGGGAAGCCCCCGTGTTGCCCTTGAGAAGGCGATGGATGACGAGGACGAGCGAGGCGACGAGGAAGACGAGGTCGACGACGCCGAGGAACGCGCGCTGCGGGCATGGCGAGAGAAAGAGGAACGCGAGTTGGTAATATAAATTGCAAAAAGGGATAAAAATGATTGATTGATTTTTGAGATTGGTAATATATATTGCTACGTACAATATATTTGGTTTTAATTTATACCGGAGAAGAAACTATAAAAACTTTTGTAATCGGGAGAAATAGATGTTTGATTTTGTAGCACAATTTTTTTATTGTTTGATCTTTATATTTCGTAGCAACACACGGGCATTGATCTAGTCATCTCTCATTTCACACATAGCCATCATTGTTAGTAGCTAGGGGAGTGAGTCACTTGATGCAAATTAATTAGTATTCAGTGAGAGATGCAATGAACAGCAGTGGAGGAAGTAGAAGAAGTGTAGTGAACCAAGGAGCCAAGATGGATAGATACCAATTCCATCATCACCACCTGACTACACCAAATTCATAGAGATTTGAAGGTTTGTTCTGGATAAATTACCATCGGTGGAAAGAAATTAAAACTGAGCTCTGATCCGTTGCAATCTTGAGTTCGTACCTCAAATCCATTTATAGTTAGGGTTCATACCTGGTGGCGTCCAAGGTCGAAGAGGACGATGGTGAGACAAACCGTATCAAGGACGAGGCGGGGACCAGATCCAGTGGGAGGAAAGCCACATGGGCCTCTTTGCGTGTGGGACGGAGCGACGACTGGCCTTCTCGAGGGGGTGAGACCGAGCGGCGGAGCGCAAGCTCGCCTCCTCGACTGTGCGGGGACCGAGCGATGATGTGGCGCGTCGCCTCCTCGACGGTGCTAGATGGACCAAACGGAGCGGCACCTCACCTCCTCCAGGGCATTGACTTGTCCTCGCATATGCGGGAGGGGGCGGCCCCTTCGAGCCGATGGGGAACGCGATGAGGAAGGGAGAGAGAATCCTAAGATTTTGGGATTCTCTCTCTTACCCCTAAAGATAGAGAACAGGATGAGGAATCTGTTGTTCAGTTTTACAATACTGTGCTACAACTTACTCATTTGCATTAGTGAACTCATTTAAGAGCCCTCTGCTTAGGAAGGTTGATAGCAATGTAATTTGTCACACTATATTTGTGCCTTGACAAGTACCTCTTTTGGTCACATAAAAACTTTGGATAAGTGCAGTTAAATATTAAAACTTTTGCTATTAATATATTTTAAATATTTATATTGGATATATAAAAATCGTATGGGTAGATTTGTCTGAAAAGGCATTTTCAAAATATTATTTTTATTTGTTTTTATAATTATATTATAATATAAATTAGTGATATCGATGACAAAAAAATGTACTTGTGATTGGAGGGATTATTATACTTTTTGAAAACTTTTGGCTAGAATATTTAGACGCATGTTTCAAGAACAAAAGGGCAACACGTTGTGATGATCATTCAGATAAGGAATTCTCTGGTATGATCATCGGATCGAAGAAAGGGGTTTGGAGTGGAGAACAAGCAATAGAATTAGGGGAAACGAGGAGGGGAATTCTGATTTCTCTTCGATCATGCCGTTACAGACTCCTGTTCACAGTATTTATACTCCAACACCACTGAGTATTACAAGTGGGACCACGCTCAACATATTCACAAAAACAGACTCTACTCACGCCACCACATGCCCAGTTACTCCCTTCCTTACGCCGCATGCTTTGACGAGCCAGTTGCCAATGTCCCCTGTTCACCATCCGGCAAGGCACATAACATTTCCTCCCCGATGAAATCAGGCTTGTCCCAAGCCGATGCAGCAGGGAACCGATGACGCAAAGCTGATTCATTCTCCCAGGTTGCCAAAGATAGAGTTAAACCCGACCAACGAACCAACACCGTCGGAATCACATGGTCTCCTTGTTTGATCAGCCGACTTTTCAAAATGGACACCAGAAAAGGGCTGCTCGCAGTGAGTAAACCATCCTGCACATCAATGGAGTTCAGAACTGCGGTTGAGGGTACATGCAGTTTGAACTGAGATACATGAACTACAGGATGAATTTTACTGCCTTCCGGTAAATCCAATTTGTATGCCACCTTGCCCACTTTCTGCACAATCCGATAGGGCCCAAAAAAGCGAAAACTCAACTTCTGATTGCTTCGAGTATGCAGAGATGTTTGAGCGTAGGGCTGCAATTTCAAATACACCTGATCCCCCACGTCAAAAGATCGCTCCGACCGATGCTTGTCCGCCTGTGCCTTCATTCGCAGACAAGCCCTCTCCAAATGCTGCTGAAGCAACTTGGTCGTTTCCTTCCTTTGATCCAGCCACTCCTGAACATCCGACACCACACTCACATTCAGGTTAGAAATCCCGAAATGCCTAGGTGGATGGCCAAAGAGGACTTCAAACGGTGTGGTACCGACTGCAGTTTGAAAAGTGGTGTTATACCAATACTCAGCCAACGGTAACCATTCCGACCACTTCTTCGGGCTGGCATGAACGAAGCAACGCAAGTAAGTCTCCAAACACTGGTTGAGACGCTCCATTTGACCGTCGGTCTGCGGATGGTAGGCAGAACTCATATTCAACTGTGTGTCCGACAACCGGAATAACTCTTGCCAGAAAGCACTGGTGAAGACCTTATCCCTGTCGGAAATAATTGCCTTTGGCAAGCCATGGAGTTTGTATATGTGATCACAAAATATCTGGGCAACTTGCAACGCCGAAAACAGATGAGCCAAAGGCAAGAAATGAGCGTATTTGGAGAATTTATCCACTACCACCAGAATAGTTGTGTATTTGTGGGATTGTGGCAACCCTTCAATGAAATCCATGCTAATCACCGTCCACGCTTGAGTGGGCACCGGTAACGGTTGGAGTAATCCCGGCAACTTAACATGCTCCACCTTTGCCTGTTGACAGACTTCACACCCTTGAATGTATTGTTGCACTGTCTTCTTCAAATGCGGCCAAGCAAACAGAGCCCGGATTTTGTGATATGTGGCATGGATGCCAGAATGTCCCCGATTCCTTTGGAATGCAAAGCACGCATTATATCTTTCTTGAGCTAGCACATTATTGCCCACCCAGATTCGTCCATTAAACCGAATCACTCCATCTTGCAGGGTATACCCTTTATCGTTAGACCCAGCAACACTAAGTTCAGCCAGCAGTTGTTTTGTCTCACTATCCTCCTGATATCTCGCCACCAAATTTTCCATCCACACCGGAACCCCAATGGAAATTGCATGCAACTCAGCTGTGTTTGATTTGCGTGACAAAGCATCAGCCGCCATGTTGAGTACTCCCTTCTTATACTGAATTTGAAACTGCAACCCCAACAATTTGATAAAAGCTTTATGCTGCAGTCCCGTTGTTAACCTCTGTTCAGTCAGATGCATCAAGGCCTTTTGATCTGTTCTTATGATAAACTCCCGGTGTTGAAAGTATGATCACCATTTAGAGACAGCAAACAATATGGCCATGCATTCCTTCTCATATGCCGACAATACCTGATTCTGCTTACTCAGGGCCTTACTGAGAAAAGCTATTGGGTGTCCTTCATGCATCAGTACAGCTCCAAACCCACAATTGCTTGCATCGGTCTCCACAACAAAGTGCTTCGAAAAATTCGGCAATGCCAACATAGGAGCGTGCACTAAGGCTTGCTGCAAGAGCCTAAACGATTCTTCAGTTGCCGGTGTCCACTGATACGACACTCCCTTTTTAAGCAAATTTATCAAAGCTTTAGCTATGACCCCATAATTCCGTATGAACTTCCTGTAATACCCAGTGAGTCCGAGAAATCCCCTCAGTTCTTTCACATTCTTGGGTGTTGGCCAGTCGAGTACTACTTGTACCTTGGTTGTATCTGTTGCCACTCCCTCCGGTGTAATGACATGCCCAAGGTATTCTAACCTTTGATGTCCAAAGGAGCATTTCTCCTTAATAAACAGTTGTTGTTTTTCCAAAATCCTGAACACTTCTTCAAGTTGCTGCACATGCTCCTCCAAAGTCCGGCTATATATCAATATGTCATCCACAAACACAAGGACAAATCTGCGTAGGAATGGCTGAAAGATTTGATTCATGACACCCTGGAAGGTTGCGGGAGCATTGGTGAGACCAAAGGGCATCACTAAGAATTCATACAATCCTTGATGTGTATGAAAGGCTGTCTTATGTTCTTCACCTTCAGCCACCCGGATTTGATGGTACCCCGACCGCAAATCCAATTTTGTGAACCAATAGGCTCTTTCTAACTCGTCCAACAACTCATCAATCACCGGTATGGGGTGTTTGTTTTTAATCGTGATTGTATTGAGCTTCCGATAGTCGATACAAAATCACCATGTTCCATCCTTCTTCTTTACCAGAAGTACCGGAGATGCAAACTGGCTAGAACTTTGTTGAATCATTCCCTTCTGTAGCATTTCTGTAACCTGCCTTTCTATCTCATTCTTCTGCTGAGGTGAGTATCGATAAGGCCTGACATTAACCGGTTGTGCACAAGCAATTAGAGGAATTGAATGATCACACTCACGTCTTGGGGGGACTCGCTGAGGCTCCTGGAACAGATGTTCAAAATTCTGCAGTAGTTCTACTATGAGTTTGGGTATTTTCTCTCCTTTACTGTCTCTGAGGTTAATTCTACCTTCCTCCCTGCTTGAATGAAAAGAAACTGAAACTGAGCTCTGATCCGTTGCAATCTTGAGTTCATACCTCAAATCCATTTATAGTTAGGGTTCATACCTGGCGGCGTCCAAGGTCGAAGAGGACGATGGTGAGGCGGACCGTATCAAGGATAAGGCGGGGGACCAGATCCAATGGGAGGGAAGCCACATGGGCCTCTTTGCGTGTGGGACGGAGCGACGAGTGGCCTTCTCGAGGGGGCGAGACCGAGCGGCGGAGCGCCAGCTCGCCTCCTCAACTGTGTGGGACCGAGCGACGAAGTGGCACGTCGCCTCCTCGACGGCGCTAGATGGACCAAATGGAGTGGAACCTCACCTCCTCCAGGGCATTGACCTGTCCTCGCATATGCAGGAGGGGGAGGCCCCTTCGAGCCGATGGGGAACGCGATGAGGAAGGAATAGATAATCCTAAGATTTTAGGATTCTCTCTCTTACCCCTAAAGATAGAGAACAGAATCAGGAATCTGTTGTTCGGTTTTACAATACTGTGCTAAAACTTACTCATTTGCATTAGTGAACTCATTTAAGAGCCCTCTGCTTAGGAAGGTTGATAGCAATGTAATTTGTCAGACTATATTTGTACCTTGACAAGTACCTCTTTTGGTCACATAAAAATTTTGGATAAGTGCAGTTAAATATTAAAACTTTTGCTATTAATATATTTTAAATATTTATATTGGATATATAAAAATCGTATGGGTAGATTTGTCTGAAAAAGCATTTTCAAAATATTATTTTTTATTTGTTTTTATAATTATATTATAATATAAATTAGTGATATCAATGCCCAAAAAAATATGTACTTGTGACTGGAGGGATTATTATACTTTTTGAAAACTTTTGGCTAGAATATTTAGACGCATGTTTCAAGAACAAAAGGGCAACATGTATTATGAAAAAAAAAAAACCTTACACCATGTTCATAGTGTAGAATGTTTCAGCGGTTTGCAGGGAACAATACAGTTTCACCTGAATTCCCATGGAAAATCTTTCTCCCGGACCCTAGTATACAGGCATGTAGCGTCTGAGTTCCGCTAACCAATGAGAGCAACTCAATTACCACATAGTCGATGGATTATAAAGACATACGCATCGCATTCTTTTTGCGAGGAAGACATAAGCATCACACTTTTTTTTCTTCTAACATTGAGAACCGCACGTTTAACTATGAAAATTTGGACGGTCTAATAGAAAAACGTGAAAGAAAACTATTTGGATGATGTAGTAGAAAACGACAAAACGTGACAGAACAACTACCTAGACGTTGAAAAGCCGGCTATCTGGTGAAACGAAAAAACAAAACGCGATGCATGTCAGAGCATGGGCCATAAAAAATACGGATCGCTGTATCCGGACCATCCACGGGTCCACATGGGCTCAAAAGACGTGCCGTGGCACAGCCACTGAGCCACATCCCGCTCCGTTGGCGCGTTAGCTCAAACGGGCCGAAAAGGAGGCCCGAAATCTCAGCCACACCGCCGGCGTGAACCCGCAACGCAGCATGCCGGTGCATGTCCCTCCTCCGACTGTCCTCCCCTCCCATCACCATCTCCCACCTGCAGGGGCGGATCTACAGGATATGCCAGGTGGGCCACGGTATACCCTGTAGATTCGGCCCAATACAGTTCATAATACCATCATTATCTTATACAGTTAGCTTTTGAAGGTCATAACTTTAGATCTGTACATCCGATTGAGCTGATTCTTATTGGGTTAGTTTTGAAATTGAATCTAATTTCTACAGTTAAAATTTCACATCAATCCAACGGTTGGATCTTCGGGAATTACTGTTTTAGTTAGCATATATCAGTCTATTTTTGCTGAAACCGAAGCAGTTAGCTTGTGAAGGTCATAACTTTAGATCCGTAAATCCGATTGAGCTGATTCTTATTGGGTTAGTTTCGAAATTGAATCTAATTTCTACAATTAAAATTTCACATCAATCCAACAATTGGATCTTCAAGAATTACTGTTTTAGTTAACATATGTCAGTCTGTTTTTGCTGAAACCGAAGCAGTTTTTTATAATTTGTTTAGGAGTGATTTGACAATCAATAAAAATTTGTTTTAGCTTCCGCGCAATCATTCACCCCCTTTGATTGTCATATTAGTGTATATTGATCTTACATATGATTTGAGTGTAAGAATGCTAGTTGATTTATAGAGTAGAAACAAAAATAATTGCTACTTTGCTAGAGACTAGAGAGTTGCTTGTTGATGCATTGCTTTTTTTTTATTTGTAGAGTTGTTGAATTATGAAGAGGAACGGAGACATTGCATCCTTTTAGGAAACATGCAACAAAGAAGGTCGCTACTTCATCTCTTTTAGGAAACATTGCAAAACGAAAGCAAAGAAGGCATTTCTTGCTTCATCTCTTTTAAAAACATTGCATCTCTTTTCCGGAAACGTTTATTGAGCGAGATATTTTCTTCCAAGTTGATGAAAATGATATAATCAAGAGTTTCATGGCTATTAGAAGGCGGAGGCCAGACAAGAAGGATAAGAAGTAATATTGTATTCTTTGAACTATTGTAGGTGCATAAGCTTCTTTTATGCATATTTCATACTTAAAATGTTCGAACTATTTGTATTGTAATTTATACTTGTATTATCATATTTCTAGTTATTTTATACTCGTATACCGAATTTCTCGACAATATTTGTAGTTGTTTACCGAATTGTTCATTGGATTTTACCGAATTGTATATTATAGTACTAGCTCGGCATACCCTAACTTAAAATCCTAGATTCGCCACTGCCCACCTGAACACCCCTCTCTCTCTCTCTCTGGCCTCCCCACGTCCTGCCTCCTCTCCTACGTAGTGACGGAGTCGGGAATTAGGTGTAACAGGTATCAACTATACTATGTAGTGTGATTCTGTGATTTGATTCAACTAGTGGCGGACCCAGAAAGAAATTATAGGTGGGGCAAGCTTGAAGTATATGCACACCTGGTTATAAATTTGTTGAGCTATGCTTTACTTCTGGGCCAAATTTGTTGGGCTATGCACGATATATCACACTTGGGTATAAGAGGCTTTATAAATTGTAGGTGGGGCGGTTTCAACTCGCCATCTTATTGGGTCCGCCCCTGGATTCAACAAAAGAGGGCTAAATTGCATTAATTCAAAAAACAATCTTTGAAAACACAGAAAGTTGTGTTTGCAACCGTTGGATCGTAGGAGAGCTGTAGCACCTGCGAGTACCCCCCTTGCTCTGTCTCGCTGGTTGTACGTTGTCACTGGCACGACGTCATGCCAAGAAATGGAAGGATGTCACTTGACCGCGCGCGCGGCTTGGGACCTGCGCGTAGCGAGGACAGACGGTGCTGTGAGTGATGATCACGGCGCGGTGCGCCTGCGCTAGGGGGTAAAGCTTTGCTGGTTAGGAGTAGAGGTGTGCGTCGTGCCGCCGGACTTGCATAGTACATGTATGTCGGATCTTGTATCTAAACCGTACTATGTTGTATCTATTCGGCTTGTCTTTAACAAGTTATTTGCAATATTACGACGAGAGAAAAAGAATTAGAGACATATGGAGCTGAGACAATAGACACAAATATTGAGAAGAAAACAACTAAATTTTATTCATTCTCGAGCAAGTATAAAATTGCTGCCTCGTTAAAAACCTTACACCTAATGTGGGGTACCCAAGTCGAGAGTGACTCGGTGTTAGTGAGCATGTACTCTCGAGTTTCTACTCTCCACCTTTTAGTATCTTCATTGTCTTCACTTTCTCTACATAAGAGGATCGCAAAAGGCGCAACCATAGGGCGAAACCACAACGTGACGCAATATCACAGTAGAGCACGCCGCGTGCTGTGCCTATTTCAGGTTTTGCCGCCTATCATGTCTAACCATGAAGTCCAGCACAAGGAACAAAATTTCGTTTTGAACAAAATTTCGCCCATGGCTGAAATCCAAAATTTCGGCATTTCGAACAAAATCCGTTCAAAATTCAAAAAGAAAAATTCAAATCCGGTTTTTTTGCTACCGAAATTTCCGAAAATTCACCGAAATTGCACTGATAAAAAAATAGTTCAAACGATATCAAAAAATTTTGATTTTTTTTGAAGGTTCCTGACACATTAAAAATGTTATCATAAAATTTTCAAATGATTATCAGATCTATGGAATTTTTAAAAATTCAAACATTGGTACTATCCAGATGAAACATTGACTGTCAAATTTGAATCGGATGAAAAATGATACAAACTATGTTAGAAAAATTTGAAATTTTTTTTGCATGATGCTGATGAATCACTAATGTTTCAATAGAATTTTTAGAAGGTGATAAAGATTCAAGAATTTTTAAAAATTTGGATAGTGCTACTATCCTGATAAAAGCCTTACCGGCAAACTTGAATGGAACGAAAAATAGTCCAAACCACATCGGAAAATTTTGAAAATTTTTGTGGAAGGTACTGATGTATCACTAATGCTTATATGAAAGTTTCATATGATTATCATGCTTGAAGAAGTTTCAAAAATTCTGACAGTGCTACATGTTAATAAAAGCCTGATAATCAATACATAGATTTGCTTTAGCGATAAAAGAAGGTTTAAAATTTGTGAAAATTTTACAGAAGAGTGATAATGAAGTGTTTAAGATCTCATAAAAATTTTGAATCATGATCACACTCCAGTGAATTTATAAAATTCTTACAAAGCACAGTAACATTTATGTTCTTTCTGTTTTGGTTTTTGCAATATAGTATAACAAATGAAGTTCAATGGTTTATAGATTTTATTGACCAAATAAAAAGTTTAAAATTTTTCAAAATTTTATAGAATAGTACTTAGGAAATTATTAATCTGTCATAAAAATTTAGATCATGATCACACTCGAGAAAATTTAGAAAAATCTATCAAGTTCTTGTCCCAATTATGTCCATTCAGTTTTTGATTTTTAAAGATAACAAATTAAGTTAAATTATTTTGAAAATTTTTCTGTATGATTCTGTACTACTAAGTATGGTAATATAAATTTTTTAGATCATTATCAAGCTTGTACAATTTTATAAAAATCTGATAGTGTTTCTGCCTAAATTTTAAAATGTCTCAAAA
Organism: Guadua angustifolia; assembly: GCA_036346375.1. Taxonomy (NCBI): domain Eukaryota; kingdom Viridiplantae; phylum Streptophyta; class Magnoliopsida; order Poales; family Poaceae; genus Guadua; species Guadua angustifolia. Next base: position 4,270,450 of record CM070508.1, read on the forward strand.
AATTAGTTTTTCAACAAATTTTCATGTAAGATGACTTTCTTGAGGGTTATTGGACTAATTCCGGACAAATCTGGCCCTAAAACATAAAAATCCGGTTTCAAAACCACAAATTTCGCTGAAATTATCGAAATTACTGTAGCAAATTCAAATTTTTTCAGAATTTCAAATTCGGCCGGTGCTCCAGAATTCGCCCAGTCCCGACATTCAAAATTTCGCCGAATTTTGACGAAATTTTAATCCCTAATCCAGCATAGCTCTTTCATTCGTGCCATACTGTGCCATGCCACGGGCCGGCTCAAAAAAAAAAAGCTCTGCCTAATGATAAGATGGTGGACTGCCCTTTTCCGCCTTCTGCCACAGCGCCAAACGAACGCATGGGAAAATTTCCTGACCAATGTATTCATCTGTGCACCGAACTTTAAGAAAACCTCAGGTGATAAGCAATGTCGCGTCACTTCACCCGGTTATGAATGCGGGACATCTGCCATGTATCCCGCTCTTTACTTCAGTAAGTACATCATACACGATTGCTTTAATAGCCAACTCCAGGTCTGCACGCTTCCAGATGGTAATGAGGTATATACTATGCCAGTAGCCCCTTGTTCATAGATGGATGCATGACCCACATGTTCGTACTCAATTTCTGATCTTACTACAGCTGCTGCTGATCAATAGAAGTTTCAAATCATCAAGCATACTCATATGAAATTAATCAAGCGCCGTGCATTTCTACTCTTCGCCCCTTGACGGAGTTTACAAGCTGTTCGTGTAATTTATTTACAAGAGCTAACTAGAAAGCGGAATGGATACAATCGGCAATCTAGTTAGTTTAGTGCGGTGAGACTCGAGAGCGGAAACCCGATGCCATGGCGGGTGGTCGGGAAGCTCACGAACAGCATGCTCCCGACGACTCCAACGGCGATGGGCAACGCCGTGAGCACCAGCCTCGTATCCTCGGACGGCACCGGGTAGAAGCACGACACCACGTTCTGATCGAACAGCGCGATCGCCGCGAAGATCATCACGGACACCACCGCGTGCACGATGTCCAAGAACCGTATCCTGTAGCCGGCGGCGGCCTGCGGGCCGAGCGGGACGCCGCCGTCGATGACTCAGAGCCCCCGGAACGTGGCGAACCCGTACCGCACGGCGCCCTTCTCGTCCCTGAAGCTGTCCGTGAAGCTGAGCACGAAGCACGAGAGCGCGCAGAGCACCACGAGCGCCCCCGTCATGGCCCGGTTGGCCCGGATGCAGTGGCCCTGGTCCGTGACGATGGGGGACAGGAGCTGGAACGCCAGCACGGTGCCCGTCGGGAGCAGCTTCGCGAGGTGCGCCGTGCTCTGGTAAGTCTGGCCGATCGCCCTCTGCACCGGGCTCATGCCGTCGCCGTCCTCGACGACGGTCCGCTTCGTCAAGAGAGGCCGCTCCAAGTCATCCTCGTGGGCCTCATGGTCATGATCACGCTGCCACTCCACGTCGTCGTGATGCGTCGCCGCCGCCTCCATTGCCACCGCGCGATCCCTTTTCTCACCACTTCGCTTGCACTATCTTCTCTGTTAATTAGGACAGAATTCAGAAGAATGATCTATGCTGCTGCAAATGGAAGGGAAGGGGGGTTTAAAGGTTAGTGGGGAAACGTGTGCAATCCATGGTGGCGAGTTGTATCGAACGTACGTGTTGGGCGTTTTTGGTTGGTTGGCACTTGGCTTGCAAGAAACGGGAACCTTAGACAAAATCGGGAGTTTTCGGTTACTCGCAAGTTGCGAGGGATCGACCGAAACGGCGGAGGAGATCGAGTTTTGCCGCTTGAGCCTCCAGTTACTTTCGGCTGCTCGCCGGCCACGCTTAAACGCAAATATGGTCGCCACACCACTGTAACGGAAGGGGCAATACGCTAAGGCTAGTCACAGTGCATTGTATCTTGTCACAATATCCAAAACTGTCATGTCATATGATATTATAGAAGATACAACTATCCCAATACATGATATCATGGATTGTTTCTTAATCCCCACAAGATAATTAAATGCTAGATGCGTATGAGAGTATGAATTGTGGGCCACTTAGATGATTCAAGTTTCAATGTCTATGATTTCGTGCTCAAGTGGTATCTTCCTCAAGATACAGCTTTCTTCTCTCCACTCTTAACTCTCTTGTCACATCATCAAAAATACTTATGTGGTATACATTAAATAGGTATGTTATCATGCACTGGAAATAGTCTAAGCTAGTCCCTGCCTGCCTGGCTTCCAGGCCGTTTTTGTCTTGACTCATGAGCTCTTGTGCGTCGTCCATCCGTCTCGTCTGTATGTATCGAAGGCTTTGGCACGACGCAGATTAGGCAAGTTCATGGGTGATATGGCAAGATTTGATAGATATGTCCTGATGAGATGGCTGATGTACGTACGTGTCATATGCATGTACGTGTCATGTGTGCGCGTCTGAGTGAACACGCAAGCGTGGTATGGAGAATCTTTTCGAGGATTTTGGACATGGCATGACGGGATTCGACGAAGGATACCGGGGACTCCTAGATTTCGTCGTTGTTTCTGCTACGCAAGTACGCATGTTCTCTTTCTCTCATGGCCGATGACCGCGAATGATCGACTTTTCTAGTCGTTTTTTCTTTTTGTTTTTATAAAAAATCTAACTCTCTCTCGATATAAATCATAAATCTTTCTCTTTATACCATGCTCTCGTGTATCCCTACCGTGAGAGTTGGCCTGCCGCACTCCGGAAGCTCGGGAGTAGGTGAGCGCAGGAGCGCGTGCTATCGCGGCCACGTGAGAGCCGCTTGTCACGATCATAGAGCGCAGGAGGCCGTCTTGCGCGATAGAGGAGCATAGGGATATGGTGAAAAGAAATAGATTTACAATTCATCTCGGAAGAGGTTTAGGTTTAGAGAAAAAAACCATACTCAAAGGGCATGTTCTTTAACTGTTTCTCGCTCTGATTACGTGGAAGTTGAAAATACAGGATTACAGGCCCAACAAATTGCGAACCTCATGCATGAACCGCCCAATGGACTGTTGGTCAGGCTCTGTCATGTTCTACATGATTCTGAAACAGCACAGGCACTGCATGCCTTATGCGATCAAAAGGATCGTAATTGGAACGAAGTCCTTTAGGCCACTACAAGTATATATAGTGCTTTTTGGCAAGATAAACGTCCTATGGCCACATTTCTCCTCGAGTGAAGAGACCGAATTATTTTTTTTATTTAAAAAAACGTCCTATAGTGAGCCTAAAATGCTCCTTTAATTTACCTGCCAGTCCATAGCAAATTTTTTTTTGCAAGATAGAAAAGATTCCAAGTTACCAACACATTGAATTGCATATAGCATGCACTAGGGATCTTGGAGAACATTGCATGCAAAGTTGCAAGAGACGACAGCATAAGCCTCTAATCATGTGATTCCTTTTCGTCGTGCATCAATCATAACATGATCGATCCGTGTATGTGTGTAAGTGTTGAAGTATAAGTGAATTGCCCACCTTTCCTCACAGTGGCGAAGCTAGAGAGAAATAGAGGGGGGTGCGAGCATAAAGAAGTGATGAAAAACATTTACCTAATGAAGAACGTTTGGATGGGAAAAAGAACATAAATATAGACAAAATACATAATTTGACTTCGAGTCTTTAACATCTTCTGTTGGGCTGAGGCAAGCGGGGTGCAGCATGTTGGGCTGAGGGGGGTGCATATAGGGCCAAGATATGAGGGTAATAACTAAATTTTTTTTTGAGGGGGGTGCATCTGCACCCACCTGCCACAACTGGGCTTCGCCCCTGTTTCCTCATTAGTTTAAGCTTTTGAGTGAACTGGCTGGTGCATGTAACTTAATATGGTATCAGAGTCAAGAGGTCTCGAGTTCAAGACCCGGTTGACGCAATTAAAAAAATTGCAGTCCACTTCTATTCCACGTCCTAAGTCTGAAGGAGCCTGCACGTGAGGGGGAGTGTTGAAGTATAAGTGAACTGCCCACCTTTCCTCATTAGCTTAAGCTTTTGAGTGAACTGACTGGTGCATGCAACTTAATAGTAAGCTTGCTCTGCGCTTGTACCAAAGGATCCCAAGCAGTACATTTTACTCACCTAGCTAGCTAGCTTGCGAATAATCGATATCTTTTATGTGTGTGACAACTTTTATTATTTTCTCATGGTTCAACTCAGTAGGCCACAACATGCAATTTAATGTATCTCGATCAAGTTCATGTCTCTGCATTATCTTGTCATGGAGATACCAGGAGCAACATCGATCAACAGATCAAGTATACGAAGCAACCGTTTTTGCTTTAAGGTGGGTGCAGTGTTGTTGGAAAATTAACATGGTCTAATGTCAATTTAATTACATAGTTATACAATAAAAATATGAAGTTAAATTATGTCTACGATAAGATTACTAGTAGCTAGCAAATATTTAAAGAATATATAACATGCTAGTGAAGAAGGCAAGCCTACACATACTGGATAGCACGACTGGTAGGTACATAGATGTAAACAATACTATCACAGTAACATACGTTCTCAACATATTTAATCACAAAAAATATATCATTTAGACCAACAACTAGTCGGTCTTAGGCATTTATAGTGGACTTGATGAAGAATATAAAGCTGTGTAGGAGCGACATGACGATCAAAGACGAAGACAAACAATCACATGATACGACGCTTCCTAGAAACCTGATTGCTGGTCTACTATGTATGTTGTCAACGGCCGACATCGGATCAAAGACACTACTCTCCCTCACATCCGTTGCACGATAGCTGAAGAGACGGAATGACTCGGGCTGCAGCAAGCACCGGAGGAAGTAGAGAGCACTAGAGGAAGATGAGATCAATTTTTCGTCGCGCCCTTTCACGTACAAAGACGTCTCCCTTGTGAAGGCGCATACAGCCAAAATCACCTCGCGAGATCTTGGATCAAATAGCCATGATCCCAAGAACTGTGAATCTCGCTTTGTGGGCAAATGGACTAACCATATGAGAATGTGTATCTCGCTGAGTCAGCAATATCACGTTGCCAGTTCGTATACATGCATGGCAAAAAGTTAAATACACTTAGTACGTCTCGGTTGCAGTCATGCGCTGTTACAAGTCACGTGGCAAAATATGTGATACGCGCGCATGTGTGTGTATATAGTCTAATATAGTCAATCATGTGTATCTCTAACCTTCCTTATAAGTCTCACACTCAACTCAACACTTATTTGACTTATTCCGATGAATTAATTATGAAATTAATCCCAACACAGTGTACACCACACACTGACCATGCGTTCCCCTAATCACTCACATAAATTAATGACAAACTTGTTTTTTTCTAGCATTTCTAATTTTGATTTAACTCGTTTGATCCACATTGACAATTTTACATTTTCTCCGTTTTTTTTATAAGGCGTATTTTGACTTTGCACAAGGATTAAGGTTGCGTTGAAATTAAGAAAGATACGAGAAAAAATGACTTAGATGCCTCCACTTAATTGTTTTGAAAGATGAAAGATATGCTTTGTGTGGGTAGTAATGAATAAATGCATATGGATGTGAGAAAATAAATAAAGATATAGAAGAAAAAGTTTTATTAAATTTATATGTAAACCTTACATTTGTAAACAAGACCGTTTAAAAAATAGATCTTATAAAAAAACAGAGTACTTGTTATTGTTGGTCCCTTGCGGTCAAGATTCTCTAACTTGCATTGATGGCATAAACAGAGGGAGATTTTATGGGTGATCGCATCCGTGAAGTCTTCCTAGCACTGATTACTGAACAATCACGCGTTGACAGTTGACACAGCACCACAACACGTCCGATCAATTCCAATTAGAAAGGCTAGTTAAACATTTTTTTTTACAAGGACACATCATAAAACAACATACGCGCATTCTACACATGTTAGTAAATTTTTTGGACGAGGCCTGCAGCAAGTCAACTCACGGAATCGATCTCGCGACCGGTTGGAAACCCAACGGCTTCCAAAACCAACGGCCTACTACCTGTCCTCAAGCTTGTTAAACACTTGATATCTCTACTAGTACTAATTACGAGTTGGTAGCGCTGATCCGTTCTCTCCTTCAAAATCGACATTATCCTGATTTTCTATACATTGGCAAACGGAAATGGTTTTAATTTGATTGGATATGCATGTATGCGTGATCTGCGACTTATTAGACTCTTATCTCAATTAGCCGATTTTATTTCCAAATACTACACGGTCGATACTTTTTCTATATACTGCATGTATATAACTTCTAAGTTACCATGTGCTTTTAAGTTGCCATATGTATTCTTTCCATTAAATATTTACTTGCATGTATCTTTGCTTTTTATCTAATCACGTATGGACTTGATTCCGGCTAGCCAGCAGCATGCGTACGGATATGCATGCTATGACTAGATAAGTTTGTTATCTCTATCTCTACTAATTCTAATTATAAGTTGGTGGTGGTACGTCCATGCTCCACCCTCACCCCGACACGTGTGCTCACCCGTGTGGCTGAGTGGGAAGAGGGTAGTGGCTACCCCAGTAGATTGGATTGGATCATCCTTCACGGGAGGTAAATGAATATGCATGACTTATTTATTGCTTTCCTTTCTCCCATTGATCTAGCATTCGAATCGCGGGTGATTGCTCCCGATGCTTTTTGGATTGGATTGATCGATTCCCTTCCAAAGGAAGCAGAGCTCCGATTCATGGAGTTGGGTCTCTTCTCGCCTCTTTCCCTTTTGTTGACTTCCTTATTCGACGATTTCTTAATCTGAATTCCATAGATATCTTCTCGGTTGTTGAATCTATGTAACCATACCGCTTCTTGCCTCTCCTGTAGATGTGTTGAACTTATCCGTTGAGTGGAGGTAATGAACGACCTCCCTGATCTCGCCGATGCGGCGCAGGGGTAGATCGTCGGTAGTGGGCGGCGAGATAGGCTAGTGATACTGCTGGAGCTCGCGCACAGTGGATGATGTCAATAGGTTGAGGGAGACACTCGTGAGGGAGGCGAGGAGGCGGTGGAGTTGGTTGATAGTAGGGGTGGGCACTTTTAAACCAAAACCGAAAAACCGAACCGAACCATTCGGTTTTCAGTGTACAGTTCGGTTTTTATTTTAACATTATTTGGTTTTTTTATACGGTTCGGCTTTTGGGTTCCAAGAACCGATTTAACCGAACACCGATCAGTCCTTCTCCATTCTTCTGATTTTCGATCCCACCAATGCCATGCCATCCCCAAAATCCCCATTTTCCCTAATTCCCGATCCCATCGCCAGGACCGATCCGACCTAGCGAAAAAAACGCCGCCGCCCGCCCCAGCGATTTCCGATCCCATCGCCGCCGCTCGCCCCAGCGATTTGCGAGCGCACATCTCACCTCGCCGCCACCCGCCCCAACGATTTCCGAGCGCAGCACATCTCACCTCGCCGCCGCCCGCCCCAGCGATTTCCGAGCGCACATCTCACCTCGCCGCCTCTGTCACCAAGATGGTGGCTGCCCCTGTTGCTGAGGCGCATGATGGCAGAATGAGAGGTTCGACCTCAAGGTCTTCATCGGCGACCTCGCCCTCGACTAGGACATTGTCAGGTACGATCACGAGCTCGATCTCAGATCTCGTCGTCTCCTTGTGCTGCGTCTACAGGCCAACGGCTGGCCTGCTGCGATTCGCCGTGAACTTCCGCCGTTGTTGCGCGCCTGGTTGTTTTGATAGTGATGATGAGTCGTTGGAGGGGCTGCAACAGGAGCTCGAGGACTGCAGTCTACAGGAACAACTACGTGCTGCTTGTTGCTTGCTAAGGTTGTAAATCTCGCTCGATAGAGGTGCTGCTTGTTGTTTACTAAGGCTTGTTGCAGGAACGACTAGTAAGCTCCAAGAATGCCTATAGCTTGTGAATTAGTAGCTTACTAAGGCTGTAAAGCTGCAAGATTTCTTTGATGTTGCCATTGAGCTATCTAGCTTTCTGTTTTGCAAGTCTTGTTGTATTGGTCTTTCTAAGCTTGCTGTAATATTTTCGCCTCAGAGATGGCCATCTCCATGGGTGCGGATGTAATGCAAGTATGCAGTTGATCGGTTAACCGAAAAACCGAATTAACCGAACCGATTTTTTCCGGTTAATTTGGTTCGGTTTTTAGTTCAATTCGGTTCGGTTTGGTTACCAGAATTCAAAAACCGAAATTTTTAAAAACCGAAAAAACCGAACCGAAAAAACCGAATGCCCAGGCCTAGTTGATAGGGTGTGGCTATAGTATGGCCAGAGCAAGGCGTACGAGTCACGCATGCCGTTGATGGTGACAGCTACATACGGATGACATCTACTTCTTCAATGCCTTTAAGCCTATGGGGCAGCAGGTGATGCCGCTTTCGATCGATCAATCGATCTCGAATTATGACGATACAAATTAAAAATCCCAAGTGTTGTGATGTTATTATTTAAGTTTGTGAAATTAAAGATAATTTTAAGCTCAAATTTGTAAATAGGTGTTTGGAATTTGTATGCTTCGATGAATTGATTTAAACATTTAACCATTGTACATTCAGAGTGAATATTATTATTCAGATAAGGTTAATGCTCTTTGCGAATAAATTTTTATCACAAATTAAGTTTCTATTGTATCGCATGGACATATGGCTAATATAGATTAAGTAGTAGAGATATATCACCAAGTGCAATGGTTTGTGCTTTGCAAATTCATCTTGTAGATTTTTTTTTCCTTTTGCTGTTAATTGACATGCCATCACTCATCAAGAGCTTATAGTACTTTCTCCTAAGAAAAGAGCTTATATATAGTTCCGATAATAGCAAAGAAATATGTTTTTCGCTCCTTCGATGGTTCCATTTACGTGTGGTACCGAATCATTTTCTGATAGAAGCGTACTATCTCTCAATCGATCTCCAAAAACACTAACACTAGCTTGTGTGTTCTATCTTAATTACCTGCAAGTCGTATTTTCTGACCATTCGATCAAGATTTAACCACGATTAGGACCTAAACGGAGAGCGTGGCGCCTTGCAGCAGCTCGCCTAACCCCAGTCCCCCAAAAAAAATCCCCACCCAACCAATACCTGCCACGCCACCAACACCTACCAAATTTCCCAACATGTCTTATCTCTAAGCTGTCATATGATACGACCCGACATGACGCACACGGATACTAGGCCGCGCGCATCTCTAAAGCTAGTCTCAGTTCAAAATGGAAAATCAGCTCTTAATTCCCTCTAAGAATCTATCAACTCTTCTCACAAATCACAACGATTAAGCTTGTCATCAACCTCTCTCTCATATATACACTGTATATGACATCTTTTTTACTATCCGTACCAATCTATATGCATTGAGCTGTCATCAAGAGATATCAACAAAGTTTAATTAATTAAAGGGTGGATGTACTAAGATATACCAGGAAATCAATCAAAAGTACTTTGGTGGAGAGGCACTCGGTACCTCCCGACGACGATAAAAACCCTTGCACCGTATACATGGAAGCCAGTGTGATGCTCTCCATTATGCAAGGATGACGTACGCATGCCTAAGCCTCCAGGATGTACATGCACGTACGTAGCTAGCTAGCTCGCCTTTTCTATTGTGGGGTATTTGTCTTGCAAGACACTCCACGGCGACCACATATCTGAAGCCGCCGCCTCCCCCCCTTCATCCCTCTCGTGTGTGGTGGAACGTCCTAGGGATCGCGTTGCCCCATCCCCACTCCACCTACTCGCGTCCATGGCGACCTTCTAAGTTTTCCTTTACTTATTGACTTCCCGCATTCGATGGCAAGCTTACCCGGTGCCAGTGGGAAGGTCTCACGAGTTGTCCGATATTAACAGAACATCTTAAAGCAATAACGTAAGCCTGCCCGGCCCTTAGGAAGAGTCCCATCATCCAGGAATTTCAAGGCCCTGTTCGGAAAACAGAGCAACATATAAATTCCAAAGGATTTGCACTGTTTCCTGCATTGAGCTTGCGAATTAGTTTCTATGAAATTCAATTCACGTGTTCCAATTCAACCAGTGTATATACTCTCTCTCTCTCTTTTCGAAAAAGGCGGCAGGAGCTCTGCCATTAAAGAAAGAGGTAACCAAAGGACAGAATCATACAAGAGGTCAACCAGACCACGACCGAGCCCAACAGAAAACCAAAATAACCCGAAATGAAACGACAACTAGAGCCAGGACAGGAAGGAGACTAAAACCGCCGAAACCTTTCCGCTAACCTAGTGTAGACGGAAAGACTAAGAAACCCCGGTGCGGAAGGCCAACTTCCGGTTAACAACACCTGCGGAAGGCCAACTTCCGCTAACCTAGTGTATATATTCTCTCATTCCACAATTCCACACACGCGTTTGTTATGTAATAGCACCCCTGCAAATTTAATTTGGTTTTATTAATGAAGGGATAGATATATATCTCTATCAAGCTAGCTAGGCAATGCAGCTATATATGCAAGTATATATATAACCAACCAGGTATCAGTTTTAGATAGATATTTTTCATCTGCAGTGATCGAGAGAGAAGAAGAATGTAAGTCGCGCGTGTGCCGCGGATGTTTTCATTTAACGCGGCCAATGTGCGAGGCTTAATTGGATCTCATGCGTCCATGGACGCTTCTCTTTATTGGCAATATGCATGCAGGTGTACTGCTAGCTCCTTACTAACTGATCTGCTGGAAAATCAAACAATTCTGAATCAATCTGATCATATCATGCGGACAGTTGCCATGTCCACGCCGATGCTATGCGGCTACTCGATTGATCGCCCGCCGTGGATGGGCACCGAGAGCCGCAGGGAGGGCCCGCTGCGCGCAGAGAATCCGGGCGCCGCCCTGGTTTCCTTCTCACGTATACGAAAAAAATTGCATGCCTATACGTGAGGACCAAGCAACATGCCATCATCTATCCAGTACCTGTTGTGTGCTTGTGTATGTTATTTCCTCATAAAAAAAGAAAAGAAAGTAAAGCTCTATCTCTCCTCTCCTGTTGCTCATCATCCGTTCGATCCCTTTGTAGTGCCTCTCGATCTTCTTGGGGAAAGAAGAGGGAAGAGTTACATTGCATGCATGTTGTATTCCATGTTTGTACCAGCTGAAGAAAGAGAGATCACGGAGAGGGTGGTGTTCGTGTGGTACGGGGTGGGTGATTACAAGTAGCTTTTAACAGGGATAAGCTTAGCTATAAGCTTCCTTCTTTTCGCTCTCTCTCTCTCTCTTCTCTTCTCTTGCCAGGACCCTTTTGTTTGTTCCCTCTCGATCTCTCTCTCTCTTTAGATGCTTCTAGCTACCCTTCTTCTTTTAATCCGATAGCACCCTCTCCAGCCCTGTCTTAGTTTTGCCAGTTATGGGGGCTCGTATACTGTCTAGTATTGCTGTGCAAAAGCATACAGTTGTAGAGCGAGGAGATTGATTATATAATTAACTAGCTAGGCCAATACGTACTGTGAGAAGATCGATCGAGGAGGATCGATGACGTGCTGCAACAGCTTCAACCACGTCCGCGCCGCCGTGGACAGCAGTTTGTCCCCCGCCGCCGCCGTGGCCGCCGCGGCGGGCAAGAAGGCAGCGGCGTCGCTTGCCGTCCTGGTCAAGATGTGCCCGTCGTGCGGGCACCGCGCACAGTGCGAGCAGGTACGCATATGCATGCGCGCGCGCGTCCTCTTCGCTTATTCCCGGCCGTACGTATGACAATGAGATTGTGTGGAGTTTAACTAACTAGCTAGCTAGCGCTAGATCAAGGCATGTATATGGTGCATAAATGCACATGTTGGTCTTGTGATCTTCTTCATGTCTACGTACGTTTATGAGAATTAATAATGTTTAGATGTGCATTAGTTTGCCTTTGCTGGACTTTTTGGTACTAGCTAGTGCGCATTCATGTAAATTCATTCATGCTTCATGTTAGATTTGTTTCTGTCGGAGATAATTAGCAATTACTCATCTAGTCATAAATAGTTATCGTTTTGAACACAAGTACAGTTGAGCTTTCGAAATTTTTATTGGCACTATCTTTTTAAACATTTAAATTAGATACATGAAAATCATGTTTGTAGATTTATCTCGAAAAGTATTTTCATAATATTATAACTTCATTAGATTTTATAAATATATTATAATAGAAATTAGTGGTTAAAGATGTATTTTGGACGTCATGTCAATATCAAAAACAACAACTATTTGTGACGACAGGGAGTACTAACATGCATACATGAAACAAATTAATTAAATTCCAGGAGACCACCACGATCCAAGACTTGCAGGGGCTGCCGGCCGGCGTGAAGTTCGATCCGACGGACCAGGAGCTTCTGGAGCACTTGGAGGGCAAGGCGAGGCCGGACTCCCGGAAGTTCCACCCCCTCGTCGACGAGTTCATCCCCACCATCGAGGGCGAGAACGGTATCTGCTACACCCATCCGGAGAGGCTTCCCGGTACGTACGTTCTAATAATTAATTGGTGATTACTAGCAATTAGACGTCCGATCACTATTCATTCCATCGGACGCCTCTTGCAACATTTTTTTCAACGCTTGCAATTTTTTTTCCGATGCGTGCAACATTTTTTTTAACGTTTGCAATATCTATTTATTGTGCCGCATTTCTACTGTTGTCGAAGGAAAATGTTGCACGCGTTGAAAAAAAATATTATAGCCGTAGAGAAAAAATGTTGCAAAGTGTCTGAAAATATCGGACGTCCGAGCTGAACTCATTCTGTAATTAATTTCGTGGATTTTCAGGTGTGAGCAAGGACGGCCTGGTCCGGCACTTCTTTCACCGGCCGTCGAAGGCGTACACGACGGGGACGAGGAAGCGGCGGAAGGTGCACAACGACGAGGACGGCGGCGAGACGCGGTGGCACAAGACCGGCAAGACGAGGCCGGTGCTCGCCAACGGCAGGCCCAGGGGCTACAAGAAGATCCTGGTGCTCTACACCAACTTCGGCAAGCAGCGCAAGCCCGAGAAGACCAACTGGGTCATGCACCAGTACCACCTCGGCTCCGACGAGGAGGAGAGGGACGGCGAGCTCGTCGTCTCCAAGGTCTTCTTCCAGACGCAGCCCAGGCAGTGCGGCTCCACCACGTCCAAGGACGCCGACACCGCGAACGGCAAATCCCTTCACGGCGCGCTTGCTGGTCATCTAGGTGGTGGCGATGGTTTTCTCAAGGAAGCGAACGTTGTAGAATTCTACAACCCGGCAATAATGGGGTACAGCCATGCCGTCCCAAATAATAGGGCATCTTCTGCGGCTGCTGCTCACTTCGTGCCAAACTTCGCGGTGCATGCAGGAAGGGATAGCTTTGGTCCTTGAAGGAACACAATTATACAAATCTATCGATCGATATTCATATAGGTGCCAAATTAGGAACAGCTCAGGGGATTGATTGTGCGTGGCCTGAATTGCTAAATGCTAGAGCACAAGTCATCAAAGATGTTGCGAGTGTAGGAGGGAGTATCACCATGTTCATTACACACTTAAAAGTCATTTATCAATTATGTACCTTTTTGTTTATGCTGTTACTGTCCCGTTGAATTTGTCTGGACACTACGCTGTGCAACTCCATTTCTTTCTTGATACTGTTAAATGTAATAATTTCTCCGTTCTTGCATACGGGAAAGGAACCTATGCTTAAGATAGTGGAGGGAGACCAGTTCATTTCTTTGGGTAGTTCGGATTCGGATGGCTCTATGTTCTGCCAGTTCAAATCAGTCTTGCCATGTCTCTGTTCTACCATACATCAGTACAAGTTGTATTCCTATATTTGCCTCTTTTTTAGGGGGGTATTTGTAGATTTTATGACTATTTCGTCAGTAGAAAAACGCCAGTGCAAGAGGAAAAAAATTCCCTGCATCTGTGGTGCACAGATGCCGGCCTGCAACACGGGCTTTGATGGTTGACACGTGTTTTCTCCAATCTTAAAGCAGCCCATCAATTTACCAGCTGAATCGTCGCTCTTCCGTCCAGAGGCGCGGGCGCTCGTCGTCCTCTCCGAGAGAGCCGATCAAAAAAAAAAGAGGGTTTCCCACGCCGCCGGCGGCGTCCTTTCGCCGCTGCCGGTGCCTTGGCTGCTTTCGCCGCTTCAGCCGCCGCTTGGATGCCGGCTGCTTTCGCCGTCTGCAAGCACTCGTCGTCATCTCTGTGTGGACCATCCTGCTAGTTGTTGTTGATGGAGGACTCAGACGCCATTGAATCGCAGCCTTCTGCAAGCAAATTGGTCGTCGATGATGAGCATCCCAAGGTTCCATCTATGTTACTCTCAACGAACACCATCGAGCCGGTTCCAACTCTATTGTCATCTACCCTCATTACCGAGCCAGAGCAGTAGCGATGAGAGCGGTCCATCTTCACTTCACACCACCTCAAACATGGAGCCGATCACGATCACTGGAAAGACCTCGCCAATTAAGGTAACCATAATTTAAAACATTGATGGCAGAGTTAGTATAATTCTTTAGATTGTTAATTGTTAGGTGAATTTAATTTTCATCACAACTGTAGGTGGTCGACAATGAACATGATGAGGCTTCTCTTGTTCCTCAAGTTGGAATGGCTTTCAAATCAGAGGACGATGCTTATGAAATGTATAACTCGTATGCTAGAAAAATTGGGTTTAGTATCAGGAAGAGCCTAACAAGACGACGGAATGATAAAACTATATATCAAAAGCATATAGTTTGTAGTAATGAAGGAGAGCGAGGTACCCATTCATCCCATGACACTTTGAAACAAAATGCTACTACCAGGACTGGTTGTCATGCTCGTGTTCAATTTAGTGTTTCACGAGAGGGAATTTGGACGATGCAAAAGGTTGAGCTCGAGCACAATCACTATCTTGCTAGTCCAAACAAGGTACACATGTTGAGGTCACAGCGGCATATTGAAGATGGGGATAAACAATTAATTAGTCAAATACGAGAAGCTGGAATGAAGCCATCACAAGTGTATGAGTTTTTCAAGCAGTGGTATGGAGGAGCGGAAAATGTACCCTTCTTAAGGATGGATTGCAATAATCAAATAGGCCGTGAGCGCAAGAAGTATTTGGCATCCAATGATGCCAAAACGCTGTTGGAATACTTGAAAAATAAGCAGCGGGAGGATCCCTCTTTTTTCTATGCCATACAATTAGATGAAGAGGATGGTCGCATAGCTAATTTCTTTTGGGCAGATGGTCAATCAATCGTGGATTATGCATGCTTTGGTGATGCTTTATCATTTGATACCACATTTGAAACCAATAAGTTTGAAATGCCTTTTGCTCCTCTCTTTGGAACCAACCATCATAAGCAAACAATTTTTTTGGGGCTGCAATGTTATATAATGAAACCATTGAGTCCTTTGTTTGGTTGTTCGAAACATTTTTAGTAGCAATGTCAGGCAAACATCCAAGCACAATCTTCACAGATCAAGATGCTGCCATGGCAGCAGCAATTAGGATTGTATTTCCTAACACAAGACATCGTCTTTGTTTGTGGCATATTTACCAGAATGCTGCTAAACATCTTAGTCATATGATTCATAATCATCCTCGCTTTCTTGCTGATTTTAAAAGATGTGTCTATGAAGAAAGTTCGATGGCACGCTTCAACAAGTTATGGCATGAATTGTTGGCAAATTATAAACTTGAGGAGAACGCATGGTTGAAAAACTTATATGATTTGCGGGCAAAGTGGGCTGCCGTTTTACGTGACTCTTTTATCTGGCGATATGACCTCAACTCGAGGAGTGAAGGTATGAACAATGTTTGCAAAAAATGTTCCGTGAAAACTATGTATGTCGAGCTTTTAGTACAATGTGAGAAATGTGCCATTAGTCTCCGAGAGAATGAATTATATGCACTATAAGTCACGGCACTCTAATCCTTTACTTGCAACCAATATTTACCTATGTTGAAGACAATGCGAATATTATACAAGAAGTGTTTATTCAGATTTTGAGGAGCAATTCCAAGAGCAATACACTTTATCGTGCAAATTATTTCAATCTGAGGGCACAATTATAACCTACAAGGTTACATCGATGGATTCGAAGATGAAGCAATAGTTGTTTTTAACTCGCTAACATGACCATCACCGCTCTTGTAGAAAGTATGAAACTATTGGTATGTATGCATATTTAAAATTACAATGTCTTCAGAAGAAAGAGATTACTAAAAATTACTTCACCTATCTTGCGTGGTCTCATCGCAAGCATGCTCACCGAGTCTTCAACATCAATGAAGTTTTTGTTTTGCCCTCTCATTATATATTGAACAGATGGACAAAATATGCAAAGAGAGAATTCTTTTCAGAGCAACCAAAGACGTGGCGAGGAAACTTTGAAAACACATGTTTGCGGCGTATCTCTCGGAAGGCAGCATCTCTTGCATTCAAGTGTTCAATTTCAAAAGAAACTCTTGATGATTTGGAGAAGGCTATAGACAAGTTGAACTTGGAAGCAGATAATTCACTAGGACAAAGACCTACCAAAGCTTCTGGGGTCTCTCAAAATTCGATGAATGTGGTGGAGACATGTTAAGTGGTAAAATATCATTTAGAGTTCCTCAAATCATCAAAGGTGCAAAAAGAAAAAGATCAAAAAATGTACTTGCAAAAAACAAAAGTAAAAATACAAAGAACAAGAAAAAAGGTATTGCTATAGCCATGCAAAAGGCCATGCAAATGTCCTTTTGAAATATGGATGTCTACCTTGTTTGTATTCTTCATTCTCTCTATAATGTGTAAAATTTGCAGGACAAGATCAAGAGAATGCAACAGAAATCACTCATGTGGGAAGTTCTTCAACAATGGTCATTGCTGTGACAACAATCTGCCGCTTTGATGGCTACTGTTTCGACAAGTGCTCCTTTGATTTGGGGGACCGTATACAAGTTTGTTACTTGAAGATGAAGATACCACTTTCTTATCTGCTTGCTAGACAATTACATTTTAATGAGTAGGGCTATCTTTTAGTGGTATTTTGTGTGATGGAAGAAAATGAACTGAAAATTAAAAAATTTGTATGTGGGTTCCAAAGTTTAAAACATGAAGGTATATATTCACAGATTAATATCATTCGGTTGCATAAGCATTTCATCTTAAGAACCGACAAGAGGTATATATTCAGATGGAAAATGCTTCACATCTCAGTTTACATTCATAAGAAATTACAAGCAAATCCAATTTTGCACTCATCTGCATGAACACATTCAAATTCCAGAAATACACTCACTGAGCCACACATTTGATATTGATACAAATGTCTAACTGAAAACCATAGCTGGTTGTGACATATTTGATTCAAAATTCATCTTACATGCCTTTATACACATTTCATACAAGGTCTGGTCCGAGGTGAAGCGCGCCGGCGAGCTCGTAAAATAATAACCACATTTCGTAATTACAGTATGTGAACCGGCTTGGCATTTTCACAAACATATAATAGGCGAATTGACCGGAAGCCGGTAGGGGAACAGCAGCCGCAGGGCATCATCGTCGGGGAGACAGGGTGGTGTGCAGAATGGAAATGACGGCGAGAGCAACGCGGCTGCCAGTGAATAAACCTGTACATCAGAGATGACGACGAGTGCTTGCAGACGGAGGTCTTCGACGCGGCGGCGAGCCCTCTTTTTTTTTGATCGGCGGTCGCAATGGCGAAAGCAAAACGCACCGGCAATAAGGCGAAGGCGGCGAGGCCCAGCGGAGGAGGTCTTCAACGCGCGCAAGCAGCGGCGACGCCGACGCGGGAAGCCCTTTTTTTTTTTGATCGGCTCTCTCGGAGAGGGACGACGAGCGCCAGCCTCCTCTGGAAGAGCGGCGATTCAGCTGGTAAATTGATGGGCTGCTTTAAGATTGGAGAAAACACGTGTCAACCATCAAAGCCCGTGTTGCAGGCGGCAGCTGTGCACCACAGATGCAGGGAATTTTTTTCCGTGCAAGATGATTGCTGTTTTTCGAACTAATTTTCTGACCGCAAACAGATACAACTTGTCGATGATGCAGGCAAAATAAACTGCATCAGTTAACAAGCGCACAAACCAGAGTTTCGGGCTAAGTTACATTTGCTGTTTCACACTTTCACCTAAATCGTGACATCAAACATTCAATGCTAGAAGAAAAATCAAACACGCGTAAAGAGTTACATTACGTAATACTGTTAAGCAAACAACTACTTGCCAGCGACATGTTTCTCATATAAGGCGACGATGTCCTTCTTGTTGGGATTCTTCAGCTGCAGCAGTTGAGCACCAAACCCATGCTTAGTGAGCTCCTGCTTCAGTTTCAGCACAGTGAACTTGGTGTAGTCTTCAGTTTCCGTCTCCTGCGCTTGCTGGCTCCCGTTGTTAGGATCTTCTCCCATAAATACAGATCCACCATCCTCAGTGTGATTGTTCTTAAACGGGCTTGTTGTGCTTTTTGATCTTTTTCTTCGCCTTCCATTGTTGTCATCGTCAATATCCATATCATGGACAGACTCAGTACCTTCACCCCTCAAGCGCCTTGCCTGCGAAGTCTTAAGCTTGCTGTCAAGCGCAGTTTCGTTGAGCCGAACAGATGTCAGCTCTTGCTGGAGCATATCCAGTTTACCTTGAGTCGCTTGCAGCTGCAATGACAAGGCCTCAGCTCTCCTATTGGCTTCAGCGCAAGCTTCGCGTTCTGTTGCCAGTAAACTCTCAAGCACTTGGACCGTGCTGGATCTTTGCTGATTATTCCGTTGCATCATCTCATCAATTTGCTTTTCCCGTCCATCAACACTTTTTTCAAGCAATGTGACCTTGGATAAGGCATCCTTCTCAGATTGATGAAGTTGCTCAATTTCTTCCACCATCTTCTTCTTGTCTCTCTCTAGACTTTCAACCTGTCTCTCCATTCTTTCTATTAAAGCCAATCTCTCCATTGCAAGTCGCTGAGCTTCACCCTTATCCTTCTGAGCAGCAGCAGCTTCCACACGAGCCCTGTCGGCCAATTCTGTTGCTCGTTTAGCCTCTCTTTCAGCTTCCTTGCACCTCCTATCTGCCTCATCGAACTTTTTGCACTCTGATACATACTTTTCCTGAAGATGGTTTTTTTCTTGTTCCAGGATCCTTACTTCCTTATCACGTGACTGAGCTTCATTTTTAATAGACTCCAAGTTATCGGTCAATAATCTGATCTCCTCCTTCAAAGCCAATGAATCTGACTCATGGCTCTTCAACTTTGCTTCAGTAGCCTGAATTTGGACATAACAGCAATGAGAGATTATATCATATTTTTATGTGTGTGTGTGTGAGAGAGAGAGAGACAGAGACAGAGAGAGAGAGAGATACCTCAAGCCTCGAGATCAAACTCGTAGCGTGAATTTCTGTTTGATTAATTTTTACATTTAATCTTGCTATTTCTTCTTCCTGTTGATAACAGAACAAACATAAACAAACAAGCACCTATAAACATTAAAAGTAAAAAAAAAACTGTCAAGGCTCGGGAAAGGATTACCTTCTCAGACAGTTGGTTAGCAAGTTCTGCCCTCAAAGCATCTTCCCTTTCTTGCACTTTCTTATTTGTGCGTTCCTGTGCTACAGCTGCTCTCTGCAGAGCTGTTTTGGCCTCGCTGACAGCAACTTCGTATTTACGTTTCCACTCTGATGCCTCCTCTTGAGCAGACTCAGCCTGCTCTCGTACAGCTGATAATCTACCTTCACTGATATTCACTCTAGACTCAAGAGAAGCAATCTGAGATTTTAACTTGCTTTCATCTGCTTTCTGCTGTAAAATATTGTGATCACATTTGTTCTTCCAATCATCAGATTCCCGTTTTGCATGTTCAAGACCAGAAGACAAGCTCAAACAACGTTCTTCCAACTTGCTACTTTTGGTCTGAAGTTCAGCAATACGAGCAGAGTAATCCCTTGTAATTTTTGCTTATCATTGATAGATTCCTCATAGCGCCTCAAGTACTGAGCCATGTGGCCTTCACTAGCCTCAAGCTGCTTCCTGAGCAATGCCAGCTTATCATCGGTTGAATTGCATTTCAATCTCAGGGCATTCCTTTCAGCATCTATATGCTCCAACTGTCTTCTGAAAAGGTCTAGTACAGGACCTGCCAAACTGCAGTAATCATTCCACAAAGAATGAAATTTAAGTCAAGCCACAAGCAAAGGAAAATGGAGGGGTGCCTGCTTAAGATGGTCAATGACAGATATAGTGTAAGGATTAAAAAAAACAATTTTAGCCCCTAAAAATGTCAGCAGTGAGATGTAATATCGTGCTGCCAACTTGAACAGAATAAATTCAATTACGGGTTTCAGCTTTCCAAATTGATAAAGTTCACACTATGCATTATGCAAGGTCACTAAGAAAATTACATACCACTGCTGAAGAAATGTAACTAGCTTTTTCCATTTTCCAGGACCATAAGAAGTTGACTCATACTCAGTGAGGAGGCCATCAACGAGCTGCATTGTAACAAACATAAGATATTTACATGTGCATATTATTGGATTTTAAACTAAAATGAAGCATAAGGCATGCCATTTGTTTGCATCTGCAGAAAAGTTTGTAACTGTCTTACCCTGACTATATCATCCAACTTTGCATCAGGGCGGTTACATGCTACCCGCACCTTTGACTCCATGCTCTGTATTCTATTTGAACATTGCAAATCAGCCTCCAGGAAAATATTCCTTTTGTAATCCTGCATTCAAGTCAGTATCATTTAGCCTGCTAGCTCACACTTAAGAACTAATTCACTTTAACAATTAAAGGCATTGATAAATGGAAAGTTCACAAGTAAGAGAGGCAAACAATAGCAGGCATGTTCATTTCAAGTAGCAGATGAGTGTGAAGTCACCTCAAAGGCCTTTTTGAGAGAACTCTGAAGAAGCTTTTCAAATTTCAAACGAGCTGACCCAGCACCGACAGCAGAAGCATTAAAAACACTAACAGCCTTCTTCATTGCATCTTCATGTGCTTCTCTCAAAGCATCCTGCAACCATCCACAAATCAGCACGTTCCAAGAAACTCAAAAAAGAGAACTGTTACAACTCGCATATTAGCAATATCCACCTCTTCTGCTGGTTTTTTGCGGTCAAAAGAAGAATTGTAAGTATCCACAGCAGAATCATATGCCCTTCGACATTCTGTTTCCTCCACACTCTGCACAACAAAAAAGTGTCAGATAATTTCCTCCCTAACAGAAATCACATGAGATCAAAATTGTATAGTAGGAAGAGACACAAGGATGATAAAACAATTCATCAGTACTCCACTAGTCTATAATTGCTGCAGTTGCTCACCGGACCACTAGTCACTTCATATCTCTATATATGTTCCGCATTTCTCTAAATAGTTCGAAGAATCTTTTCACCCATTGCAAATTCACATCAATAGTTTAGTTTGTATTTTTCAAATAGAGCTGTGTTTCACATTTTATCTCATAAAACCTTACTCATAGAATGAGTAATGCATAAAGTTTATAAAGCAAAACACCATTTCTTGCAAAGATTAACTGGTGCAAAGGAACACTTGTGTAGTTAAAACTCTTTACATGG
Organism: Guadua angustifolia; assembly: GCA_036346375.1. Taxonomy (NCBI): domain Eukaryota; kingdom Viridiplantae; phylum Streptophyta; class Magnoliopsida; order Poales; family Poaceae; genus Guadua; species Guadua angustifolia. The sequence continues at coordinate 4,291,924 of CM070508.1, forward strand.
TTAAGTCTCCATTTGGCATTGCGGTTGATTATGATGGTGGAACCACTTTTACATATTTTAGTGTTTACTAGTAGTTTTTTGTACACCACGTTGCAAAAGGAGATATTACTGCACTCTAAATAAGAGAAGATATCGGAGTAGCCAGCTACGAAGACAGAATTTGCTAAACTAATCTAATTTAAACATGGTACTATATTTTTAACAGTTGCTTAGTCACAGCAGCTTTGAAAAATAAGCGCAATGCAGCACAACAACTGCAAACTCGTGGATGGGAACACGGCAGATAGGTCAGTTTCCCAATAGAATGGTAGTAACTAAGCTGCAAGCAACACCAACGATTGGTTGCACAATGTAGGGAAAAAAATCGGAAGTCGTAATGCAATAATCAATTCTGGCATACCTGCCATGATGAAGATATTGTAGGGACTGCACCAGTATTAATGGCATCAAGAAATGATTGTGTCAATCCAGCAAGGATGGGGCCCGTCATGGTACTAGCTCCAAGTTGTTTAGGTCTTGTTCGATCAAAAACAAATTTTGTCAAAGCATCCAAACCAGATCTGAACTCTGGACGAAAGCTATTCAACTGCAAACAGGGGAACAAACTAAGCACGCAGAGAAAAATATTAAAACAAATATCACATAAATGAGAAAACGTTTATCAACATCAACCGCTTAGACAAATAAGATCGCAATAAAACATGCAACACGATTCTAACTCCAGAAGAGAACACATAAAACACTAATTTACTCTCTAGTCTCTTGCTGAACCAAGCACACCAAATCTCCAAAGACATTTCCTGCATGTCTTCTCTAACAAGGTCTAATCCAAGTCATGTTGGGCCGAAGAAAACGAAATGCCAGTGTTCACTACATTGGCTAGATACCATTATTGGGATATCAAACATGTGCCATAAATTCATCAACTTATTGACCCAACTACAGTCATCCATACCACTAGCAGCCAAAAGTTGGAAATTTCTGACTGGTACCATGACAATGCTATCATCTACAAGAGTAACTGTAAGCATCCTTTTTTAATACTATGCAAACGCAGAGCTTGACAAAAATGTGATGCTATCCAGAAAATATGATACGGGTTGAGCTTTTTACGACAAGGCCATCATAGCAGATCGGCAACTGCAGTTCAAAGGAAAGGATACTTACAGGAAGTTGATCAAGGCGCTGGAGATCTTTCTCATTGTTCACAGGTCGCACAAGTGTAAAGCATTCCCTATCTGGGAAAAGAGCACGGATGGACTCCCGTATCTTTCAGATATGTAAAAAAAAATGCATCAGTATATTTCAGGTATGTTAAAAAGGCACATCAGGATACTCTGTGCGCCAATTTACTTAAGGAGAATTGCATTTGAAGAAAACCCCACTACCATACCCCATTCTTAGCAGAGACATCTCTTCCTCCACCTTGAACAGGCCTCAGAGCTAGTTCAAGGTAATCTCTTGGTGTAATTTTTCTGTTATCTTCTGTCAAATCCAAGTAGAAGTCCTATAGGAACCAAACAAGTATGTCAGTAAATATCAAAGATGTCTGATGGGAAATGCAGGCCGTGATTAAACATCGAAGATGGTTGATAGAACATGTGCGTACAATTACAAAACAATTGGAGCAGATAGCAAACAGAATTTATTTCGGGACAAAGAAAATCCAATATCTTACCCTCAGCAACCAAACAAAGACAGGAGAAAATTGCCCAAGTTCAGATGCAGTGGACCTTCCACCTGAGGCCCTGAGCCGTATATGCTTTGTCATTTCTGTGACCAGTGAAAGACGATCAATTGCAGCTTCATCTATGCCTCCCATCTGCAAGAAGCAACAGAGTTAAGAGAAAACAGGCCGTTTGCAAGAAGAAACAAGCTAGCTTACTGATTAGCATGTGTCAGTATGACCCAGGACTGCTTAAGCACTTTAGTATCAGTCTAGCATGCCCTCCTGATAGCAAAGATAGCAAAAAGCTCAGTCATTCATTCAGAAACATACCTGGTTGTATATGAACATGCTTGACAATAGAACAGCCAAGGAAAATATTTGGATACTATAGGTGCCCTGCCAAAGAGGAAACAATGAACATGAGACAACAGGACAGAATGACAGAAAGCAGAAAGACAAATGTGTTCTAGGGCACACATGCACGCATGCACGCACACAGAGGGGAGCTATTGATCACAGACAGTCCTCAAAATTATATATGAAAAAAAATATCTTTAACTGTCTAGATGGAAGGCCACAAACCTATTATTACTATAGTAATCTATCTTTGAACAAATAGTCAATTTCCAATGTTTGGTGCTATGATTTAACTCAAGAGTTTTGTATATTTCTCAAGGGAATCAAGTCCAATGGTGCATCTAAAATGTGTGCAAGACATACACATGAGATTGTCAAGTGTCAACAACAACAAACATCAGATTTTGGAAAAATAAGCTTTTGTACCACGGTGCTGTTTTTGTGAGGTTTCAATACATATCTTGGTAAAAAATCAATAACTACTAACCCGTTGCCACATGAAATTCATACAGAATACAAAGTATGTATGGACATAAGTTACAGTAGACAGAATTGGAATAAGAAGTTTGCATATGCCCTACAGAATGTAAGACTCACGAGAACATCAAAATAAAGTCAAGATGCTATTGCACACCTCAACTCTAAGTCTTTGCCATGATCATGCCCATAAAGGAAAACTAATGAAAGTTAAAAAAAAAACATTTTGATCGTTTCTTATCTTGGGTCATCAAAATTAAACTATACACTCATGTGACGTGACTCCAATTAAACAATAACAGTTTATAATATCATTTAGTACAAATCATGATATCATCCTCAATGAAAAAGGGTTCAATTAGAAGGTAAAGGTACAAGACAAACCGTTTGGTCATAAGCATCAATTCCTTCAGTATCCAACAATACAAGACTGTATTCAGTTCCATCAAGACCAGTTCTCTTCAAAGGCGCGCTCCACATCCAAAGTCCCTTGGTGCAAGGTCGATGTGTTGACGCAACTTGGAAACCACCGCTTCGCCCTAGAAGCTACATAAAGAGATCATATTTTATTATCTGATGGTAAAATAGTGAAGAAAACTAGAAAAGGCATGCAGCAAAAGAATAAAATTTAGCAAAATATACACAAATGTACAACAATAACAAAATGAAGTCAAAAGTGAAACCCAAAGTACACCCAACCATCGAAGAAGAAACATATGAACATAATATATGCTCAGAATATTGCAGGGGAGAATGAAACACTAGAAGTTATAAACACAGCCAAGAGAAATTGAATAAACCATTCGAATGCCAGACGGAGGTTACAAATTTTGTAAGTGAAGCAGCAAAGAGTCCAAATTACAGCTACATAAACAACATTGAAAACACTATTTTACTACTCAAGTCCTCACGAAAAACATACATCCTCTAATATACACACGCACCACATTTTCATACTTAACCGTTATATGAACCCGTATTGCTAAATTCGCACTTTAAGTTCCAACTCCCAAATTCTGCAATCTAACGTTCGCGAGGAAAAGCTCCAATTCCACCAGTGTATAAACCCTAGAATCAAAACTTCACCTAAACCACAACCAAAGTTGCTAAATTTATCCCTTCCATCTTCCAAATACTCTCACACTAGGGTCAAATACACCAACTGATCAAATAGCAGAAGCAGCACCGAAGCCCTAGCCGCACATTGCCGATAGCCAGCCAAACTTCCCCAAACCTACATGGGCAAGGGCACGTACCTGGTTGAGCACGAAGCTCTTGCCCTGGCGCGCGCGACCACAGACCGAGACGACGCCGATGGGGCCCTTCACGAGCTGCAGCGCCGCCACCGCCTCGGGGTCCATCACGAACTTGCCCTTCTCGTCGCAGTAGACCAGCCGCAGCGGCCGCGCGGGGCCCCCGCCGCCGCCGTTCCTGACAGGGGTCGCGGATGGGGCAGCGCCCGCATCGCCCGAGCTGGGGCTCCCGCCGCCGCCGCGGAGGCCGAGCATCTGTAGCATCGCGACTTCGCCGACGGCAAAGGGTCTCGCGTTTACCGTTTCGAAATGGGAAAGAGGGAATCGTGGGCTCGAGTGTTCCAGGGTTCAGCAACGAAGCAACGCGGTAGGGTTCGAGTCGAGTCGGTTTGGGTTCACGCCGCGTCGGAAGCGGCGCCGACGCGGTTGCCTTTTGGGTTTGATGCTCTGTCCTTTGAGCTGGACTTGGGGCTTGGTCGGTTGCTTGGTCCAGTTGGTCGGTGCAGGTGCAGCGCACGTCACAAAAATAAAAAGTATTTCCTCGTGGGCTAATGGATCGTATTGTTGGGCCTGCTTTTGGCCTTTCATCAGATTGCATGGCCTGTTACTGCCTTTAGCTATAGCAGTGTAGAACAGTGCCCAAATCTCTGTATATGAAACCTGCTGGGTTTCTCTGCAAAATAGCACGCCGCCGCGTCATGTGTTAATTATCAGCATCCAATGAAAACAATAGCGCTATTGGGTCGGGTCGTTTTGCCGCGAGGCAAAATACCAATAAGACCCTTCGAGAAACGTCTAAATTCGTAAAGTCATCTCCCTCGTGCCTTTTCATTTTAGCATATTTTTTACATTGCAGCCATACTCCAAAAACACTCCAAAGAAAGCACAAAAATTTGCGCAAGGCGGGACTAAAACTCAGGACTTCATGTTCTGAAACAAGAGTTTGCACCGACTGCGCTAGGAGGATAGGTATGCATACATATTTTTTTTAGCCTCCGGAGACCATTTGACTGAGGTTGAGATACCAAAATTTTGGATATTTTGACCGAATTTTAAGTTTTTTTTTCAGATTTGAATTTTCTTTTTTAATTTCAACTAGATTTTGTCCGAAATTTTGTCAAAATTTTGGATTTTGGTCGCTTCCGAGATATGATCCGAGACCGAAATTTGAAACCTTGATCCTTCCTTGCTGCTTCGAATGCCACACGCTATCGCCACCTCCTTCAGCTGTCTCAAGGTCGGACCGGGATCACAGTAGTAATGTGACTACAGGCGATTATAGCCATTAGTTTTCTCAATGAACAGCTCAGATTCTTTGCAATAGTGTCTCTGCTACAATGGTGAACAGTGCCATGAAAGTGTAGACAGATGTAGGCTATAAGATCTAGATCTGATTGCAAGTAGGGGACTACTTAAATTGCAGTGCCACGTCTATAACTTCACAGGAACTTGATCCCTCTAAGTCCTTTGCCACCTCCTCCGTCACAAAGAAACACTAGAAATTTAAGGAACGACTAAATTTGTGCTAGATGAGAATGATTTCATTGTCGTCATTTGGCGAAGGTAACACTGTACCAGTTATTTTCGTTTTTCTTCTTCTCTCCGACAAGTTTGCTGTTTTTCCCTTTTTACATGTCTAGAGTAGCAAATTGATGAATCTCACATGCCTTAAAACATATATAGACTGCACACTGCAGGCATCGCGCATTTCCCACGAAATAGTTTACGCTCCTAAAATTATGCATGCGAAGTTTTGTATTCATGTCTCTAAGCGGCCATGCGCAGCCAGTCAGCTGTATATAAATAGCGTCTAATTTGAACTTAGTCGTATCACGATTATTCCAACAGCAGAAACAAATTAAAAAGGAGAGATTAAAGCTCACACGGGGTTAATCATGGTTTCATTCCTACTTGATTATCTTGTCTGTATCTTTAAATTATTGGCTTTTGATTTTGCATTGTCAAGATTGAGTTGAAGCAACGTTAAGAGTCAGGACTAGATGCATTTTTAAGGCTTACATATGATTACATCATCTACATACAAACACACCTGCATTAGCCAAAAAGGAAATATAGCGGATACGTTCAAGTAAGGTTTCGACCTCACCATTTCTTATGATTTTTTTTTCTGATTGGGTACTTCAAATCAGAAAAATTGTAGTTACTCATCCAAGGTTTCTCATAGCGCCCCGTTTTCAAAATTGTGATTACTACATTGTTTCCTACAGCAAGTTTCTGTTGAAGTATAAGTGAATTGCCCATCTTTCCTCATTAGCTTAAGCTTTTGGGTGAACTGGTTGGTGCATGCAACTCAATATGGTATCGAGACAAGAGGTCTCGAGTTCAAGACCGGTTGATTAATTAAAAAAATTGTAGTCCACTTCTATTCCACGCCCTAGGCCTCGAGGAGCTGCGTGAGAAGTGTTGAAGTATAAGTGAATTGCCCATCTTTCCTCATTAGCTTAAGCTTTTGGGTGAACTGGTTGGTGCATGCAACTCAATAGTTTCACCTTATAACATGAAGTGCCTTTTTTCAGTCGTTAAGTGCCTCAGTGTTGTTATTAATTAACACAAGAAAATGGTATTGTTCAACTGTGTGATTACATAAAAAAGATGAAAAATTTCAGTTTGTTAATTAACTCATCATTTTTTTATAGTACATCAGTTCTTTTATCAATCTTTTGCAGTATAATATATGATAACTATTTTTCTACAAGACATCCCAACTAAATAACTAGATCCAAACAAGCATAAAGAACAGAGGGCGTCATAAGAACCAAATAAATGCCGCCTCAAGCAGGTGCATTAATTGTTGGCATATTTATGCTAACGTCTAAATGCTTTCTGCTTTTCATTCTTTTTCCTTCGATAAAATAAAGGGGTTGCTTGCCTATTTACTACAAAATTGGTTGTTCTAGATTATAAATAGATGAGGTACCTCTGCCGTGATGAAATAAGCTTTGAATTCCAGTGGTTTTTTAGTACATTTCATCTCTTTTTTTCTGGGATGTTTGGTTACACACAACCCTATAGGTTTCTTTCCAACCTTTCCATAGATGCTAACTTATATTTCTTGCTATACTAATAATATCGGCACATACATTTGTCATTTCCTCTTTCTCGGGGCATAAAACTAAAATATTATGTTTCTCATTACCAGCTTAATTTCAGCGTCATTTTTTCCTCCTTTCCCTTAACTGCCAGTAAGCAACTGCTTGCCCCCTATTGGTAATGGATTGCAACAAACTCAATACTTGATGGAAGCCTTCTTTTTTCTAACCCCTAAGATACCATTTTTTTGCTAATATAGTCCCCTCCGAATAAATTTGCAAAAACAATGCCCTCCTTGTTCGCAGAAGGCATAATAAGTGACACATGTCACCTACTGTGCTACAGGAGCGTGGCTAGTTTTCCTATCAAACACCCATACCTCAGCGAGTTCATCAAATAAGCGCATGGCGAGTTTTCCTATCGAACACCTATACCTCAGTGAGTTCATCAAATAAGTACCTTGATTAGTCACTTAATTAAGTCAATAATTCAGTGACTTTACTTAATTAAGTGGCTAATTTGGCCACTACATAGCAGTGGATCGCTCGGTACCTACCAATCGAGCTCAGGTAGCTCGGTAGGTCCCTACTGTCGACCGCCTGTTGCGATGGAAAGTGCTGCCATTGTACAGGAGTGTGGCAGATGATACGTGTCCTCTGTTGTATCTTTCGTGATGGAGAAGATGATCATTTTTAAAATTTATTCGGTAAGGGACTATATTTGCAAAAAAAAATGTTAGTGGTAAAAAAAACGAAAACTTCTAATCTGTGCAGCTGTGCTACTCTAGGCAGGGCGCCATCCCCTGTCTACAGGGGCGGATCCAGGAAAATTAATTGTCGGGGTCATCGCCAACATACGGTCTACGAGCTGCTTGTTTTCGGATGACTGGTCAGACTGGATGAGCATTGGGGCTAGGGTCTAGACTAATCTACTGCCGAGGTCATTAACAGTGTTTAGCGAAGGGTATAAAGGGCTAATACGAAGACATCGAGGTCACCAGACCCCGGCCCCATAACTATGGATCCGCCCCTGCCTGTCTACCCAGGCCGACCACGTCGAGGGCACAGTAAAGGCTTATCCTTTGCCCGGTCTATATGACCGTTTCCACGGCTTGCCCCACGAGCACTTGGCCTCCTCAAGTTCCTCGACCACAAGGTAACAACGATCCTCAATGTTGCGCTTTGTGTTCCAAATTTAATATGTTAGAAGAAGCCAGCCCGATAACATTATACAGTTAATTTAATTTCCCTCATGCTGCATAAATTTCCTTTAAAAGCTTACAAGCTTCTGTTCTACTACCATTAAACAACATTTTGCTTGGCATCGATCACCTTGTGTTTGAATTGAGTCACCGGCAAATTAATTACTTGATTTTTTTTAAATTTGGTTTCAAAGATGTAGACCCTGATAGAAGGGCGGAAGTGTATATATTCACGCACACATGCAAGCTCAAAGATTGTCTATGCCGCTGAGATTGCTGCAATAGCGCATGTGTCAGCAGATTCTTCTTTATTTTCATCTTATAATTTGGTTCACAACTCTTGTGAACATTACAAGTCATACCACTAGCTTAACCATAACTGAAGAGTATAGGTGCAAAGTTGAGTGGATTATATAGGCATCAAAGGATGCATTATTCACACTGCAAAATCGGGCAACAGGAACTTACTGAGTACCTTTTGCATCCAGCAGTTAAATACCAAATTGGATTAGCCATAAGGACATGAGTAGGATAGTGATGCAAGCTTCTAGGTTCAGTGATTTAACCTATGTGATGTAACATTTTGTTAATGTAAAAGAGTGCAGTCTGAATTATACACAAACTTCTCTGTTGCAGGCCTCCTATCAGGTTTTTTTATGTGTTCGGTGTATATGGTTTCCTCAAATATTTCTTAGTCTCTATTTTTTTTAACTTCGTAGTGCACTGTTATTGTCCTTATCAGATATTAGCCATGGTATGGTAACTATCACTCCTGCTTTCTAAAAAAAATGTAGCTCTTACATTTACCCATACCTTACCTACATTCAATTTCTCTTCTTTTGTAAAAAAATTGTGGACCGGCACATCCACTCGTATAGGAATGAAATGTGACATTCTAACATATCACATATTGATGCTAGGGATGAAAACGGAAATATAATTTTCGACCGTTCTAGAGAAAAACAGAAATGGAAGCCTTTTTTAGGAAACGAAAATGAAAAATATCGGTACGGAAACGAAGAGCTATTTTCATCGAAATGGAATCGGAAATTGCATATAAGGGAAACTGGAAATTCCTTCGGAATCTTGACCCACTTGGCCCAAAAATGAGAATAGAGAATTTACATTTATTTTTATATTAAAATAATTTCAAAAATACAAATAGCTTTATAGAAAATACCAAATAGAGTTCAAAAATTCTGAAAAAAATCTCAAAAATACTTTGGAACATTTTGAACTTAGAAAAATTATTGGAGGTGTCTAGGGAGCACTTGAGTGTTTTCTTATTAAATAGCACTCAAATTTTGAGCATTTCATGCATGGCCTTTTTTACATCAATTATATACTAGTTTTACACACTAGGTGACTAGGGAGCACTTGAGTGTTTTCTTATTAAATAGCACTCAAATTTTGAGCATTCCATGCATGGCCTTTTTTACATCAATTATATACTAGTTTTACACAAATTAAATTATGTAAAAAATAATATGACAATTTGTAAAAAAAAGAAACAAACCAAACTATAAGAAACACAACAAACAAAAATGTCACAAAGTTAGATATTGACAGTCAAAATGAGGAAACACAACATGGATCACAAAGTAATATCTAATAGACAAAAAAAATTGAGTGCTCATAAACAAAAAAACACTCGAGTGCTATTTAGCAATTTCCAAAATTATTTATAGCATAATTTTGTGTTCATTTTTCATGAATAAATTAATTATATAAATTTGAAAAATAGCAAAATGGTATTTGTAATTTGTAAACTCCAGAAAATCCAGGATAAATCTCAGAAAATCATAAATAAATATTGAATAATAATATGTAAATTTTAAGGTATTACATCTTTATAGTTGGAGGAGTAAGAGGATGTCAATGATAATGATATAGAGGAGAACATGATAGTCTGATTTGAGAGACAAATAGTGAGCCTTCAACTAACAAACTTGAGAAAAAACTTTCTAATGATACCGGTGAGCATAATATTGTTCTTGTATCCGCCTTTGAGGTGGAATGAGTTGCATTATTTTTGCGGTTATGTATATTGAGATCATGTACAATGTTCTTGTGGAATTTTTTACTTTTATTTTCGTATTCATTCCGTTCTGTTTCGCATCTGTTTCTGTCATTGTTCGTTATTGTATCCCTTTTGGAGTTTCCGATTTCATTTCCATTACTGATAAAAGATGTGGAAACGGAAACATAATGACCATTTATCGACCGTTTCCATTCCGTTTTCATCCATTTGATGCAATGTGACATTCTAAAATTGATGGGTAGTCCGAAAAAGATTGCGGAAGTCTCTTCAACATTTATTAATTCATTACAAATAATATACTCTCTATTAACCACAGGACGTACACAGGACTCACGTAGTTTTTTCAATTGCAGGTCTATTGATAGATAAAATCATGCAGCTACACGACTACACAAAATTACAAATAACGAAAAAACATTTATTATTATTCAAGAAAATTAAAAGTTCCTACGCAATGGTATCCTCTTTTAAGACACAAACCGGTGACGGTGCGTCGCGCTATTCCGCGTGCCATCGGCTAGTTTGCATCTTAGATTAGCTCCAAAAGGGAAAAGAAAAAGGGTAGAATCTCGGATAAACTAATATAGACGTAAAATTTGGTGCATGTATCTGTTAACACTGTATCTAGTCATATGATTTATTCTCATGTAGCCATTATTGGTTTACCGGATCATGCAAAGTAAACCTGTCTGAATCAAAGACACGTCCCATCTTTACCAGATTAGCAAAAGATGGTTTCTGAAGTCTCATGTGCCCTTGCCATCACTTCACTGCTGGTTTTTCTTTATGCATATGCAAGGCCATTTGTAGCAGAATCTTTCAGGCGCCACTTGGTCGGGTGGGTGTCCCTCAAATCTCAATCGATCGCACTTTTGAAGACAAAAACTGAAGATTATACTAGTAATAGATATCGTTGTTTGCACCATGAGCAGTGTAAGCAAACACTGGCTCCAACTATTTCAGAACATTGATCTGGAGAAGAAGAAAAAAAACCTACTCCATTTCAGCACAGTGTATTTACAGCACTAAAACAGCAACAAAAGAAGATGTTTCACGGTGAAGAAAGTGTGCTTTAACCAATGGCGACAGCACCGAGTTGGATTTACAAGAGCAACACTAGTACTATTAGATTAGTATAGTTGATCCTTATAAGCCGGGAAAGTGAAGGCCTGAAGGGGGTAGGCCAATCCAAAGAAAGTGAAAGCAAGATGCTACCAGACAAAAGGTTCAGCTGGAAAAAGGCTCAAGCTGACATTTCCATAGTGTTCAGCGTACAAAATTGGTTCCCTATCTAATTGCCTAGGGGACTTGTCTCCGCTGCTAAATATTAAAAGCATACCTTACTATATTTTGCAAAGTTGTGTTCCCTCTCTCTAAGTTTATAAGACCTACATTTTTAATTATCTTATACATAAATATAAGTCCATATTTCATATTTCAAGAAAAATTTTATTTTATACTCTCTACAAGCATGCATTGCACATTGTGTTTAGAGATAACACTTAAAAGTAGTTTAATCATTATTAATCTCTTTGGTTTATGTGTCGAAAGGAAATACGTCCTATAAACTTATACACAGGGAGTATTTTTATAGACAGCCTAGTGTGTCATTCCGCAGCCCTAGTGCTAGTGCCTTTGCCCTGGTGTAGTAGTACCATCTTACTCTTACTCCTTGAAATAAGATATTTGGCCTTCTACAAAATGAGGACAAAAAAAACTACAAGGCGTGAACAAATGTTTGATAGAAATGCCGAAAATTTTCACCAGCACAATTAATTACTTGCCACATTCATCTAGGATTATGGATGCACACTTGCCTAGATCATACCACCACACTTGCTTAACTGGAGAGCACAGTTTGGTGCGGTCCTTAATCTCGATCTCTCACTCTGTGTGGTCACTCGCCCCTGCCAAGATCTGCGCCGGCGATTCGCTGGCGTTGCAGGCGATGCGTGGCGCGAGGTGCGCGCGCACGGCTCCCCGCCCGCTCGAATCGATCAATCAATGGAGCCGCGCGAGGCCCCCTCGCTGGCTTAAACGGGCAAATTCCTGCGATCCCTCTCGAGCATTCGTGGCCCGGTTGGTGCATGCCGGCCTGCTGGTCCGCCCTGCTGCGTCGACATCGGTCTCTCTCCCTGTTGCGATCGAGATCGCTACGATGGACTAGCTAGCATGGTCCAGCCCCAGCTGCTGCGTGATTGCACATTTGCATCTCCATGCCCTGCCAATCGCAGCACCAGCGGCCAGCTCTGTACTCTGTAAATGTAGCAGCAGCAGTTGGAGAAGGATTATTGTATTGGTGATCACTTGGAAAGTTCTCTCTCTCTCTCTCTCTCTCTCTCCTGCTAGACCCATGGCTGAGACTAGCTCACTCTGCGGTCTTCATGTTAATTTGTGAAGTGGTTTGCGTGTCTGTGCACGTCCCGGTTTATCCGGGGGATTGCTTTGGAGTTTGGACGTTTGGATGTAAATTTGGGTTAGTTAGGGACTGTCTGGTCATAGCCTAACAAGATGTCCAGTGCTAGTATGAATAGAAGTAGTATCTTAGACTTCTTAGTCTCTCATTGCACTGTCTAATCGCTACTCTACTGCTGCTCCATACATGTATAGGACACTGCCAATTAATTCACCAATGCTAAGGTGGTCAGCTGGCTCTGTATCTAGTTATCCACATCAAGTACTTGCTCGCTGTAGGCTCAGATTTGCTTTGATATAGTGCAAAGCGGGGATACAAATTAATGAATGGCTTTTATCCTCGGTTTAGGTGCGCAACATTAGCTAAAGCTAAAAGGACATGCAGCCTTTTGCCAACCGGGGATAAAGATCGTTAGGTCGGGGCATGCATTCACGTTAATAATGCTAGGATAACACTTTGCAAGGACTAGATTAAGGCTAGTCCAAGAATTCATGAGTATCGTTCTGATCTCCGTGTCTTAAGTTTACCCTTGCATGCTCATATGACTGCATACATAAACCCCCGAAATAGGTAATACAAACCTCTATGTGCATTTTATTCTTATCATCAGCATATCCTTAATTATGATCTGCATACCCTTGGTTTCTTTGCCCTAGCTGCAAGAGAAAACCTTTAGCTGGAAGCGGTACCAAAAAGAATCATTTCGTGAGAAGCCCTGCAAGCTAGCGTCTTTCCATGAAGCAGTGTTGCTACTGCTAGCTTCGATGGATATGCTCCTTTTTCGTACTCATGCCGCATCATGTCCCTCCCATTTTCTAACAGCTAGTTATTCATCGATTTATCAATCTTTTAGGCAGTAGCTAATCACTAGCTGATAGCCTCATAATCATCATGGTTGCCACAACTCAAAGGCGCACTAATCCGACCGTACCAGTAGTAAATAGCAATATCTATCATATACATGACTGAAGTTTACCACACGGTCCTTTAATTTGCTGATATATTCGTCCATTTCTTTCTTCTCTATCACAGTCCAAGAGAGCGCTAATGGTGCAGCATGTGTCCATACTCTCCTCCCTAGCTTGCTAGCTAGCTTGCTGTTTGATTTCCTCTGTTCATTGTCCTAGGTCGCCATGCATGTCTTTCGACCCTCCAAAGAAGAGAGAGACATGCCAGGCCTAAAAGCTCTGGTAGACGGTTTGCGAACCAAATCAGTATACATGTGCGTCGCTAGCTTCTTTTGCAGGGTCACACATCACTTTTTTTGTGTGGGATTTATGTTTGTACTGTCAGACAGATCAACTATCGCGACCACTGTGCCGAGTGGGAGAGATGTTGCTGGGACAGATAAAAGTTACACAGTCTTTGAGATTTAGAGCTTGTTTGGGTTGATGATAAATTTATAAAACTAAACCTTACCAAAATTTGGTCACTAAATTAGTTACCAATTTTTTGACCAAATATTAGTAAAAAATGAACTAGAGGACAAAGGAAGAAGGAAATCTTGCCAAAATTGGTAGCAAATCAAATGCCTGCTAAATTTGATTAACGCTGTCAAATTTTGGTAAGGCAATAATTGGTAACCATTGAAATTAAGCAAAAAATTGTGGATGGTATACTAGTTCAACAGTTAGGACAGTTCGTCATAGGCACCATTCCCGCCCGTTAATCTAGTTTTATGGAGTGAACTACAGCCATTTTTTTCTCAAGTATACTTGCATTTACTACCACTTACAGTTGATGCAAGTTCGAGAAGCTATACAAGTCGAACATTGCTCGGCAACGTTTAGGTTACTAATAATAAATAGTTTCTGTAGTTATATTAATAGTACCCATCCAATACTTTGTAGTTTAGCACGAATACATAGAGAATACCAAATAAAAATCATGCAATACATTGTAATATACTCCCTCTATCTAAGTTTATATGGTGTATTTTCTCCTGGTACATAAAGCAGTGAGATATTGAAATAACTAGATTACCCCTAATTACTATCTCTAAAGCACTATATACCATACATGCATATAGGTAAATCTAGATATTTATTAGAGGTATAAAGTGAAGATCTCACTAATTTGCATTGGAACATAAAATACGTCATGTATTTATGGATAAGACTATTTTAAAAAAATACACTATGTAAACACTTGGATGAAGGGAGTAGCTAGATATAACCCTTTTCACCGTGATATATGTTTTTATTTTATCTTTCTTGTTGATCTGTGTGACCAAGTTGTTTCTCACCTAAGAAATAGGTTCCCTCTCTCTTTTAATCTCTCCTCTGTATAAATATTAGTCCTAGGTGATACATGGAAGAAACTGTTAATATTGACGTAGGAGCACTGGGAGCGTAGGTGTGTGCTTCTCACGTAGCCGTCCTTACGCAAAAACTTTAACCTCTCTTTAATTCCAGTAGCTAGCTTGGTCTCCTCTCCCGGCAGCCGCGCAGTGGGATTTATAGTACCATTTATGGGGTATTAAAGCGAGAGCACTGCATCGAGTGGGACGTACGTACGAGAGCGACGTGCCTCCGCCTAGCCGCGCCGATTGGAGCCGAGCGGCCGGGGCACGGGCATGCATGCATGAGGAGATCGATCGGGGAGACGACGACGACGACGACGACAGTCCAGTCAGTCCAGACGGCAAAATAACCCCCACCACGTGACAGGCCGCGCTAGCTCATACTTCCGCCGGATTTATTTCAAGCTCACAGATTGCTCGAATTAATCATCCCTTACCTAGCCCGCTTACCACGCTCGCCCACGCTCTAGTGGCGCCGGTCACTTCCTGCGCTCTCTGGATACGGCGGAGGAGAGATATCGGATGCTGCATCTTCCGTGATATAAGAGAGGGTTATTTTTGCCGATGCGTACGCTCGAGGGCTAAGTTAGATCGGTAAAAACCGAGTTATAGGATGTGAGGCATGCACATTTCTGGTTTGATGGCGTACGTGCGTTGTGTCTTATAGCCGGCCCTGGAAGTTAATAATGCTGGCCGTTGCTGCCATGGTTGTGGGGGCAGCGGTAGCACCGTAGCTGTACTTGGATCTTGCCTTTCATTCAGTAATCATGCATGTTCTATGGTGGCAAGAGCGATCTCACGCTGTAAATAGGGAAAGTGTTCCTTTAGAGAGGAGGAAAGGCGTGCGTTTGTATGGCCATGATGTGCATGGAAGCTCAAAGCTGAGTTTAACCTCGTGCACCGAAATATTCCCATGGACCAACGGCGGGTCCGTGTAGGATCAAGGGGATCGATCACGGAATCTCACGCAGTGAGATATTGAAATAACTAGATTACCCTAATTACTATCTCTAAAGCACTATATACCATACATGCATATAGGTAAATCTAGATATTTATTAGAGGTATAAAGTGAAGATCTCACTAATTTGCATTGGAACATAAAATACGTCATGTATTTATGGATAAGACTATTTTAAAAAATACACTATGTAAACACTTGGATGAAGGGAGTAGCTAGATATAACCCTTTTCACCGTGATATATGTTTTATTTTATTTTATCTTTCTTGTTGATCTGTGTGACCAAGTTGTTTCTCACCTAAGAAATAGGTTCCCTCTCTCTTTAATCTCTCCTCTGTATAAATATTAGTCCTAGGTGATACATGGAAGAAACTGTTAATATTGACGTAGGAGCACGGGGAGCGTAGGTGCATGCTTCTCACGTAGCCGTCCTTACGCAAAAACTTTAACCTCTCTTTAATTCCAGTAGCTAGCTTGGTCTCCTCTCCCGGCAGCCGCGCAGTGGGATTTATAGTACCATTTATGGGGTATTAAAGCGAGAGCACTGCATCGAGTGGGACGTACGTACGAGAGCGACGTGCCTCCGCCTAGCCGCGCCGATCGGAGCCGAGCGGCCGGGGCACGGGCATGCATGCATGAGGAGATCGATCGGGGAGACGACGACGACGACAGTCCAGTCCAGTCCAGACGGCAAAATAATCCCCACCACGTGAGAGGCCGCGCGCATACAGCTTCCGCCGGATTTATTTCAAGCTCACAGATTGCTCGAATTAATCATCCCTTACCTAGCCCGCTTACCACGCTCGCCCACGCTCTAGTGGCGCAGGTCACTTCCTGCGCTCTCTGGATACGACGGAGGACAGACATCGGATGTTGTATCTATCTTCCGTGATATAAGAGAGGGCTATTTTTGCCGATGCATATGCTCGAGGGCTAAGCTAGATCCGTAAAAACCGAGTTATAGGATGTGAGGCATGCACATTTCTGGTTTGATGGCGTACGTGCGTTGTGTCTATATAGCCGGGCAGCCGGCCGGCCCTGGAAGTTAATAATGCTGGCCGTTGCTGCCATGGTTGTGGGGGCAGCAGTAGCAACGTAGCTGTACTTGGATCTTGCCTTTCATTCAGTAATCATGCATGTTCTATGGTGGCAAGAGCGATCTCGCGCTGTAAATAGGGAAAGTGTTCTTTTAGAGGAGGAAAGGCGTGCGTTTGTATGGCCATGATGTGCATGGAAGCTCAAAGCTGAGTTTAACCTCGTGCACCGAAATATTCCCATGGACCAACGGCGGGTCCGTGTAGGATCAAGCGGGATCGATCACGGAATCTCACTGAATTGTCACAAACATATCACGGATCATCTGGGTTTGTTCCGTTCAGGGTTGCAATGACAAGGTGAATTAATTAGCTAATTCTGTATCCAACTATGTTAGCTCAAGCGCTCAACCAAAATTTTCTGTCTGGCAACAAATTTAGTCAGCGTAAATTTGTTTTGCTTGATTAAGTGGATTCGCGATAGGGCAAAAAAACTCAAGAGGGCTAACCGCGCAAGGTTAGAATATTCCATTTTTTTTATATTAGTTTAATCCTTAATTGAGAGGACTATAATGCTTTTCCTGGTTAAATTAACACTATATAACCCACCAATGTTTGGCTGGTTAACCAACCTCTAACCCTATTCTTTGAAAACAACTAAAAATTTTCTGGCCGTGCAGCACGACACCAAATGGCGCCGCGTGGATCACGTTACAATCTTCAAGCGAAGCGAGCCGCTGCGCGACACCTCCACGGCTCCAGCACACCAGAAGCTCCCTCGTGACGCCTCGTCCATCCCGGCTAGGATGTCGGAGCTGGCACTTGAATTGAACCAGGCACACCTGTAGTAGGCGACAACGTCTTGGTTGAGCCACGCCAACCTTCTCGCGCCCGATCCGAGTCTTGTACAGCCACGCGCGCGCGCCGTAGTCAACGCCGTCTGTCAGCAGTCCGGCTCACGTACTCAATGACGACAGGTGTCCGGCGGGATCGATCGGGTAGTTGGCGGTGGCCCTTGGAGTAGAACCGCGGATGAGCTTCCCGTTTGCAATTGGTAGCGTTGAAATGCTCCCCTCACACAGCTGCTGCACCACGCCAGCACGGCCCGGCATCATGATGGGTCATTGAAGCTCGGGTTCTCTGGCGAGCATTGGTATCGAAACCGCCGATGATCGTGCGGTGAATGAACCCGACCATACGCCCGCTAGAAGTTGAAACAAAGGTAGACTAGTTATTTTCATCGCTGAGCTCCGACTAGTTATTTAAACAATTGTGCAAGGGAGCTTCTGGTGTGCTAGAGCCGTGGAGGTGTCATATGCTTGTTTCGCTTCGCCAAGATTGTAACATCATCCACACAAATCATCCGGTTAATCGTGCTGCACGGCGGCAGCGTGCAGCCGGCACCGAAAATTTTTTTCCGAAGAGTTTCTTCCGAAACTACCGAGATAAGAAATAGCCGTCCGATTAGAACCAATGGATGCTTCAGATTGTTGCTTCACTCCTTACCTTTATCCGTTCGATCCTTCCCGATGCGTGTGGTCAAACCACTACCTCTACCATCCCACATGCATTCCCCCCGGGGCCAAATTCTACCTCCACATGTCGTCGGTCGATTCGATGTTATCATCAGTAGATCTGATTGGTTTGAGACCAGCTAGATAGCAGGGGTGAGCTCCTACGATGAGCGGTGAGTGGGCTGGCGAGCCACCACAGGACCTGTTTAGAAGTAATGTATTTTCATAATTTTTTTAGATAATATCGTAGTTTCTAAGAATACTATAATTTATGATGTTGCATCTAAACAGTTGATAGTTCCAAGAAATACTATGGTTTTAAAGGAACTTGGTAAAATCATGGTATTCATGATAAACAATTGCAAATCATAATATACCAAAACCATAATTTTGAAATACATTGCTTC